>OZ007523.1:6528970-7728970 GCA_963931895.1 Eupithecia pulchellata
CGCGTGTGTCGGTGTGCCGGCGCGCACACACGCGCGCACCCGCGCCGCGCCGCCATCTAGCGTCGGGCGGCGGGACCAGAGCCACTGCGCGCCGTGACCCACGACTGATACGCGACCGCTAGGCGGGCGGTGACGGGCGGCCGAACGCTCCCACTCACTCATTATTATTTGGCTTTGCAAACAGTTTTTAATTAAAGTTATAAAAGCTTAAAATTTTCATTTGACTACAGCTTCCGTGTTCAGAATTTTCTTGGTAAAATTTAAATGTAGAGATTTTTCCATTCTCATTTCAAAATTATCAAGCACACCGAGCCTCTACCAACTACTCCGCCATAAAACAATTAATTTCACTTTCCGCAATGTTCGTCGTACAAGCCGCGCAATAACCGCCTACGAGACCCAAAGGGTTGTCGAAAGGCGCGGGTGCGTAGTAAAGCGATTAATGGAGGCAAAATAGCTATAAACTGCCGTTTAACCAAACTGCAAGCGTCACTCGACCATCGGTACCAATAAAAAACGCGAGACTTTATGACGGCAACTCACATTTTATTGTGAGTATAAACTTAATTTTATCGTCTGTTAATTTCACCACAAATAATGTTAGGTACTAGATTAAATAATATAATTTTATAGCTAATTGTCGAACGCAGGGCCGTTTGGTTCAATCGGTTTGATGAATTGATTAAGGACAAATTAATTCATTGATTTTATATCTATTTGTGATGAAATAACTAAATTACAGCCTGGTGTTATTGAAGACGTTATTTGAATTTATTTTCAATTTACCTGCATGAACTATGTTTTTCAAAGAACACGCACACACTTCTTAGTAAATTACAGTTTTTACATATACAACCTCCAACAAAAGAGTCCTTAGGGGTAATTTGAGGTCATTTGTCAAGTCGCAAGTTGTACTTTGACTGATGCAAGTAAACCCATCCCCTTGGCACCCTTCTTTTATCCTCAACTAAGGGAACAATGAGTCGTACAACCAATAAATTTGCTTACAATTCACACCTTTTACTTGTTTACACAAGACACGGCTATAAAATATATCAGCCAAACAAAGGAAAAACATATAAAGTTACGCTAAATCATGTTAACATGCCAACTTAGCACGGTATTATGTTAATAGCAACCGAATTGTCAAAATATAATACGAGACCTTTGGGTGGAACTATTGCTAGCGTTAAGCGTTTTTCCTTGACAAATAGTAAATGAATTTTATTGCTGAGCGTTTTCATGATAATAAATGTGGTTATTTTAGATTAGGTAACATACCTAACGAGAAGAGAATCGATCTAGTAAAGAAATGATCTACCTATCGTTTTCATTAAATAAAATTTTCAATGTAAGTAGCTTCAATCAATAGCATAATATTTATAACTCAAAATTTCAATAATGTATAAATAATGAATGTCAATGTCAAAAACAAATATATATAATTACAATTTATCATCTCTAAATTTTTCGACGCGACGTTATAATATAACACCTCCAACTAAAGCGAAAATGCATTTTTACAAAAGCAGATTTTTCTAATAAGCGCTATTTTTACACTGGATCGTTTGATCAAGCAATCTGAGCAATTTGTGTAGTTTAGTAATTGGCTGCTTCTGTTCAGACTCGGATAAATCGGAGATATTCATTACATATTTCTTTCAAAATAACATCACGCTCTAAAACGGTTCTAAAAGAACTCTACCATAACTCGCTTACTAGCGCTTAGTAGGTTAAATTCAGAACACTTTTTCGCAAGAAAATCCAACAAAACGCTAATCGCTTTCACTATGGCCAAGCGACAAGCGTTTTCGTCAGTCATAAGGAATCTAATTTCCCACACTTACCATCATGCACCAGTAATATGTGTACTACAAAGAACAAGGTGCAAGAATGGCGGCGATAAATTCGCAACGACTATGAACGTGTCAACAAAACTAATAATATGGATTATAATGTAGCTTTGTGATGTTAAGTGAAAGATTTGTTTGACTTTGTATGTGGTGATAAAGATGCTGTACCTGGTTTTCGCTTTTATTAGCGGATTTCATTTTCAGTTAGAGGTTTTTCTATGTTATTAAATTTTGACTTTAATTTACCTTTACAAACTAATGCGATTGAAAACAGACATTTGGAGAGTCAATCCCACATTAGCGCAAGAGCAAGAACCTTTGCTTGTAATTCTGACAATAAAGTCAAAGTATTTTTTATAACCGATAGACCTCCATTTGACCACGATTTCGATTGATGGAAAATAAAGATTGGACGGTGTACGAAGGTCTAGAAAACACCTATTCACTCTAGAAGTAAAACTTTTGTTGAACGGCCTCTTTACAGAGCCACCTATATAAAGAACTATGTATTCAGACGGATGTGTCTGTGTCACTAGAGATAGACACGTAAACAAATCCCAAAAGGAAAGTAATATAATCTACAGACACGATACGCTTGCGATGAATGACAGAAACAAACAGAAACCCAAGAGCCCGCCCGAATGGTGCCTCTTGGTAGACGTATTCGAGTCTTTCTCAAGGGCCAAAAAATAAAAACATAGAAAAGGAAAACCTATCTATATCTATACTAATATTATAAAGAGGAAAGATTTGATTGTTTGTATGTTTGTTTGTTTGTTTGAATTGAATAGGCTCCGAAACTACTGGACCGAGTTAAAAAATTCTTTCACCATTAGAATCCTTAATTTTCCGTGATGAACATAGGCTATATAATATTTTCAAAAAAGTTAGGGATCCGCATGAAAAATTCAATAATTGAACCGTGGGCTGTATATTCAACCTCTTTTTCTATTATGGCGCTTTTTCTAGTATTCTATTATGGGAATAGAAAAAGAGGTTGTATAGCGCACGGTGCTTGCTTTTTCTCTACGGCCAGTGTCAGTTTTGGAATGTCGAGTCAATGTCAAAAACCCCAATGCTGTTAAAAAAAGTAAAGATCCGTATGAAAACTGTGAAACCCATCGTTTTAGTGTGTATAAGTTCTGAAATTTTTGTTTAATACCCGTGCGAAGCCGGGGCGGGCCGCTAGTGGCTTATATTATAGAAATATAAACATTCAAGACTTCCTGAGATTGCACAAATTTTAAATAGCAGACATTTTGAGTAAACTGACTAAATAGAACGGCTAACGTTGTGGAAACGCAGAAGTTTCGAGAAGTGTACATTTTAGGAAAACTGATATTGTAGGCCTGAGACGATTACATTCGCGAGCTATTTTCAATCTGCCTGATAAAGATTTGTTATAAGATGTAAGTGTTTGATCGTCACGCGTTTTACCAGAGTTTTCATCTATTAGAAGATGTTATAAAACAGTAGATCACAGCAAAATAGCATTGTGCTTTCTTTGTTTGTTTATTTTACTATTTAGCTCGTTTTACGAGTGTGGGCAGGCGAGACAGACGCCCCGCACTGCGTTCGTCCACGGCTGCTCTATAAATATTTACTCTAACTCTCCAGGCCAATGGTCGGCCATGTTAACGCGGAATTTTCACTCATATTGAAAACAGATTGCTGGCTGAATAACAAAATGTATGTCTGAAAAGGTTAAGCAATCATTTTGTTAAGTTACGAAAGGGACATATTCTAAAGCAGGATATGTACTAACATGTGACAAACTCTCAAAGAAATTGGTAATTAATTTCACAATTTTCAAAGGAAACCGCACACGGTTACCTTCGTTACTGTCAGAAAGATGCATAAAGAGATAAGTAGAGAAAGGAAAGTAAATTATCTACGGATAATCGACAGAAACCAGTTTTGCCTGTGAAATGCAGTGTTATACTGAGCTTTCTTATCTTGAACATGTGTGCAAGAATTGCGCAAGCAAGCCGCCGCGCTGTTAACATGGAAATCAGAAATAAATCGCTTTTAGATAAAAGAGATTGGCTTTTTGATGTAGAACAAGGTTTCAGACGAAATTTCTGATTATTTTCCTAGGAAAACCATAAGTACTTGTTGTAAATATTATAGTAAAAAACAAAAAATGGTTTGTTTCCGAGCATGAATTCTTGGTTTTGTTTTCTTCGAAACTTTATCATATAATTTTTCACTCTAAATCTCATGAAGTGTTTTAAAAATATTAGTTTGATATTTAGGTACCAATCGTCTTTTCCTCAATACTTGATAAAACGTGTATTTACCGAACTGTTATACAATACCGTTGATCGAATCAGAACGAGGTTACAAGACCGGATTTCGACGGTTGAAAAGCTACAGGAAGATTTTTCGAATTTCGGGTCTCTCCATCTCTTTTTCTCTGTATTAAACTCATGTTCATGACAGAGATGAAATATTTCTTTATAAGGTGACTTTTCTCAATCTTTTTGACTTTATCAACTATTAAATTATTTAAAATCTGTTACGACTACTTATGGACTTTGACGCGTTACTTATATTAAATCAGTGACTGACCGAGGTCTATATCGAAATATTCTGAAAATCTTTAAGCAGGTTATGGTCAGGTATTTTAAAAGGAATCGAAGCATTTTACTTTTAATACTACATTTTATATTAAATTACTATACTTCACTAATAAAACGTCTGGTATATTCACCTTGTCGTAAACTCGCGAGCGACGACTGCGTAAAAGGGCAAGGCAACCTGCAACAAATAATTGAATTAAAATACATTCTCAGCTTAATGTACGATCTAATTAATTTGCCATCAATTGTAAACATCTGCAAGGAACGTAAGTACATGCAACGAAATTAATACTAAACGTCGCAAGCAATTTTTAATTTAATAAAGACTTTCGTACAAAATCTAATAAGGAAAGGCATTTTGTGTTTTAATTACTCGGTAGTTTAAAAATAGTGAACCACTGCATTTCAGTGCGTGACTAACTAGGGAGCTCAACTTGAAACATTATCACCCATTAAACTTACAACAAAAGTCTAATTTTAAGTCCGACCCACAAACATCTCATTGAGTTTCAGTACAATCAACTACAGATTACTGAAGGAAAAGCATATCCCCCTTAAACCAGCTCTTCTATGTAAATTTGTAGCTCTACAATCTATGGATTTGACTATTATTTTATTTTGTTTTTATTTATTTATTCTTGAAAATCTTATTCTAGTTATTAAATATTAACATTCGTTAAGCCCTGTACAATAGGGTGGGTCAAATTTTTTTTTTCTCGATTTTCAATAACGCTCACCATTAAAAAGTGGCCAAATGGTGTCGTTAATTGATACGTAAAGTTTCATTACATTATATTAAGTTTTACAGCCTCCGGATCGTCATTGAATTATTTAAAAAAGTAGATTTTTGACATCGTTTCACAATTTTTTTTTCTGATGTTATTGATATCGGATTTGATGCGTAATAGTTTTTAGTAATCATATTAAGCAACTCTTTGTTTGAGTTCAATGACAAAGGAATAGGGAAGGGGTGGGGGGTGGGGAAAGTGAGACAAGTGTAGGGTCATTTTGTTAAAACAATCGCGTTGCGTAATAGCATGCAGTGATTCGTTTTATGTCATTAGAAAAATGGAACGCACTCGAAACAGTAGGAAGTGTCCATTATTTAGTGATTTATGCGATTTAAAAGACAATATATTGCCAACTTACGAAGATGTGAAGAAGTTCTATGAGTGGATCCGACACAAGTTAAAATTTGAGAAGGAAACGAAAAAAGAGCCTACTTATAAAGAAATAGAGGCCGTTGTAGTTGAAAAACTGATACAAATATGGGCAAAATCTTCTATTCCTACATTAGAACCAAAACGAATGAAGGTAATGTTACAAATTTATCATTTAAAATGCAAAAACCTTCTTAAGTCTCACCCGAAAATACCGACAAACAAAGTGGAAGAGTTTCAGCTTGGAAGTAAAGTTTTGTTTGACATTTCCGCTTGCAAGTGCCGCTATTTTAGATGTACTTGCCCTAAAAACAGAAAAATACCTACTACGCTATTTCGCACACCCGGAAAACTTATTACTTGCAACGTTGACAGATCCTCAGCCGCGCGTTCGCGAATTAGCGGTACGTCGAATTTTGAAAGCAAGATCGTAAACTCCGAAGAATTTGCGTCTGTTTCAGTTACCGAAGATAAACTTTAACGCATCAACATATTATGACCTTTTGAATTGGCAAGAAAATATCACTGAGCCACCGTTATTAAAATCTATAACCGAAGAAAATCTCCGATTGTTTATTCAACAAAAAGGTGAAGGAGAATTGGATTTATTACGTCTTCCGTGTCACACACAAGCAGTAGAAAGAGCAGTTAAAGCTGTGACTGAAGCTTCAGCCACTTTATACAATGAAACAATGACAGAAGGCTTCATCAAAGCCCAGATAGATTCAAGAAAAGCAATGCCAAAATTCGACAGCAAAAAGGATTTCGCTACAAACTAAATCCTTCACTTTAATAAATATTATAGCATTATTCTCCAATATTTTTGTTGTAAAAATAGCTAGCCCTTAAATAAACCTTTATTTACTTTTGATTTAAGACTTTTATTTATAAATAGCGTTCATTGGTGTCACTTTGTATGCCATGTTGTTAGGCCCTTTTTTATCATATTAGCTGACAATCGCACATGACCCCCGGAGGCAGAAGATTGATTCCGATTGCAATGAAACTTCATAACCTATTTACACTCATATATTAGCACCTTTTCGTAACTGTGCCCGTATAAAAACTAAACGTTTTTTTTTCTTCATACATAAGTGACCCACCCTACTGTACAAGCTTACGTAATATAATTTAAAGTGGAAACTAAGTTAGTAAATCCTTCCGAACTCATTCGATATGGCGCTTAGTCACGAAGTTAACATAAAGAAAGTGATTGGCGTTGAATACCGGGAGGTTTTTGTGTGCCTCGAGGGGAGGGCTTGGCCCTTGAAAAAACATGTTTACAGTGTTTTTAGGATATTTTTACTGATTGTAGACTCGTAAAAGTCTGTTCTGTATATGTCACCGATTGATTAGTTTTAAGGCGTATTACGTGACTACGGTAACTGAGGGAACATATATTTTTAACCGCTAAACGAAAAAGGTCCTAAAGATTCTATAAAAGCACTGTACACCAAGACTGAAACTGAGAACTCTTCTCAGCGCTAATTTGAAAACTTTCCGGGTATCGTTCATCCAACTTTTCCCACTCCAAAACTTGAGTAATCCGTTGACTCCGTTTCCCGCTTTCGTCAACGAGTAAATAGGGCGAAGCTATGGCATAGGCCACTCGACTTGACATTTACGACTCAATCCCGAACATAGGCCGACTGTCCGGGCGTACGGCTGCCTATCTCCAAATTAATTAGACCTACCCTCGTCGAGATAAACACACCCAAGGTTATACACCCAGGGGTCGTGTTATTCTGGCGTATTTTTCAAAGTGACAGGACTTGTTTGGCTGGTTATTACAAGCTGTCAGGTTATGTTATCTGTGAGGCGACTTGCCGCAAGTATTAACGTGATTGTTATCCCACGCTTGGCTGGATAGAAGTTATCATTCGGAAAGCTCTTTGAAGATAAATTTTATGTTGATCCTAAATTAATGTTTCTTGCAATACAGCTAGATGCATCGCCATTTTTGTTTCGTCGTTTTGTGACTGAAGTAAAGTATGCTGTTTTTTTTAAACACCTAATTTATCTCTGACTTTGATTGACTATTCAGAGTTAAAACGTTTGTACTATTAAAACGTTGTATGAAAATAACTAGAACAGTTAATTTTAGGCAAATATAGGTACTGATAATAAGCAAGAAACATTCACAATAAACATAGAATTGAATCTTAATTTCAGTCAATAAGATAGTGACACACTAATTTGAGCTTTAAAATACCAAGAAAGTTGCAAACATGGCACTTTTTGCAGTTGGCAGTGTAATTTTTGCAGTAAGAGAATTATCATAAATCTAATAATCATCCATCGGTTTGTAGTTTATAATGTGCTAGCAGCGCCCCTAGCGGCTACGCCACGAACTTTGCTTTGTATTATTTTACCTTTATGAAGCGCCGGAGGCCCGCGTTGCTCTATGAGCTTATCTTTAAAACAAATCCACATCGAATAACGAAATTTTCATAACAACAAGAGAAAATCGATCAATTTTCTCAAATCAAATCAAAATGATTTCGACCTATATAGGTATCTCATCAATATCGTCATCATTATGTACAGCAAACATAACAGTAGTTGAAACTTTTATGCTAAAAAACTACTGGGTTTTTTCCAAATTGATAGCATGTTGTTTTGCTAAAACACAACACAATAACGATATCTTCGGGGGGAGTGTGTCCGAAAGGTTAATGGCGCGAAAAGTGACTGGATCATATCCCTGGGTTTACGACACGAGAAAACGGCCGATTCATTTGCAATTCTAAATGCGACTTAGAGACGTCCCCTGTAGAGTAAAACATCTTGTTTATGTATTGGTAAGTTCAGGACAAACTTAGGTATGCAAGGAATTTCTTTAAACAGCATCTAGATGTGCAGACAGTGTTGCCATCTAGACTGCTTTCGGAACCAACAAAAATGTTTCATAATAGAAAATTTCAATTCATTTTACTATAAAAACTATCGTAGTTTGATGAATTCATCGTTAAGGGATGAAACGTTGGTGTTCTTACAACATATAATAGGTTCGTAGTTAACCCGCTTACATTCATAATGAATTTCAAATCAATAACAAAACTAAATAAGAACTAGTACCTACATATATTATACACTAAACATTGTTTTAAACTTGCTATTTTTTTTTTTCTATTATAATAATCTACCTAACATTCACTAGTTTTCATGAAAATCAATGACTACATGTCATTTTCAATCTTATAGTGACGTCATTTTACTGCCTTTACGTTCTAAATTCAAAACAAAGATTCTACTCACAATACATAAATGATGATTCAACATGCGTGCTGAAGGAAAATCACTGAATTATAATATCGATTGAACGATAACGCACAACCGCCTCCGGTGTGACTTGTATGGCAAAGATACGCCTTGACAATTTTGATACATGCCCAGTTTTAAACAGTTTGGACAGTCAACGTTCTTTTTTTATTTCAAGTTTATGATTTTATAGAGAGCTATCCAGTGTTGAACAAAAAGTTTGTTTTCGAACCGAAAAACCTAGAACATCTGATTTAGAAATTTATTCATGATTTTTAGAGACATGTTTGATTGAAAATATGTCTTGCTTTAATTCAAATCGATTTAATTTAAAGCACCAAATATCATTTTATTAAACTCATTTTCACTATGTTATCTCATTCAGTGAAATTTAATTTTAATTGATCTCTTTGCGTGATTATGTATCTTTTTACTAATTTTAATTTCTTATGTGTGGTAGGTATGTGATATGGATTGTGAAAAAAAATCGTTATTATTATTAATTAGTAAGTAGCTTATAAATTTATAATTATGTTAGTACTCCGTCCAGACGTAGCAAAATGATCAGTCTATCGATTGATCTTCTGATTTATAGCATGTACAACAAAGTATTAGTCTATGGACCAAAATTCCCACCTATTCGAATTCTCGGACATTACCGGTACAGTATCAGTGGTGGTCTCCTATTTACTATTCGAATCACTCACACACCCAAGGACGGCTTTTGATTCGTAATCGCCAGAATAGATCGTTCAACCGATATAAGTTTCGATGGTTAGCCAACTCACTGCCTCTAAGTCGATATCCATGGTCGTTGTTGCTCAAAGGTTGTGTAATTTTATTGTAATGCAAAACTCTTTGTATTAATTTAAAAATATAAATTTAATATAATTATATGATGTTTTGCAAAAAATGTTTTGATATTTTGAGGCTATGGTTATTTGTTTGTTATTGGTAAATTTTATATTTTTCTTAGAACCAATAAAAAAATAGTCGTGGGTAAAACCGAATATTATATTTCATAACATCTTGGGTTAAATATTTCGTATAAAATTATGAAATGACACAAATTTCATTTTAATTCATAACCGTTTACATAATCTGTATTTTAACATAGATATTCCCTAAATGGCCAAGAGCCGTACAAAAAACCCAGTCTTTCAGGATAGCCTAAGATTCTTTGCGTGAAAATGATCTTCATGCGTAGAACAAATTCTGACAAGGCCGCCTTATGTAGCAATACCATGGCAATACCTATGTTAATTTATAGCTGATTCCGTTCCTCAGGCATTTTGCAGTTGGCAGTTTGATTGGTAAAGCCTTACAAAGTTAGAAAATGGGGTAGGTATTAACAAAAAGGTTGAGCATTTCCTGCCTAAAATTAATTTTATGTTAGACCTTTTCAGTTTATACTATAACGATATTTCAGTGATTCTGAATTAGGTAGCTTATGGGCAGCTTACAATACAGTTTCCAGTTTTATTAATTGAATTATTTATAAATGAATTTTTCGAAGCTTAAACGATCAACTCAGCTTCGGTTAACAAACATTAGGTCAAAAATCATTATCAATAATCGTACATTATCAATATAAAAACATTTGGTGTTTCATTGCCCAAATTCTGAATCTAATTATTAATTCTGCTAACCAAAAAATCATCGATACCTTTCATTATTATGTTATTATTTATGCCTGCTTATAATTAACACAGACTAAAACCCCGATAGGTATACAATAATATTCTTGTAACAAATTTATCAAACAACAAGTCGAATACTTCTCGTATACTGAATTGAAACAAACATGTAGGCGTGGGTAGTTTGCGAAAGTTTATGTTGTGTCCGCCTGTTAGTGTATATATAACAACTATAATATAAGCACTTATGTTTAAGAATATGTTATATTTTTTTTTTCTTTTGGCGTTCCGCACTGTATAAATAATAAGTTTATAGAACACAAAGTAAAGCAACGTGCATACCTCGAAGGTACCTGCGATTAAGGGACAAGGAGTGACATGCAATAAAAATGTAAATCGTGCCGTGGGCGGGTTGCCCTCACGTTCTGTCGTAAATGCACATGCACTTAGCAAAATATGAGATAGCGTTACGGTTGGCGTAGATTAATTGCTTTATAGAAGTTAGTTATTATTTGAAAATTTAGCTATGATCGTAAGATGTTTTATATTTCAAACTTTGTGTTTTCTAAAATTAAATACGTTGACTCCTTTTTATTATTATTTTCTCTGGTTTAATCTAAACGTGTGCGTCGCGATACAATTCTCTCTAAATCGACAAACACGCTCATTCTTGCACGGAAAACCAGCGCTATGGCTTTTCCATTATTTTCCTTTCATATCATGTGCGGAATGTTAGCCATTTTTGTTATAATTGATTTGTCCTTATATTCTTTGAATTTTGCAGCTCAATAAACACATTTTTATTTTACTTACTTTACTAAGAAGTAATGAATAAAATTCAACAGGTTAAAATAATTAACCTGTTAAATTATATTCATTACTTCAACCTAGACTCATTGAGACATGCACTGTACCTTATCAATGTAACACATATGTACGTAAGCACCATTTGTCTAATGTACAGCTTTATAGGAGTGGGCTTTATACAAGTTGTTCAGTCTAATTATTGGTACAACACCGTGAAATTAAAGGGATTAGTAAGATGAGAACCCTTTGATCAAAAACCTATCAAACCCTATGCAAGATGCAAAGAAATAATAGTCTCTGTGAAAAGCAAAGCTTCAAGGCAAAAGCTACATTATCATATAGAATATAGAGTTTAAATTCAAACCTTAGTATCATGTTCTGTGTGGCGTCGCCGCCTCACCTGTTAGTAAGGTCGACCGCGTGGGAGCCGCGCCCGTACCTTACCAGCTACACGCCTGGAACAAGCAAAAAGTTTTTTACCTTCGAGTTTCTACGCATTCCTTAATTTCGACAGTGATTTAAATAAGTTTGACAGGGTTTAGTTTATTTTGTCAAACTTATTATCTAAGTCAAAACAAAAAAGTTCGTAAAGCTTCATCATAATTATCATCAGCCTATAGTACTCCACAGCTGGACATAGGCCTCCAATAAAGAGCGCCATAGCGCCCTGTCTTCGGCTTGCTTTGGGGTTAGATAGTAAGAACTTTGATTACCTAGTTTTTAATGACACATAATACCCTTCCAATTACAATTACAACCTTGCCTTGTTTCAATTACAACAATATTGACACATATCCATAAGCTCTGTCTCCACGTTTTTTCCTCTTTTTTCAAAACACGAAGGCAAAGCCCTACAAAATGTGGCTAAAAACCTTAAGGGATTCTAGATGAGTATTTCTTATATACCGAAATCGTTTCAGCCGTTTGGATGCTTAATAAAGAGTATCAGATAACCACATTGAAACACTCGATATAAATAAAGCTACACGTCCGGCTTTTTGTTCGATGGGTGGTCGTATTCGACTATCAGAAGGCATTAGTTCCATACATTTTTAAATACACAAAGCACCTTCGGATATTCAAATGGGTAAGTAACATAAACAATCGCTCCGATGATCAGACAAACAATCGGACGTGTATCGCTGCTTAACCCTCGCGGATAAAATACCTAACCAAGACAAGAGCTCAAAGTAATTTCTTGCAAATCGACATTTTACCTCCATCGTATCACTAGCCATGTTTATTTTCATTAAACTAAAGGTCAGCCTACATCTGCTTTGTAAAATCTACCGAAATGGCAATGTACTCGGTTTCCAGCTTTACTTTGTAGTCATTTTAAATAGCTACAATAAATTGGTTACATTTATAGAGTTTTACAGTGTAGTTAAAATAAAAAAATACTGAATGTGGGCATTGAGAATGGATATTTACTAGGACATTTTGAGATAAAGAACGTCATTGATACACAATATTTTCGATATTTTAATACTTTGTTGCGTATTGAGTCAACCTCTGTTAAAAGTATGGATTTATTCTTAAATTCTTTGTGTTGTTTGAGTTTATAAACATAATAATAAAACCGTAAATTTATTGAAACAAATAAGCATTCTTTACATAGAGCATACAGCATATGCAGAGCTTATTGTGGCAAAGTAGTTTGTCTATAGAAAACTTTGCGATGACGATGACTCGTACATATTATTCAACGGGCAAGGCATTATGATTTCATTTTTATTCGTAAACTATTCAAAATATTATCAAGATTAACTCATTGAACATAAATAATCATAAACGCTGATAGACATTTTGATAAAGTTGTCAGAAAATCCTACTGTGAATGTTGGAATTTTTATTTCGTTTTATTGTGTGGGCGATATTAGTTATTCATAATTCTAGTTTTTGGTGAACATCTAATTATTATGTCTTGCTTGATAAAATTTTATAATAATATCAAGCAATTTTTTAACAAACGACAAATTTGATTCGACATTTAAGCTCTAGGTTTTGCTTTGACGTTTTGAGAAGCAGAAATATTGTCCTCTCTGCCCTATGTTGACGGCTAAGATATTTAGGGAATAGATATATACCTAAGTGTATATACTAACTGTATTTTTTGTATTCTGTTAAGTACCTTCTGTAATTTTCTTTGTTAGTATGACATTTCTTTTTGTAAAGAATTGTAAATAAATATTTTCGTTTCGATTTGGCTTTTACTACAACACAATACAATACGCAATACAAAACAAAGTCGTCCTAACATTACTCAAATAAATTGAATGCACAAACCATGTCTTAAATATTCGAGATACCCCAACCCCACATTATTCTGCCAGTATAAGGATAAATAAACAAAAGAGTATCGCCTCAGCAGGGCTTCCATTAGCAGGGTTAGAAAGTGGTGTTACTGTTACCCAGCTCTAGAAATCTCAGCAATAAATGCACACTAGAGCTAAATTTATTTTATCGTCTGCCCCACTTAAGGTACAAGAGCAAGATTGAAAACTGTTCGCAATATTCCGGACATTTTTTCTCCGGCAATAAAATATTTACGGGGCTCAGATGGAGGATCCACTGAACAAATTCATTCATTTCCATGTACAAACAATATAAATTAATGAATATTTATTCGTTCGATTGTTTACGGTGTTGTTTTCTAGATGGAGGAAAACGTGAGTTATTCTGAAATGCTGTAAATAACGATAGGGAGGTCGAAGTGTTTTTCCGAGAGAATTTCACTGTAAAAAATGATCGATTCTCTAAAACCGAAAATATTTTACAAGAAATAGCATTGTCAATACGATTGTATGTACTACGAGTACAAAAAACGAGTTTAAAATCACAGTCACGTGCAGGCATTTCTTAGTAGCTAACCTTCAAGACTCAGGGCACGTAACCCCATCTCACAGCTATGTATATACATTATGCGTATGTAAGTACATACTAAATATGTTGCAAAAACTCAGTGCATCGGACTCAGTTTCTCAGAAGTGCAGTATCAGTGATCTCAGTACCTAACTGCGCGGATGTGACGATGCTATTAAAGATACGACTCGGTTTTTATAAGATCTTACAAGCCGAGTACTACTCGTATTTGCATACAAATATGTTATATAATTATTTATTGAAATGAATATTAAGAAATTTTGCAGCAAGTTCTGTTTGAATCACTTAGTTAATTCAAATGAACTTATCTGTGAGCGTGCCCCTTACGCTATTTTTGCCGATCTATGGCTTTATTTTGACCAGCAACTTAAAAATAATATATATTATAATTATTAAATATTACATCTGAATTTACTAACTGTATTTTGCAACAGATTGCATATTAAATAATAAATTATTTTTAAACAGCATTATGAACAAATCTTTATTTAATATTCTTTATGATGAACAGCCATGACTTTCATACTTCCTTTAAGAAATCACTGAAATGAGGAAAAGGGGAAGGCCGACTTCTATTTCTCCTATAAATATATCAAAACTTGTCACTTTATTCCGTGTCCCCTTGTAATAACACTGGCACAAACAGTTCAGTCGGAGTGACTTTTGTCACGAGAGACCTTGTCACGCTACAGAATGGTTGTGAACTTTGGTTTTCCTTTCGTTATAACTCTTTCTGTTATAACTCCTTCTGTTATAACTTTTTTATGTAACGCGGTTTGTGAACTTTTCCATTTAGTATCCACTTCACCATTAAAAGACTGAAATCAAACTGTGATTGAACAATCGACTGAAATTCTGCAAGCATCCTACGACATCGACAATTTAATGCTTTTCTACTTAGGTATAATAAACATCTAGTAGGTATAAATTGAAAGAAACACGACTTTTATCTTCAAAGCGTTTTAAATAAATTATAAAACTTGTATCAGACAACAATATAAAAACCTGATAGAATTATAAATAATATAATATATTTATATATTCTGTATCCACAAGCAAAAGATAATAACGAAGCCTATGATGAGACGAAAACAGATAGCGGCGTTTTTATGAATTATAAATTGATTATAATTAAGAAAAACGTTTTACGAGTTATTCTGGATGGAAACCTTATTATCAGATTATTTGTAGGTATTTAAAAATCATTAATGAGGTATGCCCTTATGGTTTAAAGAAAACACTTCAACGAACCATTTTCTGGCAACCTTTATTGAGTTTTGACGTTCTTATATTAATTATTATGGCACTAACAAACTAAAGCACTAATTCTTGTATACCTCTATATATGTGCACAGGATAAGGTTATTCACTCTGGAAAAATATTATCTCTGTAAATGCCAGTTATCTCGACTGGAGTTTTGCGGGAACGCTTTTGCATAAAAATGTAAATGGGAAAAGTGACTTAGGTACAATTGCGCGCAAAATATCTGCGACAAAATGCCTTCATTTAAATAATAAGTGATTTATATGATAAATTCTGCATAATGTGTTTGCAGATATTTGTTTCGGCTGTTCTGGTTGTTTTCTATGCCTAAAATTTATCTATGTAATATATTATTTAGTATATTTGTCAACTAGTACTTTATTTATTATTAATATTTATTTTTTATACATTTTCCACAAGAACAGGGAAGAAGAGTGTGAATCTATTTGATCCGGATCGATGTCTATATATTTTAATCATATAACTTAAATTATTTATATTACAAATGGAAACTATGTTTTTAAAGCTACATTTGGGCTCATTCCGGACAAACAAAAAGTCAGGTTCGCTTGTCGCACACGACAAGCTGGTGGGCGTAATTTAAATAACATGGTGGACTTAAATGAAAAAAACTATTTAAAACTTAATATTTTGGCTTTATTTAATTAATATTACCTACCTAATGTTTGGAGGGTACAAACTTCGGCCTACACAGCAATGGATAAAATCCGGCGGTTGATCATGATGATGCAGTTTCGCAAGAACCAAAGTTATATGATCACAACTGTACTTAGACATTTAACATCGTAGGTAGAACCGGTAAGTGCATCTACCAAACCTTTATGGTCTGAATGTCATAATTTAGGGGACGAGATATATGCGACTCTTTGTTTTGTGTTTACGACTTCATAGCAGCTCGTGCAATCTGATTTAACATGTAAGTGCATGTGCATATTATGTGCATATATGCAATAGAATATACTGAACGCGACTGAACGACAAGCTAGACAGCTCTATTCGGGACAACTTTCGTAAATTAAGTTATAAGGTTGTACAAAATTAAAGGTTTTAAAGAAATTTCTTATTATTTAAATATAATTGGTTGTTAAACACGTTTCATATTTTATGACTAATTTACTAATGGTGGTAAGCTTCCTTTTTATAATATCTTAATCGTATTCTAAATCATACGGCAGTTTATAATTTTCCTGACACTACATAGATTAAAACAATAGATTAAAACTCTGTCTTCAACATAAATTGTTTAGATAATAATCCTTTGTTCATAAAATACTGATACGGCAAAACATTTCTACATTTGGACAATAAAGTAAGATATTGTTAGATTCAGTTGAGGGGAATTCGCAATGATTCAATATAGGCGTAATCCCTGGACATTTGGTGTGCCTTATAGTGTTATATTAAACCAACAACTTATACTTAGAGAAGCAATATCATTGCAGCACATATTATTACTTTGTTGGAATATGGAAAAATCTAGAATTATCCTGATTTCTTGAGAATCCAGATTTCGAACCCCATTGTATGTTTATTCGAAATAAAAATACTATAGGTATAATGAGAGAGCTCATAAAGCATTTTTATTTTCACCGTTTCAAAATACCCTTGTTATACTTGTACATCTGCCCTGAAAATTATTTCAAGCCCGGTTCTAATTCTGGTACATTTGCGATGAGCTTAGCGGGAACGGCAGAGCGGCGCGCTTTTCATCTTTCAAGCGCAACATTTACATTTTCGTCTCATTTATTTGCTATTTCGGGCCACCTCTCCCCCTTTTAACCCCCCCCCCCCTTCCAACGCCCTCCAATGAACAACTCGCACCGTGCGTCAGAGAACGAAATTGGGAAGGAACGCTCTATAAAGTCTAATTAAGTTTGAAGTGAATACACAAATGTATAAAAATGTCCATTAATTGAGGATTTATATTTTGGCAGCTCGTATAAGTATGCGAAATGCTTTCGGTTGCAACTGCTCACAATAAGCTCAATAGTTTATTTCGTCGATGTCAAACTTCACGGCATGATATTGAAATGTCTAATCAGTTTATTTTGCAAAACGCATTAGGCACAGTGTTTCATTCCAATTTACGAGCACAAGTTTTTGGCACGCGTTGTTGTCTTTCATCTCAAGTTCAAAAATAACTAACTCTTTTATCCAAACTTTTCTTACGATTATTAATTAATCACTAACCGAGGAAATTGGGTAAACAGTAAAATTCCTTTTAAATAATCGTAAATCCCGCCTTTGCGAGTGTAAATCAGAACAGAAATTTTAACACTTCGGCAAAGAGGAAGCTGTTGGCGCATGATCAGAATGTAATTGCCTTATTCCGGTTTTTATTAAGATATTTTAACGCAGAACTGTTTGTTTGGTATTCAGGGAGCGTGCCGTATAAAAATAATGCCCTTTTGTCTTCGGGGCGGCGACGCGCCGGTTCTACGGTTCTATTATAGAAATGATGTCTCCCCTCCCTCTTGACATTCGTGGCCAGCCGGATGCAACTGGGATCCGTGATTGAATTATCAAAGTAGGGTTCCTAATTAGATTTTACCTGAGTATCCATTTCTTATGGATCTGTCTTTTTTGGTGCTAAAAATCTTTGGATTGGCAGCATCACACGACATGTCAAAAATTACGAAACCTTCCTGACATTTTTGTCAAGTTTTTTAAATGTATCGGTATGGATAGAATATTTTTTTGTTGATAGATCCGTGCATCGTAAGTTTTGTTCATTAATTTAATTGATACTGGGATTTTTGTCTGTTTTAAATAGTTTAACGTCAATAATAAAGTCATCATAGAAGTAGCCTAAAATATTTGCCCCTTTTGCAGTGAGGTCAACTTTGTATTACATTTGTAATAAATTGAAATACCCTTCGAATATGAATCCAGTTCAGTCTTCTTATAAATTGCAAAAATTGCTTTTCCTTTTATCCCTAACACCACAAACAACTTAAGCTAAGGGGTAGCAATATACGATAGAAATGTAGGGGTAGCACACATGGCTCCGATAGAAAAACAAGAAAGGCCCGGGACATTCCCGGAATATAAATCGCCTTGTTATATTTTCCGGGACATTGGGATTCATGAAGTAGCAGACCCTGACGATTTGATTTCACGGAAATACACACAGCCTGAAGATAAAAATGAAGGAACAGAGTCGATATATAGTTATACACGGTATAATACATCGGTATATATTTAACAATACTCCTAAATTAGACTTTGTGTACATTAAGAAATAAAGTACATATACTTATTATGTGTTATTTTTAAATTGGTCTTATATTTTATCAAAAATCTTTTACAGTCATCTTGAGCCTGTTGAGTTATTTTTCAATTTGTACTTAGTCAGTTCAGTTTCTAAGCAGTGCTTAGCGTTTATGCTGTAAAAGCTTTACGGTAAGTAAATACCTTAAAATAAAAAAGGTCTTTGAAAGTTTTTCTCCCAAACTAAAGATACTCTTAATCGCTAAAATGTTTCACATCGCGCAGTAGGTGGCATGTGAATATCTATTTACTTATAATACTTACATGCTTAAATATCAAGTTGCACTTCACACATAAGTTCAAACAGTATGTAAATGTAAGTACTATGATAATAGCAATGATGTTAACTCAACCGCTGGATATTTTATTATCATCTAGGTTCTACATGATCCTTAATGCTTGTGGTTTTATGAAGGTTGTAACTTTACTCCACTCGATTCTATTGGTGAGGTCTGAATCTAATGACGCCTTCCGGTCGGTATGATAGCGACTACTTAATCCAAAAGGGACCCAGATAATCCTTATAATACTATCTATAAGGAATTAGCATCCTCATCAAAGTGGCCATGCTGTATTCTGGACAATCTGCGGTGACAAGTCAAGACAAGATTTCTGGTGTCGGCTTAGATTTTTAGGAAATAGATATATAAGTATTTAAACAACTTGTGATTGTTTTATTCTGCTAAGTTTGTAATTTTCTTTGTTAACATATTCAATACATTGAGTCTGGATAATACTATCTCTATTTATATAATTGGAAGATAAATATAGATACTGAACTATATAGTTTAGTAATGATGATCAAAAATTAAGTAAGGTCGTATGAGAAAAATCTTCAAACCTTATCTTTAACTTGGATACTAATAATCGAACTCCAAGAAGTTCATTTAATTTACTTTAAAGTAGCTGTTAAAAAAAGCTTAACAAAACCTTTCACATAAAACGAATACCAAGCAAAATCGAGAAAAGCAACCGGTATCTTAATAATTTACGTTACTTTGTAGGTATGATAATCCCAGAGAGTCGCAATCAACAAAAAACAGCAAAAAAGTAAAAAAAGCTACAAAATGAGCTCAAGTTTTTATTCAGCCCTGTGAAGTAAACTCCAAGTTATTAACATTCGTATGTAAATCGGCCGTTCCCTACGGCTCGTCAGCACTGGCTTTATATTGAGGCTTTATCGAGATAAGTAAAGTGGGTTTATTTTTACCGGCCGTAATCATCCCAGCTTCAATGTTTCGCTGATAATATGCATGTTCTGTAAAAGGTGACCCAGGTGGTAGAAATTGCTTTAAATTTTATTATTATTACACATGTATATATTATTATTATTGTATTCAGTCTGTTTCATCTCACTGCAGGGACCTATTTCAATTCTTATTAGTACTCAAGGACGAACAGAAATTGGTCTCCCTCGTGGTCCTACTAGTAGGACAAAATAGTAGGACCACGAGAAAACGGCGGTAGAGTTAACTAGTATACCTACATATTTTTAATATTATATTACATATATTAAGAATATGTTTTCTCTTTCAACCAGTATTGTATAGACAAGTTATAGTACCTACAGAATAATAAACAAAAATTTTTAGAAATGTATTAGATGCCAGACAAAAAATCTATCAATATACATGCTGACTAATTACAAAGCCGGATCTTATAAAGCTCTAAATAACGATCAATATCTTTTATTGGAAAATAAATAGCAAACGTTCTGTTACAACCTATACTTACATTTCTACTCATTATGTATCAGTACTTTGTCCCTAAATCGCTTGATTATTTTTCTTAACTTAGTTTTAGCTTGATAAGTATTAACAAGACCGCCTCATAATGCTAACGATTGCGATATCACTAAATACATTTGCATATTATTATTCTTACGCTCGCATTTATTCAAGTTATTTTGTAGGCTTGACTGGACTTGGGAATATTTTGGTCATCTTTAAGGGGGGGGGGGGGGGGGGGTCATTAAAACTCATTAAGTTAGTTTCAGCTTGATAGGTATTGACCAGACCGCCTCACGCATATTATTATTCGTACGCTTGCATTTATTTTAATTTATTGCATACCTACCTAAGTTTGGTACGAAGGTACGAAGGAATATTTTGTTTATCATCAATAAAGGGAGAAACGGTTGGTTGGCCTTAAAACTCCACGCGAGGCAATGCGGTTTGGCGAGTTTTTGTATTCTTATATTTTGTACATTTTTAAGCTGTGTTACGAAACGACTGTCAAATTTCGTAGGCCAACAAGTAGCCGAAAGTTGTTCCATGAAAAGAAGAAAACTCAAGTCCGTATCAATGGATGAAAAAATTGAAAAGTGCATAGAAGCTTTCAAAAAATCAGAAGTTGGTGTTGGACAATGTTTAGAAAATCTAGTGCAATAATGCTTCTACGTACCTACAAATTACTACCTACGTGAGTAGTAATTACTCGGAGTTCGTTTGTATTTCGCAAAACACTTTTTCTTTGACTGTCCAGGTACCCAGTGTACAAAGTGCACCACAATTTTTGACTTTTGAATTTGTATGAGAATGTACGAACTGCCGACAACCCATCTGTACTCATAACTCGGTATAACTTGAAAATAAACCCTCAAAACCGAGGTCTTGTCTCATCTATTGAGACGCTTTCACCTAATTTGCATTCCATATCAATGAGACAACAAGACACAAAAGCTTCAATAACACAATAATAAAAGAAGAACAGAGTAAACATCACGTCATTGAACAAAGTCGATATTTGAATATGAATTGCTGGTTTGAAATTGGAACGATAACAATGAAGAAGAAAGCTATTGTTCGTATTTTTGTGTGTAAAATAAATATTTTACGGAGTAGATAAAATCCTAAGATCCTACATCTGACGGAACCTATCTTAAAATACCCACGTAGTCCAATGAGTTTCCTCAATTGACCTGCCGGGTATTTATTAAATTACACGGGTAAGGGCGTAACTCCGAAAAGGTCGTACTAAGCTCCTGCTTACGGTTGTGCCTTCAATAACACGAATGGACCTTAATTAAAATTTTCATTTGTTCACGTAATACCCAATGCGACTAATAATAAGCTGAAATTTTGTAAATAGGAACTTTTAAATTTCCGTGCCGTTTTTTTATGTTTTCGAACCAAAATCAAGTGTATCTTTCAGAAAGCTTTTCTATCCAAAAGTCACAGAACACAGTTTCATAATGAATAATGTTGAAATCCCAGCTAAAAGCATAACAACCATAGCTTTCAACTCATCCTGAAACGTTATCTCAGTTGAACTAAACAACTCACTCTGAACGAATGGATATATCAACTAAAACAGACCTTATCTACGTCTACCTTTCAATGGGATTTTGCTCCTACAAGCGATAGAAAGAAGAACTATGTTCGCTTGATGAGAAGAAAATATTATGGCTATTTGCTTGAATCACAAACAATGCAGGCTCAGTATAAACTCGAAGCTACCAGTTAACCAGATACCGCAAAACTGAGACTATTCAAATAACTTAGGGTACGTATATACCCACGACCTTAAATTAAGCCCCAGAATGTTGCAGTGGAAAAATGAACTTTATTCCGTTAATTTACGAGACGAAAGATTGTCTGTCGGTAATATACTTCAATGTGCTGAATCGACGAGCGTCGGAGACGATAAATCTTGAGAAATTCTGTTGAAAATACACGATGAGATTGCAGAGTAAAGCTACGTAGACTGAAAGGCAATATCTCGTACTTTATTAATAAAGCTGGAAGAGATTGTTTGTTTGTTTAATAATTTCTCAAAATAAGTGGCGTTTATGGATTTGATGACCTTTGGCTTTATAGCGCCAAAGAGCAATATACCTACAGGTATTAAAAATAAAACCGAAACACATAGACACAAGTGCCTAAAAAGTTAAAAAAAAATTGGTAATTATTTTTGCTTGTTTAGATCCATTTAAAGCACATTAAATGAGGACAGTTACCGTGTGATTAGCGAATTAAATAATGAAACAATTACGATAAATACCAAAACAAACATACTTATTAACTACTATTATTCCCAATTCAGCTCAACACAATCTCACCAAATAGCCAATCTTGTAAGAATTCATGGCAACCATCTTGCTCTACTAGCCAATCAGAGCGCGAGTTCGGTATAAATTCAAGATGGCGGGCAAACACCTAACGGACCGTATTGTGACATTCCCTATTATTTTTTCGAGGAGGACGGTCTTGTGTTAGGTATACGCGCTCCATTATTTTTTTCCACCAGAATTTTGTAGATGCAAAGAGTTTTTAGGCAGCCTTTTTACTAAAATCCTGGTATTTACCAACCTAATAAATTAAGATACCTATATATTAATTAACTTTCAGCAAGCACTCAAATTTTAATTGATCTACAATTGAAATTCAAGTGTCGACCAATGAGTCTGTGACTTTAATGTTAGAACAGATGTTTGGGGTGAACAACCTCTGCGCATGCGCTCACATCCAAGCATCAGCATTTATTTATAGAATCTAATAGGCTAGTGCTAGTAAGTCCCAAACAAATTTCAAATTAAGTGGTAACTTTTTTCAGCAATTGACTAACTGATAATAACTTTACGACCAAATAATGTCAGTTTATAGCAATTAAACGCTCGTAAATTTTAGTAGTATAAAATAAAGTTTATGTCACCAATCAAACGTTTAACAGGCATAAATCAATTTCCTTGTATTTTGATTATGTTTTATGTGATAAAGTAATATAATTGACACGTATTTAAATGTGATTGACTTTACTATTTATGGTAGGCTCTATTAAAACTCCAGGAAATTCTTTAGCCGAGAATTTTTTCGCAAACCTGAGGGCCTGAGGGCCTGAGGGCAGAATGAAGGTAATTTGAGCAAATTACATTATAAAATGAACGACTTCCCTTGGGCATCGAGCGTGGTCTACAAATTATGATGAACTTATTTAAATTCAGATAAATAAAATTCTTACGGTTCCGTATTCAAATTTCAAGACAATAGTATTATTTTCCGATTAGGATAAAAAGATGTTTTTTTTCGAAAGAATCATAAATGATTGTGAACCGCACATTGCCATCTACTTTACTTAAATATACTTTATTATTAGGTACTTATTTCTTTGATTTTTCTCTTAGGTAAATCTATTTCTCATTCTGACGATTTCTCTCCACATATATTTTTCTTACTAGGTATTTGACACTTCCAAAAGATAATTTCTAGAAATTTGTTAATGCGGAAAAGTATGTATTAATCCAGGTTTCATATTTATTTGTAAGCCATAGTTTACTAGTATCTATGCAGATATATACCTATTATATAGTATATCCAGGTTATATAGATATACCTAAGTAAATTAAGCTCAGCCAGGTGGCTGCGACGGTAAAACACGAGCAGAACCACTCGCGTCAATAGATACAAAAACTATCCGTAAGACCGTAGATTTTACTACCGTTTTTCTTAAATTGGAAACTCTTGATCGAAAACTCAGCTAAAGTTCGACTGTAAAAAGTTTCATTGTTACCCCGATGGTATCAATAGCTACCTACTCCTTCCTTCTGCACAAAGGGTACGAAGACGGGCTTAGAATTTTAGATACGAGGACTGTTGAAGGTATCCTTATCAAGTGATATTAAAACTTTTTAAATTTCCTTCGTGTTTTTACTTCCTTTTGTTAGCAATTTTCTCATGGGAATAATAAGCGAGATTTTAAAAAGAGGGTTCCCTTTAGATATGACATAATCTCTTTTTAAAAGTTTTGAAAAATCTTTTGTTTTTATATATAGGTACCTATATAAATAATATTACTAAGTGATACATAAGGTACAATCTGATGAAACAAGCCATTATGAATAATTTATATAAAGAAATATACACGTTGAAATAGGAACCGTACCAACCTCATCTTGTGTTATATAGAATTAGAATATTTATTGTTAAACCTTTCAACGTAATAAACGTAATCAATTTTGTAGCGGGGGTTTTACTTCGAAATTCCCGTAGGACCCCCTTACAGGTATAATTTTCAAAATCTGATTGTATTTGTTTTACTTTCAGATAAAAACTTAAACAAAACGAAAAGCAAATAGGTATTTATCATTGCTCTAAAAACAAACGCGAAATTAATTCAGAAGGTTAAAACAATAATGACTCCACCTGCGTATGAATAAGGAATGCTGGAGGCAGTAACAAAATATTCTCCCCGGGATCCAATTAAAACGTTATTTCCGCAGAATACCATGGGGCCGGGAACTTTCAGCATACCACCCTTGGGTAGCGACAGAAAACACGCGTATTTTGCCGCCACTTTTTTTGTAAAACTCAAATACCGAATCTACAAATGGGGGAATCTAGAACGCTCATTTGATTTTAATTGTGTTGTGACAAAAAAAGTCATCCTAGAATAAACCTTGCAAAATTGAAATATTCATAAAGTAAATATAATAATGGTGAGGCTCAGTTCATTTTTCTTTATGAAGTAGTTTAGAAAGATAACTGCATGTCTTTTTTTTAACTCAAATATTATAGGCCATCAGTAACTAACGCATTACTAGTTTCTATTATTTAAATTTATTTTACCAATATTTTCTAATAAATTGATATATTTCTATAAATTAAAATGTGTTTTAACTATTATTCAAATATTTAAATGATCAGATATTTAATAGTTTCCTAATAATCATTTATTTTAAGAATCGTAATAAATTCCGTATTTAAATTTTAGCTAAATATTATTATAGCAGTTTCACTTACAAATTGAAGTTGGTACAACTTCAATTTGTAAGTGAAACTGCTGTCTGTACATACTTTGAATTAATTGCTTGACTTGCATTCTTAGAATTCTCTTAGAATAATCTCTAAGAACATCTTGCTATGGAATGAAAATTTACTTTTGGTTGAACTTTGAAATTTTCTTTGAAAAATTTTCGGACTTTAATGGAAAATATTTTATGAAGGCCGAAAAAAAGGAAGTCGCTATCCGATTATCGTTCTTGATACTGCTCACATGTTCAAATTAAGACAAATCAAATTAAAATAGTTTGTTGATTACTTACATGTTATAAAAGTTGTTTTAAGTATGTATTAAAAGTTAAAATAAAAAGCTTATAGGTACAATTGAAAAGAAAATAAACATAAAATCCGAAGACAAATAAAGATAATAATAATCCAATCATTTAGGGATACCTCCTTATTATATCTTACTTATAAATATGATAACGCAAAAGGTCTATAATCATTAAAGACAAAATACCATGCAACAACCGGCAAATGCATGTAGGTATAATAGCAAAATATGTTTCATATAAAGAGGTCTATAGATATAGATATATAAACATTTACTTACCTACATTAAATGTCAATGCTTTTACACTAGCCGCCCACCCAGTGGTAGCGGTAGGTAATATAAGTAAGTTGGAGATAGTTAAATTTAATTTGTATTTAGTTCTTCGTAAAGGGACCTATTTTATACGTACTAAGTCAAGACGGCAGTGATATTGAGACGTCAATGAAAATTATCGTAAAAAACCTTGCCTGTCGATATTTTTCACATGAGATTTTCAAATATATTCAAAGGCCCGTTTATAAATAAGTCCCCAATAACCACTTTAATGGTTTTTTAGGGTAAAAAAAGTTCACAACGGCAAACCAAATCTCCGAAAGTACAGTAGTAGTGAAACTAGAGGAAACAAGCAAGACGGGTATAATCCCTCGTGTGTTGCTAAAAGCACGCACCAATATTTATAAATAATAACATAAAACAATATAACACTGGCTCAGACCTACATAAATCGCGCCCTGAGAATAAATGGATTACTTGTGTACGCGGCGCGCCATCTAGCGGGGGGGCGCGAAGCTATGTGAGCTGTTGTTACACCGATGGCGGTCGCTCAGAGAAATTTCGGTAAAGTTTAGCTAGAGTACGTATGCACTTTAATGGTAGATGGTAGGTATGTATTTTTATACTAAAACTAGCGGTCCGCCCCGGCTTCGCACGGGTATTTAACAAAAATTGAGTTGTTAATTTGAATTCCAAATTTTTGGAAATATTCTATAGCCTCTGTTCATCAAGGAAAATTTCGATTAAAATGGTGAAAGAATTTTTCAAATCGGTCCAGAAGTTTCGGATTATTCGGATTCGGCCTATTCAATTCAGACAAACAATCAAATCTTTCGCATCTAAAATATTAATGTAAGTAAATAATATTAAAAAAAATAATAACACAGAATTATCTACCCCCAAGCTAAGCAGAGCTTGTGTTATGGGTTTATTATCAAGAAACTTGTCAACACGAGTTCGGTGTGACCGCAGCCCATGAGTTAGTGTTATGGCGCGGATTTCCCCGCTTCCGTACACACATTCACTTACACCCCACTTATTGCGGCTAGTCGTAAAAATCTGACAGAATTATTTTAATAAATTGATTTTGTTTTCAAAATGGGGATTCTTAGATTTCGTTGGAAATGTATTATAATGTATAGCATCTTGGTAGGTGAAGAAAATTTTGGGAACCACTTGTCTTGTCTTTTACTGTGAAATACTAACTTTTGGTTTGTTTTCATTTTAAGTGCCAACAATGACTGAGGAGAAAAAATATTTTTTATATTAAATTTGTAAGTTTATCGCTTAACATCATCCAGAAAAAAATCTGAAACCATTTCATGTTGAAAGCTCACAGTATATTTTAGTATCCAAATACAAGTAATAAAATTCACGATAAAATCTAAATGAAAAATATAATTATCATTAATTTATATTAAAATAATTATAAATTAATATTATTAAAATTTCGATTTAAAATTTGATCTTTTTTTATGAACGTCAGAATTAAACAAAAACTTCATTAGGTGTACATAATTATGTACTAGATTTAGTGACATTATAAAACAAGTACTGTACGACGTTGTACTTTTTTCTGTTAATTAATTTTACTTATTGAAAAAACTGCTTGAAGTAAAGCAAAAAATAAAAAAATTGTTAATCGACTGATGTATCCGACCACCAGGAAAAAGTTTTCGTGCACAACAAAGAACAATGGTCCACCGAAGATTCACAAGAACGTAGAAAAAACTGAAATCTAGTACATATACAATTAAAGATAAAGATAAAGATACATTTATTCAGCTACACAGGAACAGCACAGACATACACCAAGATAGATATAGGTATACAATGTGAAAAAACCTACTAATAACCTAATATAAATTACCTACATCAACATCAACATCATCACCAGCCTATAATAGTCCACTGCTGGACATAGGCCTCCCCTAATGAGCGCCATAGATGGCATCATTATTTGGGGGTTATTGCCCATAATCCCCACGCTGGGCATGCGGGTTGGGGATCGCAGTTCGGTGTAGTTGTTCTGCAGAAGGCGCTGCTGCCCGCCCCCCGGTGTGTTTCCCTTAGTCGCCTCTTACGACACCCACGGGAAGAGTTGGGGTGGTGAAATTCTATGCCGGCACCACACGGCTAAATTACCTACATACCTTTTACCATATCCATACCTACAGCTAGTATTATGTTATCTGTGAGTCAATGATTCAAAAGCACTTACCCATGAGTCATTATTGGACACCACACGGGTGTTCCCTGCAATAAGTTATGTCTTGAAGCTTTACTACCTCATTAGTACTAATAAGACTCGGAACTTTAATTAACAACTCTGCCTTGATTGAGTGGTTTCAATGAAATTTATTGTCTACTTGCTTCTAGAGAATGGAAAGTTGAAGTTATGGGTTTTAAAGGAGAAATGTTTATGGAGGCCTTAGTTTTGCGAGATATGACTTTAGGAAATAAGTTTTGCTTATTAATTAGTAAAAATAAATAATGCTGGACAATCCATACAGCATCATTAGCCCCAAGCTAAGCAAAACCTTTGTTAGGGGTAATAAGATGACTGATATTAAGTATAAATGTAATACATTACATAGCTAGATATTTTTTACTGTACATAGAAAATGACCAGAACACCCCAAACACATATCTGCAGATAATATAGGTATTTGTCCCGAGTTAGGAATCAAAGCCGCAACCTCCTGTTCGCAGGTGGACCTTCGCCCACCGCGCCACAGAGGCCGTTAGGTAGAAAATAATGTGCGAGTTTAATATTATGAGTAAGTACCAAGAAGGGACTAAATCAAATTTGACTATATCAAGTAGTAGTAGGTATGTTCATAATTTTATACATTTAAAAATTTAAAAATTTACATATAATTTTAAATATGCATATGTAATAACAATGTCATTAGCAGACAAAACTTAAAATATTTTAATAAGATCATCGCAACCTGAATACCTCAGAATTATAAACTTAATTATGGAGACCACACACGAGGGACCGGTCTTTACATTAACATTTTAATTCAGAGAGCATCGGATAAAATTCTGTAATGGAAATAAAGAACTGAAATGCCCGGGTAAGAGAACAGATTTCTTGAATCACAAGCAACTTCATTATGAACCTTAAAAACGTACTTACAAAGTCCAAGTTTCCATCTCCACCGATACTTCACCACTTTGCTAAACTGGACCCCAGAAGCCTTGTATTTAAGAGTTTTAATGATAAGGAAATTAAATAAAACCATTTTTCTAAGCACCAACACTACTTTCACGTATAAAATCTGAACTCAAACTGACAACTGTCAAGCTGCTTTCTCTTTGTACGCCAAAAAAAGTAATTTGAATTTAGAAAATTGGGTCAGATGGTCTTTCCTAGAACTGCCTACGCAGTAAAATGTATGGAGTCGATTTTTTTTCTGGTAAACAAAACAATGTTTTGTGCAATATTCAAATGAGGTTGGTGATTACCATATTTTATTTTGTTTGCGCTAACCCTTTTCTAGTGGTGACAATGCTACTCGTTCTGGGTTTTACTGCTTTTTGTTTTTTTGTGTCTCTACCGATACTCCCTATACGATTGCCTTATAATACTTATAACAAAATAGTGTTTATGTTTTTAAATATAATGTATGTATGATCTTTTAGATAAAACCTCTTAATAATTATTAAACTGGATCTTTATTTGCTTTTCTATCAAAAACAAAATAAGAGCTTTACGAGTAAATACTTTGGTATAATTTTTTGGCAATCACAGTTATGATTTCTTGCTAAAAGCCAATAATAATATATTGATTGGTTAGAATAGAACTAAGACCAAACAACCTCAAAAATCAAGCAAAATCAAGACACCTACATTCCGTAGGATACTTTCTCTTCGGATTCGACGAAGAACATTGTCAGTCTCTGCATTATCAGAAATTTGTACAAGCGCCATCTTGTTGATACAAGCTGAACTTTTAGAAAAGCTTAAAGCTAACGCTGCTCGTGTGCGAGAGTCTAGTGAGTCGTAGGGCGTCGTGGCTAAGGGTTATTTTGTAAAGTGTATAAAAAGTAGAGTCAGATAATTTGTAAGTAATTTCAAAGGTTTTTTGAATAAAATAAATTTTTATTTTATTGAACACAACGTTAAAGTTATATATATCTTAAGTATTTTTAAGTTCTAAGTAGGTAATAAATTAGGTAGTACTTCTGTATCATCACACCTTCTGTTCCACATTTCGTAAAATCTTACATTTTACGAAATGTAAGGCATCTTGTAAGCATTTGATAAATTTTCAAGTAATAATGCTGAATTATATCGTAAGGAGTTTCTTTTGTTGAGTGGGCAGAGTTTGTTGGTGTTATTCATTAGGTAAGTAAGTACTTCGCGTCCTTGGGTCGTAACGCAATGTAAGAAAGCTTGTAAAAGTGCCCTCTACACAGCTACGCTGGTACTAAAACGTGTTGTTCTATTCAGTGGTATTGAACATTTCTTGTAAATAAATTCTTTGATACATCTCAGATTTAATGTTATCTCAAATTCTAGATCAAAATTATATGATAAAAATTATTTATAATTAATATCATCCAGATATTAATTAAGATAATTTTTATAAAAACAAAATATGCTTATTATTTAATTAGCTATTTTAATCATTCACAATACTTAATTCTAATCAAACTTTTTAAATTTTTATTTTATTTTGTTGATCACAAAATTCACAGCTCTCTTATAAAATCTATTTTGATAGAGTAACGTACCTACTAGATAGAGTAATTTTATCGTCAAGGTGTAGTTGTTTATATTTTTCTGCAATGTATTTTGACTATTTTATTACCTATGTTTTATATTTTGCTTTATGTTGGGTTATAAGTGAAAAGACTCAGCTTATTAAGTTCTTATTTTTTATCACCTATATAAAAAAGTTAAATGGTTTCAAAGTAAGTACCTAACTAAATCATTTATTTATCACATAAAATTCACGTCTCCTATTGGTTTACTTATTAAAAAGTGGCAAAACTTACTAGTTTACTAAGTAATCATAGTAAATATTAAATTTCCTAAATGTTGGCGACACCTGCTACAGAATATTCATCCTATCAAACAACACACAACGGCATTCTATGCATGTGTGCTTAAAATCCGAACAGGCCATTGCCACGCCGTCTTTTCGCCGCCATGTTAGTTTATTTTCTATCTCTCTCGCTCTAACCTGGTATTTCATTGGTCAATCGAGACAGGTGACTCATCCTATCTCTTTCGAGATGGGTGATCACAGCGTGACTTCTCTGCATTTGAGGGGAAAGGAAAAATAAAAATACAAAAGCATGGCGATGCCGGTTCGAGGCAATCGAGCGGACATTATTGGAATATTTTGATAATGGCGGAACGAAACGATGAGTCGGACTGGGTGGGGTTTCAAACCGGATTTTAAACTCTACCTACCAGAGACTTTTGTTTAATACCTACTACCTTAAAAACCTACCTACCTAGTTCTAATCTTTTATTTTATTTTTATTTCATTTTATATTATGTGCTCTTGTTTAGATGATGATGTTAATGTGATAGTGGTCTTATTTTTGTGCTTGCAATAAACTGATTTTATTTATTATTATTAGGTATTAATAACCAAACCTAACATTTTGTATAGATGTGTTTTCGTTTAGATGTGTTGAGAAAACAATTTGATAGAGTAGGCACACTGCACTAGGTAGAGTCAATTATTATTATGGTAGAGCATGCTCTTTCTTTTTTTTTTTGTTCTAATACAGTTTCACCAACGAAGAAACATTATAATACAATATTAATACCAAGATAAGTAGGTAGGAATGTATTTACTAAGGCAGAACTCTTAATGGGATGAAACTTTGTAGAAGTAAAATAAAATTTATCCTTAAAGTTGTAGACATAAAGTTCAAATTAATCTGTGTGCAAAGTAAGATCAAGGATCGATATTTCTTGTAGGTAGAGCAAAACTTAAGGTATCAGAATCTTACCTTTTAGGCAACGTCTTTTTAACGCCCAAAGTACTATCTTTTCTTCATACCATGTTGATGAGATCTGAAACAATAAAAACAATGAATTGGTAATAGTTAAATCAGATTTGAATGAGAGCGCTGTAAACCCTAATTATGGTAGCTTTCATAATACGGGAACGCCACTTTAGAAGTATGTAAGTTTTCATAAGGATCCCTAACTTTTATAGCTGTAGAGGTATAGGGAGCAGTTTTTTGATAACTCCCGCACTTTAGTGTTTGATATTGACTTTCCTCCCGCACCGTAGTAACGGCTGCATCGCATGTTTAAATTATTGAAGTTTTAATATAAATCCCATATTTACAAGTTGATATCTTTTTTGTTTGTTTTTATTTATAATAATGATCCGTGAACTAGTACGTGAAGCTGGCAAAAATTTCCTCAAACCACCAAGAGGAATAAATTGCCAAAACAAAAAAAAAGTTTTAATATTTTATATTTTGTGATACTGACATTCAACCCGCACCCAGTGACGAATTGTGAAGTTTGACACTCAATAACTGACTCTAGCAGAGTCTTGAGTTTGGTTTCGGAGGAGCCAGCGAGCGCCCTCGCTGGCTCCTCCTCGCCGCAAACAAAATAATTAAATAATTTTAGTATTTTTTTATAGCTATAAACAAATCTAGAATATATTACAATAAGTGGAAGGATGGTTGGATAGATATTCATACTATCCGAACTTTCGCATTTATAATAAAATGTGTAAAGATTATTTTCTAGAAAACGCCAACTTACCTGCGGTAAATCAGGTTTTTTATAATCTTCCTGACAGAGATTTATTTTACTTTCCCCTCCGAACTTACAACATACGCTCCTTACATAAAAACTTATGATTCGTAATCATATCGTATTAAACACGATTTTCATGATAGAAGGCATTGAATTCGAAATAAGGTATCTTCACGATGTAGAATACGCATGTAAGCTTGGTAAATGGATGGAAAACATGAAAATATGCGTTCTCCTTATTGGTGGTTAGGTATTAAGAACTTTATGGTTTAATGCTAATTTCTGTTGCATAACCTTTATCATGCCGGCGCCTAGAAGGGCACAAGTTAAGTTATGTATGTGGGTAAATTAAATGGACCCTGTATGTATAAATAAATGATACCTGAGAAATTTATACACACTTATATAGCTGCATTCAGATAATGGTATGTTAAGAATTTATAATGCTGGCTAAATTGACTTTACTGAGTTATATAGAATTATAACAGAAAAAAAAAAAATATTGTTATAGTCATATTCATTTAAAATAGGTTATTCGCCTTCTATTTTCCAATTGTCCAATCGGTCAGAGCAGACTGATCGTGTCAACGCGGCTTAAATATATAAAAAATTAAATATATATATAAAATAATGACAACGTAAATTGATTTGGTCGAGCTTTTCGTTACTACGTCCAAGGGCACTCTTGAAACCAGTAACATCATAGTTTCAAATAAAAATAAACCAACACAAAGAACAGCCAATAAGGTTTCTGCCACAAGCTTTTTTCAAAATATTTAACAGCACAAATACTAAGAAAACATTTCTTTTATGATGTAAAAATGCAATTAGATTTATAAGCATTTCAGAAAAGTATTTTGAAAAAAAAATGTGGAAGGAACCTATGCAAATACTATTTCTATACAAATAATAGCAAGCCATGGTGAAACTATGACCAAATAACAAATCATTTTGTTAGTACGTTTGGGAAATTCATCCATCGCTGGAGCTCAAATAATCTACCTCCTAGGCCAAGCACGGGGATAGTTCTCTACGGTAGAATAGACAATAATGATCGCTTCGCCATACATTGCGTACATTATTGAAGTAGAAGAAATTAATTTCAAATAATGTACGCATTAGGTGACAAAGTGACGTAATTTTTCTCTATTCTACCTTAGACAAGAAAGCCCGTGCTTGCCCTGCCTTTGCAGTAATGTGGTATATTTACGGCCAGTCATGAGATAATCTTTACTTAGTGCCGGGCCGCAGGACTTTCCTTTATGGCGACTTAAGCAAATTTTAATGGCGCTGAATTTACGGCGCCGAGATAGGCCGTAGTTATGGTGGAGTTAGTGGAGAGAACTTTGCTATTTAAGCGTAAAAGTTGGAAAAATTACATGTATTCTTATGGTAATGAACTAGCACGATGCGTTATAACTATAACGCATTATAGTGTAACGTTAAGTATACTTTACGTTACCTACAATATAATAGAAAAGCTTAATAGATAGAAAATTCTATAATGCACCTTAGCAAAACAGTTAAATAAATAAAATAAAATTCCAAGGGGTACGTGACAATTGGCGGTTTTATCGCTCAAAAGAAAACTCTACCAGATAACCGTGGATGGATAAAATGAAGACGTGTTGTCTGATTTTCTTGTTTTACTTGAAAATTGTATGAAGTATGTTGGTTACGTACAGATTTTTTGTTTGTTACCTTGTAAACGTAGGTACTGTTGCATATTTAAAAATAAAAAGGTTTCTGTTTCAATAAATATTTAAATAAATACGCCTAGATGACGACCCCTATGCAACCTTTGTGCGGTGCATTGGACTCCATCTGCCTTGGAGTTTTTTTATTTGTTCTAGATTTTCTGTTCGTTCTATGTACTAATAAAAAATCTATTGTATGTAGTAGGTATATATTGTATTATGTAAATCAGATATCTAGCAGATACCCATAACATAAGCTTATTAGCTTGTGTCTAGATGATGCTGTGTGGATTGTCCAGTATTATTTATACATTAATACCAGCACTTTTATCTTAAAAATCCAGCTGCAAAATACGCGAAGTTCTTCTGGTAGTAAAACGGCAACATAAACGTCAACATGTAAACTTACGAGTATAACCTACAAGCGAAGTGAAAATTGCAGCATTAAAAATATTTACAACGCTATCAAAGGTCAAGAAGTGGGACTCGAATTCAAACCGATCCTGGTAGCTCTATACATTTGTGGTGCGACTCTTTCACACCCTTCTATTGATGGAATAAAGGAGGCTATATATAAACCTAACCTATGATTGATAACCTTCGTGCTTTTTTGTTTAAATCACTATGTTTTATTTCGTTATTCGAAATTCAAATAAGAAATAAGAAGTCTTAGAAAGCTCAAGAACCAATGATTTTATTTATTTATTCGAGATCGACATTCAAAATGTTTAAGATATAAGAAGAGGGAGAGAACCAATCAGAAGATAGGAAAAAAACCTATGGTTAGTCCAAACCATACTTCGATGTGATAAGCACATACCAATCGTAGTGATTATATGCTCTGTGATACCAATGCAGGTGAAACCGAATTGAAGCTTGTGCCCAGCCATTATTCAGGGCTAGATTAATGAATTAAAGAGTTTGACATACAGCCAACTGAAAAGTTCAGTACCTATACAAACTACTTCTGATAAAAGCCACTACATCAAAATAAATTTATCATCAGCGCCTATTAAAGCCGCGACGAGCTCTGTCTCGGCACAAGTGTGTAGACCTCAGTGATTGATACGCAATAAACTGAATTTATTACGTGACCGCCGTTAACGCAGCCGAAACGTCTAATCATCTATTAATCGCAATTTAACACATCGACACTATCAAATAACACCTAGCGTGAATGATTGGTGACATTTTCTATACTAATATTATAAAGAGGAAAGATTTGATTGTTTGTTTGTTTGTTTGAATTGAATAGGCTCCGAAACTACTGGACCGAGTAAAAAAATTCTTTCACCATTAGAATCCTTAATTTTCCGTGATGAACATAGGCTATATAATATTTTCAAAAAAGTTAGGGATCCGCATGAAAAATTCAATAATTGAACCGTGGGCTGTATATTCAACCTCTTTTTCTATTATGGCGCGTCAGAATAGAAAAAGAGGTTGTATAGCGCACGGTGCTTGCTTTTTCTCTACGGCCAGTGTCAGTTTTGGAATGTCGAGTCAATGTCAAAAACCCCAATGCTGTTAAAAAAAGTAAAGATCCGTATGAAAACTGTGAAACCCATCGTTTTAGTGTGTATAATTTCTGAAATTTTTGTTTAATACCCGTGCGAAGCCGGGGCGGGCCGCTAGTAGTGTATAAAACAAACGACTTTCGTTGGTATATGAGTAGCTAAACGATGCTTATGACTGATTTACTTATACATATATTACTACGTGCTTACGTGATAAAAAATTAAATATAATGATCCACATTGCCATTCGATGTGGCAATTCTGCTAGTATTCTGGGCACTAAGCCTTCTTGTGCCGGCATAGATTTTAAGGAAATAGATATAAGTGCAACCAAGATGACTGCATCGGCATTTAAAGATTGATTTACCTAATGTTGTAAATGTAATTGTAAATCGTAGAACTGCCTACAAATCTGCGAAATGCTACAGCTATTGAGCGCTTATATCTCAATCAAAGATATTCGCTATGTTTTGTCCCTTCTAACTAAATAACATTCTTACTAGTGGTGGGGGGAAAGAGGAAAAACTGGTTGTCTCTGAGCTTAGTAGTACGCGCTAGTAATATTATAAATTACTTGGCTATCGAGACACTGGATGTTTCAAAAGAACCTTGGAACACTGTTTAAGACATTTTATATAATATTTGATAAATATTGCTGCACAATCCATATCATCTAGCCACAAGCTAAGCATAGTTTGTGTTATAGATATAAAATAACTCATATAATTAATACAATACACAACCGAGATGATATTTTATTGTATATAAAAAACATTTAAAGCAGCCGGATCAAATATTTGTAAATTGTATTAAGTTTTGTTCCAAGGCGGGTATTGAACTTCGCCCGCCGCGCCACATCGGTCGTCGACATTGTTGGATATTATATAATATGGTATATATTATTATATAATATATTTTTTATTGGTGGACTGTGTAAATTGAAGGGCTGGGACAGACCGTAGGAAAACATGGGGAAACCTCCTCTTCCTTAGCACATATAAGTGCACCTGTGAACTCGTCTCCCCAAACAAGGGTTTTGGTATTATCACCACGCTTGGCTAGTGGATTTGCGATTGCAAATAGGTGTAAAACATACGGAAGAAAGCTACCGACTCTATTATACCTATACTCGCAAGGGTTTTTCTTGTGTCGAGACCACCGCGCCAAGTTTCATTGATAAGCCAATAATTCTCAAAATAAACAGAAATTGTTGTTGCATAAAATGATCGATGATTGCATAGGATCTGAAATTATCAGTGCTATTTTCTGCAATTGTTATTCCATTGTGAAGGAAACTCCACAGTTTTCCGTTTCCTTGACCAAGCGTGACTGAACAAAAAATAATAAAACTCACGGAAGGAGTCACAATGCCTTAACCTACCGCAAAAATTATATTCAAAGTTTCTTTGTTTATCGTACGGTAGCATTGTGGATCATAAAGCCATGGGCTTTGAACTCTAAATCGTTTGATTACGGTTTTTTAATGGTTCAATGCGATTATTAGTCAATTCATTGTTGGCCTCAGCCATTGTTTCTGTGTTGGTATAATATGAGGCGTATGGCTACGGTAAATTCATAATGATTTCCTATACGGTGCCTGTTGAAGCCATGCACTTTTGTTTACGTGCCCACAAAGCAATGCCACGTGCCTTAGAAATTGAACATGTATTTAATGATTATATTCGCATGAATAAGTATTTTGAACGAAATTAAACGTTACAGTTAAAGGTAAAACTGAATATAAAATTCTAAAGTTTTATGGCTTTTGAAAATCTCATAAAAAATACGCCCAACAGGGCAGAATACACTGTAACATTCTATTATAGGTAGGTACTATAACAACTTTTATAACAAACATTTCATGCAGTATATTATTTGATTTGATTGTAACAAGGAAAACCTTCCTATTCATATATTTAAAATTTTAGAAATTTAAGTTAATAAAGAGCTGTATCCATCATGTAAATTTTTAACTTACCGAATTCGGAAAGCCCTACTGTAAAAATCCATTGTAACAACGATGCTTATAATTCAAATGATATAGTTAGATAGTACAGTCATAAACATCGAGTAGGAGGATAGACGGCCGTAAGATACGTAATGTACCATTCAAACGCTATTCGTATCTCGATAACCCAAACACCGGTTGTTTTGTGATGTTGTAAATCAAATCATCAATTATCGACAATAGTTTACACTTGCGACGCCGCCGTGTAAACAATTTGAACATTAAATCTTGCTTGCTACCTATGTTTACGACTATTCAATTTGGGGGAAAATCGATTTTATTCGCTCGATTTTCAATGGATTTGTGGGTAAAGTCGCGTGACAGGTTTATATACGGAAGCTATCGCCAGATAAAACTACACTTTCTACAAAGTAGGACAAGATAAGTTTACATTACAAGAAGGGGCACGGAGCACGACATTACCTTTTAAAGGCATTGCGCGACATTTCCTATTTCATATACTATATAATTGTATAAAATATCAAAAAGTATCTAGTAGGTACCTATTTACAATCGAAACATTTGAGCTATTGCTAACTGCAGACTGTTGCAAACAAACTACAGGTAGTTCCACTGATCCATACTTTCGTATACACGTTCATAAATAAGTTTCAGAGAGTTTGAATGGACTTGTAGTTAATTTATAAATATATATTTATATGTATATGTATATACACTATGCGATCCATTTACACTACATAATTAACATAAAAAATGTGTTGAAAGTTTATATGTTTTAATGTATTTAATTTGTTTGGGTTCTATTATTTTAATATAATATAATAATATTATAATAATATTCTTTATTAATAAATTTTCTACTTTTATCAGATAGGCTAACGATCCGTACTCACCTAAATAAATTCGCCTTAATAGAGATTCAGATAAACAACACCAATCACTTAATTTAAACTAGAACTGTCCTTCTAGTCACATAAAATCACTCTTAATTCCATTCCCAAGTGGAACCAGTGCCGTCATCAAGGCGACTGAGCAGTCGACCAATTGTACGACGATCACACACAAGTTCATTCAATTCATTCTGCTAACAAAACACTAACAAATTGATATGTTTATCTACAAAGGCCTATAAACTCATTCAAGGCCCACCCTTTATAGCAGGGATCCACCCTTCTGATTCAAAAAATTGCAAAATATTACATAAATAATAAAAACTCCGCTCCCCTATCTGTCCCTCTCGGATATAATTTTGGCTAACTCATAGTTCCGGGGAAATGTTCCGTGAAGATACTTTGAATTTTAAATTCTCGGCGGTTATACATTATTCATAAAGGTTTTCCCCTAAAACTGCCCTTTACATGAGAACTAAAATCTTGGTACGCATCATGAATATAATAACCAGTGAAGCGATGGAAAATCTTTTTATGTGCACACAAGAAAACGCTGATGTTTGAAGCTTATTTAGAACTCTGGGTGCGTCTGTTTCTTTGACTGAAAAAGTCTCTAGATTTAGGAGACCAACATTTCCCATGCAATTTCTCATTATCTGTAGTTAAGACAAGATAATTATACTTTATATACATAAACTCTACAAATAGCTTCCACTCCAAAAAACCAAATAGTTCCCACAATAAACATTCGTTATGTACTTACTTGAACACATCCATCATAACCACCATCATCCAAAAATAGACACCATTAACTCAATTTGTACCAAACATGGTTTTTGACACTCCAACCAGCCACCCTTTTACAACCCTAAAATGACACGGCTATTAAAAATAAAAAAGTGGAATAGGGGTGCTCTGTCTTTTAATTTAAAATGATGGGTTGATGGGAAAACTTTAGATTGAGTTCTGTAAAATTATCCTGTCTTAATTTTGAGAAGAAAATAAAATGAAGCTATTCGAAATAAAGGGGTTGCGCTCATTTTAACGACGAACACGCATACTTTCTGGATCTTTAAACCAACAATAGACAAATTGTGATTTTAAATCGGGATTAACTAAAACAACACGCTAAAATCTTGCTTAGAACTTTACCTTAAGTCCAATTGACTTAAGAACCTAAAACTATAAATATCTTTCAAGTATGTGAATAAGTATGCACTCACGTACCTACTTGAAGTTAAGTAACTTACCTTATCTGGAGTCCATTACTTTCTTTTGTCCAACAACATTTTCTTATGTTTAAAATCCAACCGTGAACTCAGTTAACTCAAAACCTACCATAAAAGCTTTTTATTCCAGAAAAAAATTCTCTATTGCATGACTTATTGAGATTGAATTCATTGTACACTGTAAAACATATTTCGACTCAAAGATTGAATCTAAACTGAAAATTGTCTGCACTCCTTCAACACAAAACACGAACTAAAGTTTCAACTGTTTAAAACTGCGGTACAAAACATTTCATTCATTTAAATAATTATCAAAAGGCAGTCGCGTGTAACAAACGAAAGCCTTGAATTAATTTATTTCAAGCAATAATTAAAATGTCACAAAATACTTAAACTTCTTCATAAATTATCCAAATAGCACTAAAATCAGACTGGATTAGGGGATATGAGGTTTTAATGGAATATTACTTGTAGTTAAGTATTAAACATTTTAAAGTAACTACTTCCTTCACTAATATAAATGTTAAAATACTAATACTTTAGTCTTAAACTGACTTAAATCTCACATAAAATGTATTTAAGTAAAATTACATTTTACTAAAGCTTTACCTACTTTTGAACGGTAGGTTTAAGCACAGATGTAGCCTTCAGAACGATTAGAATTACTAGGAAAATATTAAAGAAACCTTATTTCTTATTGAAAATAACCTCGTCCTACTATTACCGCCCTCTGTTAGGGGTCATTGAACACGTAATGTTAAGGTATATTTAATTTAATTTATACCCGAGTGTCATCCAAGGATTATATACCACATAATTATATACTTGGACCTAGAATCCAAGATATATTTTGTAGACAAAGTATATAAATACAATTTTGCTCGAAAATATTTTACGTATTTTCATTGAAGATAATAATGATAGCTTTTATTCATCATTTCATTCGACTCTGGTCCGTTTTGAAACTAGAATACTTATTCACTATGCTTGTGCATTTATGCGTTGTTAAACGTCGAGTTATCACTCATGTTTTTGTTAAACTGTTACTATTCTCTTTTCTGTTAAAATTATCATTTACTTAAATTACCCAGTTTTTGTTAAGTTTTCATGCTAAAATAACCCAGTTTTTGTTAAGTTTTCATACACAAATAAAAGTCTTAGTCGACTAAAAATATCTTGGATTCTATCTCCAAGCATATCTTCCATCTCCCAGCGAATGATGAGTCATCATTACTCGAAGGGATACTGAGAGGATGCCGGGTCTATATTTAAAGCGTGTTTTTGTTTCCCCGGTTAGTTGTTGGGGCACTAATTCCGTTGTTTACGACTCCCTGCCAGATCAGGCGGGCCCAGATGCCGCTCCCACGCCTTAGGATGACTCCATACAAACGATTCAGTGTCAACGATTTCTTACTAAGTTTTTCACGAATAATCTCAACTACAAATTTTTTTGACGACCACTGCGGCGCGTTGGGCGAATGTCCGCCTACGGCGCAGGAGGTGGCGAATTCGGTTCCCGCCGGGACCAATATTTGTACGATCTGCAGATATTTGTTCAGGGTGTTCTGGTCGTTTTCTATGTGTGATAAAAATATCTATTTATGTAATAATATTGTATTATGTATATCAGTCATAGAGTACTCATAGTACATGCTCTGCTTAACTTGGAGCTAGATGATGCTATGTGGATTGTCCGGCAATATTTATTTATTATTATTATTTACTAATGGTCAAGCTTAATTTTGAATGCAAGTGGGTTTACACGAATATTACACGCACATTATATATTTGACGACCGACGGCGCGGTGGGCGAAGGTCCGCCTGCGGCGCAGGAGGTTGCGGGTTCGGTTCCCGTCGGGACCAATATTTGTACAATCTGCAGATATTTGTTCAGGGTGTTCTGGACGTTTTCTATGTGTGATAAAAAATATCTATTTATGTATTATGTATATCAGTCATCTAGTACCCCATAACACAAGCTCTGCTCAACTTGGGGCTTGATAATGCTGTGTGGATTGTCCGGCATTATTTATTTATTATTATTTAGTAATGGTCAAGCTTCATTATGAATGCAAGCGGGTTTACTGCTAATTTTTACACACACATACTTGGTATAAAAACTTCTATACCTAATGTAAATATTGAAGTTTTTATACTTAGTTTACTTAGTTTTTAAAGTTTCACTTTTTTAAATATTCTAGCCTATGTTCATCAGGGATATAATGAGGGGATTCTAATGAGATAAGAATTTTTCACATCAAGGTCCAGTGGTTACGGAGCCTATTCAATCCAAACAAACAAACAAACAACAAAATCTTTCAACATTTTACACTTTATACACATGCCTTTACTTTCATGCCGGTCTATACAGCCAGTGTATGTTTGGGATATTGAAAGGCGAGTCTACGTTATTTATTGATAAGAATTGTATATCTTAAGGAAATGTTTAGACCGATAGAGTTTCATTAATTTTATCCGACGTCGAGATGTTGTAGATTTTTGATTACCTTTTACTTAATATAATACTCTACTCTAAATAATACGGAGGGATGTTAAAAATATTATTGTACATATTTGATTTGTTTTTGTTTTATTTGGAGAACAAACAGTTTAACACGCTTTATGTTTACACTTGTATTAACTATAAACCGTTTATCTGTCCTCGATGTTAGCTAAAATTACAGCTTTCTTGCGGAGAATTTCTTGGAGGAGAAATAGTGCTGTAAAAAGTTTTGTGGAAAAAACCTAGTGAATCCTTGGAATAATAGAGGTATAATAAGTAATTTTCACCCTGATGTCATAAAACATTAAGTGAAAGAAAGTGGTATCATAAATATTTATGTTTAAGTTTTAACAGATTTCCAATGATGCTTTGATAATTTATAAATGTGTTTTCTATTTAATCAAAATATTAGCCTGACTTGGAAACGTAGAAAAGTAAACGCGCTTCCCAGAACTGAATAATTATTATTAATTAACAGTTTGAATAATCAAAGAGCACAACGCACAACGAAACTCCAAAACTCGAGCACGAGTCGAAGTCGCGTCAACCAATCATAATGCTACCTATCTGTTATAAATCTTAGCTTTTTATGTACCATTAAAGTGTTTTATTAGTTATTAACACGTGTTAAGCGGCTAAACACTAAACATTTGTAGAAAACTACGATCATTAAGTTAGGTGTGATACCCCATTGAATAAGTGTTGTAAAATCCTATTGTGGTAGGTAATAACGAGCTTCCTCGTCATAGTTATACTTCTTACACTTTTATTATTATTTCAGTAATTATCTCCTTGTTCTAAAGATAATGACTGAAACGGAACGTGATGGGATGGAAGCCTTTCACGTTCAGGTGAAGACCAATACAATGGCCGCCATATTTCCAATAACTGTGGTCATACAACCAGTCGCCAAGCACTAGCTTGACAATAAATAAGATAGATATTTTTAACGTTACATGTTACTGAGCAAAAAAATATCCTTATGATGAAGCCTTTCGATCGATATGATAAAGCTGGTATTTTTCTCGTGTAACGGGTTTAACTCCCGGATCGTCCATATAACTATTTAAAAATTTATGAATGCAGTTTAAATTGTTTTTTAGATTAAAATAATGTTTTCTTTCAGTAAAATGATCTATCTACAATATTTAAGGTACCTTCCCTCCATGTGGCATAGCCATGGGACACCCTGTTTATGAATTACATAGAAACATATTTTTTTTATTATTCATAGAAAACGACCAGAACCCCCGGAGCAAATTTGCAGATTGTATGAACATCTGTCCCGAGGCGGGAATCGAGCGTGCAACCTACGTCGCGACTGAGGTCATCAATATCTAGTCACTTCCTCTAGGAGTGGCAGTGGGTGGTACCAAGGCTTGAAACCTTAGGCACTTGTAGATAAACACACGACCTCGTCGGAAAACCTTGTAGAAGGTAATAACTTCTTTTGTTGATGACACTTGTCACGATCTATGAACATCTATGAACATACACGCACACTGTGATTACTACAATCTTTGTAATGAACAATCACTTTACGAGCTAAGAATGATTCTTCCGTACAAAAAGTTATACGCCTTTAGATACTGTAGGGACACATAGAAGGTTGTACATACGCTGATTAACTAATCAACGATCAAATCGTTTGTCAAATAGTTCTTGGCTTGAATGGTCTTTTTTTAGAGAAAACTCGATCTGTAGTCTGGTTTGCCACTTGCCTGGATATTTCATGGTTATGAAATGGCAGGGTTGTTATACACTAATAAGAGCGGTAAATTTTGAAAATGTCTTCGAAGTTAGTGACACTCTTACACCGACTTAGGTAGAGTCGTAGCGAAAAGCAACGGCGCCATAAATCATCATCATCAGCCTATGTTAGTCCACTGTTGGACATAGGCCTCCCCTAATGAGCGCCATAGCGCCCTGTCTTCGGCTTGTCGCATCCAGCATCTGCCAGCAGTCTTTCGCAGATCGTCATCCCACCTGGCCGGAGGGCGTCCTACACTACGTTTACCGAGTCGCGGTCTCCACTCAAGAACACGTTTACCCCAGCGGTTATCGGTTCTTCGCGAAATATGGCCGGCCCACTGCCACTTCAGTTTGCTAATTCTCTGAGCTATGTCGATGACCTTAGTTCTCTGTCGGATGAATTCGTTACGAATCCTATCCTTCAGAGAAACTCCGAGCATAGCTCTTTCCATAGCGCGCTGAGCGACTTTGAACTGGTGGACCAACCCTATCGTGAGTGTCCACGTCTCAGCTCCGTAGGTCATGACTGGTAGGACGCACTGATTAAAAACTTTCGTTTTCAAACATTGCGGTATGGATGACGAGAAGACTCGACGTAGTTTTCCGAATGCTGCCCAGCCTAGCTGGATCCTCCTCTTGGCTTCCTTCTCGAAATTGTTTTTACCCAACTGCAAAATCTGCCCGAGGTAAGTGTACTCAGAAACAATTTCGAGAAGGTGGCCATGTACGATCACCGGTCTTGGATCAATGTGGGCATTGATCATGACTTTGGTTTTATCCAAATTCATGCCAAGACCGATACATCGGGAGGCTGAAGCTTGACTGTCCAGCATCCGGTTCAGCTCCTCTAGCGACTCCGCCATTAAGACTATGTCATCAGCGAATCGCAGGTGTGAGATGTAGTCGCCGTTTATGTTGATGCCCTTGTCTTTCCAGTCCAGCGTCTTAAACATATCTTCCAACGCGCTCGTGAACAGTTTCGGGGATATGACATCCCCCTGCCTCACTCCTCTGAGCAGTTGGATTGGTTTAGTCTGCTGGTCCTGTACTCGGACACTCATCGTAGCGGCTTCGTAGAGACATCTCAGCACCTCGATATAACGATAGTCTACTTGGCATCGCTGTAAGGATTGTAGAACAGCCCAGGTTTCAACGGAGTCAAAAGCCTTCTCATAGTCCACAAAAGCCAGACACAGGGGCTGATTATACTCTTCGGACTTCTGTATAATCTGCCTCACTGTGTGAATGTGGTCTATGGTACCATATCCTCCGCGAAACCCAGCCTGCTCCGGTGGCTGAAACTCGTCGAGTCTCCTGGCGAGACGGTTCGATATAACTCGTGAGAAAAGCTTATAGACGTGACTTAGGAGCGAGATGGGTCTATAATTTTTAAGAAGGGTTTTATCTCCCTTCTTAAAAAAGAGCACCACCAAACTCCCACTCCACGCCTTTGGAGTTCTCCCACTGTGAAGGACGGCGTTGAAGAGGCTCTGTAACTCCTGTATAACAGGGTATCCTCCAGCTTTCAAAAGCTCTGATGTTATTCCGTCCTCACCGGGGGCTTTTCCATTTTTAAGCTGCCTCAGAGCTAACACGATCTCGTCTTGACTGATGTCTGGCAGTTCGTCGGTATAGTGGCGTATCAAGGTGGCTCTAGAATCGTGGTCGTCTCGTTGGGAACGGGGAGCATGTGCAGCGTATAAACGGCCATAAAAGTCCTCTATCTCGGCCGATATCTCCGGCTTCGACAATACGGTCCTTCCGTCGTGCGTTGAAAGCTTCGTCAGGTGGCTCCTTCCAAGCTGCTGAGTGAATACTTTGGACCCTCGGTTTCGCTTTATCGCCTCTTCAATGAGGCGTGTATTAGAGCTCCGAAGGTCGCATCGTACCATCTTCGCAATTCGCTTGTTCAGGTCTGACCTCTCTGACGAAGTCGCTTGGGTGGTTTCCCGTCTTTTTGTCATCAGCCCAAGAGTCTCATCCGAGAGTTTGGACTTCTTACCAGTACGCTGCTTTTTGCAAAACTTGATGCCCTCGTCCCTCAGCGTTTCTACCAGATTGTGTAGGGTCTCGTCAGCGTCATCAGTGGGTTCCAAGGCAGCGAATCTATCCCCGAGAAGCTGCTGAAACTTCTCGGTGCCCGCCATGATTTGGATTGGGTTCGGTCGGAGCGTGGACTTCATCAGACGGTTTCTTTCAAGCTTCAAATTTATATTCAGAGAGCCTCGAAGGAGTCGGTGATCAGATCCGGTATTGAACCTGTTGATCACTGAGACATCTCTGAATATATGCTTGCTATCCGTCATGATGAAGTCGATCTCATTTTTTGTCACAGAATCGGGACTCCGCCATGTCCACTTCCTTTGGGGCTGTTTCTTAAAGAAAGAGTTCATTAAGAACAGCCCCTCTTTCTCAAGGAAGTTGACGAGCATTTGTCCCCTGTGATTTCGAACACCAAAACCATGCGGGCCTATTCGGGATTCGTTGCCAGTCTGCCCAACTAACACTTAGGCGCTAAGACAAGAGCTATATTAGATGTATAAGAGTGCTAACCAGATCTTACAGTTATTAATAAGTGTTACTATTTGGAGTTAGAGCGCACTATAACTCCTCTATACCCCCGAATTGGGCACACTTTTTATATCGCCTTGGGTTATTTAATGGCTGTACAACAGAGTTACAGATTTGGTTGAGAGGTATAATAGAGCTATTAGAGAGCTATAATAGCGAAAACTGAAACTACAAGAGATAAAAACGTGATAAATAAGCGGAAGTTAAGTCCTTTAGTGGTAAAATAGATTAATATAGCGTTTATTAACTCTTTGGGTGCTTAGAGGGCTGCAAATAGGTGAATACTAACTCCTTAAGGGGTACAACAGAACTACAAAGTCACTCACTATGTCTTTAGGTGATTTGAGGGTGGCAAATAGGTGATTATTAACGCGTTGAGCTCTACAATGTATCCACAAGAGCGATATTAAGGTTCTTAAACTTTAACATCAGGATATTCTTTTTTTTATCAACAGAATAATTACTTCTAGTTTTGTGTGCGTAAAATGTTTAGATATTTATTAATCCAAAAGGGCGCCTCGTTTGTGAAACTGAAATGAAATCGTTTAGTTCCAACTTATTGACTACAGGAGAGGTTGATTTTTCACTGCGAACGTAAGTACATTGTGATTAAGTATGTGTATTATTAACAAATTATTCAAGCGCCCGATGACTAATGTCTCTTTACTGAAAATAAACAATGTATTAGATATGGAGTAACATAAAAGTTTTCGAAGAATCGAATAAAACATTGTTTATTCCAGTTTAAAGTATCGTGCTAGTCGTAATTAATACACATAATGAAGCATAAGTAAAATACTTTATATAAATCATAGTTTCTTCTGTTTTTATAATCTTAGTCAGATCAATTCGCAACCTTTAAATGGTGGGCAAACAAATTTAGGGATCCGTAGTACTGTCTGTCCGTAGCTTTTTGAGTGACATTCATTACACTTCTAATTTACAGTAACGCGAAAGTAACGCATACTGCTACTTTAAAACCACTCAAAAATAAGAAAAAGGTCCTTTATATTATGTTTATGTTTAAAATTTATCAATTATTTAGAAATCAGATATAGATTTCTGTGTTAGGCTTATAAGTACTTATGATAGGATGCCGGCATAGGAGATTCAATTTTATGTATATATTTTATTCACTGTATCTTTTCTCTCTCCTCTCATTCATCTCCTTCATCCTCCTTCATCTCCTCTTTTCAGTGACGTCATGAAATAACTTGTATTTTAATTTCAGAATGCCGTACACAACAATTGTACAAACTATAGAAAAAGGAAAATATGTGCTGTGCACTGCATGCTCCATCGGATCCATGGAAACATAATAATAGTACTAAAATGGCCTAAATGCAATGCGTTAAAACTTGTAAAATCCACAAACACCTTACTACAACTTGATGGGCGACGAATAAAGTGTCAAGTAAAAAGAAGAAATATTTCAACTTATGCAGAAGCTGAACGCGAATTAGATTTTTTGTTATAACGATATGAAAACGTGTAAAACTTGACAAAAAAAAACAAAGAGAAAGATGATGTTGATAAAGGACTTGATAAGTCGGAAGGCGGCCTCTGCAAAAGAGACCTACTAGTACAAGCTGTAGGTCTGATTGTGAATGATATGATACAAATTAATAACCTCTTGATCTTGACTATATTTTTATTGATTTATTACTATAAATCTTGATGATAAGCTGAGTTTCATGAATCTTTATCAGATATTTTTTTGCTTTATAGTTTTTAAATGACAAATATAAGGATTCAGTGTGATAAATAAATATATTTGAATATGATTCATTTAAAGAAAAACTAAGTTAATTTACTTTGTAAAAAAGAATAAAAGAAATGTGATTGAAATATTGTGTTTAATTTGATTTATTATTTAGAAAATTATGTACGGGACCCAGATTGACATTTTCGCAGAAAACTCCCGCTTGACTACTTCTAGTACCTACTATCACTTCGCCATTGCTCTGATATCAACAAGTGAACAAATAAGGGTTACAGAAGAGGTATTGAGATCTATTACTCTACCTAAACCTATACAGAAGTGACATTAGGCACTAGAAGTTCTATGATAGCGAAAAATGTTCCCACTGATACAACTTTAAGTAATATAAGAGAGTATTGTACCTCTTTAGGTATTTGGTGCTATAATAACCATTGTATAAGTAATTATTGCTTTTGTACAACTTTTAGTTCTTGGCAAGAGTTCGTTAGCGCTTGCATAGCACTTTGGGGGGTTGTAGTCAGTGCTTACTTCTTATTTAGATTCTATGGTTGTAAGATTCACTTACAGCTATAAAACAAGATGCTTAGCCTGTATTATAGCGTTACAAATTGCTGCTGTATGTCTTTAACCTTTAAACTCATCTTGTTATTACCCTTAAAACTATGCTGTATAGCTCACAGTGGAATATTTTGTTAGACTACACTCTTATGTTGCCAAAAGTTGTTATTGCTGCTGCTATAGCACCTTTATATCACGTTAAGGTCTAAAATAAGCTCTAATTGACGCCAAATTGTTTGTTGGGTGGGTTCCCACCTTGCCGTTTAAAGTCCCCCATAACAACGTTGAAGTGAGCCTTGGTGGTGTGATGTAAGGCTTTAGATATGTCTTCGTACATATCCTCCACTTCATCATCCGAGTGTGTCGAGGTCGGTGCGTAGACCTGAATGACCTTCAAGCTGTAGCGCTTAGACAGCCGAAGGATCAGGTACGCTACCCTGGTCGACACACTGGAGATTTCTTCGACGTTGTTAGAGAGGGCCTTATTGACGAGGAAACCTACGCCACCCTGGGATGTTTTATCACCCTCGCGAAAGTAGAGAAGATGGCCCGAGTCTAAGGTTACAGTGTCCTCCCCCTCTCTACGGACTTCACATAACCCTAGAACATGCCATTTAATGTTCTCTAGCTCCACTTCCAACTGCGCTAGATGGTGATCAAGCCTCAGAGTGCGTCCGTTAAACGTTGCCAGGGTCAGTGTGTGTGGGGTGTGGTAGCCTAATGTAGCCCGGAGATTCCTAGCACCCCCTGCCCCGCCGTTACCGTGGCCGCTACCATGGCCAGGAATAGCGAGGCGGCCGGGAACTGGGGGCCATTTTGTGGCGGTTCTTATCATGGGGGTAATTGCCCATAATCCCCACGCTGGGCATGCGGGTTGGGGATCGCAGTTTAGTGGAGTAGTTCTGCAGAGGGCGCTGCTGCCCGCCCCCCGGTGTGTTTCCCTTAGTCGCCTCTTACGACACCCACGGGATGAGTTGGGGTGGTGAAATTCTATATTATGCCGTCACCACACGGCACACGCCATAAATAAAGTCGACATAATATTGAAAAGCACCACGAAGATTTTGATAAAATTAATTATATTATTACCCTCGATTATCAACTCGAATTCAACTCGAGTTGAATAATCGATATTCAACTCGATCTTTTTATTTTGCAGAATTGACGTTGACAAGATATTTGTTCATTGTTCAAAGTTGTTCAATGACTGTGAGTTTTTGTAATGTCAAAGTTTCTACCAAACTTAAAAGATAAAGCTTTTAGTATGAAATATGAATAAAATATAAATATGGTATGAAATCAAAATATCATAAACCGAGCTTAGGTTGACTTGACTCATTTCCACAAAATTTATTGTTTCGGGAAAAATTCCATCTATTTTACCCTAAGGATAGGTTTCAAAAATAGGTTTTCAGTACACGCTTTATATTAGAAAGATCTTTACAGTTCAACGGCTGTAATGAGTTTCATACATGTATTCAATTCTGATAAAACTACTATATAAAATTAAGATTGAACTTCAAAAGATATATCGTCGTATCCTACGAATAGGGTCACAGTCGCCAGTGTGACTTTTTATTTTTATTGCATTTTTGGAATCTCCATTATGATTTACATCATACCAGTTCGAAAAAATATAAAAAATACTAAAAATAAAAAAGTTATTAAGATTTTAAAATTTGGTCTTAATTGCATTCATGGATTTAGCCCGACGAAAAAGTTAACAAACAGCTTTGGCACTTTCTTCCACGTGAAAAACGCAAAGATCACAAGTATTTCCCGGCGAATACGGTTACATACTCCAGAGTAACCATGTAGCGCGGGCGAAAAGGCGCGCGGGCGCGGATTACCGCACTGTTTGTCGACTACGAAGTGCATTTTAATAGTTTGGCTAGGCACATGAATTGTCTTTGGTTATGAAAGCACGGAAAATGCTAAATTTATATGTAATGCGAGTAGGTACGTGTACATACATAATTATGTTCTAACAACCTACTAAGGTATAATTATATCTTGATAGTTTCTTGTTAATTTTTCTTCTGTGTGAAGAAAAATTTCATCGTTAAATCGATTAAAGCGTTAAAGCAACAAACAGACAGACAGGTTTCTGACCTTCGTATTTACAGTATTAGTATAGATTATTATATTATGTAACGAATGTACATCTTTCACATTCGCGAATGCGGATGCAATCAATCACTTCATTTGCGAAGTACCTATATTATTTTGTTAGGAATACCTATTCCATTGTGAAATCTTAATAATATAAATAAATGAATATTTGTTTCAGGAAGTTTTAAAATACTCCTTAAAATGGACTGGAACGGGTTATACATGTTTGAGATACGTAGTTGGGTTTTGTTTTGAATTCTCTGTAACTTTTTAATATTATTTACTTATGAAATTATCATACGCCTTTCAGGGTATTTTTTATAAAGGTCTCTCAATAAGAACTGAGAACATTGACACAATTTATTTGAACTATAAACCAACAGTTGTTCGAATTCTAAAAATATTTCTGACATATGGTAAATCGGCAATTTAACCAAACTAAAAAAAATCTTTAAGTTTATAATAAAGGTTAAAATTATTTTAATTATTGTATTGGTTTTGTATTAACTGAAGTATTGAATTGATTGTAAGCTTTTTACATGCGGTGCTTTAAACCACAACTATTTGACTTTTTGTATAAAAATCACTTGAAAATTAGAAAATGTAAAAATTTCCAGTGTTCCCGATATTCCATTGACGACTAAACATATTAAACTATTTGCTGGTCAAATCCAATGTGAAAAATAAAATAAAGAGAAACAGGTTTTAAGGATTTTCAAGAGAAGTCAATAATTTCAGGATTTTTCGACTTCTACAAATAAGGTCATCAGACGACAGAGTACAAAACAGCGAAATAAATATGTGTTTTCTTTTTAATATTATAACGTGAGCAACCACATAGTAGTTGGATTCAGACAGGCTCATTGACGAGTTCTCTAATCTGGATACAGTAACGAGATTAATAGGATGAATAAATAAAATGCTGAACAATCGACTAAAACATGTGTTTTGGGTATCAGATGACTTAACACAATAGACCTTATAGATATATTTTTTTTTCTATACCTACATAAAAAGAATGGTGTTCAGAACCTCGCTCCTCAATACGTCGAGTGTTAAAACACCGCGCTAGTTTACGCCGCGCGAGAGATAAGCGAGCGACTTTGATTCGAGCTGGACTTAACCGCGTGCTCATCAAAGTGAGGCTTGGAACGGCGCGCTATTTGAAGTCGAGTCTGAGAACGTCGCGCCAGTCGAAGGCGTCTGCAGTTGCTGCGACACTGAGCGACATATTTTGTAGAAGCGCTGTTCTTTAAAAACCTAAAATTACGGGGAGGGTTATGCAACCTAGGCGCTATATTACTTTTATTGAAACGTCCCGTTTATTATGAACCTATAATTTAAGTAAAGTGTCAATAACGTTAGTTGTACAAAAGTAAGTAGGGAAATTATAGGTTCATAATAAACGGGACGTTTCAATAAAAGTAATATAGCGCCTAGGTTGCATAACCCTCCCCGTAATTTTAGGTTTTTAAAGAACAGCGCTTCTACAAAATATGTCGCTCAGTGTCGCAGCAACTGCAGACGCCTTCGACTGGCGCGACGTTCTCAGACTCGACTTCAAATAGCGCGCCGTTCCAAGCCTCACTTTGATGAGCACGCGGTTAAGTCCAGCTCGAATCAAAGTCGCTCGCTTATCTCTCGCGCGGCGTAAACTAGCGCGGTGTTTTAACACTCGACGTATTAAGGAGCGAGGTTCTGAACACCATTCCATAAAAATCAACCAGAACACTCCTACAAACATCTGCGAATTTTAATTCCATTACTTGTTGTTTTTTTTAATAGACTATAGCATTTAAATAATAAATAGGTAAGAAAATTAACAGCAAAAAAAATTATCGATGAATACGCCATGCCTTGGCTCTGATATCAATCTATTATGGCAATAATCATGACGTAATGAATGCTCGTATAATGTAATGACAACTAGCTGACTCGCTTGTAATTTCATTGGCGTGGACGTGTTTAGGGTAAAACACTTTCACGAAATCAGCTAATTCCCTATTATAAGAAAAAATCGGAATTTCACCAAAATCGGAAAGACGCCTATGATATCATTTTTATGTCCATTAATTAAGTATTCTTTTTTAAAAAGTTTCCAGTATATTTTTTTATTTAGTAAATTTGAAGCAGTCTTGTCATACGATATGCTTCAAACATTCTACCTTAGCCCATTTTGAGAGAAGTTTTAATAAATCTTCAAACATTCATTCATTGTTATTATTTCATTAATTTTGAATTGAGATTTTATGCAAGACCAATCGGATTGAAACTAAATATCGGGAAGTTTGACTTTTTTCTACCCTAATTTAGAGATATGAAAATAGACCTTAAAACATGTTTAACCATTTAATGTATATTCAATACATAAATAAAATTTGAGGGCATTACCAGCCCACGTTAAATAGTAACAGTCATTTAAATACGTTACCAAAAATTACAAATCCAATATTTCAATAACCGTATTTACAGTTTGCGGAAATATTTTCAAAAATCCTGAAACACAATGTTGAATAGTTTTGTATTTTAATTGTTCTTAGCAATTTTCCTTAAAACAAATCACATAATATTGCCTTTTTAATTTACTGTTCTATCATTACATAATGAAATTTGAAGCCAATAGCACCTTGCATTAGAAAGTTTTAGATAGGTATTTCAATACAGAATGAAATTATAAATCTCAAACTTTAATTACCTGTTTCACTAAATTTTCAGGAATATTTTGAAAACTCCTGAAACAAGTGATCATTATTCTTGTGTGTTTAGTATTCAATGTAAGTATCTAACCAATCGAACCACCGGTTACAGATTTACAAAAAACACCAAAAACCTCAAAACCCCCTTTTACCTCTTTAGGAGTGGAATAAGAAAAAAAAACCCTAATTAGCGGGTATTTGTGTAGTTAAAGGTCCAGCCCACCAAATTTTCTTCCCACCAGCTTTCTAGCTTCATCGGTTTAGGCTGGGCGTTGTGGCCAGAAAACTCCATTATTTATTATAAAATTACCTTTTTTATATAAGTACCTACCTACCATAATAACTAAAAAATTAGTTCCAATCATTACATTAAATCATGCCTTAAAAAACCCTAGGACGAGTTTTACATAGTTTACGAAAACACATTTTGTTTAGTATGTCAGCAATTGCACAGTTTTACACGAACTCGGTTTTGGCTTTCGAATAATTTGTTGCATTTTAGCTGTACCTACCAACCAGCTGTGACAAATCAGCGGCAATAAATGTATAATATTTTTCCCAAGGCGAGAATCGAACCCACAACCTCCAGCGACGAAGTCCCTTAAAGGTCTTCGCCAGCAGCTGCGCCATATAGGTCGTCGATTAAGTGCTAGACAAACTAAATACATTTAATATCGTCTGGGTGTACAGCGCATCCTAAGTACAGCAAGAATAAACAATTTCTGATGCAAATTATCAAGGTACAAAACCAAATTATGAAGGACAATAAACTATGACCTAAAATGTGTAATTGTCCATCATAATCCCGTCGAATAAGTTTACAAAGACGTTTGTTACCCCCCTAGTTGAGGACGTGAAGCGAAATCTGCGTGGAAAACAGTCACAATGGCGCTGAGTATAACGTCGATTTGAAACTTGCACGTGGAACAAGGTGCTAAGGGACAAAAACTAGGGAAAAAGGTTTTTTTTATTTATGAAACCTTTATGATAATTTAGCAGAAAATATGATAAAACGTTTTAGCAAAAAAAATCACACTCGTTCAATAGAAACTTTGCGAAATAATCAGAAAAAACCGTCTCCTGTAAAGTTGGTGTTTTGCAACTGTGACCGTATTCGTAGGATACGACGATATGAGACTAGCGGCCCGCCCCGGCTTCGCACGGGTATTAAACAAAAATTTCAGAAATTATACACACTAAAACGATGGGTTTCACAGTTTTCATCACAGAGCATATTATAATCACTACGTTCTAAGAGATATTGATATAGCGATTGATTTGATAGATTTGACAGTAAAATTAATGCCAACTTGAAAAAATAAGATTAAGTTGCAGTGGTTGGCAATAAGAATAATACATCGCCATAGTACGATTTCTTTCCTCCTAGTGTCGACACCCTGGTTTTCATACGGATCTTTACTTTTTTTTACAGCATTGGGGTTTTTGACATTGACTCGACATTCCAAAACTGACACTGGCCGTAGAGAAAATGTAAGCACCGTGCGCTATACATACAACCTCTTTTTCTATTCTGACGCGCCATAATAGAAAAAGAGGTTGAATATACAGCCCACGGTTCAATTATTGAATTTTTCATGCGGATCCCTAACTTTTTTGAAAATATTATATAGCCTATGTTCATCACGGAAAATTAAGGATTCTAATGGAGAAAGAATTTTTTAACTCGGTCCAGTAGTTTCGGAGCCTATTCAATTCAAACAAACAAACAAACAAACAATTAAATCTTTCCTCTTTATAATATTACTAGCGGTCCGCCCCGGCTTCGCACGGGTATTAAACAAAAATTTCAGAAATTATACACACTAAAACGATGGGTTTCACAGTTTTCATACGGATCTTTACTTTTTTTAACAGCATTGGGGTTTTTGACATTGACTCGACATTCCAAAACTGACACTGGCCGTTGAGAAAAAGCAAGCACCGTGCGCTATACAACCTCTTTTTCTATTCTGACGCGCCATAATAGAAAAAGAGGTTGGATATACAGCCCACGGTTCAATTATTGAATTTTTCATGCGGATCCCTAACTTTTTTGAAAATATTATATAGCCTATGTTCATCACGTAAAATTAAGGATTTTAATGGTGAAAGAATTTTTTAACTCGGTCCAGTAGTTTCGGAGCCTATTCAATTCAAACAAACAAACAAACAAACAAACAAACATACAAACAAACAAACAAACAATCAAATCTTTCCTCTTTATAATATTATTAGTAGGTATAGATGCTACAACGTAACAACAATAGATCTAAAATTAGCGCAACTAATATATCAATTATACACTTTCAAACATTCATCGAGTTTTAAATCGTAATAAAATACACAAACGGCAGTCAATATATTTATTACCTTATAGTAAACGATATAACATGCCATAATATGTTATTGGCTTTTGGCATTTATTTCACCCATTCCACCATCAATGACCGTATAATCTATGTCGAGTTCATTGATCATTCTTGTTTACACTAGCTCTGGTTATAAATCAAAACTATCAATTCAGGGTACTTAGGTCTCAAGACTCAAGAGGTTTCAGCTATGGTTTCATTTTACTTGGTATGACCACGTACTATATTTACGCAGAAGAAAATGGAAGATCAGAAACTATTTTCAGTGTCCTCTATGCTTCACCTTCAAAGATCTTTTTGCCTTGCAAGGTTGTAGCAGGCTACGACGTAGCACACGATGCCGCAAAGGCTTTAAATGACAAAATAATCAAGTCAATTGAATAAATCGGCAGCCCGAGTACTAACAGCCCATCTGCAAACTGCCCTAGATAGTTCTCACGGTTTTAAAATGCTGTTCATACAGTGCAGTGCATTTAACACATTATGTACTGCCCATTACCAATGTACGTAAACGAGTTTCGCAAGAAACTGCTGGCAACATTGTTGTGCGATACCAACATGCACCAGACCGTATAAATTTTCGCTTGATTTATTTATTGCTCTCAGAATGTCAACAATAAGAGCATTTTAAAAGTGAAAAGGTTCGTCAAAGGGTGTCCGAGCATTGTGTTTCCACCCTTATGCAAATCAGTACGCTGAAACCGAAAGTGTAGAGAGACAACAAAAGCACAAACTTGCGTAACCTATACATAAATTATCGACACGCATTATACAAATTAGAAGCGACTTGGTAAAGGTTTTCCGAAACCGAACAAAACCTGCTAGAGCCGGACAAAAAAAGCAATGATTGCCCGCATTGTCCTTGCACAGTCGTTATGAAGCCCGTTTCCATCAAAGGGTTCCATTTGCATAATAATTGTAATCACTCTCAACGGTTCAATATTTTGTGTTTTGCGGTAAAATACTTTCGTTTCGTTTATAGTAACTTAGAGTCCGCACGAGGTGGTTCAGTGCGTGATTTGTGATAATAACGAGAGAGTAGAAATGTTCTGTAATGCCGGTCGTGTCGTACATATTTCGATAAGTACGATACCAGTTGTTGTGATTTATATTCAGGTGCGTTCGTGTTACCGGATAGTTAAGTTTTTACTGCCACGATATAGGTTCGGTACGTTGGTACCGGTTCTGTATTACAGATACCGGGGTGACGACAGTCGGCGACGCGGTATCAGCTATGTATCTACCCATGGGCTTGTATATGTAAGTGTCACGTTTAGAGCCCCATTTATTGCTTTTTGGTTGCGTAGAGGTATAAAACTACTATTCGAATGGTATTGAGGGATTTCAACACTCGTGAGAATGCTTGAAAGCCTTTGATAATTCGGTGATAAAATCACGTAACACTTGACAGATTTTTAACTTAAAGAAAAAAAAAAACTTTAACTGCTGGGTCACAACACGTCTAGCTAAAAACTTTTTTGTCGAGTTTCCCGTCAGACAGCATATTTTTGGATTCGTTTCATATTTTTGGATTCAGTATAAGAAAAAACAACAAAAAATCAGGAGGGACCAAACCAACACCCAAAATCCATCTTATAAATTAAAACCGCTCCATTAATCCCGAAAGTTTCAGCCACGATTTACGACCTAGAAAACCGACCTATAAAAAATCCGCCTACCCGCAGAAACGAAAATTTGATTTAGTAGATATAGGTGTCTATGTAGTGCAATTAGGTTTTATTATTCTATGGGTGCGGGTGGAATACGATTGATTTATGTTGATTCAGAGTAATCATCCTGGGACAGCCTGTGATCAGAGTAACTTTATTTTATGACGGCCCATGATGAATGACCGCATGCGGTTTCGACGCCATTTTGAATTGAGTTACTATTGTCATAGCACTACACAGTTATTCTGTGCTATTGTGGTTTCAAGAAACACCTAACAGAGACATTATTATCAATAGACAGGATAAAGCTGGTTTCGATGGTTTTTATTCATTTATACTATTTGTGTAATATTAGACGAAATAATAGGCGAAGTATTTTTGTTAAGTTACTTAAATCACAAAAACATACAGTGACTTTAAATGACAGAATCAATTACGCATTTATCCCATCAATCGAATCATAAAAGGGTTGTTCAATAAGAATTAGTACTGTCCAACAGTAATTATTAATTGTTTATTCATAATTACGAGTTGTTTAAACTTAATTACACTTTTTCGTTACACGCGCTTTATCGAATCAACCTTTTACACGATGGCTGCGTTTTCATAGCCGCTTTGATAAACGTAGAGATTTTAATTTACCGCTTGATTAGATTTCATTAATGGACATTATTGTGTTGTAATATTTGATATCAAACCAATTTCTCTGTTTAATTGCTGTAACCGTTCTAAGCACCATACAGCCAATTATAACTGCATTGTGGGGATTTTCGGATGAATTATTAAATATAAATAAGCCTATCTAGCCACAGTTGAAAATTATTTACTACTAGTATAAAACAAAGTCACTTCGCAATGCATATCTGTCTGTGTGTCCCAATATATGCTTAAATCTTTAAAACTAGGCAACGGATTTTAATGCGGTTTTTAAATAGATTGAGTGATTCAAGTGGAAGGTTTTTGTATTAGCCTTACCCGTGCGAAGCCGGAGCGAATCGCTAGTTTTTTGTAAACTAAGAAAATTATTCAGCACCTAGCTACACCCATAACTATACCTAAACCACATAAGTACTTTAGAATATAATAGTCCACTGCTGGACCTCTAGGCCTCCCCTAATGAGCGCCATAAATGGGATTAATTTTTCATGCAGATCCCTATTTTTTTTTAAATATTCTATAGCGTTAAAATATAGGATGCTAATGGTGAAAGATTTTTTTTTAATCGTGCTAGTAGTTTCGGAGCCTATTCTACTCAAACAAACAATCAAATCCTCTTTATAATATTAGTATAGATTTCTATTTATATAACTCTATCTATATAGAGTTATATAAATATTTCTATTTATATAACTCTATCTATATAGAGTTATATAAATAGAAAGGATAGTTGCAATGATCATCGTCTAAGAAACTACCGGATAATCGCAAGTAATTGACTCAAGTCGAGAAGTAGGCACTTATATTGTTATTGGATGTACCAATAAATTAATCTACCGTTTTATGGTATGAAATTTCTCAGTTTCCTTGAAGATTCTTTACCCAATACGTGATAGGTTATTTCGAATTATTCTTAATCTGTAGTTGAAGTGAGTAGTTACGAAATGTTCATTAGATTGTTGGTAATTAAACGGTTCAATATAACAGATATCTTGCAACGCTTTTGTATTTTTCTGGAGGTGTTTCTTGCACAACTGACTTGATGGATAGTTTACTAATATTTAACCAAGATAATTTTAAACTTTTTTTCTAATTAATTAACAAAGAAATTACAATTAAATAAACAAATAAGAAAAGTATTTACAATTGAAACTTACTAATATAATAAAGAGGAAATATTTGATTGTTTATTCACTTTTAGACAATTATCAGATAGTCCACGAGGTAAAAAAAATATATTTTGTTACTTAATTTAGTCGCGCCTTTATAGAAAGACAATGAATTCTGACAAAAACCGAGACGATATTTATTTAAGGCTGCATTTCCGTTAGTAAGAAGAAACCTACCAACGAAGCTCAGGCCATAAATAAGTCTGGCATTTTGAGAACCTCGCCTAGAATTTTACGTGCATTGGCAAATACTTAGGTACAATGCGACAATAAACCCTACTTAAAACCGAATGCTCTAAATAAAGGTCAGTGCTATTGTAAAATAAACTTTACAGCTTATATGGAACGATTTGATTTCGCTTGAAAAGAGCATGCAATGTGGTCTTGTTGCAATTTGAAGCTGCGATTTGAAAACAGATTTATGATCGGGACGATAACGGAATTGCGATAAAAATTGCCATTCCGAAGGTAGGTGCACTGAACGGGAAAATGTCTCATGCTTGATACACGCGAGGTAAATTTAATTCTAAAATAAGAATTACTTAAAAGATTTTTTACACCTTTCGTACAAAATTTGGTGGCTGGTAATATTCATAAATATCGAATCCAAGTAGATTAAAATTATTATAGTAGATTAATCAACAGACTGATATCGCAATTTTGATATAATCTCCTTTAAATTTAGATAAATATATATAATATTATCTTTATATATAATACCCGATTACCTTTTGTTTTTATTTTTCCCTACGTTAAATACCCGATAAATATACATTAATATGTCAACAAATTGTGAAAGTTTAAAAAGTTTTATAATCCCTTTATAATCCCCTATAAAGTTATTATATAATTCTAAATCAATTTTAACCCCTTTTTAAATCTGGAATAAGTGTAATGTGCTTAGTTATTGCATGGCATGACTATTTAAGTCATGCCTTTACCGACTAAATTTTTCATATTGTTGTTTTTGCTGATTTATTATTTTTGATCAACATTTTTTATTATTTTACAGCCCTTACTTTATTTTTGGAATCAGAACACTTAATACAATAAAATATTATTAATTTTATTGCTTTATTTGGTAAGTACATACTTTTGCCCACACCATTTGTTTTTTATTTTACACACAATTTAAAGGGACTTTGTCGCTCAGCGACCATATCACCCTGCCCACAGCATTATAAGCATTTCCCGTGATAATTAATAAGTAAAACAGAATGAGGTAATTTGGTAAACTTTATTTTTATACCATATTCAATACTTTTCATTAAAAAGTCATCTGCAATAATCTTTATTACATACTTCATAATATTATATTTGCTCGATAATAATCGAATCTTTCAGTCTGCTTATTTGTCGTGACAGATTCACATATGTAACCGTTAAAAGTAATTGTGTCTATGAAATACCTCATTTTGTCATCCAATCTCTATTCACTCACTTATGAACAAATAGGGAATTTCATAATCGTGCACGAAACAAAGCAAATAAATGACTGGACGGGGTAAAGGAATTAATACAAACCTATTCGCAAAACGTGTATCACGTCTCGTAAATCCGCTCACGAATTTCAATCGTGTTTTCTAGGATAGCTCGATATGCTAGATCACGATTGTTTTATGGCTAAGTGTGTAATTAGCGGCGGGGGAACATGGCTGAAGGTTGAATCATAAATTGCAGGTAACATGATTACTGCTATAAGTGGTATATTATGCTATAAGATCTATATAACGTGTATAAGTAGCTACTGGCTCCTGTCCACTCACGCGTGCTGTATAAATATGTAGTTGGTATGTCAGGTTGTTTTCTAGTATTCTCTCTTTTGCTTTCATATTGCTGGACCACGCAAAAACGTATTTCGAAAGATTGATTTCGCAGCTCTAAGTCTTGATTTTTAAATTAACTTTCAAACTAAAGTGATAATTTATAATTTACTATAAAAGCTTAAACGAATAACAGCAAAAATAGTATTTAGCCAGCAGAGACATTCCGACTATATATATTCGTATATTCCGGTATTGATATGAACCAGGTACCTGTAGTTTTTTTGTAACAGTCAATTGTAAATAAAAGAAATAAATAAATAATGCTGGACAATCCACACAGCATCACCTACCCCAAGCATAACAGAGCTTGTATTATGGGTAGGTACTAGATACCTGATATATAAAAAAATTGTAGGCTAAAATCTTTTTACATGATATTAGGTCGTATTTCAGTATATTTACTATAACAATATTATCATATTTTATGTCGATACTCCTATGATCTTCCTACTAACAACAAAAAGTAGGCATATCAATAATTGAAGAGGTGGCAAGGTTATAAAGGTGTGCTTGATTGGCCCTTCGGATCGACCGTATCAGCATTGTTAGCTTTCGTCGTAGACAGGTGAAACCACGCCTTCTTTATGTTAGAAGATATAGGATAGGGTACATATACATATATTATACCGACAATGATTAGGATGTATCAATATGTTTTAGTACTGTATGCTTTTTTGGGAACTCAATTTTTTCCTAAATAAAAGACTCTGAGTAAACCAAATTTGCTGAGTGTACGCGGTGCCACACACTAAACAAGGAATAAGGTATATAACGAAAATATGTAATATATAACACTTATTATATTGTTAATAATAGGTTATATGTTTTTTTTATATTTTATTCTTTTTAATGTTTTATTGCCACCGAAAGCCGGCAGTTATGCTATGATGTGTGCTGAGTTTTTTTTTTACTTTTTTGCAGAAAGATAATTTATCAAATACCTCCTATGGATTAAAACCAACATTTTACCAAAAAAAAATTATGAAATAAAAAAAATACCATAGCTTAGTAAATACATTTAAAGCTAGAAAAAGTAATCTAATTGGTATATTTAATAAACAAATAACAATATCATAGGGTATAATGGAACCCTATCTCAGCGTCTTGCTGTACTAGGCAATTGTCCTAAATGAACTGAATTAAACATAATAGTCGACAAAATGGCATTGATTACCATCGAGGAGAATCAGAGAAGATTCTATAATATCTGATTGTGTAGTCTAGTGACTAATAAATACCCTTGCATCGCTAGCTCGACCTCGTTGTGGCCTTTCCTCTGATTTATTTTTAGTAACGGCCAAACAAGTCGTACTTTAGTAAAGCGCTATTCTTTCAACCTCATAATAGTGGCCCGCATTATAAAAAATAAATAAATTAAAAACGTACCTAGTTAAAAAAAATCTGCTATTGCCATCAATAAAATTTCTTTAAAATAAATTTAATTTCTAAATACTACCTTATGATAAATTTACGACATAACTGAACCCTTGCATCCGAGAACTACCTTGTCGGATGCAAGTATATAATGTATGACGCTTATATCCTAATAGTTATAATTGCAAGTGTTATGCAAGATTGTTTTAAACCATCCACTGGGTTGATTAGTTAGGTATATTATCTTACGCAACCTCTTTCATTACTGGAAGAGCGTCTTTTAATTATTTTCCCAGTACAAAGACAACAAGATCTGCCAAGAGCGAATGTAAATCGTGCGCCGAGTGTTGCGATCGTTCGTCAATCCTACAAATATGTCCAATACTGCATGCATACCCATCTCAAAAACTACTACTATATAATTAATACCTAAAATTTGTAGTTTGGTAACTGCAGTTTAGATGGATCGCTCCGCAGAGGACGGTAATTGTTTTTTACGGATTTCAAAAATTATGAAACCCAAACAAATTTCAAAAGTAGTTTTTAAATTAAATTTTCATCTGTTTTTCTTTAAATGTCTAGAGGTGCATGAAATTTATTTTATTATTCAATAGCGATAGTTGCTGAGATATTAAAAACGGAAAAAAGAGCGAGACCTTAGGGGTTTTGAAACCATTCTCAAAAACATAAAAACATGTCTGTTATGTATAAAAACATCAAATACAAACGTACAGATAGATTAGTTTTCGTACTCAATAGTCGTGCGAGTAAATAGAGAAAGTTGTTAGTACACGTAGAAGATTATGAAACGTAAAATATATGTCTTAAAGTTAAGACATAAAAATACATGAAATCTAATTCACAGCCCGTAAATAATTTAAAAGGTTGTAAAAATTACTCACTGCCAATCCATAAATCTCCTAATTCTTCTGGCAAAATAACTAAGACATAATTTTATATGAAGTTATAAACATAACATGAGGCACTTATGAATTCAACTTCCAGTTTTGCGATAAGGACGGTGACGTCGGCGTGACCAAACGCGAGAGAAACGTTTCCAAATGTTCGATTTACAAGTTCAATTATTCGAAATGTGATTTGATATGAGTGTATAATCGAAAGCCGCCATGATGGCAAGCGTGCGCAAGCGCCTACACACCGCGAACACTGCGAAATTACAGGCCGTGCGGCCACGATCGCTGGCGCGTTCAAAAATAAAATAAACTTAAAACGTCATATTGTGCACGTGTGTGCGAGTGGGCTGGTATTTATTTATAGGCTAGTAGCTATGTAAATATAATGAGCAACCGGCTCCAGTCCAGCATTTCTTGTGGTTTCCAAACGTCTTAATTCGGCCCCAGACCACGCTCTCCCTAGATTTGTGGACCGGCTCGCCTCATAAATATGAGCAACCTACGGTTAGACATCGTAAACGAGCATGGTAGCTTGCTGGTAAATTGGAGCTAAAATTACATAGTCATAGCTTTATGTACGGCAATCATTGGATTTTAATTTGCTGTAACTTACAATCCCGCATCATGAAAGTAGAACGTGCGTTGAAAGAATTTGTTCCAGTATTTCCAATGGCATGATACCTGTATGAAATAGTAATATCTATCTACGATGGTAACTTAAAAAGCATTTCTAGGTATTAATAATTGCTACGGGTATGGAATTATCAATATTTTTTCATCAAAAGTTTTCTCATACTTTGATTGTCGATTAGCTTTATCTCAAGAAAGTCCAATTTAATTGTTCCGCTTACTTAATTAAACAGAAGTAATTATGTATGAATTTAACATAGATATTTAAGTTTATCATTCGCTGAGTGAACATTTATATGGAAATAACTACGATAGAAATTTATTGAGGTACTTTGGCGCCTGAAGAATGATTACAAACCAGTATTTAAGTATAATTTTGTAAGTAATTCTATAATTACTAATTTCATGGGATTTACGCAGTGGAAAAGCCAATTGAATTGTTTTTTTTTTTGATAAAGGGCCCTGAAAAATTTAGTTTTTGCAGTTACTATTTATTTAAATTTTTGGAACGATGAGTTATTTTAGATCTTTAAACCTAATTTTAAAGCTGTCATCTTAATTTTTTTGTTGTCTATTTTTTTTGTTGTCTATTTTTTTTGTTGTCTATTTGATATTAATAAATGCATATTTTAGCAAATGTTAGGTAATTCTAAAACAACAGAATCGACATTGCAAATTCTCTTTTACTTTTCATATCTCTATTAGATATTTTTGGCTCTTGTCGGGCTATTTAACGTATCGTCTTACAATTATTTTAAATTATCTAATTATAACCAAAAAACAATATACAACAATTAAAAGGCATTTTTTGTTGCATGGTCCCAGAATGTTTCGCAATAATTACATTTATTTTACTTGCTCAAGGAAAAAACGGTATTTCATTAAAAGTGAACACGAAGTTATTCCTTTAATAAGATTTATAAAGCTTAGCCCAGACACGGTATAATCCGAACCAGATATTGCAAGGCGTATTTCAAGCGCGGGCGGCGGTCGTTGACCTCGGCTCCCCACGCTACTCCCAGGGCTGCTAACACGGTTTGACTTAAATTATTAGCTCCTCAAACAATTATATATTTAACATTTATTTTTTTTTCCTCAAATGTACCTGTAATAATACATTGGACATCGTTTTTAGGTAAGCCAAATTTACCTACATAAACTGTCAAAATGGTCAAATAAGTCATTTCAAATCCTTTTATATTTAAAACCTTTTTAAGTACCTATCTTTTAATATTATGAAATGACATACTTAGGTGTTTTTTATATTTAAGAAAACCATGAAAAAATGCTTCTAATTCGGGTAAAAATAATTTGGCGTAGCACTTCGTAGAGGGTCTACGAAAATAGTCTACTTTACTTTTTTTACTGTAATTAAGATATATTGTATTCCTCAAAAACTTAAAAACGACAAGTTAACACATTACACATTTACTTTCAGTGTCATTTGAGTAACACTTATTTGAGAAACTTGTAGCAACCCTACAGATCTCAACGTCCGCTTTTTAATTTTACTCCTCGCCTTCGTCCTGTATAAACTCACCCTTAAAGTACAGCTACATTGCTAAGGTACATACCACACTTATCTTAGCAGTAATTTTGGTGTAAGTCGTAAAACCACCTACGATATGAATAATCTGCAAAGTCCTTAAGCCGAATTTAATTTGAATTGGGTTTAATCGGGTTGAGATACTTCTCTAAATAATATCGGTTAACTTTATGAAAACTCATGGTAAATAATGTAGACGTGAGCGACTCTCTTTTTATAAATTTTCTATTTCATCATTACGTACAATTTTCAGACTATTTTATGCCCTTTATAAAACACAAGCTATGGAAATATTCAAAAGTAGATTTTATCATCTAAAATATTTGCAACTACCGTATTTTGGAGCAAAATAATATCCGTTAACTTTATGAAAACTCATGGTAAATAATGTAGACATGACTCTTTTTATAAATTTTCTATTTCATCATTACGTACAATTTTTAGACTACATTTTGTGCCCTAAATCACAATCAGCTATGGAAATGTTCAAAAGTAGTTATTTTGTCAACTAAAAAGTTTGCAACTGCCGTATTTTTTTTTTTTTAGAATTTGATCTTCTCCTATGATTATATCTAAGAAAAACAGCCCAAAAAATACTTGATTCTTATCTTTGAATTGAAATTTAAGTTGTAAGATGTATCGTATTATCTCTAAAAAGTTTTGTTGAAAGATTTTATCTGTTAAATTTAGTATAGATGCTTGCACAGACAATATACCTTGTGCCTCGCTGAGGGAGGAGCGACCCTCGAAAACAATAAATATGTCAGTGGATGTATTACAAGCTAAGACAGCCTCGTCTTAACTCCGACGACGGATGAATTACCCTTAAAAAAAAGTAATATAAAGTAATACTAAAATGATTTCTAATATGAACATATTTTCACCATGGCCTGCTATTATTTGTATTAGAATAGTATTTATATAGGTCCCTACCAAGATTTTAAAAAATACTTATCTATTCAGACTTAATTTAGAAAACGAGTTTTCTCAATACTATTCAATAAAGTATTTTTATTTTTTATGTAATTTTTTTTTGTGTACAAAAATTTGTGTACATTTTTGTATTGTATTGTATTTTGAAAAAAATTTGTAGTATAGATCTAAATAAATACCGTTTTAATACAAATAATAGCTGATCATGGTGAAAATATGCTTAAATTACAAATCATTTTGGTATTACGTTTGTATATTATATTGGGGAAATTCATCACCGGAGCCTTAACTAAGGATCGTTCTGTAACTATGTAGTTTTTATATATAAAAATCATTTATTTACAATTACTTTTTTGATATATGTTTTGATACTTTCGAACTTAAATTCAGTGGAAAGGTAGTTTTGTATGTAATAAACACATTTTATCTTTATCAGAACTATCAACAAACTCATGCGTCAACAAATCAACATATTTACAAATATGATAGGATAGTAAATATATTGCAACTGCTGATTATATAAGTAAAATAATAAATTTAAACAAAGTTAAATTATTTGTGCCATTTTTTTTTATAATATGCCTGATATACTGGAATTGTTTTACATCAAAAAGACATAATAAATACCTTCACTACACATCAATTTAGTATTTAAAAAAACTGCCAGTCACTTTATACGCATAACATAAAGCGACTGGCAGTTTCTTCCAGTATTTAAAAAAAAAAGAGTTAAAGGTTTTGAAATCTCATTACCTAAAATAATCATAACACTAATACGAAACCTCTGTATCCTACAGAGCCGGATCACTGTTCCCAACCCTAGCGTTATCACCCAAGTAAATTATTACACTGCAACTTTCCCTGAGTCCGCTCCTAATATCTTTTACTTTTTATTGCCGTGTAGGATTAAATGGAGGATTTTATTTTGTTTATGTTGAGATGGAATTAGTTTTATAAATATCATCTCTAACGTCTTTGAGAGTGTGAGGTATAAAGTAAAAATAGTTGAGTAGTTTTGTTAAATAAGATTTCATTTTTTTTTAACAGCCGACGGTTTAAACACGACGTCAGTTGAAAAAATTACCACCTATATTAAAAGGAAGTAAATTTATTGACATTTACACAGTACAATTTCCATCATGTGCTAGTCATAAAAATTTTGTATTTGTTTTCTTAAGTTTATTAATTAATTTAGCACTAAATTATTTGTTTAACGAATTTGAAAAGATTTAATTATCCTCAAAATATTTTATTTTTTTAGTTATTTAGCTAAGTAAAATAAATACGGTCGGGTGGAAATATAACTTGAAAAACTATTTGGACAGAATCAAATGATTTTGGTCGGCTGTAAAATGTAGTGCACAAGCACATAATTAAGGTTAATAATGTTTGGTCACTAAATACATAATTTGATGGGTTGTCAGCAAATAAGCACCCGAAATTCATATTTTGGTCAGCAGAATTGTATTTTGCTATGCAATACAGAAAAACTATTGAGCTGCTACGTCGAAACTTAAGTTTAATTTTTAAATAAATAATTAATATATGTATAGGGGAATCCACACAATATCATCTAGCCCCAAGCTAAGCACAACGTAATTAGGACAATAAGTCCTAAACCTATTCTAATGATAACATCATCACATAGTAATTGACCACGATAGGTACATTTATTAGTAGGTATCTACCTCTATATAAAACTAAGAAAAAAATTGCGTGTCACATTGAATACAACCTGAATCTCGATTTGATACCGATTTTACAATATATTCATGTAGAAATATTTAATAGGCTGCACAATGCCACATCACTCGCTGATTATTTTAGTAATTTTTGCTGACCACTGGATGCAGCTCCAATCTTTTTTCCTGCTGACAATATCTATTTTTCAGCTGACTCTAACCTCTATAATTTGCCAAATATTAAAATGATACCCTTTATCATTGTAATATTTGGCAAATTATAGAGGGTAGAGTCAGCTGAAAAATAGATATTGTCAGCAGGAAAAACATTCGAATAATAAATAAGAAAAAATATTATGTTTAAGTTTCTTTTAAGGTAAACACTCAACGATGCACTCAACCAACATGCCAACGGGTACATGCCGAGCTATTCAATCAATTGACCATTACCACCTTTCCCACATAAACCAAGGCGCTAAACCTAGTCCATTATATTCACGTATTTAACCCAGAGCACACTAAAACAAACATTGTATCTGCAAAGCAAACAAAAAAGCGAAAAAGAAAAACGGCGTCGCCATAAAAGAAAGAGCGGAGTTGGTGTTTTGTGGGTGCTCGCTCAGCGGTACGGGATTGGGCCTTGCCTCCACGCTCCCCCCTCCATTCCCCCGGGCCGTAACTCACTGTTCACTTGTTTTACGGCCACCATTTTGTGACGTTAGCTCGCTCGGCAGCCCGTGCTAATCCATACATGCGCGGCTGTGTGCGTGACCCGGTTTGTATGTAGTGGTGACGTGACGTAATCTTGGTGCGGATAGTACGTTTGTGTAGAGAGTAGGTATCTTGTGCATGATTACTTTTCTAGTACAGTTGTATGATTATTCCAAGTTCTCAGACGAATGTTTCGACTTCTATACACTCTTAGAGTTATTATAAAAAGTCAAAAGTTTTACGTTTACGTAGTAGTTAATATTGTCCATTAAATACCTGCTCAGCTACAGTAATAAAGTCTGAAATGAACAAAAAATATTTTCTTGCGTTATCTATTTCTCCGCAATGTCCATCACACCCATCAAAATACAGGGGTTCCATTAGGAGAGCGTCATTAACTTTGATCCCATCCATAGATGCATGAGCGGCGTAATCAGAGATCTTTACGTCTTAATCCATATCATCACGGGCCCTAACGAGGGGCTGGCCTTAATTAAAATTCACGGCAGGCAACTGATGAGTTTTGCTTTCAATTTCAAGAAAATTGCGATTATGAACGCTGAACTGGATCTTATCAACGAAAAATAAAACGAAAAAGCTAGCTAAAGAAATATTCTACAAATTTGGTGTCCTAAAATTTGGTTTAAATTTACAACATAAGACTAGGCAACTATCTACTACTAGTATATTGCATGGATATTTGTGTCCACTAAAGCTACTGCCAACAAACTGCTATACTGTTTGGCAGAAACGCTACTAAGAAATGTACTTTTGTCTTGAAAAAAAAATGCCTTCATATATTTTGCTAACCGATACATACTTTTAAATATGTAGATACTTAATTAGTTCTCTTGAAGCTATTTGCCTATTTTCAGGGAAACTAAAGCTTTCAAAAGTTGTCTACTGAATCAAAAGCCTAGTAAGTGTAAAATGAAGTGAGAACTGCCTATTTATTGCCATCGTTTTCTTTTTACTGCTAGTTAGGTAAACCTTTACTATAGCAGATTTTTCCACGGGAGCGTCAGTATAAAATGAAAAATAGCGGGGATAGTAATTATCACGCAAGAAACCACGCTGCTTTTAAAAACATCATAGTTTCTTCCATGAGTCTAGACAGGTATTAATAATCAGCTTTTTTTAACACGGTTTTCTTGATTAGACTGTATTTCGAGACAAGAGCTTACAAAAGTTGTCTGACTATATCATAAAGTTCAACTTCAAAACTCCCCTATCACTTAACAGAGTTATGCTTAGCGTCTTTCATTACCACTAGAACTATGTTCCCAATTTTACAAGGACCGCACTAATGTTCTTTACAGCCTGCCATTAGTGAGGTATAACGAGCTACCGAGAGGCGTCTAATGAGCCCTGCACCCCATCTTGGTACTTTCGGGGTTCATACCCTGCACCCCGTCTTAGTACTTTGGGGTGGGTACTTAGAGAGGGAGTGTAACGAGGGCGTAAAGGGGTAGGGGACTAGATACATGACCGAAGATAGCATTTGCTTTAATGAGAATGGATGGATTTGCTTCCTCTGTTCTTTAAAGGAAAATCGTGTCCTACGTTACCTATACGGGTTTTAACGAAAGACCAGCGCTGGTTAGACCTCCCACTGGAGCTTAGGCAGAATTACATGCTGAGTTAAGGCCTTTTTGTAACAACTATATACATGTACCTATTTTATAATTGTGTCTCGTGTCTATAAATGTGTGTTGGTTTCCTTCTGATATTGGTGTTATGATTAAAAATGTCTTTATTTCTTTCTAACCACCATCTCCCTTAAGAAAGTGCAGATCGAATGTTTGACATCACCCATTTCATTATAGAGTCGGTTTTAAAATATTAAGGCTCAGGCAAAACGAACCTTATTTTTGAGTAGGAATGGATCGCGTGAAATTCGTTGATTCACCAGAAATTGCAACTCAACATGTGTCACAAACATCCGAATTCTGATAACCAATTGCCGACTATGACAATGGTATCTTTCAATTATCGTCCATACATGATAGAAAATTATTGATATGCGTGCGGTGCTATGTGCACTTTTGGTTTTTAACCTGGACACATTTTACACGCGCACATCCATCTGTAGTTTATTTCATATACCTAATGCCTAAATATCTCATTATGTGCATATATAAAGTGATTAACTAACTTCAGCTCCAGGATTTTTGTTTCAAGCGATTTAGTTGATTTTTTTCCATAACACAAAACTTTTTTGGCCATATAGAGCCGAGCTTTTGCTTGACTTTCACAATAAGAGCAACGTAGGGAGGAAGATATTGTCTATTAATTTCTTTCCGTTGCGGGCCTTTGAATAATTAATGCTGAAATCAAAAAACTGCTTAGCCATTCCATTTTTCCATTCGAACAAAAGCACTTACACCATAAGTATAATTTGTAAACTTTTGTTGCCTTTGAACAATAAATGGTTATGTTAATGACATTGTTCATTTTATTGGGTATAATTATTGTTTGCGTTTATGGGTTTACGGCCCTGATTGTTTTCGTAAACAAACTTTTGTGATTATGGAAATTAATTGTTTGGGTAAGATGATTTGCATAATGAGAGAAGTTGGTTGATTATTATTTTGGAAAGTAACGTCTTATAATAAGACTGTGATATTTTTTTGTCACTGTCCTCAAATTAACTATGAAATATCCAAACTGTTCTATTGTGGTGAGCGCCATATAAAAAGAAAATTTCTTTGGCCCCAAAAACTTCTAGCTTTAAAACCCATAAATCAAAGTTTTAACTATACCGAAGATTGATGACTTTCAGAGCACATATCTTAAAATATCAGATCACGGCTCAAGGGGAGATGGTACCATATGTCTTCAATGGTTGCTCTATGATCCAAACAATTTTGAACCTTACTACCGAAGAAAGTGGAAATTTAATGTTTCAGCTGCGTTTCCAAGTTGGTCCACCTCTGAGGTGTCATCCGAAGTGTCGATACATTTCACAATTGTCGTAAAATCTGAAGACGGAAGGGGAGAGCAGTAAAATTATCATTTTATGCCGTTCGACGACTGAAATGACACGGGAATGCTGTAAAACTGATTTATTGGGCACATCCCGAGTCACATGCTGAATTTTTGATGAGCTCCTTGTTTTAGATAAAGGATAGGTCGGATCAAGTTGACTGCCCTACTCACACTCGCCAGAATGATATCAATTTAGTATGTTATTACTACGCCTACACACCTATTTTAATAAACTTAGAGGAAGTAGGAAGCAACCTAATTATTTTTCTGCGTAGTTTTAGTTTGAAAATTACAAACAGTCGTCTATATGCTAATTACGTGCCACGTGTGGTCTCATCAAAGTCCATTCGGCAGTAATTTTGTCAATTTGATTAGTTCGGTCCGCCACCGTATTTTATGGCCCTATATTTCCTGATTAGGACCACTGAGCCTTCCAACGTCACTGGGCTATAATAAACGGATCATTGAATCTACAGGGAAGGCACTAACTATTAAATTCATCAGTGGCTTAGCGTATGAAGATGAATGAAAAGATAGTTTATAGAATAAAAGCGATAAGAACATGTTTAAAGGACATTTTATGCAGTAAATTGGTCTGCTCGTCCTTTTTCTATCATTCTACGACCTCTTTATAAATAAAATATTTTTTACAAGCTACACGTCTTTGGAATGCTCTTCCTCTAAACATCCGACTAGCAAAATCACTGCAAATCTTCAAAAATCTGCTTCATCAGCATTAGTTAGGATCGTAAGTAATTTTTTTATTATCATTTATGTAATATATATAGTACTTGCGGTACGTCCGTCTTTGCACAGGTATTTATTAAAAATTGGATTTTTCATGCAAATCATTTTGAAAATATTCTATAGCCTATGTTGAAAACAAAGGATTCTTATAGTAAAAGAATTTTGCAAATTGGTCCAGTAATTTTGGGGCCCTTTAAATTCAAACAAACAATCAAATATTTCCTCTTTATAATATTAGTATTACTGTATAATATTAGCCTATTTGCCTAAAATCTATTCTAGTATTTGTTATATGTGTTTGTTTATTCTAAATCGCTGCGTTCATAAAATACGAATATTTAAAAATCATTTATCTAAGTCTCTCCACTGAAATTAATGAAACATAAACTCGTACTTTACAGTCATAAAACAGATTTAAATAATGCCCAGAAAGACACATAAAAATCGCATAATCAATTTACTAGTAGTACATAGTCGCGTGAAAATTAAAGAAAAAAATACCTAACAATATACGTTTACTCTACTCTTGTTTAAGCGTGAAAGAAGACCATTCACAGAGCGTTTCCGTGGCGTGTCTCTAGAGAAAATGTTTAAAACGCATTTCTTATCTAGAGAAAATATTAAAACGAATTTTCTTCCTCTTTACACACAACTGCTTGATAACAAAAAATTTGTTATTTAAAACATAATGCTATACAGTCCACACAGTATCATTTAGCCCCAAGCGTAGCAGAGCTTGTGGTATGAGTACTTTATGACTGATATACTAAGTACAATATATTACACAGATAGACACTTTTATATGGTTCAGAAAACGACCAGCATAGGTGCCCTGAACCAATTGAAGATATTACCTACATAAATTTGTCCTGAGGCGGGAATTGAATATATAGCATGGTCAGCGAATTGGTGATTGCTGTAAAAAGAGAAAAACCTAGAAATTAGAAAAGCCTATTTTCCTTCATTTCCATAACAATTCAATTAATGGACAAGAATTGATGATATTATGCAAGCGAAAAGCAACGAGTATATCAGACTTCTTGACGCGAAATAAAACAAACACAGCTGTAAAAATAAATCTAACTGCCTATAAAAGTGCCATAACTATCATTTGAACATCAATGTACGGTGGCTTTATCTCCAATGACCACAATTGCATGTAGATTTACGTCTTCATCTACCAATTTTACACTATAAACGTTATTGTAGTATTCATTATGAATGTAAGCGGGTTAACTACGAACCTATTATATGTTGTAAGAACACCAACGTTTCATCCCTTAACGAGGGACTTCATCAGGGTGAGTGCGTTCATCAAACTACGATAGTTTTTATAGTAAAATAGTTATTGTAGTAGTAGTATTAAGATCTACAAACCAGTTTGCTTTTTAAAATAGTTAGTTCTGTGATGAGTATTCGATTTTTTCATTCAAACTCACAATTTTCTCTTTTCGATATCGACGGGTCCATAAAAATTTTATGTCAGCAAAATGCAAGCTGGCGTCTGCTTCCAGTCCCGATCAAAATGTGCATAGATTCAGAATATGCAAAATTTACTTTATTGACAAACACATACCGCTCGCTAAAAAGCTTTCTCTACTTGAAATTAAATTATAAAACTACAATCAAAACACTACGCTCATGTGTATGGTAAATAGTCTGAAAGCTTTGATAAACTCAAAGTAAAGATCACGATGAGAAAAATATAAAGAAAACCTCATTTAAAACCAAAAAGAATATAAAATAAACAAAACGACTAAGGTATAGTAGATTACGCGGTTTTATCTTCCCGCGCCGACCTAACGCAACAATAATAAAGACAGTTTATTAGACATCTCCTGAGGTGTTATCGACTCCAATTAAATATCATTTTTATTGGAAATAGCTGGAAACATCCGTCGGCCACTATATTTTCATTTAGCATATTTTATATACCACGGAGCTTTTACGACCGCCGGACAATGTTATAAGAACATAAAATATTTACCAATTTTAATCCATTATCACTGTGACTGTTAATCCATTAATCTGAAAAAAAGAAAAAAATATTAACAATAAAGAAATAAAACTAATCGTGATAGAATTTATGATCGGCATAAACATAATTAAGAATCTCATATCAAAGCATAAAGGACTTTAATAAATCATTGTAGAAAAAAGTGTTGATACCATTATTTATTTAATCGCTAAGAAAGCAAGCCCCATAAAAACGAGCCGCGGTCTTCGTAACAATAAATAAGAAAAAAAAACTCACAGCAAAACGGAGATCGCTTTTCTTCAATGGTTACTTTATATGCAAATTCCTGGTAATAAAACTGGGAACCCTTCTCTCCTAGCTTTACATAAAGAGCGTGAGTCTCGAATCCTTCGTTTTATGTATTCGCGAATCGAAGCTGTTTTATTGGAATCGACTATCGATTCGATTCGCCCGCATTCGAGAATTCGGAAGTAATGCAGGGCAATTGCCAGTTTTCGTCTGCTAAAGTCGTGCCTATTCGATGGCAATCAAAATTTCATTGCTCTGGATAAAGCTTTCGTTTATTATGCAGTTGTGAGAGAATTAAATTGCTTTAAATCAATTTAAAACTTGCAGTGGGGCGTTATAAAATACGGTTGGTATTTACTATTGATTATGTCCAATAACCTACAAATTGATGAATGATCGTTGATTGATTGATCATAGATGTTCGAAAACAAGAAAAGCAGACAGGCATCTTTAAATTTACGTATTATCTTTTTGTATTGACTATATAAGTAAAATAATCATTTAATAACATAAATCTAAGTAATCTAGAATTAACCCTAAACCCTATCCAAGAAATTTTATAGCAGGTTACACTAGTCTTATATGTAATGTTATGTTAAGTAAATAACACCTATTAATAATGATTAGTAATTAACGGGTATTTATCGCGTTTCCTCTTCTTCCTTTCTTCTTCTTCTTCCTTTCTCGACGTTTCAACAGGTTTGCACTCTGTCGTGGTCACGAGATGACATCTCGTAATAATCATTATGTGTTCAGATCGCGTAAGTTTCAAAACATTAAATAGGTACCTATTAATGTTTACCTCTATTAAAAAGCCGGAGTAGAAAATATTTGCGGCAGCTTTTATCTAGCAGTTAGTATATAGAAAAGCAAAGCTAAGCACCTCGCTTATCTATGCAGTATCTACTTTTACCTAAGGTCGTATATTCTTAGCTAAGAGATTACATTCTCTTGAGACGGTGAGGGCCAGGCACGCTTGTACCTCCGACAAGGATCTTATATTTCCATAAAACGTACATTTTACGACACACCTACGGCACTCTGCTCGCACACGCTTCCTGTAGTGACCGAAAACTTTGAAACTATTTTGGGGGACGTAGTTTATGTTATGAGACACTGGGTCGGGTAAAACCACTGGGGATCTAAGTCAAGTATTGTGAAAAAACATGCGTGTTGATAGAAGTTTTTTTTAGAAATTTATGTAGCAAAAATATTTTTAAAAAGAAGATTCTGCGGTTGGTACTTGTCTCCAATTAGAAGAAAGTATGTTTTTGTCTTCTGGATCTGTCAGTATTTCAAAGTATTCTCCATTATTTTATTTTTATATGTCATATTTTTGGACGCTGCACAACTCGTTGTATAAAATTTAGTAGACAATATAATACTTATCTACCTACTAAATTTCGAATCGAAGTTATGTTAATATAAATCAAAACCAAGAATAAACAAGGAAACTAAGAAAAGCGTATAAACTCTTTCAACACGCCACAAATTAAAATAATCTCACAGAAAACTTTAAAGCCGAAGCTGTCGTACGATTTCATTTACGACTCTAGCTTTAATAAAAATATTTAATAACATTCCAACATCATGTTTCACATGAACCCTATCATAACCAACGTGCACTACAACCGAAATTTCGTAAACATCGTATATCCAATTACTTGGTCTCTCATATTTTTTTTTCTTTTCTTGACCGCTGCGATTCAATCTTCTAAATTATTACACATATCTCTGCTTTTTTTCATCTTCCAAAAAGCATGTAACTAGAACCGTGTTGGCTACACTATAAACTTCATAACAAACTGCCATACAAGGCCATATCTTGTGTATATTATGAGCTTTTTCGTTTAAGCTGGATGCCTTTTGTGGCGACTCCGAAATGTTTTATAACGCATACAGAGACACTGAATATTCAACTCTGAATAGAATCTAGAGAGTTTAGTATCGCATAGGATTTTGTTTTCTGATATTCAGCCGGAAGAACGAGTACCGCCCTTTGGATGTTTTACTTAACTGTTAATAATGCAGAGGTGGAGATATAAAACGCCGACGAACTTGTCTGTATTAAGGATTTTAAATACTTTAAAATCTTTAGATTTACTTTGGACATATACCCGCCTCTCATTTAATCACCACGCGATGTGTGTCATCATAATAAAAAGTTCGAAAAACATTTATATTTCATTTTCGTTTCTCCATTTCCTTTATCTAGACTTCAGCCCAATTCGTAACTAGTTACTCGTAGGTACATGTCGTATGTAGGTACCTGAACGGCTAGAGTAAAACCTCTTAAAAGTTAAACCAGGACGGCACCACCCAGCCGCACTCCCATTAATGTCTTCCGTACATTCTACAGCTTTTATCATGAAGGAAGGTTCAGAGGAGGCATATAAAGACTCCTTACAGTTCCCACCCACTGCAGTGCCCCGCTCACCAACTAATAAACTACATTCTACCCCAGGGTTTCTCATTACGACAATGTTGCCAGAACATCTAAATTACCTATTGAAACAGCTGTCCAACTGAGTTATAGTAACATAAATTTATCAGAACCGCCCTCGAGAAGACGGTCTGTCTGTCAGTGCTTCGATAGGAGATAATGAGAAGTTGCTTCATTTAGATTAAAAAAGTTCGAGATATTTTAAAAGGAACCGCTTTCAGGGCACTCAGTTTAAACTTTTTAATATGCGATAAAGAAACGTACCGAGCACGGAATGTATTTTAGTGTAACCTGCATCCTACATAGCATGTACCCTAAAAGGTAAACAAAAAAAAGCTGGGGTATAAACATATCAGATTATGGTAATATGCAGGCTATTACATTACCGGTTTCGAAGCGGTTGCGCTGTGACAGGCAATTTTGTCTTCGATTTTATTGGAGACCTTTATATTCCATGGTTATATCTCAGTTATGTATCTTTTAAGATACATTCTAGTGATCACAACACTGCGAGCCAGAATAGTGTAAGCAGACTTTGGGTAATTGATTAGTTCGGCAAATATCTCTCATTCTTATATCAAACAAACATGTTTACGTATAACAATGAGAATAATAATCTATGTATAGCAGTAAGATATAGGTATAGTCGTGCCGAAGACATTTGGCTCGTGGGGTTGGCTGGGCAGCGTCACGTTCGCATCGACGTTAGCATTTCTTTTGTGAACGCCCCGAATTGCCGACATAAAACTCGGAGACCTGCTTTTCTACGTGATATTTTACTGCTTATATTTCTCGATATATTCTTATCAGCAAGCTAGACCCGTCCCTTTTCATTTCAGCAAGGAATCGTAAAAATTCACCGGAGCAGTTTCGTGAAAGGAACTTTCCGAGTTTCGTAATTAATGTTGCACGAAGATATCGTTGGGAAAAGTTTTTTCATCACGTTTGACGGAGGCTGCGCTGTAATGAGCGCTCCCGCGGCGTTACATCGTAAAAACACCATACAACTTAATAAATAAAACTTGGGATTCGTGAAGATTTATATCAGGAGCCCATATTGCGATTCGTGACTGCCGCCCGGAGGCGTGTTTTTGCTAGAACAAGGATAGAGCGGTTCAAATAGAGATATTTCATAGCGGTTTGCGGTCCACCTCCCATATACAAAAGTTTATGTTTGAAATATTTTGACATTTCTTGGTAGTCGCGCCGCGGCTGAAACGGAGCACGGGTGTTCCTTCGTAGAAACCAGATTTTATCGTCTTATTTTAGTAGGTAGGCAACTTGCCGTTTGCAATACGATATCTTGATTAACATTTGTCATTTTTCGATTAACGAAAACCAAATTCGAATGAGTTCATATTTTATTTAACTGTTGCGATCCTCATCAGAATAAGTTTGTTTAAAATTCTATGCTTGTACATACCAGCATTCAACCCACGTTCCGGGTCTCAGGTGATATCACAAGAAACACGACGGTTCACGTTTTATTGTTATTCCCACTCTGCGAATTGAATTTGAAACAAGCGAGTGCTCTGATCAATACAGAGTATAGGTTTACTTTAGCTTTTATGTGGATAAAAACAATTGCATGTACATACCTACTTGAACCACCATAAATCTAGCAAGCGTCTTTGTTTTTATTTTCCGCATAAAAAGTACGGCTATTAAAACTATCTATGTTTTTAAGATACCCTAACTTTAGCGACGTAGCTTTACCTTTAATCTTTGGCTAGACTTAAATCGCAAAGCATCGACAAACTATGTTCTTACCTATTATTGTACAGTTGAAGCTTTGTTCAATTCTAATTTTGTTAGCGCGTCTCCCTAGCCCGTATTATCTGAGCGTGTTTTATCCCCAAATAATCTTGTTAAGAGGCGGGAGGGGCCCCCTGAAGCAATAATGCCAAAGCTTTCGGAGCTTCCAACTTAGCCAAGTATTACAGCTATATTTTTAGCTAAATTAGTTTTTGTAGCGATTGCTTTTTGGTCCAATTTGCTTTTGTTTTCATGTCATTTGTTTTTGTCAGTAAGCTTATTATTTTGGTTTGGATAGATTTAAGCTGATGCTATAGCTGGTGAACTGGTTATACAATTTAGTCCACCCAAATCATACTGCTCTATTTCGGCATGTTTGCTAAGCTTGGTCTTGGCTCAGAAAAGGGGAAAATACGTTCTCTGTTCTACAATCAAGAATGGATAAGAATGGTTATTTTCTTCAAAGGGTTTCTTCTTGGCAAATCTAAATAAATATTGATGGAATATATTTACCACACTGGCATCATCGGAGCATATCGCAAGAAATTAAAATGGCTTTTATTCTTCATTTAATCGGTTTCTTGTTCATTTTCTGACTCAGATTCGCATCTTGTTCCGTGCGAGAATGCTTATAACAAAATAAATTTTTGTTAAGTATTACAATTTATTAATAAATAAATATGTAAGCACAAAATATCTTGTTTTATCTTTTTTATATCTTGATTCTATAATCGAGGTCTTAGTAAGGGTCTTAGCGTTACATAAGCATGGGTTAGGTACCTCCTTGTCTAAGTGCTTATTTTGTAAGCCTAAAGAAATAAAGTTATTGAATCTGAATCTGAATCCTTAGTTCAGGGTAACGAGCCCACAAATGTATTAGGGGTGCTACGTGATAGTCTGAGATCCTGATGTGTCCAAAGATCAAGCAGCCTCTTGTACTATCTTTTATCGAAGAAGTGTACTTACTATATTTAATATAACACAAGCTCTGCTTAGCTTGGGGCTATATGATGCTGTGTGGATTGTCTAGCATTATTATTATTATTATTTGGTCATCGAGAAAAAAAAAATACAATATTCCCCAGAGGAGTTCTTATTTACTTCTTTGTTACTCCCAATTATGTCTTTGGTGATCGACTGACAAGTATTTGGCATTTGATTGTCATTGAATGTTTATAGAAGTTTTACAGTGGTTTTATTCTCTTTGAAGTTTTAGAATTTTTTATACTTTATGCTTTTGTAAACAAAGTTTTAGATCTTATTAAATTAGTCATGCCGCGAAAGCATTTTCCCGTTGTTAGAACTTGTTGCGATTGTGTTACTGATTTAAAAACTGCGGCGGCAATTATTGCTGTGCTTGGTATTGTAAGTATATGTTTATTATGTTGACAGTCTTATATAGATCAGTACCAGCAGTATCTTTGAGGGTGATGGTGTTTCAAAATGTCCAATATTCGTTATGAATGCAAGCAAATTTACTGCGACTCTTGTTTGCGTTGGAAATACACCATTGTTCATCCCTACGAGTAGCTACTTCAGAGGAAGTGCTTTATACAAAAGTGCAGGGTGCGTTGCGGTTCTAGACACGAAGGTTGATGTTCTTCCATCACAAATACGGAAGTCTAAAAATATCCGTAACTAAACCACTCTTATTCGTTTTCATTTAGAGTGCAGTTTTAAAATTGTTTCACACCTGTTTTTACTGTTAAATAATCATATTTTCAAAATGGATTTGTATCTAGTATCTCATACATTAATTTTTTCTTCGCTATACTTATATACAAGATTTCAGTCCGATTCGTTCAGTACCTAGTTTTATCAAGAAGAAGTAACAAACATTCTTATTCATCCACCCTTCAATACGAACTTTGACAATATAATATCAGTATAATCAATTATTATTTGATGGACTGTCCTTATATTTTGGTATTTTTTCAGATGACTAGTCCTGCCCTATCGTGGGCAGTGGTGAGGCATTCATACATCATACGTATGTCTTGTTACGTCACCGTTGCAGATACTCGACCAGATGTCGTAGATATAAGTTTTAATAATATTGTAAGTGTCCTCCTGTTAAAATATTATTGCGTAAAAGTTTCGCTAAATCTTAGTACTCCTGGGGGCCTTTAACAAGAAATGAGGGTTTTTGGGTCAAAAAATATAAATGATCAAGAAAATCATTGGTCAACTAGAAAATTACCTACCAAGAAGAAATATGTTAATAATGAATGCAAGGCCTATGTCCAGCATTAGACTATAAAGGCTGGTGATGATGATGATGACATCCAATATATCAGTTAACCTTTAAATTGTTTGCAACAGTCTGAAATTAGCAATTAGCTAAATTTGTTTTAATTGTAAATAAGTACTAGTTCTAATTTTGTTTCTGTTATTAGTTTGTAATTTACTTCATTGATAAAGTTATATTTTTACTATCATAAAAAAATAATTAAAAATAATCTATTTTTATAATTCCAAATAAAAAAAATACTTACGGAAGAATCGCATCAAAACAGTTAGGTACTTTTAACTGAATTTCTTTTTTTTCAGTTATCTTTTGGATTCGGCACAAATGCTGGGCTGGGGTCATCTTGCCTTGGACCCGTGAATAAAACTACGTTTTTAAAAGAGTCAGAGCAATACAATGAAACAAGTGACCCTAGAAACTCTACGATGGTGACGATAGTCCAATGGGTCGGATGGATAGTTCTTATAATTGACCTCACTTTCATCATAACATGTGTCATCTTCTTGTATAGGATATTTCATGTAAATCTTTTTATTTTCAATTTGTGTTCTGAAATCTTTATAAGCACTACAACAATAGCACGATGTGTAGACGAAAAACAAAAGGTTTTTCTCACCACATCTGTATGTTTTTTGTAATTATTTCACTATTAAAGGTAATTTTCTAAAATAGTTTATAGGTATACTATTTGTCCCGTATATCTTAAAAAGCGGTCAAGTGCGAGTCGACACGTACACGGAGAGTTCTGTTCCATCCATCGTAAAGGGAAAGTAACTTTAAAATATTTTTATCCTATCGACTATATACCAAATTCGAACCTTGAGTAACCAACTGGTTACTTAACTTTATAAAGACTTAATTATTTACACTAATTATTAATATTATTTGTTGAAGAGGCCATAGTTATACACACCCTATCAAATTAAAAAGAAGTGAACAATGAATCAAAGTAATCACTTTATTTCCCAGTATTACTTAAGAATATGTTATTTGTGTTTTGTGTTGTGACATATCCAAGAGTCCTGTAAGGTCTAAATTAAATAAAGCAAAAGTCGTCGTCTTTACGTAACTATACATATTTAATATTTAATAACAACCTGTTTCTTTCGTTCCAGCCAAAACCGGGAGACAAATCACTAGTTGCTTTCATTTGGCTATGTTCTATTCTGATCTTCTTTTCATTCTTGTATGGAGTGATGTTTATGGCGGCTTGCCTTACTACCGGTGGATCCTTCCCTTTGTATGAACTTGTGTTTACAATATTTGATGCACTGCGTGAGTATTATTTTGTAAATATTAAATTTAAAAATAAGAGTGTGTTGTGATATCGCGACTTCTTAGACCCTGGATTGGCATTCCTAAGGCTGCAGGCCTCTCTTTGGCAAAAAAAACCTATTATTAGCACCTATGGCAGGGGTTCCCAAACTTTTTCAGTCTACAGCGCACTTAAAGAATTGATAAATTAATCTTTCTTTCTTTAAAGGTTTAATATTTAGTCTCGGCACCCCAAGTAAGTAGTTGTTTGTACCTACTCGAATCTATCATCATATTTGCGATATTTCTGGTTTTTGTACTTCTCTGCCACTTGTAGAAGCCTGATCATAACCACTTGAACTACCGACTTGTTTATTTAATAAAAATCTGTCCGTTTTGACGAAAACGCAAGCACAAACAAATAACCAAAATTGAAGCAATCGACGTACCTACTGCAACGTTTTTGACTAACCTATCGGTGAGTGAGGGATGCTTGCATCGCGCGCGATCTTAATTGTTTATTTTGTAGCCTGAGCCTTTATGGCGCGGCACGCGGCGCGCTCCTCTATACCCTCTACGGAGCACCAGGGCGCAGCGGCGCACACTTTGGGAACCCCTGCCTTATGCTATTCTACGCAAAATACAATTTTTTAAACTATTTTAGTATAGGGGCAAAAAGGCTCATAGGTATTTTTCTTATTATTTCAGTTTGGATTTTATGGATATACTTACTATATAAATTATACCAAGGATTCAAAGTCAAAAATGATGTATCTGTTGTCGAATCACGATATTCAAACCTCAAGACCTACTTTTTTGGTCTCTTTATGAGCTACCTACCGAAATTCTTATTAGACTTCCTTGGACTTTCTAACAATTAGATTTCACATTTCAATAACTATATTTAATTTCAGTGTGGATATATTTTATAGTGGTAGTCCATTCTTACGAAAAATTAGTAACGCCGGATATTACACACAATGTATAGATTGAGTGAAAGGACGTTTACCATGAATGACAGTTTAAATAAGCAAAACTGGAGAAGAAACTCTGCTTAAGGTAATAGCAGTAGGATACCAACTTTAAAGTTAATTATGTATTAAACGAACAGATCTATTAAACAATATGTAACGTGTGCGGACTTTTTATTTGGGTAGCAAAACACATTTACAATTAGAGCCTTTCTAAATATTTTTATATAATTGAATGAATGATTATATAGAGATACTGGCACTGTGCAACTGTTTCGGTTACGGGCAACTCCTTGTTGACCTATAAAAGTTACAGTTAATGCAGAATTCTTAAAAAAATTACATTTTCTTCAGCTAAAGTTGCCATGTGCGAATATGTCACTGCGTTAATATACCCCTCTACAAAAGCAATACAGATCTACTTTGAAAAGACTAAGTTAATGGATAACGTCGATCGCTCGAAACGAAGGACTTCACACGGATGCAATGCTACGAATGATACGAATGCTGACCCGAAAAGAAAGGTGTTAGTTGAATTTTCAAAGTAAACCTTCAACCTTGGATTGCAACGGGAGTGTAGCGGTATAACTATCAATATTTCAAGAACATAACTTAGAGTAGCGCCCGCAGAGTGTGAAGGACATAATAAAGATCTACCCTATCTAGCCTTTAGTTCTCTCTAGCTAGGCTAGGCTATAGGCGAACACCTAATTGTCTATCATGTGACGCTTATTGCTAATTTGTGACGCTTAGAGGACCTTACTGAGCACTTCGTATAATTCCTAATTTGCACAACAATATCGAGAGTCTTTATCAGATCAGTATATTTTTTTAACCTAAGATCAAACAGCCTTATCAAGAAAGAAGTAGGTACCTAATCTAAGGGTATTTTGGGTATGGAGCAAGGAAGCAAGATAAATTATCCTGTAGGTACCAATTTTTTTGTGGTTGCGCCATAATTATCTATGGAAGAAACGTAGTATTGTCGTCTCCAAAGAGGATAAAACCACCTCTATGAAATAGAAGAAAACTGTACCAAAGAGAATAAAACAATTATATAAGTTCTGCTACTAGCTATGGATATTATTTGGACCAAAGAGAATAAAACCACTACGATTTTGACTTGCATATTATAAAATCCAAAATCTTCATAAAACTTTTAAAATGTATAGAGATTAGGTATATTCTCTATGAAAACATTTTTGTATCAAAGAGAAAAAAACCAGTTTGTATGAATTCATTTTCTCAAAGTCTTGTGCGTACTTAGTTGAATTATTTTTCGTACAATCATTCAAAAAAATCAATTTATATCCGCTATTTTGCATGAAGCTCAAGATATTAATTTGAGGAAGATGAATTAAATAGAAAGGCCATAAAATATGAAATCAAAAAGACGTGCATTACCTGAATATAATATGAAACATGCATAAGGATCTGCCATGGGTTTCAGCTTTTTGCCAACTGTTGACCGATGTTGTATGTGTACAAGGCAACTGAAAGTTGCCTGCGTTTTAATTGTTATTGGAATTATGGTAAATTGTGTTATTAATAAGAAACTGATGGTCTCAATCAACTACACGATCACTATCATCATCTCACCCTCCCCTTCCCCCTCAATTGTAGATGTTACAGTTTCGGTTATTTTTGCATATTATTGATATTCATTTACTTATCACGATTTCGCCTCGATTACGGCCTGTGCAGCTTAGCCATAATGTTGTAAGAATCGACCAAAGGAACCTAAGGTCAGCAGTTTCCACATTTAACACCCGCACTGCGGTCCCCAGCAAAGCATGGTGATAGCCAAGCCATTGTTACAAAGGCAAGTTCAGCATTAAGCTCGCTGGTGAGGATTATGATAAAGAAAACGGTTAAGGAACAAGTAACTTCTGTAATACCATTCATAGCTTGGTAATTACCAGATTCAGATTCAGATTCAGATTCAGATTCAGATTCAGATTCAGATTCAGATTCAGATTCGGAAGTATCTTTACTATTAGCCACCATTGTTTGGCCATTTGTTTCAGTTGGTGATATTAGTAGAGATCAGGACACTCCTGCGGCCGGCATGTGAGAAGCATCCTGAAGATTCCCGTACTGATCCGTCATCACACACGGTTTTATACGTTTTTAAGTGCACACTGTTTGGACAGAAGTTGGTTGTGCTGACCTGTAACTTCTTTTACCTGTTGGGGCTCTTCAATATTTGGGGCATTGTAAGAAGTTAATCTATTTTAATATTGTATATAGCTATTGTCTGGACATTTCAAAACAGTTTTTGATTGAAGTTAAAATATATTGTCGAAGTCTCACAGTTTCACAACTACTAGAACGATTTGAAAAAAATCTTTCCTAATTAAAATTCTTCTGTATCCCTGATGAACATAGGCTATATAATATTTTCAAACAAGTTGAGAATCCAAATATAAAGTAAAATCAAATATATTTATATTGTTAAAACATAACTAAGAAGAAAACTGACAAAATTGGACTTTCACTCAGCATGTGCTGTAGAGCAGATTTCTTCTTTAGGAACGGTAGGTAAAAAAGGAAGACCTATGCGGAGCAATGGAATTCTATGCAATGAAGATAAAAAAGAACACTCTGTTTTCAGAAAACTTTGGTTGTTATGCCTTTTGATTTACGAATATATTTTTTCAGCGGCTTTCCATGATATCGAAGATTTTAATATGTGCTATCGGACTGACGGCAATAGTGACGATGATTTACATTGTATTATTGATTGTACAAATGGTGAACCTTAAGTGTGATAATCCTCATGATGTTCTTACTTTTGTACTGTTTTTTATACGTAAGTTAAGTTTATTTTAATTTTAAGACAGGAATGTTCTGCTGATGACACGAAGCGGTATAAGAATCCTTAAATCTAAATGGTTCTAAAAGTAAATTGAACGAATTTTCAAAATATCATACCCAAGTTCAAAAGTTTTATATCCTACCTAGTTTTATAAATTTAAATTTGTTTTTTTTTATTTCAGTGTGGATTTATTTTGTAGTTGTTATAAACTCACATTCAGAAGAATAATCATTATGCTGCTATTTATTGTCCTACTAAATCCGAATAAATTTTTTAAGAAAACGGTAAAAGGTTTTTTATTAATGCATGGTTTTGAGCAAGGCAATTTCGCAAGGAGTGGAAAGAAAAAAGGTAGGTACTTCTAATATAAAGTATTATGAAGATTTGATTTCTCACCCGTTTCGGCGTGAAACCGAACGTTGCTCTATGCACTAATAATCATAGTTACTACCAAAGAGAATATAACCACTCTTTGCTCTACTCTCTTTTTGCACAGACTCTATTTGAATGGACGAACGAAATCACAACATTTTTTTTAAGTTTTGCATGGAACAGGTGTTGATTTCCTTCGTTCGAGAACTTACTGATGACTCATTCATTCTCATTCTCACAGTGCATTCCGAATTACGCTTAAATCGATAATAGCGCGCTAACAATCGTTCCGAATTACTGTAAGCGCGACAACATCGCGACACCGATGTCGCGTTAAACGCCATTACAGGTCGCCATTTTGCGATATCACCAATGGAATCACTGAGCGCTCTGTCAAAACTGACACTTCACTGTCAATATCGCGATATCTAATTCGGAATGCAAAATATCGTTGAGATCGCTATCAGCACTGTAATCGTAATTCGGAATGCACCCCTAGTAGAACGTAGTGGTTTTATTCTCTTTGTTAATGTAGCTGCATATGCTCAGCATCCCTAGTACATCTGTAAGTAACTGTCATTAAAAATTGATTTATCAAATCATTTACAGTCTTTACTCCCTGAAAGAAACAAATATTAAAAATCTTTTTAGTGTTTAATTCAAACTGTTTTAGTCACAAATTGTTTTAGTCTCAACAACTCTATTCCGCTCTATAAAAATACTAAACATAACCCCAAATTTACCCCATAGGGACTTTTGGATTATTCTACAGCCAGCCTTTTCTATACCATATGTATCAAAAAGCCTGGTAAAGTCATGTGTATCAGGTTAATTCCTACGGTCACAAAGTGTTGTCCTTGCATAGACCTCAGGGTCGGAACAATGCTTATCGCTATCATCGGAATAGTAAGTTTTTTTAAATCTATACTAAATTATAAAGAGGAAAGATTTGTTTGTTTGTTTTTGGATTTAATAGGATCTGAATAGATTCCGAAACGACTGGACCGTATAGACATTTGAAAAATTATTTTACCATTAAAATTCTGCATTATGTATTTTGAACATAGGCTGTAGAGTATTTAAAAGTTAGGGTTCCGTATAAAAAATTTAATTCAACGTTGTACGTGTGTAATATTTTTTTTTGAATGAAAGTTTCAACTTTCTACTTTTACGGTTCTTCAGATACATCCTGCTGTCGAACGGACAGACGGACAGACTGAAATCGGAGGCTTGAGTGCCTTGTTGCCCGGAGTCTTTTGATGACGGTGTCCTCAATAGCATCGTATTCACACAGACACACACACACACAAACACACACACATACACAAACTACACACAATAAATTAAATAAGTTAGGTACTTAATAGATAAGTTCTTATATATTTAGTTTTTTTTTAACATACCGAAGTATTTTGGCAGGTTTGCAACTTTTGCGGTAGTCAGCCGACAATTGTACCCTATACAATATGCAAGTTATGTTGTGTTCCTCATAAAGATTTTGTATTTGTAGTACGCTACCCTAAAACGACTGTAATTTCAGATTTTCATGGGTGCAGGTTTGTATCCCTCCTATAATAAGTGTGAAAAGTCAAAAGGAATAACAAAATTCAAGGAAGCCTTTAAAGAAATATCATTTGCGGTGAAAATTCTTGTATTAGCTGCTAGTGTCATATTACTTGTTGGCGTCTTTAAGGTGAGTGGAGTATTATTTGACAACAACTTAACATTATATATATATATATATATATATCTGAAGTAAACTCAAGAGCTTGAAACATTATATTTAAAATAACGTGACTTTATAATTGTAAACTCGACATTGACTGACAATAAATCGATGAAAATTTCAAGTGGCCAGTATCTTAGGTATTATATTCTTAACTAAAGAGGTTTCGTGGAAATAGTACTCAGGAAACTGAAACTCTAGCGTGGGTACCTACTTTCCTCTGAGTACTGAAACATATTGAAACATTTTGCCATGTCAACATTTTAGGATTCAACGTTTGGTTATATTTAACGTTATGAGAATTCAACGTTTTGGGACTCAACTTTTTTGCCATGTCAACATTTTAGGACTCAACGTTTTGGTATATTCAACATTATAAGAATACAACATTTTGGCAAATTCAACATTCCGGGCCTGAAGGAAATATTCTACCAACGGGAAGTTTGTTTCTTGTTCGTCCCCATTTAAATTAATGTGGGGATGAACGGAAGTTTACTTCTGGGGACGAAGCGTGGGGACGAGCGGGAATAACCCATTTTGCCAGTCAGCGTCTTGATTTCACTGCCATTTTTAAGGAATGTATGAAGGCATCAAAACCTGCACTGTACATTAACGAACACCCTTTAATTGTGCCACAGCCTCGATACCCTTCGATCGTGCCTCGATTTACGCCCTTATCATTGGTTATTTTGCCCTTAACATTGTTTTTTTTTTCAGTTCATTGCAATTACTTGTACTATATTCATTTACGCAGTTTTGATCTCAATTGTTGTTTATATCTTCTACGTTATAATATTAGTATTGGCTAGTACTTTGGACCCAGCTTGTGGAATGCATGCTTATGAAATACTAACAGCCGTCTTAAGTCCTTTGTGTGAGTATTATTTTTAAAATAATATATTACCAATTATCTTAGTAATTTTGGTCCCAAATATGAGTAATCTTATAGCTCAGCGAACTGCAGACCTCGCGAGAATAAACTTTGAGGAGCTATTCTTCACCTCACGCCGAATATCCTCATATCTTCATCACATCTTCACCATATTTTTGATTGACAAACTTAAAGATACAACCTTTCTTATAAAAATGAACATCAAAATCGAAAATTGTTTGGCGGGGGTTGCACAGCAGCCTTTTTGCGGAGGATCGGATAGGCCAATTGAAAATCGCAGACGCCGAAAAAAATCCTTATTATCTTTACTACTACTCTACTTTAGGTACCTACCTACATCAAGTTACATTCAGGTGTGATATAAAATACGATCTGTAGAGGATTACCAATAAACTAGAAAAGGAAAAAAAATACTAGGCTTGATGTTGATCGCGCTATCTCGATCAATAATAATTACATATTAATACAAAATTTATCAGTAAATTCTGGGTGCAAATTTGAGTCTTGCATTTCTTCTGCTCAAAAAGAATTACAAAAATTATAACTTATCTTGGCTGAGAGAACTGTTTTGAAGTACGAAAACGTTCCCTACCATATCTCTAAGATGATTGATGAAGTATTTTGAATTTCCAATCACTTTTATTCAGGTAGAGGTAGGAGAGGGTTATCCTACATAAATTTGTAAGTATGGGTTGATGTTCCTTACTTTTTCACGTAAGAATTACTATACATATTTTGATGAAACTTGGTACTCAGAAAAACATATAAGGTCATTTTTTATCCCAAAATCCCATGAGAAAGGGAGTTACGCGGGTGAAACCGCGGGCACCCAGCCCGTAATTAATATTGCTCATATTTATTTCAGTATGGACTTATTTCGTTATGGTTGTAAAGTCATTCAGAGATCTTATATTGGAAGGCATTCTTCCTGACACAGAATGATTTTGAACAATGGCCAGAACACCAGTGGACGTTGGAAGGAGTGGGTTCGTTTCTCAACACGGGAAAACATGTTAGCATATTTTTCACCGGGTTTAAGAATTTTTATTTCACAAATTGATAATGGTAATAAACATACAATCAAAAACATAAACACATGTTTTTCTGCTTAACCTTGGGCTTGATGACGATGATGTGTCCAGCATTAGTTTCAAATTTTTTTTAACTCTCCGAGTTCTTTCCCTGGTTTTAATCAAACAACAAAATCCGTTATCGGGGCATTTATTTCATCTTTCGGTATTAAGTATCACTACATAGTATAAAACAAAGTCACTGTCTATAAGGCCCTATGTATGCTTATATCTTTAAAAGTACGCAACGGATTTTTGCGCCGTGTGGTGCCGGCATAGAATGTCACCACCCCAACTCTTCCCGTGGGTGTCGTAAGAGGTGACTAAGGGAAACACAGCGGGGGGCGGGCAGCAGCGCCTTCTGCAGAACAACTACACCGAACTGCGATCCCCAACCCGCATGTCCAGCGTGGGGGTTATGGGCAATAACCCCCAAATAATGATGCCATCTATGGCGCTCATTAGGGGAGGCCTATGTCCAGCAGTGGACTATTATAGGCTGGTGATGATGATGGAACGGATTTTTATGCGTGTTTTCATAGTAGATACAGTTATTCAAGAGGAAGGTTTATGTACAGATGATGTACAGCATGCATAAATATCAGCATTGCACCCGTGCGAAGCTGGGCCGGTCGCTAGTACTTCATAAACTGATATATTAGTCATCCATAACACAAGCTCTGCTCAGCTTTGGGCTAAATGATACTGGGATTGTCCAGCATTTTTATTTATCAAACGATTTTTTTTACATCTTAAAATTACAAAACTACTGAAGGGATCGGCCTGAATTATTGCATAGATGAAAAACGAGTGTTAAATATTTAATTTTCAATTCATTTTATTCTAACTACATAATTCAATATAAAAGAGCAAGAGCGAGAACTAGAGCAAGAGCTATTTCATGAAATAAAAGCAGCCCCAGTTGGGAACTTTTAGGAAAAAGAAAAGATGTTCACATATCAAAAAAATCTCATATATTTTACCTCTCACTAAACAGAAAAGATAACTCTGTTTCTTTTTAATTAAGATTTTAATAGGTTTGTTAGTATGAATGTTCAAAGCAGCCGAATCTCATTAGGGCGGGAATAATCATCAGCGTTAATGTCACTGTCATCCCAATCCGAGCAAGGTTTAATTGAGAGGACCCACCGCATTGCAAGGGTTGGACCCCTTTGCAATGCGGTGGGTTATGGCTATGGCTTGGACGAGGAGATTAAGTTATGATCGCTTTGGATAAATAATACTGGTAAATTCATACAGCATCTAGCCCCAAACTAAGTAGAGCTTGTGTTTTGGGTACTAGATGACTGATGTACATAACACAATACAGTACATAGATTAAATTTTAGGTCAAGGATATTTTGGTAAATTAAAATAGGCTTTGATTAAGGGTAAATAATAGTATCAAGACTTCTTTTTAGACATGAAATTTTTAAAGTTTTATAACCACAATAGAGGCGCTGGCAATACCAAACCCCATACTAAAATGTTATGACTAAATCAAAGGCTTAGTGTGATTTTAAGTTTTACCTATAGCGAACTTGTTACATTCGAGTTATTATTATTGTATTCTTTACTTTCGTCTAACTTACCTACCTTAATTCTACAGTAGTCCAAAGCAGTCCTTTCTATAAAAAATACTACACTAATATAATTTTAATGGTAATAGGTACAGAAAGATGCAAAAAGGTCAAGTTTTGCCTCTGGGAAGTATTCATAACGGCATAAAAAGGCCCTAGTTTAATTTTTTTTACTCACATTAGGGAGAGTGCACTACATTCAATATTAGATATAAAGTAGACTATAAAATTATAGAGAAGGTTCCTATTGCTTACGTTACAAAAGAGAGTTTGTATAATACCGAGTGTCTAGTTTGCAGCAAGGGTTTTCTAATATTGTAAATTGTATCTGAAACTTACCAGTTTGAAGCCCATATTTGAATGTTGAATTTGTTGTTTTTTACTGTTTGATTTTTTAACTCCTTAATAAAATACAATTTAATTTTCTTCGACTGTGTTTTGAATCATTTCATGGCCGTGTTTTATAAACACTCTTTAATTTAAATTCATATTTTAGCTTGTTCGCCTGTTTTTTGTTGTGACTCTACAAATCACCGTTGTTATTCTACCCTACCTATTAGCTCTCAAAAGATCATTTATATGTATAAGTTATGGTTATTATTCAGAGAAAATACTTTCCTAACATTTAGAAAATATCTTATAAGTATAATAAGTCTATAGTCTAGCCAAATATATTTTTATACATTTGGTGGAGCAGAATTTGTTTATTAATATGAAACAAATATTTTTTATAACTTTACATTGATACCTACATATAAATTTGAATAAAATATAATACTGTAGGTTTTTCGAAGTTAGGTCACTAAAAGATTAGCAAGTATTCATTATTCAACCAATGGTGTAACAGCGCCATCTATTCGTTCATCCCAATACAAACTAGATGACAGCGCATGCGTAACAAAAATGGCCGTCGATCAATAAGGATGCCACCCTGTCCACCCCACTCGTAATCATTGGTCAAAGCAAAATATTCCCTAAATCTTTTGAAATAAGATTCAGAAGTAACAATAGATACATCTTCAGTGTATCCTTTGTGTGCTTGTGAGAGTATAGGTATATTTAGTAGAGAAGTAGAAATTCAGTTAGGGTGGCTCTTTACTTATTGTATCAAGATAGGTAAATATTTTAGTTATGTACCTATGTCAGGTTTTTCGAAAAGGATATTAATGAAATAATATTAAGGAATCAAGCTGATATACTAGGATGTTACAAGGTAACCAGTCCGAAAAAGTACCTAAATACCTACACTCAAAAGCTCGAAAAGGTAAGTGTGCGAGAAATCTTTAATTGAGTTGTTTTTACTTAATTTCTATATAATGGATTCAAATTACTTCTACGCCGAAAACCTAGACTACCGATACTGAAAGATAATTGCTATTTTTCTCTACCAAAGTATAATCTGTGGTAAACTCTAAGTGGCCGTTTGTTCATTGCGCTTATAAATAAGTATATCTATTAGCAGTTACATTTACCTACCTACGACACAACTTAAAAGCAAAACGACCTAGTAGCAGAAACCAGAACTTAGGCCCCCTGGGCTCAATTTTTTCCTTTAGAACAATCAGGTTGATTTCGCATAAAGTTGAAATCTCAAGATGTATGACTTCCTAGAATGTTGAATCTCATTAAGATGAATTTCTAAAATGCTGATTAAGATCATAATATCAATAATAATAATAATATCATAACATCATAATCTGATTATCCGGTTAAGATTTTTGTTGTTATAGTGCGTAGGCCATCGCACGCGGGTTATCTCTAGGAAATTAAACAATACCTACCCTATAATTTCCTACGAGGTCGCGGGTTCAAATCCCGCCAAAATCGAAAATTTTTGGACTGCTACCTTTTTAATTTCCTATGGCAGGTAAATGATGATAATATTTTAAAATGTGGGTAAACAATTATTATTATTTTTTTCAAAACCTCTGTCCAACATAGGAATGAGATTTAGCTCCCAACAAACGCTGCGCAGCAACTCGTCGAACAGCGCCATCTGTTAGCCTGCGGCGACACTTCTTTAGTACTATGTAAGGTGAGTCATCTCAACTGACGTTGTGGGTTCTGTGTTGCTCCCGGAACAAGCGACATCTTCTGTCTACTTTGTGAACTATTTACACAGATAGCTGACAAGGATACGTAAAGTTCGTAAGAACTTTTGAAAGCTCATGACATGAGTAGGCTACCTTACAATGTAGTGCTAATTTAAAATATAGATGGCAATATAAATCGAAAGATATTTGAAGGTCTAATAAATGTCTAATAATCTGTACAGTGCTATTCGGTTTTTTTTTTTATTTTCTAAAGTTATTTTGAAAACTTTGAATTTTTGAGCATTTTTTTTATAATGTTTAAAAAAAAAATATGTCAGCATCGTTAATCGAATATTTAGTAACTTTTAACATTTTTATTTGATTTTAACGGAAGCTTCCTAAAATTGTATATTATGCATTAAAAGTAGAGTCAGATTCTTTGGACACACGAATATGTACTAAAATAACTGAGGTAGTAAATTAGTAAGATAATAATAACAAAAATGCTACCTCTCGGTAAGGTCGTCCGTTAATTTGGTATTTTTTGCTTTGTCAAGACGTCAAATAAATTACAAGGTTGCCTAGCAACCTACGTGAATTCATAAAATGGAATACAATCCGACGAATTTCATTGGTCGAATTAGGCGCCATTTGTGAAGGGTTGGGTATCTTTAGGCCACGCCCACGCGCGCAGCCAAATCGCGCCCGCCTTTTAGCCACTACTGCCATGTTGGCTACTGTCACATTTTGACACTTAGGGCGGAGCGTACGATGCTATACGGCCGAATTGAGAGAGCGTTATATTGTAGGGACTTAGAGCAAAAGAGTAGACATTCTAATTTGGTTGGTTGATGGGATTGCAAATTTCGCGCCACATTTCAAAATCTTCCATTTTGTGGGTGTAGAGTTCGAGTTCGTGATCGAGGTAGGGGGAGCTGGGATTATTAACACGTTTTTGTCATACCAACCAAGGTATACATTAGCATTGAACAATGAATGATCCCTATAGTGTCAGAATGTATCAGAATGTTGATTTCAATAATACATATAGGTACGGCTACTAACAAAAAAAATGGTTGGAAGGTAGAGTAAAAACAAGCTGCTATAAAATCCATTTGCATTTCCATCTATAGGTATACCTAAATCTTAACTAGGTAGTTAACAGTGTAGGTAAGGCAGTTTCTATAATTACCCATCAAGTAGGGAACTTAGCAATAATTATTACGGTTTGTTTAATTATGTAGGTACTTACCAAGGTATGATCATCATTTAACACTATCTTTTTATTTTTTCTGATGCGTTACTCATCGCCGTAGGTACGTTCTGTGCACTATTTGGTTATTAATACTTTTTATATGTATGTAGGTATGTATGTTATTCTGTAGATAAGGTACTTGTTGATATGGGCCCTAGAATATGTTTTTACTATGTATAACTGTTCTTATGTTGCCTGAAATAAATGATTTATTAGTATTATGTATTATTTATTTAACTACCTAACTATTATAAAAAGTGCGTAAAACTTTCCCATTATTGGCAACGGAGTTCTATGTAGGTAAGTACGTACTTACCTACATAAGTAGGTAGTTACTCTAGGCACAGTAAAGACAAGCAGAACTAAGTAGGTGCTTACAATAATTTTACAGACCATTTGTGAGTGTTTATGGGGAATAACCTGCCGCAGAAGTCGTAGAGGTAGTTAAATTCGATTTATACGTTTAAAATTCATGATGTTGCTACTTGCGACAGATTAGGAGAGAATTTTTAACAATTAAAAAAACTAGTAAAAAAAAATGGACAATTTACACAGGATTATTAATCAGATCAGCAGATCTTGTGTGGGGTACTAGATGACTGATATATATAATAAAATCACATCACATAGATATAGGTATATTTTCTTACGCAAATATCGAACCCGCAACTTCCTGCGTTGCAGGCGGACCTTCGCCCAACGCGCTACAGAGGTCCTCAATTTTAAGTAAATATCTTAAATTCTTGGATTTCATACTCCAAAAATTTTCTATACCTAAGTGGACCATTTGACTACTGTGTACCTAACATAAAAATTTAAAAACATCTCCCGAGGCGGGAATGAAACCTGCCACCTGCTTTGCAAAAGACCTTCGTCCACCGCGCCATGGAGATCGAGAAATAGATACTTATTGCATGAAGGAATATTGTTTATTTTATACTAGCATTATTTTAGACTAGCTAAGCCGGGGTTGACCCAACTTCGCCCGGATATGAATCAAAAATTTCTAATAATTAAAATTTTTACAAATACACACACACATTTGAGTTACATTATTGAACTTTCATACGATTCCTAACATTTTTGAAAATATTCTATAGTCTATGTTCATCGTTGATTTAGTAGAATTGTTATGGTGAAAGAATTTTCCAAATGGGTACCTACAGTAGGTATCTTTGTTAATAAAGAGTTTTTATATGATGTTTTATTTAAGTTTAAATAATTAAAAAGATAATTAACTAAATAAAATAAATAAAAAAATAAGTACCTACATTTAATCACTTGAAATCCTATTGGAAAATGAAAATCCATTCAGAATCTAAGTTGTTATACCTAGGTAGTTATAGTTAGGTACTTATCTAAGCTAGTGTTGGATAAAATTAGTTATTAACTTAAAACTATGTTCGGCTTAACCCGTAACGTAACGCGGGTTGCGTTCTTTTCTATATTTTGGGCATGAAAAACGCATATTTGCGTGAATATTGCGTTATCGGCGTTAATTTCCGAAACGCGTCAATCACGCCAATATTTCAGCGCAACGCGTTATTAATTCTAAACATATCGCAAATAACGCAACTCGCGTTTTACTACGCGTTATAATGTAATATAAACCGTGGTCGGGCCTTCGGCTTTCCGAAGCAGTTTTACCGAACATAGCCGAAACAAAGGCCCGAGCACCGAAGTATTCACCGAAGTTTTCCGAACATAGCCGAATACAATCCGAACAAGAAGTTACTACTGTACTGACCCAGCCACAGTCCAACAACAGTAGGTGCAATTACGTGGACAGTAGCCAGTCTCGCCCGACCAGCTTAATTTCCCGCTTAGTTAACTTTACAACCCGCACTGATTGGATATTGATTAGAAACCAACGTTTCACTGTTTTTGAATCAATATTCTTTTCAAACATCGTGTATTTTACACTCGCTGCATTAATGTAATTACCTACCTACAGTTTATTGAGGCTATTGATTAAATAAAACATCCATTATGGTTTTTAATCGAAAAGTAGAAACGGCAATTATATTTTTTATGTTAGTATAGAGCTGCTTAGGTAGCTACGATTTAGATTTTAACTGTCATCACCTTTTTTTTTACTTTTTTTATGATACTTCCATTTATATAAACAGCAATTTCACAATATCTACGTTAGATACCTACTCACTAGGATCATTCTCATTATATCCTTATATAGGTATATTTTCTTTCAAAGAATCTATTGTTTTTTTGAGGTGCTTTGATTCTTAATCGAGGAAAAAACCAGTAAACACGAGCAAAACTCAATGGTAATGACTATGGCAATTATTATGGCAAAGAGAATGTCATGTCAAATAGAGTCAACTACGAGTAGTTACGTATTGGTCAAGAAAGTCCAAAGGTGATCGCAATGCTGACTTTCATTTCAACGAATTAGCATAGCCATCCGTACAATGCTACCAGCATTCTGGGCACTTTGCCTTCTGGTGACGGCTCAGATTTTTTGAAAATATGTGGTAATTTACATAAAAATTACCTACGTCATCAACAACTTGCGAACTAACTCTTAATACCTTTAAAAATAAACTACTAATTAAATATTCCTATGTGTTCTTAATATTCAAACATCGTCTTCCCTTAAGGGCGCATACAACCTCAACTCTGTGCGAAAAGGCTAGACATATGATTTTGCGTTCATAAGAGCGGGACAGGGCATTGCAACGCAAGTGGAAAAATCAAGTTTTAGCTTATTACCTATTAATTAGGACATTATTTGAAAAAACCGAAACATATAACATTTTTATTATACTTAATTCTATTACCACGCTTATTGTCAAGATCTGAACTTCTGTATTTATTGAGAAATTTAGGTATTTAGTAAAAATTTAGAGGTAAATTTGCCATTTGTTTCTATCGAGAAAATTTTATGGAATCGTGTTTTCGAAACATATGATCGATAGATTAAGTCCTGAACTTTACCATATATCAATTTCAAAGTTAAATATTCAGTAGTTTAGACGATATGGACATCCGGCGGAGTTGAAAATTAGCAGTTTGAGGTACGCGATCCGAACGCATTATTGTAAATATTCACAGATATTCATCGAGTTGATGAATACAATAATTTAATATAATTGTAAATATGTCGAAACGTCGTGAAATATATACCTATAATTGTTGATAATTTAAAGAGTACCTACCAAATTATAAGCAAGATATTTTAACTTCCATAGACCGAACAAGCATAGATAGAGGTATATGCGAATTTTTATACATCGTTACTACTTATGCGTAGGCATAACTAAGTATAAAAATTCGATCCTACCCAATCTTCATTCAGAAGTGATCAATCACGAGCAACAGAAGAAAGAAAAATTCATTCATAACTCACATTGAATTTATAGGTTAGGTTCATAATCCGAGCAAAGCATTCGAATATAAAACTGTAACAATAACAACAAACCGTAAACGCTACTCAAGTGGACGTTTAAAATTTGACCTCCCGCCTTCAAAATGACTTTACTGCCTATGTTGCGCAACTGACTGGGTTTTCTCGTTCTAATCCACTACTTGGGTGTCTAGTTTTATGTCGAGGAGTAATAAACTACATGTCTCTGAATCTACTCACTATTCTACGATGTCCGGAATAAACATTTTCAACCTTACAGCAATTATGATAAAGTAGAGATTTATAGTTCAGAGAGCACGGCTTCGAACACGTGGGTGAATCAAGATGCTAGGCTATTATGAGTTTACGGCCAGTGTCATTCATTTAGCGAATCGGACGTGATGGATTGATGGAATAAATACAAGGTACTGGCACATTTCATCTAAAGTGTATGAGATGCCATTTAATGGAAGATTTCATTTGTGGCGCTTGTTGCGTTTCTAAGGGAACGAAAATGAAGTTGGAACAAGAAAAATGAAATGAATTGAATGAAACGGAATTGGCGTTAAGGAGTTCCCTTAGCTGGAGATTCGTCTGTAATGTGACAAAATGACTTTACTAACATAGGGAATTAATAATAAAGGGTGTTATTTTAAAATTGTACCTACTAGCGAGCTAAGAAAATCGAGCGTTGTCTTGTGCAACATGTAATGATACCATTCTATTACTTTTATTATACATATAGTTTAAAACACATTCAGCTGTGTATAACTTCGCCTGACATGGAGAAATAACTGACTGCCGGATATATAATAATAATAATAAGTCATAATAATAAGGTAATAACACTGAGTTGACTACAGGCAAATGCTATAGACGACTCAACTTCAAACTTCTTTATTTATGAAGCCGCTTGCATTTCGCTTAGACTCTGCCAGTGTCGATGTCGGAGTGTACAAATGTGGAACGCTTTACAATTTTGCGTGTCATCATTGCGATTGCTCAAATTCGAATCTTGAATTATTACATTATAGGCGAATGCTAGATAGTCAGAAAAGGCAGTTTTGAAAGAAGCAAATAGATGATTAGATTAAATCTACAAAAGACATACATCGAAAGTACAATATTATAGCAAAATAAAACAATACAATGAGGCAAACACAGAGAGGCAACTTAAGTTTTTAAATGCAAGGATTTATGTATTGCTACACAGGCGACACGACGCGACGTGGCGTCGTGACGAGGCTTGAAATCGGACATAACCGTATTTAGAATACATTGTGATATCACACGGTTTGGGCAAGGAATATCCTTTGTCATAGAGGATAAGGCCCCAGTGAGGGATCGTTTTAACTAGTTGGGAGCTTTAGCCTACGAGAAGTTAGGGCGAGCCGATATCTGTAGTTCTCAAAAGAAGGCAAGGTTTCGTAAGTTCAAATCTGGTCAAGGATTTACCAAATGCGAAAACTAGAGAGAGGAGTTTCTGTGTTCGGCGTGTATGATTTATAATGTAAGTATGTGAATTTCTCCGTCAAGAACCGATGGGTGGGAATTTTCGAAGTTGTTTTTTGTATTTTTTTTTTCAAAACTCAATTGGTTTACATTTTGGATCTTAGATTAACGTAGCCTCTAACCTCTAATAAATAAAAAGTTATTGGGTAGATACAACGATGGTAAAAGTTTCAAGATCTTGCATTTCCACGCCGATAAAAAAATCCCTATAAGTGATTTCGTGTACTTTGAAGGAAATTACTTCCTTGGTTATAGTATTCTATATGTATTAATTTAAAGAAATAAATATTATGCATTATAGCCTTATACAATTCATGAAAAATAAATAAATGAATTGCACGTGTTAGTAAACTGTGGACGATCCGTGCTCGTAAATAGTTTGTACGTACTTTGCTGTGATTTAAACACAAGGAAATTAGAACGTATACCAGAGGATATAATGATACTACATAGATTGGTATACTGAATATGTCTCGATTATGTATTTTCATCGAAACAATATTCCTACAAAACGGCAACAATTCAAAGCAGCGCGTTTATGTCTTTTCCACGGCAAATGTGAATTAATAACTATTTTTGCCAATTGGAAGGTTGTTTGTTTAAATAAAGGAAGCCAATGTATATATCAAAACCTGCTATTTGCTAATAATAAATAAATACAATAAATAATATGCTGGACAATGCACACAGCATCATCTAGCCCTTTGATAAGCAGAGCTTATGTTACTAGATGATTGAATAACTTAATACAATACATACCCATCATAGCCGACGGAACTGAGATGTGAATAATCCTGGTAGTGCTAGTCCACTGGTTCAAAGTTGCTCAGCGACTTAGCATAGCTATACAGGCCCATAGCTATGGTCCGATTTGCAACGAATACATCCAAAAGAGAACTAAAATCGGTATAGCTTATACAATTAGCAGGCTGTGGCAGTAGGCCGTCCTTATCTAGCAAGGAACCGACAACCAAGATAATCGAGTTCTTGAGTCGAGACCATGACTCTACAAGGTAGTGTAGGAGGACGTGTCCAGCCAAGTGGAATGATCTGCGAAAGACTGCAGACAGCAGCTGGATGCAGCAAGAGTTTTCAGTTTAGTTTATTCACAAACAAATGTAATATTGTCGGAATATTGTTACAATTATAATAAATCGAGGATCATCAAATTTTGATCTACTTATTTTTATTAAGCTCGCCGTGTTTGTTTAGGCAATTTAGTAGTAATTTTATTAAAACTTTTGATACTACCGTGTTCATTACAAAAAGTCATTTACGACGCGATATTTACCATTGTGGATTTAACACAGTTTCATCATAAAACAAAGAAGAGGGTAGGTCGATATATCTGCTAATAAAAACTAACAAGCAGTGAATTCATTTGTTCCGTGATTATGAAATATTGAAAAATTTCAAAACTAAATATTGTTTAAAATCCTGTCATAAATTACTTTAGCCTCTACCCAAAACAAAAATAGAAAATGAACTTAGTTTCTGATTTCATATTATTTAAAAACCTGTCATAAATTACGCCTCTACCCTAAAAGAAATAGAAAATGAACTTAGTTTCTGAATAACATTTCATATAAGGTACAAAAACTGTTAGACGCATGTTGTTTACACGTAATTAATTATCTGAGATACGAGTAACATACCTACAACTAATGACATAATAGGTACCTACTTATAGGCAGACCAACAATTAATTATTAACTTAGTCATAGCAGCTACAGTGGTATTATTTATTAAATAGAAATACTAAAGTATTTGAAATAAATTATATGAAAATACCAAGCTATATATTATAAACAAATATATAGAATCAGAACGCGTTGAAATCTTTTGTAGAGACCGTCTTATAATATAAGGTAATTAATAATAATAAATCTTAATTAAGAAATATTATTTTTTAAAGATCCGACGCGACGACGACGGTGCGAAATTCCATTACTACCTAAATTACAAAACTGTTAAAGGTACTTACTTATCTATAGGCCTCAATTTATTGAATAACATACATTGTTTTTATTTAACAGCACGCGAAATAAGCATGATATTATTAAAATAAATAGGAAAAAAAAGGTTTAGATTTATCTTTGATAAAAAATCCAATCAGATTTTTGATAATTCTTCAAGTTTTTATAATGCAGATTAAATTAAATCACTGTTCGCTTTAATTATTAAATTAAAATAACTCGCAAAACGACATTTGAAGATAAAGACATACGGTGGATTTTTAAATATTCGAGTAGGTAAAATCGTTTGGACTGCATTTAACACCGTAGTAGGTAGATAGAATAAGGAAGTAAATTAGCAACTAACAGTGCAAAACCAACCTTTTCAAAACACAATTAAAGATAAATTCACGATAACAAAACAAAAGGCACAACTCAAAATTAACCGAAGAACTCACAGGCCAACAAAAGGGCTCACTTCACAACTTTTCTGTTTGCCTACAAACAAAGCAATTACCACTTACCTGCGACTCGTGATCACTTTTATCGTCGATAAACTAGTATCATCACTTTTACAGTGTTGTAAATTAATTATGTGCACTTTATGTGGGTATAGTTAAAACGGATGGGCGCGCGGTCGCGGCCACGCGGTGCGGAGTCGAGACACGGTATGGCGGCGGCGGCGCGGCGTATGGGCGGGCGGAGCCCGAGCCCTGCCTCGGTCCGGACGCTGCGCCAACTAGCTGAGCTGCGCATCTTAGACCCGGGAAACATCGACCCCTTCGCGCCAGCTTCCTTCACAATTTTTTTATTAACGCATAGTTTGCAGGTTTGCTTTGTGCGAGAACATATCGATAATTGTTCGCGGTTGATGAGTAATTTAAGTTTATATTGCTACGATCTTAAATTATGGTCGATACTTCAGGGAGCCATGACCTTAAATAGCCAATTAAAAACAAATTGTTCAGTTCATGTCATCGATAGAATGGGAAAGACATATTTTTATGACTTCTTAATTTTGGTGGTTACGCTGTATAGTCTTTTCTTAGTTTTCTTATAGGATTGACTCAACTTCGTCATCATTATAAAGGCTTTGCTACCCTGGTAATAGGGCTCCTTTTAACGCTTTCACTGCCAAGTTACAGCAATGCGTCCTCTCCGGGCCGGGAACGTCGTAGCTTTCGCCTCTAGGAAGGCGAGTGTTATGACAGTCAAAGTGTTATAATGCGCATATGGTATGTTCTCCTACGACTCGTGTCCAGTGGTTCCCAACTACATATATGGTGTTCATGCCATCAAACCATCATCGGTTTTAAATCTAGTTCGTCCTTCACAATTTAGATAAATTAAGTAGAACACGAGTAAAACAGTATGAGTAATTGGAGAATCGGATAAAGTCGGGTGAGTCGATTCTTAGTCAAATAACAAAAGTTTTGATTTACATTTGATACTAATTATAAAATTAAAAGAGTGGTATAAATATAATTCAGTTCCGCATAACAAAAATACAACAGTGCATTTCCCCGTTATAAAAATAAAATACACACGCAATTAAACCACAATTACTTTAAACAATCAGATTACGATAGGGATATTTTAAATAAACTAAGAGTAGTAAAAATATATCTTTCGAGGAATTTTACCCTACCTAAAAGTGTATATTCCCTGAAACTCGATATCATCATCCATAATTAATATAATTTCAATAAACAATTATAATAATATAGAACTCATACTACCTACGACCAACACAAAAACTAATTTAATGGAAATCAAATTAGTTTTTTGCTATGTAATATATTTTTCGTAACATTCATTTCTATACCTATTTCTAGCGAGAAATAAATATAAAAATATATTTTTAAAGTCATAGGTAATAAAATGTATGTGTTGAACAGCCTCATTTAAAATATAGTGAGTGCAGTAGACTAATTGCGACTGTTCATACTTCGGACCCGGTTGTTATGATTATTGCTCCAATACTTGTAGAATTATCTGCGTAATGTAATACTTAACACGTTCATACAATAGGCGTACATTTATTTAATTAAAATAGCAGTAATAAAAAAATATATGAACCTACCTTTTTGCCTATTTGCATATTACTTTATGAATTATGATTGTGTACATTATTTGCTTATACAGTCGTATTAATAAAATTTTACAGGTAACATCATTAATTTGGCGATAATAAACTGGCTCTAAATATTTATCAATAGAAAATAAAATTCTCTTAAGGACTAAATTGATCCAAAATTATTGGTAAATTCTATGTTTAATGTTACATTCTAAAATAAAATAATTATTATATAGTATAAAACTAAGTCGCTTTCACGCTGTCTGCCTGTCCCTATGTATACTTAGCTCCTTAAAACTACTCAACGCATTTCGATGGGGGATTTTTAATAGATAGTTTGATCCAAGAGGTTCTTGTAAAAGCATCAGTCGAAACCAGAGCGGGTCGCTAGTTAAAAAAATAATTATTTTATTAAGAAGCGATAAATAAAAAATATTAATACATATATAAAAAAATACAAAAGTTCTTATAACGAAGTTTGGCTATTAAACATATTTCGTGACACCTTGCAGATTCTTAATTGTATGTATTAAAAAAAAAGTATTCAAATGATTCATTGTAAGAAACTTAGATTTGCGCATATTCACATATAAGGCTCATGTGACACGGATGATTTCCCCAAATTTATACAAATTTAATAACAAAAACATTTGTAATTATGGCATTATTACAAATGGTTTCACCATGATTGCTATTATTTGTAATAAAATTGTATTTATCTAGGTAACTATATTTTTTTTAATACTTTACTGAAATAAAATTTAACCAAATCGGATTTTTTTCAAAGATGACACGCTTTTTATTAGTTTTGTAGATAGGTAAGTATTTTTAAAAAGGAACCTTTATAAATACTATTCTAATACAAATAATAGCAGATCACGGTGTAATTATGCTCAAATTATTCTAGTATTACGGTTGTATGGGAAATTCATCGATCGCCAGAGCCTTAATACTAAGATGTTTTTAATATGGTTTTATGATGAAGCCTTTACACTTAATTCTTTATAGATGTGTTGTAGTCGCTCATTACTTTAGTGTTCCATTATGTTGTACCCATTCATATAGTGTTTGTTTTATAAAGCAAGAAGCAATAAACTCTCAAATATACTTTTTAGTTTCTGGCTGTTTGTGTGGCACAAGTTAAGTGATAATGAACTTCAGTAGGCCAAGCACGGAGATTGTTCTCTACGGTAGAATAGACAATGATGATTATAATTAATAATTTACGCATTCGATAACAAAGTGACGTAATTTTTGTCTTTCTACCTTAGACAAGAACGCCCGTGCTTGCCCTACTGGTCGTGATATTTTTAACAGACAAAAGAAGATTGATGTTTCAGGTCAAATATAAATTAAAAGCTGAACTTATTATTATGATAGTACCGACAGATTACTAAATTTCACTAACTTGTACTAAATTTCATCTATACTAATATTGTAGAGGAAAGATTTAATTGGTTGTTTGAAATGAATAGGCACCGAAACTAATGGACCGATTTGAAAAATTATTTCACCATTGGAATCTTAAATTTTCCTTGGTGAACATAAGTTATGTAATATTTTCAAAAACGTTAGGGATTTGCATGAAAAATTTAATTTTCGTTAAATGCCCGTGCGAAGCCGTGGCGGATCGCTAGTTACCTTATAAAATATAAACATTAAAACAGTCACGGGCAATATTGAAAAGAATCTAGTTAGGGAAGATACCACTTTGGTACAATACTTCTTTTGGTACTTATTGTAGATTTTAATGACGCATTTAAAGAGCAGTTTAATTTTTAACTAAAGTGTCAGGGGCTGTGCCGGTTACTGTGTTTTACTTAATTTAAATTTAAGCTGAACATAATTTAAATAATCTTGAAAAATATAAATTCAATAATATTCAATTGGTTTAAAGTTGTACTAAGATGTGGAAACTTTATGTAAAACAAGCCGGGTGCCTGCGGCTTCACCCGCGTGGCAACCTACCGATCGTGGGATTTTCGGGATAAAAAGTATCCCGTATGTTGTTCCAGATCATAAACTATATTTGTACCAAGTTTTATCAAAATCCTATCAGTAGTTTTTGCGTGAAAGGGTAATAAATATCTATTCATTCATACTTTACATCGCGTTTATAATATTAGTAGGATATAGAAATTTAAATATTTATAAATTGATTTGCGAACCTATGAATATAATTTATGGTTGGATCGGTAGTAGCTTGTTTGCTTATAAATTTATATAAAGTTAATTTGTTCATATAATTAAGTTCTGTAACTTGTTTTTAAAAATAATCCTTGAAAAATACTTGAAAGTTCTCAGCTGAGGTATAAATAGAACAAAACTGTTATAATTATTTGTCTTTTTATTTAATTTCTCGTAATAAAATACATTTTCCATACAACTTTCCAAAGAAGAGACTGTTTCCTAATAAATAAATCTAAAAACCTCAATTACCGAAGTAATTTTTTATTCTCGGATATTTTTTTAGTTTTTAAATCGTTACATATAATTTTAATATGTAGAATACATGTAAGTACCTATATTATGACGTAACTTAATTTTAATTTTTTGTTTTCTTTTTGGAACTCTTCCACTGAGTCCGAAGGAAGGCGTTGTCATCTGCGACACAGTTTATAAGCTTCTGATGAACTTCTTCTATGCCATCGTTTTCTATTTTAAACTTGTAACCATTTGTTACGTATATAATATACCGTTTTATTAAATATTTGTGTAAGTAAGCAAAGCCCAGTATGAAGCTGATTTGAACCAGTAACAAATTAATGGATTAAGGTTGTACCTAAAAGGATACGACAAGCACTGTCAGCAAGATGCAAGCACGTGCTACATTCCTGTGGTGTTGACTCGCCGACACAAAGTTACTTGTAAAATTACAGGGAAGGTAGAGTCAGAAATATCAACAAAATTTTCTTATGAGTTCTTTTTGTGAACACATTATCATAGAAATGGGTAGATTTTTCTGATAAATTGAAGTGGAATTATAAGATAAAAGCGGTCCGCCCCGCTTAGCATGGGTATTTAACGAAAATTGAATTTATCATGCGGATCACTAAATTTTTTAAAAATAAATTCTATAGCTTATGTTCATCACGAAAAATTTAGGATCCTTATGATGAAAGAATGTTTCAAATCAGTCTAGTAGTTTCAGAGCCTATTCAATTCAAACAAACAAATTTTTCCTTGTTATAATATTAGTATAGATATAGACATATACAATTGAAACAACTGAACCAACTGTAAGCTGCTGCAAACAATCTACATGTAGCTTAAATGATCTGTATCAATACCAGTCGGAAGCGTCCCCAAGATGCTGGCTGCATTGCCTCGCTGTATTAGGTAGGTACGGCAATGCTAATGCGCTGCACCAGCGTGTTTGTGGTGTTTATATAACAAATATGTAGTTATTTTATATATTAATTAGGGTACAATGTTAAATTCAATAAAACCTGATTTATTACAATGACAATTGTGACTAGACTATATAAAATATATAATTATTTGATTAAACTTGAATATTTCAATTCGTGGGGATTATGGCCAATAACCCCAAAATGATGAATAATGCCATCTATGGAGCTCATTAGGGCAGACTTATGTCCAGCAGTGGACTATTAAGGTTGGTGATGATGATGAATATTTCAATAAATTGTCTTGTTTTGCGCGCATTACTCCACCTGTGAGGCGATAGTCCGGCTGTTTGCAAAGTGCACCGCTAATTGCAACGAGTCGCACCTCTGCAATGTAACTACCTACGTAGGTAATAGGTTACCTACGTAGGTACGCTGCGAACAGTCTACTGCAGGTCAGAATGCAGGAAGTGAGGCTTAATTACAAGCTGTCGGTGCATTGTTGTCGTGATTGCTTTTAGCTGAGAGAATTATATGTGAACAGATAAACATCAGCTTTAACTTTAAGTACAAGTGGCTCCAAGTCATGTGTTCTTCGAAATGATAATCCATAAAAACCTACTAGCAAAAACTGAAACTTTTAAGATATTGTTCGTAGACGAGTCGTTATTTTCGCAAGCTTCGATGGCCACCGCAACTCTCATCTAAATACAATTTGTAATTCAGTGATTCGTCTCACCCGTTCCCAATCTCAAGTAATTTTGTACGAAGTGGATTGTTTTTCCTCCGTCCCTGATCGGATTTATCTTGAGTTTTATGGCGTCTCGCATCCCTGTCGTAAACTTTAATACCGACTTGCTACTGCTAGCTATGTGTATGGAGATTCGGTGACATTCTTGGAATCTTTGGGATATAGAACTAGGCAGTAAAGTTTCGAAGGGTTTATTAGAGGAGTTTGTATTGGTTTTATTGGGCGTGACTCAATACTTTAATAATTTCAAAGTAATCTATTTGTAACAGATATTTTCTTATATGTGGTTTTAGTAAACATATTATTTTATTTAATAAAGAAGCATGCATTCAATGATTTTTTTAGTTATTTCAAAGAGATTGCTGATTCAGATTTAAGCTTGTCTCAATTTAAGCATTTGACCGTTCGTCATTAAAAACTGTCAAAAATCAGGATTTATTATTTTAAAAAAATCTGTGCATTTGAGTATTTGAGGTTTACCAGTGCACATAAAGTTCTAAACATTTTACCCTGTAGCTCTACGCTTTCAATTTCTACCGAGACGAAGTAACACCCGTTGAATATTTGTTTTTACACCATCCAACACAGTTCTTATCAAAGACCTCAAAGACACCGAAAACTGCGAAAAGGGTTGTTTTAAATAACAAAAGAGTTCAGTAGCGCTTGTAAAAACATCTTTTGCATCTTCAACGTAAATATTTGTGCTGACAATAGAAATAGATTGAAGGAAGCGTGGAGGAGCACAATATGCCCCCAGTTGGCTTTCACTTTTAAACTTGTTTCACTTTAAAGTTTTTTCAAATTTTCGGAATCCCATAAACACTGCTACTGATGATTTGCATAAGACTGACCGAAACGTTGTTTATTTGTATGCGAAAAGTGAAAACAAAGATGGTGTTGAAGGTATAACTGAGGCCAGTTGAGGTTTCGTTTTCTGTTGTGGTACACGTGATGGTTGGAAACCGATAGTTCTAGGTACGAATATGTGTTAGTCTTACTATATCTATCATTACAAATCACACGTGAAAAAATGTGATAAAGTATTTACATCAGGGACAGAATACCCACTTGTTTTTGAAGCTAAAAACATATCACATTTCCTATCAACACATGTTGAATTAATTTGTATTTGGTAAGTTATTCCAATCTGTACTTATTTCTCTTTTATGTTCAATCGGTCTCAGAAACTGTTACTTTCGTATTCGAAATCCAGTCGATCAGCTGATCCGTATATTGGTGTTTTATGATGCGTCTATAACTTCACAAATTAGTCAAACGTTAACGCCAACTGAATTGCCTTCGGGTGCAATAAACGCTGACCGAATGATCTGAATGCATTTTAAAATAAACATTCCATCAAAACTAGATCTTAAAATTGTGTATAATAGAGTCCATTGTGTAAACCGGTGGTTTGAAAGCCATAGGCTGTTCTGCGTTTATCGTCAAAACAAGCTGAGGATCTGTTAATAAGTCGGATACACACGATATGTTTGCATGTGTTGTTACATCACTTGGAGCCGGCTTAGCGTGTCCAAGTTCCAATATTTAGTGTATTCAGGCTTTAGTTTGGTGTTTACCCTCAAATATTATCATATTGTTCACATTTTCAAGCGACTTGTCGGCAACTATTGAGGCACTTTGCGGTTGCGTGACGATGTCAATAATATACCGGTAATTGTTTACTTAGCGTCAATAAACTAACAATATTTCGGAAATTATTATGCCAAACGGCCATTTAATTTAATTTTAAAATTTTAATTTTATTGGTTAGTTTCACAAAATTTACTTTATAAAAGAGCTAGTCTTAGCTTCGGCATTCAATAGTAAAATTTGGTATATACTTGAAATCAAAAATAAGATAGGCGATCTCTTTATTATCTGCAGCCCTTTTCACTCGCTTCGTAACTCGAAATTCCCAAATAATTACACCAATTAAAAATTAACGTTCAAAATGGAACTGTAGATTCAGGTCAGGGGTTCCAAAGCCATAAAGCCTGTTTTAAATTCCAAGTCAGCTGGTCGAATAGATGCGGTTTTGTTTATTGACGATCATATAACTCAGGCCAGTTCTGATCCATGGCCAGTTAGTTCGATTTCAAACACAAGGGGGATAAGTCAGGTTTTCAAACTGCTAATTCTGTGAATATCTAAAACCAGTGCTTATTTCAAAACTGAGAAAACTATCCAGGAGTTTCTGTGGTGTAAAGTGTAGTATAAAATTTTTCTTCTGTTACTTGTGGCTAGATTCCTCAATGTGACGTGATGATTTTAAACAGTATATATAAACCTACATAATCCGACTTCATTATGAAGGTAAGCGGGTAAAAGACGAACCTAGTTTGTGTAAGAAGAATACCAACGTTCCATTCATAAAGAAACGTCACTTAAATTCATTAAAAATTCGTAAAAGTAACAAGTCTTATAGTAAACTAATCATAATTGTTATGAGTTATCCAGTAGTAGAAGGTGAGCATATTTACCTACATACGAGTAAGTCCTTTCTTATTCTTCAAGGCCCGGACCGGTTTGAATACGTACTCTATGTTCTTTTTCTGTGGAGATGTAGAGTCAGTTAGACCAGCTTTCAATTCAAGTAGAAATATAGGAAATAAGTAATCTTTTAAATGTGGTGTATTTGTCTCAGACGTACTTAAGGTATAAGTTCTCTGTGACGTAACTATGTCTCAAATCCTAGGACATAATGTTTAAAATGCATTATCTAGACGTGTTATCGACGGCTGAAATTAAACTCCTTGTATGTTCGTTGATACTCAATTCATCGTCTGTCAAACGATTACTGTATTCTTTGAATAAACTACTCATCTGTGATGTTGTTTACCTTGACTATGGGTGACGTCAGCAGAACATTGCTTAGAAGATTCGCATACATGAAATACGTTACTAAAAGCAATAAAAAATGACCTCATTTGTTTTGTTTACTGTAGGTATTCTACTTATCAAATTTTCAGGACGTGTCTCAGTTTACTAGAAGACAAACCTCCTTTAAAATTATAGAAAAGGAGGTTTGTCTTGTTAAAATATAATATAGAGTCTTTTCTACGCCTTCTCAGTACTTGAATAGAAAAGAGTCCCCACGTAAAAATAAGAAAAAGAAACGTTACGGGATTTCAAGTGGCTTACACATGTGGCGAATGGTGGCACTTATGTATAGCCGAGTGTATTCTCATGTATTGGTGATGCTCTTACTTTGTATCAGACCGGCGCCATTTTGTTAGATCTACCTACGGCGTGGTGTGAGGTATCCGGAGCGTCGTTGTCTTTTGTTTTTGTATACAGCATTCTATATCTCAGACTTAAGGCGCATACAGCACCTAAACTAGCGCCACCACCTACTTTATGTTATTATTCTGTTTAACAAAGGAATTTTCAAAAATCCATCGTCCAGTTTGTGATACCTATCATAAGCTTTTTTTTAATGCCTCTGTAATAGTTTTATTCTATTTAGTTTAGGAAGAGATACGAAGTTGCCCTTGGTGGCCACCAAAATCTATTTTCGTAAAACATAAAGTAGGTGGTGGCGCTAGTTTAGGTGATGTATGCGCCTTAAATGCAAAAGCACCTTACTTAAAAGCATTTGGTTTCTTTAGAGTTCTAAAAACCTAGTTAGACAAAAGCTTTACAAAGTAAAAGAAATGTAGTTGGGATATATTTTATGATACTGGTGTTACAGCAAATCGCAAAGTTCGAGTTAATGATAAGTTACATCATTTCATTCAACAGACATCCGTTTTTGGACTTGTATTTTCTAATTTCTCGCTGCGCGTAAGCAATTTCGTTCGTTCGTTATTGAAGTTTTTATTTCTTCTTTTATTTGTAATCGTAATATCACATAGTTATTTTAAGTTATTGTTATTAATCGTAAGGTTTCATTCGTAAATGTCTTGAATATTTTCAGTTCGAGAACTTATTATTTAACTATAAACAATTTATAAATAAATAAAAAGTTCTTATTATTAGACTAATAGATCAAAATATTTCACACAAAGTAATCCTTACATCACAGTAGGCAAAGTTTGGAACCATTTTGTTGTTTTACTTTTCAACATTTACTTGAGAACTCGCATTTTGCGATAGGTGACAATTCTCACAGTGTTCTGAGGAAATAGTTAACTTTGTTTGTTAAGATGTGACTAAGGTACACAGAAGCACGAATACAGCATATTAATTTTAAAAACTAAAATTTCGGAGTAATAAATCAAATAATATAGTAGATTATGAACCGAGCGTCTAATGCAGGGTCTTACGTCTCGGGCTTCACCAAGCGGACCTCAGGCTTTTAAAATAACTCACGAGCGAAGCGAGGTAGTTACTTGAGTCCTGAGTGTGAGAAGGACTTGGTCTCGAAAGAAGCTTTATACACGAGAATACACTTCTTTTCACCCTTTCTACGATTAAATAGTAAAATTTTGTCAATGTGTTTCGCGGCATTAGTTTTTTATCCCATCTCCTTTGAAATTTGTACAGAAGTTAGTTAGAATTTTGAAAAAGATACTTAGTCAACATTTGAAAAGATTACTTAGTCAATATTAAATATTTCTAAGTTCTAATTTCAAAGTCAACTGGCTTGGGAAAAATAAATATTACTCGCGTTAGGTTAGAGATCGCATTCGATTTGTTTGAATTCGGTAAAACCTTCACATTTTTCAGCTAACGCGGCTGTAATTTATTTTCAGTTTAAGCTCCATGAAGTATAAAGTCCGTTTAGAGGATGGAAGTAAAAAAAATAAAAAACATAGCACAGTACTCACTAATTTTAGACCCAAACCGGGATTTGAATCCGGGACTTTATTAGTCTGTTGTTTCGTTTGGAATATCATCGGATTATGAGGGTTTCATCATCATTCAAAGTTATAGATACATGTTTTAGTTTTGCTACCAACTTAACAATTTTACGTATAATATATAATACTCTAATGTCACGCATATTTTTCAGGTATGAATTTTACCTAACTCAACAGAACAATATAATGCAAATCTAGTTTTCATAGAGAATTTCCACATAATATCTTCTCCAAATTCGAACGAGTTATCGAGATGGAAACACCAAATAACAAGCAGCAATCTGAAACAAACAACGTAAACTATTTTTCTCATACTCCTATGGATATTTTCCAAAAATAATACATCATCCGAGCATCGGGTGGGGTATAGCGACTGTATCTCATTTTAATCTTGGGTGTATATTTTTAAGTCGATAAATTTGGCTGTCACGGCACATGTGTAGGTACGATAAGGCATCCCGCCTCTCTGGGCCGGCATAAGCCGTCGTAAAATATCATCCTGGCCAAGACATTTATGGCCAGTTTGAGATAGGTACCGTGGAATCATTTTTTTAGCTGCGCATTTTACATGGCTCTCAAAAACGGGTCTCTTATATTTTTGTTTGAGATCAAAGATATGTAAATTGGGTTTTGGTAGAGCCGTTTGAGTAAATTAAAAGCCTATATAACTTTACATACACCCGGTATGTAACGTTTTATACCTACTGATATAGGGAAGTACGTAGAAAATTTAAAAGTTTAAATCATAAAATCTGTATACTAATAAATATTAAATTGTATTATAGCTAAATCTACAATATGTTAAAACCCTTAAAACTAATAAGGGAATTATAATTAAGTAAGTTTACTCAATTTACGCTTTAAAATATGTATCAATTTCGCAAAAGATATTATTTATTTATATATTTATTAATTTTAGTGGAATCATCGGTTCAGTATAATTCATGATTCTTTATTACACGATAAAATACAAAAAAACATTTATATGTCAAATATAGGCAAAAGAGAACTTAACTTTAAAGAGTTCTCTTCCAGCAAACCTTATTGAGTGAGAGAGATTAGTTATTAGGAGTTATTCTATAGATAATATAGTTATAAGCACTAATGTGACTATGAATCGGTTCCTACTAATAGCTACATTTAAGAAATGATAATAAATACAAAACAAAAGCCAAGTAAGTTAAACCACCATCGCGAAAATTAAACTATACCTAAGTTGATTATCACTAGGGTACTAAAATACATAAAATATACCTATGTAGGTTATTAATTTAAATTTCTTGGATACTTTCCAAACAGTTTTTATTTTTATCAGAGATCATTTGTATTGAACAATATATGTAAAAAAGAATACACCAGAAAGTTTTTCAATACACAATGCACCTAGTGAAATCTCAGCGTCACACAACCACATTAATTTGATAAATCGCAAATAATGTCATCATCTTTGGTACGGTTGCATTGAGATCGACCTGATGGCCATCATTGGGGCCATAAACCATCGCTAATGTCCCGTAATACATCGTTCTATATCTTTATTAACAATTCCGTCGATAGATTCCATTGAAAAAGCTTTATGCTCCAAGTTACGACGTCCTTACGCGTTCCTTTCATCCTAAACTATTTTTCTGAAAACACTGTTTTCTTTGTGATTTTATACGCCATATTTTTATTGACTTTATATTATGTGACGCTACAAAGTTGCGAATATAATGTGGGATAAAAATATGTAAGAGCATAACTTGAAGGCGGTAGATACCTATAAATCAAGTTCATTGTACAGCTCTCGCTTTTTGCTCGGCTTGAAAAGGTTTTCTGCGCATATTTTAGTGCCGTACTTTTATAAATATGGAGATAATGCTTGGAATATTTTGTTACAATGTAGTCAGATTATTTATATCTATATACTTACGTATTTACTAATGCCCAGTGTTTAGTTGTAGTAGTTTCAAGAATATTATGTACCTAATAGATGTCTTTTCCGTGAATACTATATTTAAAGTCGACTCTTTATTAACAAAATAAAATTTCAATCAATTAATAAAAACAAACTAGAACTTTGCATTGATATTTATTTATATACCAATGAAGGGCCTGTACCATGATCTTGGTATGAAGAAAACTTTCCTATATTAATGATTTTTATTCGATGTTATTTAAATTTTTTTTCTTATTGCAATACCCATAAATATTAATTTATGCCTACCATCTAAAATTCGAACAGTGTTTCACGAGGTCTTCCACAATAATTACCCAAGAAGCTTAGATATTTCCACCTTTTTTCTTTTCGATTTTTATACACTTTTCAATTTCCTATCAGGAAATCATTAATTCAGTAACATTTATCTAATTTAGGCTATCATTTGACTTGTCTAAGTGCTTATTCTGTAAGCCTAAAGAAATAAAGTTACTGAATCTGAACCTGATTTTAGGCTACGTCAATGATTTTTAGTGTGATGGGCAAATCACATACGTAAATAATTATGGTATTTAGGCATCTATGTACAGTTGCGCACAAAAAACAAAAAGGTAATGGATCGAAAGCGGGCGGGGTGGGGCGAAGATTTATATTTTTCAATATCGTGTGAGAACTCGAGGGTTCGACTCATTTACCGAGACAGACGCTCAAGTGGATTTAATTTATGAAGATACGCTTTAATTTGTGTTATTTTCGGTTCAAGTCAAGAAAAAGAATAACGTTTTGTGTCGAGAAAAGCAATTTCAGATGTTTTTTTGTTTAAAATAAGAATAGGTTTTTAATTTTAGAGCAGAATGAAATTACACTTCAACATTGCGCAAACTAAATGCTCACAGATTTACGAGTTCACTTGTTTCCATTACGAACTAGAAGACCTTAGGGCAAGTAATGACCTTTAAGCCCCAAATCGTTCAAAATCTCACGACAGTTATCGTTCTCATTGCCCTATAAACTCATTAGACCACATAACCGACCAATCGAGCTTTCCAATCATGAAATTAAAATAACGTCCCCTTTATAGCTAGCCGTTACGAGCTGCGAAAAAAGGGGGCATAAATAAAAAAGGGGGTATAAATTACACACCTTCGTTGCACGCAAGCGGTTCGATACAGTCGAGCACACAAGATGTACCGATGGTTATGCTTTTACGATGTTACTATGCTACAAAATAATTCGATTCAAAATGTTTGAATCGAATTATTTTGTAGCAAAGTACTTTCTTAGCCGTAGATATTTTTAATAACATATAATCTCCAAGAATTATATTGTATGGTATTAAAAATATAATATTAAATATATCAGTCATCTTGTACCCATAACACAAGCTCAAGCAGAGTTTCTGTTATGGGTTGTGGCTAGATGATGCACCACGGTGATCACAGTAAAACAAATAAATATAGAACTAACTCCAGCAACTACCAAGCGAGGTTAAATGGCCAACGCATGCCCATCTGTGGATGTACTTACGCATCGCGTTAAATAATCTACACTTCTGTCCTTTACTGTACTCAGTACAATCGTAAATTACCCGCTTACGGCCGAGCGCGATCAATACCATTCATTAAGGAAAAATGTATCGATACGAACATTTTGACGATCGTATGCGGTCGAAAAGCTTTTTGGCGTAAGGTATAAATTACGAGGAACGAGCTGTCTTGTTTTTTGTTCAGGTAGAGAATAATTTTTGGTCGTTTTATCTTGAGATTTTACTTTTGCAAGCTTTTGACTCTACTTGAATACTTGAATTACGGCCAAGCGTTTGTTGGAAAAGCTGCTAGCGAGAGTTTAATTTTTATGATTTCGATAAAATACCTTTGTTTGACCACATCTCATTACATAGAATTGAGTAGAAAACGGATCGAAATTGTACCCATTTTGCCTGAATCACGGAAATTAATTATCTGCACCAATCAAAATCCAACTAAAATTACAGCGGGTCCATCGACAGGGTGGCTAGGTAGTGCTTTACGTTTCCAATTAGTATCAATGTCGCCAGATTGTAGTATCAGCCTATTTAATCACAAACAGGCTGACTGACTCTAAAAAAAATTAAATGATTTATTTCGTTTTTGGAATCACAAAGTACTTCTGTTTCTAGAATAGCTAGGCCAATTGTAAAACAGACGCTGATTTCTTAGGAATAATTTCAACCAACGAGATGGCTGCGTGTAGTTTAGCCATATATAGTTGAGCGCTTAAAGTTCAACAATCGGTATGGGTGGTATATAGAGGTATAACTTAAAAGCGACTTTTTGCAATCAGCCTAGCCTTGCAGGCTAATTCTACGATCCGGCGGTTACTTTGATAATGGCTCAGTTGAGTTACCTCTATAATATTTGCAACAGTCTGCAGTTAACCCAACTGTTATATCTTTTTCTTTCTTTCTTTCTTTCTTAGTTTAATTTTCCTGCAAAATTGGACAGCCATGTTCGCTTGCGTCATTTATACATAGTAGAAATGTATTCCTAAAGATAAATGTGGGTAAACACAATGACTTACCTACACCAAATCCCTGGCAGACCGTAATTAACTAAGCCACTTTACTTTCCCGCCATTCTGGAAAGGGTCGGTCCGTCACGTTCCTGCCGATCGATTCAGGATTGTTTTACCTTGCTAAAGCCGGCGTACACGTCCGATTTATTGTTTGATTTCCGAATTAAATTGTCTATGGATATAGACGTATTCGATTTTCCGATTTGTGTGTTTACTAATGTATGGAGCGAACACCTTTGGTTAGTCGAATAAATACGACTATCTGTCAGACAAAAATAAGACTAGTATCGGCGCACTCACAGATTATTGATTTGAGTCACTTTACTTATATCTTTACGTGACCATAACCAGAGTCATGAAAACTTTAAAAGAAAATTATCTTTGTGGATTTTCTTTTTCCAAAATTAGTAGAGCACCTACAGAGAATTCAGTAGTTATCGTGTTGTTCAATAGTTATCAGTATTTCTTTTCTTTTGTGTAGTTGTTACTGTTCTTTCTATTAAGTAGACCGATGATTCGATTTCCCAATATTTTATCGGCATGCGTTTTGAATTTGTTTGCGAAACCTTTATTTCTTTGTTAAAAAGGTTCTACTTATTTTTTTCTTATAGCCACATCTGCATCGGCTGTAATATCTGCATACATACTACAGTTTATCTTATCGTTAACTTTAAGTAAAGTTATAATGGAAGAAGCTATAGAATCCTGTAAATAACGTAATCTACTTAGTTTTAATGTCTGTTAAAGGGGAGAGCCTCCATAAGAGCAGTTAGGTTAAACTAGGGGAGATAAAGGGGTCTTTAGGAGGGTTCGATTATGAGGCACATTACGTTTCTACCTCTTACAGGCGATAAAATTTTCTCAGAACTTATGTACTCGTATATTATAGGTACTTTTGTACATTTGTGTAATCAGTTCAAATTTTTGATGTGCTCTATGGCGCGATGGGCGAAGGTCCTGCCACGCATGAGGTAGTAAAGGATTCGGGAACGTTGAGAGTCTTTTTAAAACTAACTTTAATTAACTTTAAACGAAGTTTATTGGATTTAGACAATAAAAATCAATTTTAAAATGAGACGTCTATGAGCGTGTTTAATCTCAATACGAATGACAATTAATTAAGAATAAACTTAGGTCCTAAGTACTATCGGACGCGCGGGGGCGGCCAGACGGCGCGACGAGGTGATAAGCATTCCAGGTAGAGCCCACCCGATAGAGCAAGCTTGCACTTTAGGCGTTCGGTGTAATGATGTCTCTACTGGCTGAATGCATAACTCCTCCCCCCTCAAGTGCGAAATTATCGGGTCTTGCAGAAGCTTTGATCCGATCATTTCGCATCAAAACAAAACGATAGAGTATAACACAAATTACAAAAATGATTAAAATTAAGTACAGTAAGATAGTTCCTAAACTAATGCTTTGAGTGTTCACCACACTGATTTCACTTTCACTTCCACTAATCTCACTTTCCTTTAGCTTCAAGATACGTGAAAAATGTTTAATTTCCTCCAAATCGATGTTCTTGATATTGACCGTAGCCAGAGAAGTAAGATTCGTCAATTTCAGTTTTGGTAAAGTAACAATTGGTGTTATTTTATACTGAAGATTCCCTGCAATCATCTTATGATAACCCAATTTCAGATCACCCAAATAAACTTCACAGTCTTCTGAAGTAGTGAAAATGTAAGTACCATGTAGAGATTCTCTACTGTTTTCATGGTTACACTTCTCAGCCAAAACTGTTGGTTTTTGTGTAAATATAATCCAGGTATGTAAACCAATCCTCTGAATTTTGATTTTCTCGATGTCTACAGCGTATGGTACGCACAAGGTGGGATCTGGTTGAAACTCTAGGAGCTGCTCTGCACAGGTGAGTACCGGAAACTGCATTATGTCGCGACATAGGAATTTGTTGTTTTCTGCAATTTTCTCGCATGACTTTGAGACCGGCAGGTATTTCGAATCTTTCGCCAAAAGGTATGGGAATTCAGGAAAAACAACTACAGTTTTATTCAAGGAACTTCGGAAAATAGGTAATGAATAAATCTTGAAATAATCGTAAGGTTTTTTATCAATTAATGGAACTTCCAATATAAACGTTATCTGGTTCAATTTTACATAAGCCTTTACTTCAATTTTTAACAAATTGCTTTCGTTTACATAATAAATCAAATGGTGTACATTTTCAATTTCTTTTAATAATAACAAAAGCTCTGTGGAATTTACAACTGATTGATGTAGTACAGACACTTTACTAAATGCCAGCGCTGTCTCTATCTCGGTTAGCTCTACATATATGGTCCTAAACGTACTTACAAACATATCGAACATACTCGACACGTATGTCAGATAGAGACAGGTGTTTTCTTTAAAATTTTGCAAATTAATTAATTCTTCAATAACTTTAAAACGTTTATCTAATATGATTATATTTTCTTGTAAAGTTTCTGTACTGTTTTCAAAATTATCCAACATCTTGGTGATCATCGTTACTCTTTTCTCAGTAGCCATTTCCTTTGAATTAATTCGTGAAATCAGTGAATCGTATCGAATAGCATCTTCATTATCTAGGTTACCCGAAACAGCTTTAATAAGTGACCCAAGGGGATTAACTAAACCTCTTTTAAACCTATACAATGGGACTAATTGACGAAATTTCACGACAGTTGTATCCCGCACGTACTCTACTTGTGTTTTTATGCCCAAAAATTCATGGACAAATGTTTTATGACTATCGACTAACCTAATAAACTCATTGAATTTCACTATGTGAAAATCCAAATTACTACCTATGCTGCTTAAATCTAAAGTCTTAACTATCAACCACTTATCTGTTTGCCTGAACGCTTGTCCTTCCTTCACAGGTAAAATACCTGGATTGTTTTCAATCTTTTGCAGATGAAGGGCCCGGCTTTGGGGAAGTAGGGTCAGTACAACCAAACACCACCTGTGAAGGGCGTTTCACATTTTTAATAGGGACCCTTGTGTTTTTTTGTTCGATTTTCACTGACGCTACGTTTCGATCTACTCTCGATTTAACAATTGCCTTTTTGTACCTTGCTTTGTCCTTGCTTTTCCTTGTATTTATATCTTTCGTATAAACTACATCTCCTGGCTCTAACTCAATCTGCTCTCCTAATCGTTTTTCCCTAATTTTTTTCTTTTGCTCTACTAATTTATTTGAAATATATTGATATAGATATTTAGTACGCTTTGCATGATCCTTAAGTAATTGCTGCGTATATGATTTTTCAAACTCTCCGTCGAACAATTTACTAGAATCTGTATGTCCAAAAACTATTTCAAATGGCGTTAATTCAGTTGCTGAATGTATAGTATTATTGTAGGCCATTATTGCATATGTCATTATAGAAGCAGCATCAGTGCATTTTTGTTCATATTTCGCTAATCTGTAGATCTCTATTAGTGTAGAGTGAAAACGCTCAACGATGCCAGTCGAATTAGGATTATTTGGAGTACAAACATGTAAATTAATTTTATACATTTCAGCTAATTCTTTCATCAAATTATTGTTAAATTCAGATCCTGGGTCACTACTGATCTTAGTCGGGACCCCATACATTGAAAAGTATTTAATCAGAGCCCGTACTACTTCCGGTGTTGATTTATTTTCTATCTCGATAGCCTGACCTAGTTTACTAAACGCGTCTACTATAGTAAGGTATGCCTTATTTTCAATAGAAAATATATCGATAAAGATTTCCTGAAATGGAGATGATTGAGTTTGAGTCAACTCTATAGTTGGCTTTATAGGTTTTCTGTCATATTTCATTTTTTTACAAGCATCACAGCTATTTATAATAGCTGCTGTAATTTCCTGCATTCTATTCCAGTAATAATTTCTTTTTATTCTCATAACAGTTTCCTTTATGCCCCGATGGCAAGTTTTCCCTTCATGATGTTGCAATACTATAGCTTTCTGCTCATTCTCGTCTTCTACTACTATAACCCTTTCCGTGCATTCATAGAACTCTACAGTATCCTTTTTGAACAACCTAATAATTACAGCGTTAAATTCTTTTCGGTGTTGCTTGTCCTCAAAATAGATGAAGTATTTTATTTTTGGTTTGATATATTCCTTAAGAAATTGCTTTATCAATTCCTCACTATTTAATGGCAAAAATGCTTCTATAACTTTTTGATGTTCTCTACGTAAAACTTTTACATTAATTTCTTTTCTATGCCATGTAAATATAAGTATTTGGTTAGGTTTAGTATCTACAGCTTCTTTCAAAATAGGAATTCCTTTAGATTCTAAATCTGCAGCGGAATGGATTGTTCCTTCCGAGCTATGTGAAAGCGGCGGAAGTGGATAGTCAGGTTCTAATTCGTCGATATTACGAGCTTCTTCTGTTTCAGATACATCTGATAAAACTACTGTCTCTATAGGTGTTTCCTGATCGTCACTGTCCTGAGCTAAGTCTACAATTTTGTTCGTTATTTCCTGAAGGTGTTTTTGTAATTTTTGTTCCTTGTCATCTAACTGGACCTTCATAGATTCATTTGAAGATGAATCATCAAGCATATCTATCCCATCTAATGCATTTACCTTAATTCGGGACAACGCATCAGCATTCGTGTTTTGTTTACCATCCTTGTACTTAGTTGTATAATCATATTCTAATAAGCGTAATCGCCAGCGTGTCAGCTTACTGTTTGGTTCTTTAATAGAATCTAGCCAAGCTAGGGGCCGATGGTCAGTATAGATAGTAAATTTATTACCGTAAAGGTATGGCCTGAAATGTTTAATAGCCCAAATAACAGCCAAAAGTTCACGTTCTATAGTGCTGTAACGCATTTCAGTCTCGCTCAATGTCCTACTTGCATATGCAACAGGTAGATCAGTCCCTACAGTTCCCTGCGACAGTACGGCACCCAAGGCTACGGCGGATGCGTCTGTCGTGAGTATGTATGGTTTTGATGGATCTGGATACTGTAGCAAAGGCGCATGCGTAAGGAGTTCTTTGCATTGATGGAAAGCATCCAAATATTTCCGATCTATAATGATGGTATTCCGTTTTTTAAGACAATTTGTCAATGGTTTTGTAATTTTTGCAAAATCTTTAATAAATCGTCTATAATAGCCAATAAGACCAAGAAAACTCTTGATTTCTGTCACAGTTTTTGGCAGTGGATAGTCTAAAATTGCTTTAATTTTATCATCGTTTGGCTTAAGGCCTTGATCCGTAATTGTATGTCCTAAATAAAGAACCTCCTTTCTCAAAAATTCAGATTTGTCTAGTTGAACCTTCAGGTTCGCTTGTCTCAACCTGTCAAAGATAGATTTTAAGTCTTTGATGTGTTCCTGCATACTAGTACTGTAAATAATAATGTCGTCCATATATACTAGGCAGTGTAATCCTTGCAACCCCCTAAGTATGTTATCCATGGCTCTCTGAAAGGTCGCGGGCGCTGTTTTCAGGCCAAATGGCATTCTCAGGAATTCATAGTGTCCCGCTTCCGTGCTAAAGGCTGTCTTCTGCCTATCATCCTTATTGATCTCTATCTGATGGTAACCATTCGCTAGATCAAGAGTGCTAAAATATTTAGCTTTGCCTAACTTATCAAACAAGTCAGTTATATTGGGCAAAGGGTACTTATCATCTGTCGTTATCTCGTTTAAACGTCTATAATCAATGACCATACGAAATTTTTGTTCACCTGAAGCGTCCATTTTTTTTGGCACTAAGTGAACTGGCGCGTTCCAAGGTGAATGCGATTCCTGAATTACATTATTTTGTAAAAGCTTTTCTACCTGTGATTTAATCTCTTGTGTTTGAACAGGGGGTTGTCTATAAGGTCTAACATAAATTGGATCTTCGTTTTTGGTTCGAATAAAGTGTTTTACCTGATTGGTGAAGCTTAATGGAAGCTTATCACTGTAAAATATATCTTTATACTCTCTACACAATTCAGAAATACATTTCTTTTCTTCCTCATTCATGTGGTCTAGTCTGAGTCTTATCAAATTTTCATTCAATATATCTTCTACTTCCATATCTTTCATTTCTACGTCGTTAAGATAATTCACACCTACTGTGTTATCATGGTGAAACTCTTCAACCTCAAACGGACCTGTTACTACTAATTTCCTCAATTGGTCAGTTGTATTTTGGATAATGGTGGTAGCATACCCATTTTCGCATTTTACAATGGCATCAGGCATTCTTATGCCATCGCAAAATTGTTTAAAATTAAGAATTGCAGTACCAGAGTACAAGTTTGTGGGCATTTTCACGCGTTGCTCAGATCGCGGGTTCAACTCAATGACATGATTTCCCATACACCTCATTATAGGCAAATCTACTGTCTTAGTCTTGAGACTATTATGTTTTAAGTCAATGACAGCTTCCAGTTGCATCAACAAGTCGTTTCCTATTAATCCCTCATACTTGGGGTCTACATCGTATACATAAAACTTATGATAGTCGCAGCTATTAAAAGAAGGCATTAGGGGGATTTCGATAACCTCATTATGGTTACTAGATGCATGCGTGCTTATAACTGTGAATACTTCACCCCTTATGTAATCCCTAAAAAATTGGTTTGCTTTTGCTGGGCTGATAAAGGAGCGTGTGCTGCCAGTATCGATCATAAATTTACCATCAATTTCGGGTAAGTATATGTACGGAAGATTTATTTTGGTATCGCAGTTAATTTTTATCACTTCACATCCTCTTTCGAGGCTACTACCGAAAAATTTTCAGCCTTTTCCTGCTGTTGAGCATTTTCTAACTGGTTTGAGTCGGAAACACTAACCTGCTGTTCATTCCAAATATCCATTAGCGGTTCAAAATAGTTTGCACAATCAAAGTTACCATAATACCCTTCATTATTTACGAAATTTCCATAGTCATAATCATACCAGTCATATCCGTAATTATCGCCTAATTCTAACTCATTTAGACGGAACCCTTGGGGTTGTTGAGTCGCAGCCGGCACCTGTGGTTTTAGAGGAGGTGCAGTTCTCATAGAAACGTCAGTATCGCCAAGTTTTGCATTGGGAGGCTTGTAGCCAAACTGATTTAACTGAGGCCTAAAGCCAAATTGATTTTGTTGGAATTGTGGAAGATAACCGAATTGGCCTTGATTTATTTGAGGCCTGTAGCCAAATTGCTGTGGCCTCAAAGTTTGAGACTGAAACCCAAATTGTTGTGGTTGCATCAACTGGGGTCCGTAGCCTAAAGGTGCCTGAGGGGCAAACTGCGGGGGCTGCCTGTACTGCAGGTTTCCTGGAATCCCGAAGTTAAAACGAGGGGGCGTCATTGGGGCATGTGTTGGTCTAAAACCATTCGGCTGAAAGGGAGGATTGAACTTGTTATGTGCAGATGTTACTGCAGGTGTTGTTGCAGGTGCAAGCTGAGGTTTAAGCATTTTACTTCTGAGCGTATACTGTTCGTAAAAGTTAACTTCCTCCAACACATATTCTAGAGCTTTTTCTAAAGTATGTGGGTCTTTCATCCTAACTGGTCTTAATACATTTTCAGGCAGGTTATACAGGAAAACGTTAAGTGCCTTGTTGTTATAGATTTCAGTTCTAGTTGCCATGGTCAGATTGTTTGTCTGATTCACTTTGGAGATAAGAATCGACCTAACTGTTTGAATACGATTGCAAAACTCTTGATAGCTTTCCCCTTGTTTCATTTTTAATGTCTCTAACTCTATGGCTAGACATTCTTCACTTCTAGGATCACCAAAATGCTGTACCAAAAGATTTTTTAGTTTTTCATACGTGTCAACATCGTTCCTCTCGCTTGCTAAAGCAGCAGCTTCGTCAATTAACCTACTCGTTATAGTGTGCAACACGTAAATGTTTTGCTCGTGTTCTCCTCGAAATTTATCGACCACATAATCACATTTTCTTAAAAATAAGTTTAAGTGTCGCTTATTTCCATTAAATAATGGTATTATACATAAAAGCTCCTTTGGAATCGGCTTTATCGTTGTCATTTTTATTTTATTTTATTCTAAGTCTTAAAATTTAATTCTTTCTATTATCTAAATTTATCCGGCTAAATTTTATAGAACGGTTTACTTAACTCTAATTACTTAATATTCCAATAATAGGAACCAGAAACGTTATAATGGAAGAAGTTCGATTCCAAGAATAACAAAACACAAAGCACAAAAGATAGGAAAGGATGGCGAAAATTCTACTCACCAACCAGTCACCAACATGCTTGCTCGCCTCCCTGGATCTTCACAAATTTATTTGGTTCGAACAGATCCGATCCGTCGGAAAACTCGCGGAAACTCGCGGAAAATCTCGCGGAAATCTCGGAAAATCTGCCCCGGCTGCGCCAGTAAAGGATTCGGGAACGTTGAGAGTCTTTTTAAAACTAACTTTAATTAACTTTAAACGAAGTTTATTGGATTTAGACAATAAAAATCAATTTTAAAATGAGACGTCTATGAGCGTGTTTAATCTCAATACGAATGACAATTAATTAAGAATAAACTTAGGTCCTAAGTACTATCGGACGCGCGGGGGCGGCCAGACGGCGCGACGAGGTGATAAGCATTCCAGGTAGAGCCCACCCGATAGAGCAAGCTTGCACTTTAGGCGTTCGGTGTAATGATGTCTCTACTGGCTGAATGCATAACTAGGTTGTGGGTTGTGTTTGTGGGTCCGATTCTCGCCTAGGAACAAACATTTGTAAGATCTGCAAGTTTTTCAGGGTGTTCTGGTCGCTTTCTATGTATAATAAAAAATATCTATCAATGTAATACATTGTCGTAGGTAAGTATATCAGTCATCTAGTACCCATAACATAAGCTCTGCTTAACTTGGGTCTAGATGATTCTGTGTGGATGGTCCAGCATTATTTATTTATTTAATTGCAAACGTAATTGTACGATCAATAATAATGCATGTATAAAAACCAAACAGAACTTTCAAAACCAACCCAACTTTATTAACTATATTAACTGTATTATCTATATTAACCATATTAACTATATTAATTAACTACAAAAAGTTGTCGCATCTTTGCTCGTTCATGATGAATTAGAATTCCTCTACAACCAAAGTTCTCATTTGCATTTTAGTACAAAAAGACTTATACGAGAAGGTCGTTGGCATTTCGGCCCTTCAATTGTACCAATTAACTTGAACAGAAAGTGAAACTCAACCAGTTTTTTTTCCTCTAGATTTACATATTTATTGGGGCACATTTTATGGCGGCAGAAAAAACCCAGAGCTCGTTTGATGGACAAAAAGGGTAACTCTGTTTATTTATTCCGTCGCATCCTTTTTACGGATGTGCCCTTTTTTGGCACCAAGCGTGAAACATTTGGCGTGCCTACTTTGCATAAAAATATAAGATCATAAACTTCTATGCTCCGGGACCCATGTGTTCAAAGGAAAGTATTGAAATCGCTGAAAACGCGGTTTTATTGGCGCGTTAGAGTGAGATTGAGGTATGAATTATGGATTTAATATACCTAATATATTTAACACCTGCTACGTTTGGATATTGTGAACTTTATAAATATCGATCCTATGGAATTAAATCTACGGTGTTTTCAGAACGTATTTAACTTTTTTCAGATGTCAGATTCTTTTTGATTTCTCATGAGGCCGTAATATGCAGGTCTTGGTAGAGAAAACGCGTAATATTGCAAATATGCATTAAAAAATTATCTAAAAAAATTCAATCGTGTTTTTAAAACATGTACACTAAGTCAAGATTAAAATTCGCAATATAATTTTCCTACATATATGAAGGTGGTAGCTTTCACAGTTACTGAGTAAATCATATCGATATAGAGATATAAATATAACTACCGAAATACGAAATTCGTAAATTTAAATTGTAATTTTCGATTTTAATAAAGGCTTTTTTGTATATTAAAAAAATATTATTTGTATTATGTTGGGATACTAAATTTCCGAAAATCCCTCCCTCAATCCCTTTAAGAAAGACTCATAATTCACTAACGGAGACAGGCACTACAATATTACAGCAGATGCAAATCTCGTGATTATTTAAATTGAAAACATGTTCTAAACCAAACACTTAAAGCAAGGATTACTTAAGGAACCCGTATAGTGCCTTCATAAATTACCCTCCGGCTCTAAGGCTGATTATTCACAGCACGTTTTAAGCGGCTCGTATCGTACTTACATTGCTATTTTATGAAAATGTAAACCAATTTTTACATTTTCAAATTACTTAATAGGATGGAGGATTTTTGTAGGTATAAAATCTATCTTCGTCACCATGGGTATACTTAGGACTCCAAGACTAGTCGGAAGTAGGGGGTACCACAAAAACTTGCAGACCTATAAAATCTAGAGCAAAGACATAATTAGATATATATAAAATGCTATATATTATTTTTATATTATTATTTGCTTTAGACCTTGCAGGACTCTTGATCTCGTAATAGAATTCAAATAACATACATAAGTATCAATGTTAGTTAGATTTTTTTTCACTTCATGATTACATCATATGTTTTTAATGTAAAGAAGCGAACAAGAAACCTTTACGTTGTTAGTTTTCGAGTTGGTGCAAAACTCGCTTTTTAATATTTTTGATAATCTGATATTTTGTAATATGACTTTTTACTAAGAATTTATTATTTATTTACTATGTATAATAAAAATATTTATCTATGTAATGATATTGTATTATGTATATCAGTCATCTAGTACCCATAACATAAGATCTGATCTTTAACTTGAGGCTAGATGATGCAGAGTGGATTGTCCAGCATTATTTATTTACTAAATGAAGTCACTTTTTCTAAGCTATAAACAAAGATTTTCTTATTCTTATTAAAAAGAGATAAAACGTATATTTTTAGATTAGTTCACAATTGCGGTTACCTGTTCCTAAGATTTAGTTCTGAGTAAAAAGTTAAATTTGGGGTACTTTTCTACGAGTAGATTATGTTTTACCATGGCTAATTTTTGCAAATTTTTCTATTAATGTTGTTACAAAATAAATTTATTTTTACTTTTGAACTTGAAAGTTAATTGAAATATAATATAATTCTAGAATCAAACACATTCTGTGTATCTTAAGTTTATTTAACATGTAAGTACATGCATTGATTGTATTATTTAGCTTTAGGTGTCTACACTAGGTTTGAAAAGCCTGTGGTTTAGAAATCTGTACCATGCTTTATTACTCTGACACAATCAAAAAAAAAATATAATATTGTTTTTTTTTATATTTTACTCTACTGTAGCGAACGAAGCCACGAGAAACGATTGCTTAAATGAACGTACTTACATCGTTGAAACCTTAACAGCTATAGGTAACCTCCATAAACACCAGAAACTTAGTACTTTCACCGTCCTTTGCAGAAGCAATTAGTGCCTCCCTAAGCTATTAACTGTTTTAACCTAGAGAGTGTTTTTAAGATGTGTACAAGTAGCCTCTCCCGTTAATCTCAAACATTTACACCGGCTATATATGTGGAATGCACCCAGTAAATCATCAGAGCAGTAAACCAACTCTTTAGTGCATCGTAGGGGATAGGGTTGTCGCGTGGCTTGATGACGTCATATTGTCATATATGGGTATTAATGACCTCTGTGGCGCAGTGGTCAGAGAAGGTCTGCAATGCAGGAGGTTGTGGGTTAGAAGCCGCAGTTTTGTAGATATATATTCCAGGGGGTCTGGTCGTCGGGTTTTATATGTATAATAAAAAAATCTATCTATGTAGGTAATTATAGATAGATAGAAAATTCTTTATTACGCACACTTGACAAAACAATAAAAAACAAAATAAAAATTACAAAAAATGTGACAATTGGCGGTCTTATCGCTCAAGAGCGATCATTTTGTATTCAGTATGAATATCATCTAGTACATAACACAAGCTTTATAAAACTTGGAGCTAGATAATGGTGTTTGGATTGCATTATTTATTTAATAAATATCAGATCCATTTGAAACAGCTAGATGGTTGAAAGTTGTAAGAATCAAGTTGACTGTACAGAAATGGTTGGCAGCATGCTTTAGAATGAATAGCTTGAGCTTATACTAAGTTAAGGGTATTCTAGATAGAGTGTTTCCTTATTATACAGTGCGCTTTTAATTTTACTTTCACATGCAATGGCACAATTTTAACTTAGTCACGACAAAATGTATGACTGTGTCTTCGTAAATTACACAAGTTCAAGCCATGGCATTTAATCTCATTGATCAAATGGGCGACAACCCTAATATCAAAAATGTAGCCGTAAGTCGCTATACGTCGATATTGACCATAAACTTGTAATTTTGTAACAGAATCCTTGGTGTTGTTCACCGTTTTATCTGAGTGCTTTTAGAGGTTCAGCCTTAGGCGCATCGCTCACTGGAAAAAGAGTCAACACGGCATCGAGGGGCGTAAATGCTGAGCCTCGCAGTCTTTATCTTTAAAAATAAATAGCAGTGCGTTCGTTTATATTTAATAAGATCCAGCATCAAAGAGTCCTAATAGGTCTATAGGAAGTAAAGTTATTTGAGTTTTGAGTCTAGAGTCACGTAAATGTGCCCTGGAGTCGAGGCGCGGCGGGGTCTGACTCGAGGCGGAGACGTTATGCTCGCCCGCCCCGGCTGGGCGAAGTAAAGTTAACGAAGTAAATATATAAATTCTTCATTTGTCACTTATGACACTAACGTACAATTTCATTAAAATACATTAATTACACATGTATGTACTTTACGTAGCACAACACCGCGACTACGTATCGATCACAACGCGACGCCGCCTCGATCTTGCCTCGACTTAGGTACCGTTGAGCGATGCGCCTAAGAGGCCTAATCGGAAATGATTTTAAGACGTAGACGAAACTGTCAATTTGCTTGTCTATGTCCAGTTACGTATCGTAATGATTTGTAGCAATATGTCGTAAAAATGTCTGGTGGTCGTCTGTTCGATTTATTGATTGTTATGGGCATGCTCGTTATCTTGAATTAGACAAGAGGTATTCGAATTCCTATTAAAATAACTTCATACTGTTGATATTATAAAGTGAACCTTCCTGTGCTTGAGTCTAAAGAAATGCGTATAACTAGGTTCAGTTACATTGAAATTAAAATTGTAATTAAAATTTATTAATATCAGAAAAATAGATACATCTATTTTGTAACACAATAAAATTATAATAAAAGAATGGAAGAAGAATGGTTAAAGGGTATACAAAATTACTGTTAACAAATAATAAATCATAGTTTTAAATTATAAGTGTCTACCTAACTAACATTAAAAAACATTGTAATATATAAGTGTTTGTCATTAAAACAAAATAAATAAAAGTATATAAATAAATTATAAACGTCAGGCATAGAGGCACCCTCGTGTCAAATACACATGACACATACATAATAGGTATCGTACTTTTATGTTGAAGTTATTTTAATGTTACTTAATGGCGTCTCCTGAATCTTACAATCCACTTTACGAAATTAAATTCAAGTAACATTCCCAAATGTTCATTAATCAGCGGATTAGATTCGGATTATTTACGATCAAGTCCAAAACGTACGGAATTTAATTTCATTAGGGAACTTTAGTGGCACCATGTTGACACCCGCTGCGCGAAGCCCGACGTATTTCAACCAGCTGTCATCCGCCCACCAATCAGAGGCGAGCATCGAACGCGCGTTCCATCTTTAAAAATGCTGGAGATAATTTCATTGTATATTATTTTGTGACAGGTCGTTATTTTGAGTTTTTATCGACCCTGCTTTCAATATTTCTTGGGATATCTTCGGAATTGTGTAGGAAGGTTGGTTTTAAGCCGTTTATTATTATTCATGTGATATCTGCTATATTTTTTACCGTCCAAAATTCATGGCCGCTGCAAGAAAACTTATACCTACTTACCTCCTTATCTGCAGGTAGGTGTTTTGTGGTCTCAATGGCTGATTTTTGTTAGCTTATCAAAAGTACCCGCAGACGTGGTAATGAAATACATAAAGAAGTAGGTAATTAAATATATAAACAAAGGACTTTATCGTCTAAATTTTCTGTACCTATGTACTAAAACGAGGATTGCCTCTGTACATATCTCTTATATTCCATCCAAAGTCAACTACTAAAAACTCACATAAAACAACGATTTCAAACGGGCCATTTCCCCGGGAAAAACAGCATCTCGGTGATAGGGGGGCCACCCCCCCACGAGGGGGCCAAAGCGAGGCCTGCTTTATGTCCCGGAATTACGACTTAGACGTTTCAAACAATAACTGGGACTATAAATACGGGCCGATTCCTTCACGCGTCACGACGCAGATTGTTTTTCCTCTTTTGTGCTGAATTTTCGAGTTTCCATCGTAAGCAAGTACCTACATAGCTGAATTTCACCAAAACCTACGTTCGTTACGAATAAAAATCACACTATAGAAATAAATATCTATGTACATACCTACGTACTACAAGCATATTTTACATGAATGAAGATCCGTATTCGATATAGCTGTGTGTATCATGTATATTTGGCACCTTTTTCTGATGTCGGGACGTGACATCGAGAGCGTTTTACGGAAAAACAATAATGTTCTGTGGAAAAAGCTGTAGATTATAATATTGTTATAGTAAGTACCTGGGTTAACATCGAACCTCCAGGTTAATACTAGCTACAGGTAGAGGTATATTTGTATATAGACACAAATACAAGTAAAGAGTAGGTACAGACAGATTCAGAAGTGTGAGTGAAAATATATTTGGTATGTTCAGTTCGTGAATACCGTTTTCGCTACTAAAATTGCCATTTTGTATTAAGAATTTCAAAAAAACTGATTTTACCCTAGACAAAATCCCCACAGCTGGTGTGAATTTTGCAGGTAATTAATATACCTATGGAAAGCCCTCACCATTCAGTAACTTCGGCATGAACAATTAAAAAACCATTCAAACTTTTCCATAATAATATGCGATTATAAATTTTCATTGTTCCCTGAAAACTTTGGGCTTATCTTGAAACTTAACGATTTGAAACGGCTGCTTCAAACCGATAAGGCGAAGGGCGTGCGGTTCAAGTAAATTATCTTATCCAAAAATATAAAAATATATAACTTTGTTAGACAGAGCGAAGCGAGATCCTACAGTTAAAAGTCGGCGTGGATTTTGGACACACATATTTACTGGCGACAAATGATATTTACACCATTTAGTATAATATTTATATGCATAGTATACTAGCGACCCGTTCTGACTTCGCACGGGTACAATACAAAAACCTTTTTATATCAATCTATCTATTTAAAAAACCCGCATTAAAATCCGTTGCTTTCTTTTAAAGATCTAAGCGTCCATAGGGACAAACAGACAGACAGGTTGCCTACTTTTTTTTGGGCACTGTAGTACCCACGAACGTTCAAGTGGCTATGTCATCATCATCATCACCAGCCTATAATAGTCCACTGCTGGACATAGGCCTCCCCTAATGAGCGCCATAGATGGCATCATTATTTGGGGGTTATTGCCCATAATCCCCACGCTGGGCATGCGGGTTGGGGATCGCAGTTCGGTGTAGTTGTTCTGCAGAAGGCGCTGCTGCCGGCCCCCCGCGGCCCCCCGGTGTGTTTATGTAGTGTGTGTTAAGTGGCTATGTAGTGATATCATAATATGTAAAATAAAATGATATACTATATAGACAAATTACAGTTACGGAAGAATTAAATTAGGTACGAACTTGTTTAAAATAAAAGTGAAACAACGATGAGCTACATAGCTATGTAGGTAGTATAATATTGAATTATACATCCTTTTTATATACCTATGTAGGTTTACCTTCTTTTATAACTTTGTCTCTGCCTCCCAATAAGTTTGGTTTCAAGTAACTCGGTGGAGCAGCTCTTTTTAGGGTATCAGAAAAAAATTACAAAGGCAAGCCGCCTTTTTTAATTATTTTAGAATTTTTTTAAGAATTAAGAATAGATGTGGATTAAAGATTTAGAACGCTACCAACATAATGTTCAAATGATAAAAATACTTTTCATTGTCAGCATTTTCACTTCTTTTCGCTCTTTTTTTATTGCTCACAACAAAATGTTCACATTTCTTCGCTTAAATCGGCTTTCATAATGAAAGCCAATTCAGAGCTAATAATAGTCCCCACGGGGGACATGGTAGTTGGAGAACGCTTAATAATAATCTTGAAAATACTAATCACTTACTAATCCACCTTTATTTCAGACATTTTAGTTCCCAATCACTTCGTTAATTTAAATAACGTTACCTAATATACTGAACGGAGTCTGCGAGTTATTCAAGTGTCACTGTACTAATTCACGGGATCGTTACCGTTAATGTTGCTATCTCTGGAATTTCCCATTTTCCGTGACCTCAACCAACCCGCCTTCTAATCTAGAAACCTAATAAAACTGAAAGTAATAAAAGCGTGCATTTTCACGTTCGTCGTAAAAATATGATAACGTTCACGTACGGTGCCCACCGGTGTTACGGTGCGACCGTAATCTATATTTCAGATTTTTTGTTTGAAGGAACATTTCATGTTGAGAATACGTTAACATTCTAGAGAAAATACGTTTAATATCATTGAATAAGGTAAAACCTTTATAAACATTTAAATAATAAAATTTTGGAAGAAATTATTTTACTTACGGATAATTTCTAGTCTCATTGTAATAGATGTTTAGAAAAACTTCCCATCAAGCTTTAAGAACAATACAAGTTTTCCTCGTTCTTTTGATCCACGTTTTGTGAAACAGCCTGTATAAGGTAACTACTAAATTCCAAGATAAAGCTGACTAATTAGTCCAGTTTTTAATACAAAGAATTTTTATGTTGTAATAAAATATAAGAGCCTCCCAGCTAAAAATATCTAAAGATGGTAAATTTGTTAAATTATGTATTATTAAATATAATTATTAAATTATGTATCAAATTAGATATTTATTCACAAACGAAATAAGAATGCCTCGTGTGCATTATCGTAATAAGAGTATACCAGTGTACATTCATATATTGTATTGGCATGCAATCAAAAATAATAAAATAAATATGTTTTCAAGCTTTTTGGACCATTCTCCTATAATCCCTAAAGTTTTCTTTTAATATAACGGCTTTTGGTAATTATTTAAGTATTAGTAGGTATAACTAACTTGGTAATTATCCTAGTGGTACCACGTCATGATGAAGACGATTCGTAAATCATCCCAGGGCCCATCCGTGAAGAGCCGTCATAAAAATAATTACCCATTCACTGATCTAAGTACGAGCATTAATTTGTCAATCGAATAATAATAAATTACCGATATAGGAATATTAAATGGAGTTCCAACCGTCTCAAGACAAAATGCGATAATTATTTCGATCGTCAATTCTATGCTCGTTTATAAATTTTGAAGTGTTTTTTATGTGACCGGTACTTATGATAATTGTACGTTATAATATGGAGTTATGTAACGGTTATAGATAATACAAGTGACTTGATTGATTACAGGAACAACTACTAGGTATACTTAGAACAATACTTTATCAGTAGATGCACAACTATCGGGCTTTTAGGTGCGTGTTACAAACAATCTGAGGCCCGATTCTGCTGACTGGCCAATGACTTAACTATGACAATGGTATTATAGCAGAAAAACGAATCTTTCGATGCAAGAAACTTTAAGCATTGCTGTATTTTCACGGAGAGACTAGAGAGATTAGAAAAAGGATTTCTAGTTTTAAGGTTTTTACACGTCCTTCCATCTGTAATGATAATGCCAAAATGTGTTAGTTTTTAACGTTTACTTAAAAAATAAATCATAATTACACAAAAGCGTAAAATACTTTTTCGTTTCTTAACTTAACCTAAAAAATATTGAATTTAACAAAAAATCAAAGTGAAAAATCACTTTATATCCCAGTTTTATTTATGTAGGTAATTTAAATTAATTAGTAATTTTATTTGTATTTTATGACGTGTCCAATAGTCATGTAAGGTCTAACGAAAATAAATCACTTTGATTTTTGTAACGGTAACATTTTTTGAAGCTATTCGTTTTCCAGAAGTGAAAATTATCTGGGAATACAGAGGAAAATTATCTGAATATACCCCTCTGTTTTTCCAGATAATTTCCACTTGCACCCCAAAGGCTGCTCGGCACTCACATAAAGGTGGATTAATACAGCCGAAAGCCCAACTTACTTAATAAATATAAAAGCTTTCGCCGCCCGCACTCATAAACTCCCCAATGCTTCAAGATTACTTATATCGCGACCAGTTCAGCAAGACACCCTGTTTTCATTATGCGCCCTGAAATACCCCAGTAGAAGGGACATTGGGGGTTCTTTGCTGATTGGTTTTGCCATTATCAGCTCTATGTAGATTGCAGGCCCGCTGCTTTCTCGAGATAAGGTTTTATGGATGCCTCGAAGAAAGGATAATGTGCTCTTTTGATGTCGAAGAACTTGAACGTTCCGGTTTCGCTGTAAAGATAGATAGCGGTTTTATTTCTTCAGCTTCAGTTTGTTTATTTTCCTTGTTAGAAGAAAGGTTTGATGAGAATTACTTCCCAACGTATTATACAGCAACGTTTAGGTATACTGTTTTTGTCAATGTTTTCATTCCATTTTTAGAGGACGTTGATTTTGCGTATAGTTATAAAGGTACGCTTCGTGCATCTTCAATTTGGAGTAAACAGCCAAGTAATTGCAGTACGTTCTGCTACGCGGTAAAACGTGTAGAGTCACTTATACTCTACGTTCTACTAGCACACTCTACGTTCGGAGTATGTGTAAGAATAAGTTATACCATAGATATACGAATTATTCTATTGGTCAAAGGCTTAAATATCCATTTTTTTGTTAAATAATATCAAACAAACATGGTTTTATAACATTGATTGTAAAAGCTTTTGTTTCTATTTTAACTTGTTCATCTTTTAAGCTGCACTGCATCCAAGATTAGATGCAAAAGAATCAATTTCGAAACCACGTGTCTGAACCAAAAAATACAGCATATGACAATAAAATTAGTCAAATTAACGCCGCAGTGTGACCGCTTAGCGCCACCAGTATAATTGTAGCTCATTTGTTCACTCGTTATATAACGGACAAAGTTCAAAACACAGTTCATTATAAAGTTGAAAACATTGTAAATTGTGTGGGTTGAACCAAGCTTCACAATTAAAACTGTCATCTTCAGAAATGTTTGTGAGACATTCGGGATAATTATTTCCAGCTCTTTTATAAGCTATACTATCACACTAAGATCATAAAAGCGAAAGTTACGATTTTTGTTAATTAATTACGCCTAAAGTATTATTGAAAACTAAACAATCGGGTTGAAGTTCTGCACTGGTGTAGCTATTGATTTGGAATAACACATATGCTACTTCTCATAAAATCTGTTCCTGTAAATGAATAGAAATAGTTTTTGTTTCAATACAGCAACACTAAATAATCTAACATGATCCTTTTTACCGGAAGCAACGCCTGCGCGAAGCTGCAGTAATTTGGGCTATTTATGGCGTCAATAGGTATAAAAAATAGATGCACACAGCCGAACTAAGAACAACCTCCCTTCGAAGTTGGTTAAATAAATGGAACAGAACCTTTCGTTCTTAGCTTTGTAAAACCTAATCGTGCTAGTTGATGACTTTGATCGTCAGAACATTCAAGTACCTAAGTATATGTATGTTTTTTTGCTAATTTGTTCTTTACAAAAGGTAGTTATTTGATTATAGCTAGCCTTACAGTCGTCAAAGCGTCGTTCAATGTCCAGGAATCTCATTTACCAACATGCTCGTTCTGACGTTAACGAAAAAAATATTCCTCCCCTAAACAAAGGGGGTTTGCGATAATTATTACGCTTGGCTGATCGATGATCGCAGGTGTTAAAAAAATGGAGAGAGATCCGACATAGTTAGATAAACCCGGAATCGGGTTTTGAATTTTATTTACAAATACACACGAAACAAAATACACAGAATCCTTTAATTAGATATATAGCATACGTGTATATTCCAGAACTAATCTTCTCTTAATATATCCTCTTGATGGGTCAAAGGGGTATATTATTAAACCAATAAATTACATGAATTTTTGACGATTTTCCGTAATTCGAATTTTTCCTTACGTTTCAGTGTCCGCAGAGCAGCCATACAAAGTTGTACGTAATTTACGAGTACATTTACTGCCACGGAGCAAGTTCGCACATGCGCGAGTCAGGACTTGAAGCCATAAATATACGCTAACCCTTCGCTCGGGGTCAGGTATGTACTGCATAAATTTATTGTTTTGTAATTTTTAAATTTCTGTTTGGGATGAGCGGAAACTTAGGGACGTAAAGCCGTTTTTGAGCCGTAAGAAGAAATAAACTTTTTTGAGTGCTCGACGATTTGTTTTATTTCTTTGGAAACACTGGCTTATGCGAAAGTCAAACTATGGTAAATTCAGTCAAATCATGGTTAATATCCCGTTAAATATAATAGTTTACTAAAAAAGAAAATTGCAATAATTTACAGAACCAAATAAAAAACTAGTATTTACAGTTGAAACAATTGATCTATCTGCTGCCTGTTGCAGCACACACAACAGTCTATAGGTAGCTCAACTGATCCATAGTGTGTATCTATCGTTGCCAGAAATTCAGCGTTGTTCGACTCATGTTGAGCAACATTATGCTGAAGCAATGAGCAGTAGAACAAGAGTTGGTAGGCATTTACCCAATAATAGTGGGTGAAATTCGATGAAGTTCGTGAAGAAAAAAATAAATATATTATTATAATAGATATTTATATTACCTAAATTTTAATATTTAGATAAAAATATATAAATATGATTATAACTTTATGTATCTACTAGTAGAATAACAAAATATAACACACATCTTAAAAGGATCATAGGTGAAGGTGGGATAGTCATATAATTTTTTCGAATACTAATTATTTAGCTAATCTATGTTTCTTTTTGACTGATAAATTAGTTAATATCACCTATACATGGGAAAGTTTTTGAAATGTGAATATTTTTGTTGTTAACCACCCCTAAAACTACTTCGTATGAATTAATTTATTAGTTGCCATGATATTTTTGTGCGAAGCCGCGGGTCTTATAAATCTAGAGCACATTTATGTTTAGCAAAAAATATGATCCACTAATAAATACCAGATATTACTTCAATTAATAAAACAGTTTACGCACACTTAAGGCAACTTAGTAGCTGTCGAGAAATCACCATAAAAATAACACTCAATTCCTTGCGCGCAATTACGACACCATTATAGGGTGGCCTGCGCTGGTTTTAGTTACTAAGTGTAACAACTACACTGAAGCAAGTATTAAAAATATACCTCAGTCGTCGATCTATACAAGGTGTAACAAAATATGTGTATTAAGCCAAAGAGGGAGGTTTCAGACCCCAATGGTGATCAGTTCTGGGGGGGGGGGAGATAATTAGGAATTCCTATTTTTCGTTTCCCATACAATAAGTTTTAATTGAGAGTGCCTTTAAAAAGTAACAACCCTATCCGAGTAACCTATGCATAACTACTACCACTGCAGGTAAGTAGGTATTTATCTTCGTAGAGTTCAGCTATGGCATGGCGGGAGACTACCTAATCTATCTATCACTCTACATCTGTGACCATACTGACGTCATTGTCACAGGTACAAGAAACCGCTGCCTTTAGAGTTGTCACTTCGTAAAAAATTAGCTGTCCATGTTGAAACTTTGATGCAGTTTTTTCCGAGATAACGATCGAAATTCGAAAAGTCGTTGAACAAAAGTTGGTCCCCGGGGGGTGGAAATTCACCCCATTTCGCTTAGTAGGTACACATATTTTGTTACACGGTGTATATAAATAAATAATGCTGGGCAATTTATTATTTATTTTATTTATTTCATACGGATCCCTAACTATTTTTAAAATATAGCCTATGTTCATCGGGGATAATATAGGAAAATTATAAAAGATGGTTAATGGCTGAAAGGGGCTAAATAATGCTGTGTGGATTGTCGGGCATTATTATTATGATTTTTATCTCATTTCCATGATCACGGGCCACTTACTGACCCGCAGCCTTATTGTCTAACTTGAAATCCATTGCCAGTGAACTTCAAACTGATAACCAGCTGTAGACCCAGTCAGAATGTCGTCGGTATTTTCACAGTATTTAACTGGTCTTCGGTTTCAGCTATTTACACAATACGAAAGTGACAATCGAAGTCCAGGCTAGGTTTGAAATGCCAAACTGAAGCCGATTACGATTACCACTTGAGTTAGACAATAGAGCAGACATGCGTGGGGCCGTAGCCAACAGCACAGAGACCCTTTATGAGAGTTATTAATGACAGAATGAAGTTTTTCATAAACGTTTCCTAACATATAGATACTCCCCATATTTTTCAAATAGATAGATTCACATCTCTAGTGAATCTGTCGACTCGAAAATTTATTTTAAAGTCGAGTTCAAAATTTTTCGATATATATTTATGGCGATATAGTAGGTACAGTGCGCGTCAGAATTAAGTATCCCCCTTGTCTACAAAATATTTAGACTACTTCTAATTCCCTCGTAAGCTTGCCACAAATTTTTACATGCAAAAATTATCGCGTCGCTTAGGATCGAACCATCGCCCACCCATACTGTTCGGCTCGATATCCCGACTTTACCAACTGAGCTGTTCATCTGTTGACAGATGCGTGCAAATTTAGCGATCGCCTTAATCCTAGTATTCATGCCAAGTCTGACCTACAGCTGACAGAACATTAATACCCGTGTCTTACCATTATTTTTATTTATTTTAAGGATGCGGGTAGGGTTTCATTTGCTATTGTTTGTAGCGAACAAAGTAATTGTCACACATCTTATTTCTTTTAGTTTACTTTGTGCGTATCTCCGAGAGTTTTGAGTGTTTTTGACGATGCATCATTTGAGTAACTTTTTAAGAACAAAAATTGCTGTTCTTTATGACCAGAGAGTCAGCAAGAAAGAAATTGCACGACAACTTGGCATTACAGTAAGTGTAATTTTCTGATTTAGATATTTTTTGCTGGAACAGCTTAGTGACAAAACATTTACTTAATATAATGCTTTTTTTAGGTGAGAACAGTAAGGCTATGGGTGAAAAGATATCTGTCTACTGGTGATGTAAAATCTAATCAACCCGGCCGCATCTCAATGGTTTATACCTCACAACGCCACCGAGATATTGTGAATCATCATGCAGCTGCACCTTTTGCATCAACTCGCATCACTGCTCAGGAATACGGCATATCTCTGTCAACTGTGAGGCGACACTTGCATGAAGGGAATATCCACAATTATCGGCCAGCTAGAAAAATTGAGCTCTCAGAAGATCACCGGAGGGAAAGAATTCGTTTTGCCAATGAATACCTTAACTTCGATTGGGAGAACAATATAGTTATTTTCAGTGACGAAAAAACATTTAGATCTGACTCAGACGGTCGAAAAATACTCCGGAGGAAACCAAATGAGCGATACATGCCACAAAACATTCAGCCTGTAAGGGCAAGTGGTAGAATAACTTTAGGTAAGCTATTTAATTGGTAAAATGTTTACATTTTCGTATAGTTTGGCGTTTCTATCTTAAGATAAGATAGATAATAAGATAATAATTCTTTATTCTCGAAACTTATGACTAAAACAAAATAAAACTAAAAGTTAAACGGAATTGGCGGCCTTATCGTTTAAAGTGATTTCTTCCAGGCAACCAAAGCTTAAAACAGAAGATTATAGGAATTTTAATTATATTATTATCTTCATAACATTAAAACTACGCAAATTAGTTTTTGTAGTAATATAATTCTTTTTTTAGGTTATTGGGGATGGATGTCATCAATGGGACCAGGCGAATTGGTGGAAGTTTCTGGTCGCATGACTGGACAGCAATATTTAGAAGTATTGCAAGACATAATGTTGCCGTCTGTCCGTGTCGCCTATCCGGAGGGACAAATTTATTTTGTCCACGATAACTGTGCCGTGCATCGCTCAAGAATGGTAATGGAGTGGTTATCATCACAATCTGACATAACTGTCATTAAATGGCCTTCTAAAAGTCCGGACTTGAATCCAATAGAAAATATGTGGGGTCAAATGGTTCTCAATTGGGACTCTAGTGATGGATGGCCCAAGTCTAACTTACAAAAAGAAGTTCTGAGGACCTGGGAAATAATGCGTGGTAGTAATAATAAGGGATGCTAGTTGGAATATGGTCACTCATATGAAAAGTAGATTAGAACAAATTATTTTAAACGAAGGTCATCCGATACGTTATTAGAGCATTTTGTTTTCACACAAAATAGAAACGTCGCGTCGGTAGGTTTTTATTAAATAATATTATGAACATTTGGCCCCACATTCCCTTTTAAAACCAATGTTAATTTACTAACGAAAGATCGAAATTGTTACTAGTTAACATGTCAGTTCTTTCGATGTAAACAAATTATTTTTAAATATATCCACTTTAAGATTTCACTGTTTGTAAATATTATTTTTAATTTAAACTTTTATTTACGTATGTATTCTCACTTATTATAGTCAAAATTTATTGTCTTTTGTTGTATAATAAAATAAAAATATTTTTATCATAATTTGTTTCTTTTTTCAATATCTTGCCATTAAGCTCGTAAGGAATAGTATTAATCAAATTATCTTATAATGCAACATGAATAGATAACGTTTGATAAAAAAAAAAAACAAAAAGAACCTACGTTCAAGAGATTCGAACCCTGTCGCTCGTATATAGAAGTAATTTGCCCGTTACAGCCGCAGAGCCACGGAACTATTTAAGAGACTACTCGAAATTATGAGTTAGATTACTAAATGAAAATAAAGCAAAATTAAAATTTATAAATAAACATAATTTTTTTTAAGAAACGTCACAAAATATTAAAGAAAATTAAAAAAATCATAAATAATGGGTAGTTTAGATATCCCACTCTTCAACGATTGGCGGGAGGATTTGAACCCACATACATTGAGATAGGGGGGGTACTTATATGTGACGCGCACTGTACATACCCTACATCTAGTGTCTAGAAATAAAGAATGTAATATTTTTTATTCATTGTTATATTTTAATAAAGAATTCAAGTCAAATCCATTCGTAGACAAAGCATACGTGTAACCTATGAACCATAGTTTGCTAATATGACTCTAAAGTCCGTCGGCAATGTCCGTGAGTTAATTTTCTTTAGAACTTAAAAGTTCGTTCCAACAATAGGTTTTAAATTTAAATTAGACTTGTGGTTCTAGTCGTTTGTTTTAGAAACCTTTGTTCTTTTTCAGGTACCTACACTACGGACTTGAGATCGAGGGCCGAATAAAGACGTAGAGACAACTCACGCGCATCTATCTGGCCATGGATAGAACCTATAAGAAAATATTGTAAGAAAATATTTTACTTACCGAATTCGCCGTTTTTATTCATCTAAATTTCTAATTATTCGACTGTAAATTATTTTTCTTCTAGTTTTTTTTTTGTGCATACTTATAATTAGCCGTCAGTTAGACATCATTTTGAGTGATTAGATCTCTTCCCCGAAATCGTTAATTCCGCGTAGCAAATTTTCCATTCGCATTTTTCCCCACTCGGACTTTTACCCATTCTCCTTTTTTATCATTCATAAATAATTCCAATGTCAAAATTTCCTAATAGCGTACTTTTCCGATTTTCTTGTTTATCATTCGCGAATATTACCAAAATCATAATTTCCTTATAGCGTATTATATAATAATCATAATTTCCTAATAGCCTATTATCCATTTTACCTTAACCTTCTTCTTTACCTATATATACTTAATTTTCAAGTTATCTAGCTGAATTGCATACTTATGATTTGTTACTTTAATTTATAAAAATGAGTTTTAAAAATATAGATATAAGTAGATATTATTTTGATAAAATTGTATTCCTCATATACCTTTAAACCAAAGCAGCAACAAAAAAACCTTCGAATTATTTCACAAAATTAAGCAGTAACAGGCAGTTTCACGTCTTCGTTTGGCGAGCTATTTGAATAATAAACTACTAAACTATTATTAAAAAAAAATACATGGAAACTTTTAATTTCGGAAAAATATCGCGTAAGAAACCAAACTATTGCAAAAAGAAGCGAATGGGAAACTTTTGCTCTGGAAAAAATATCGTTTATGAAATAGACATATTGTGATAAATGTCGCTTGGCCATAATTGAGAATGAGGAAGCAAGCGAATGAGAAAAAAAAGTGGCGGGTAAAAGTTCGAGTGGGGAAAAATGCGAATGGAAAATTTGCTACGCGGAATTAACGATTTCGGGGAAAAGATCTAATCACTCATCATTTTTGTCAAACATACCTATATTAACCTAGCTGTTAGTTCTACTAAAATTGTAAAATAAAAAAAAAACAGACACCTTGAATTACTTTTGATACTTACGGTTTATAAGAATTAATTTACAACTGAACATTATTTGTTATTGTTTTTCTTACATATTTCTCTCAAACTACGCTTAAATATAAACATAAAACTTTAGGGATGAGCGATCAGTTCTTCTTAGTCATATTTAGTGTAGAAAGAACATCACACCAAATATGACTAAGAAGAAGTGTAAATTGTTGAAATTTGTTGGTTTTATACTTATAAAATTTAATAAAAATAAAAGGTTAAAATAAAAAACACTTTGGTCAAGCAGTAAGAACTTTTTTGTGTAGATATAATTTCCTCATTAGTTTGAAAAATACATACCTACCTATAATATCTGAGTGTCTGGTCGAAGCGATGCTTGACACGAGAGCTGGTGAGTTTCTTTCGCAGCAAATCAGCATAATGATACAGTCGCCTGTATGTCATAATGCTGATTTGCTGCGAGTATAGGCAATGTAGCGTCTTTAGAACGCTTCCGACTGATAATTATTATGTTGAGCTACCTGTAGGTTGTTTGCAAAAGTTAGCAGTTAGCTCAATTATTTCAATTGTGAATACTAGTTCCAATATATTTCTAATGTGTGTTTGTTTAATTACTTTCTAAATAAAATTTTATTTCTAAATATAATTGAGCACCAATTACGTATCAATTTAAACATACATACATATTATCTAAATGGCTTTCTACGTTAGGTATATTTAAACTCAATTATTAAGACCCGCATCATAACGCAAAACAATCTTAATTAAGCCACATCCCAGTAGGTAAGTACATAATTTTACCCCATGTGCACTTAATCTATAGCAGTAATTAAAAGCACGTGTCACTTTTATACGCCATTAACTTATTGGGAATAATTAGAATGCATAAATAAATATGTGGGTATTATTTACATTTTATCCGTAACTGCTAGTCCACTGCTGGACAAAGCCTCTGCCTAATGAGCGTCCTGTCTTCGGCCAGCAGATTTGCAAAACATTGGCGTCGTACACTATATTTGCAGATCCACGGTGTCCACTCGAGTGGTCGTTTATTCAGCGTTCTTTAAAAATATAACGTATCGATTAGTATATGAATTCTTATTCGTAAAACTATTCACCACTTTGTTAATTGCGAGTATTAGTAGGATCAATGGTCCTACGAGTGGGAGGTTTTCCATCACACCGTTTAAGTATTTCTTAAATGCGCACTATACAAACTGCTCATATTTTATGTACAATTTCGAGTAGTTTATGGTTTATCAAGAGTTAGTTAACAATTACAAATAGTTAATTTTATCAAATAAACTCGTTAAAGGCGTCCCTAGCCTTTTGAGTTATTTATAAAATCTTACAAGTATTTAGTTTCTACATTGTAAAACTTTTACGTTAAAGAAAAACAAAAACAAACTCCATTTCACATTGCATCGTGGCTACCACTCGAGCGTGTTTACTCCCCAGTGCTTATCGGTTCCTCGCTCAGACAAAATAAAAACTTTTTATTTTGTCTGGTGTACTACGAGCTAGACTGCCCCATCGCCACTTCAGCTGGCCAATTCTGAGTCGTCAGTTGTTTGGGTTCTTCTACGAATATCATTTGCCACATGTTATAATGTTAGACTAAGGTTATATACGTTTTTAGGGTTTTGACATCGGTTGCAAAACCCTTATGAAATCGCTTTGGGTCTGTTTTGTGTTTTGAATCCTTAATATCTCGGAAACTACTGCAGCTATTGACTTGAAATTTGAAATAATAATACATTTTGTGCGCCCGCACATATTTATAGAAAAATAAATGAAAATAAATGAAAAATAAAAATGAAGATTTTCCATACAAATTTTGAAATCGAAATTTTAAATGGGACCTACAAAGTCGAAAGTGGTATCAAATGAAAGGTATTCGTTTGTAGATTTCAAAATAGTTTTTGAAATTTTGGTAGATTTTATACTTTTTGAAATATTTTGAAAAAGGTCAAAAAAATGACCGTTCCCCCCCCCCTATCTCCGAAGATTGCAGAGCGATCGACGTGATATGTACCAAGTGTTTGTAGATATGAATCTATATTTTACAGGAAAAATATAGAGAAGTCTGTAAAAATAACAGGTTTTGAAATATGGTCAAAAAAGGGCGGGAAAAATTTCTGAAGGGCTGACTACCCCACCGAGTTGGGTATCAAATGAAAGGTATTGGCTTGTACATTCCAATACAGTTTTTGAAATTTCGACAGATTTTACACTTTTTGATATATTTTGAAAAAGGTCGAAAAATTGACCGGTACCCCCCCCTTATCTCCGAAGATTGCAGAGCGATCGATGTGATATGTACCAAGTGTTTGTAGATATTGATCTATATTTTACAGGAAAAATATAGAGAAGTCTGTAAAAATAATACTTTTTGAAATAAGGTCAAAAAAGGGCGGGAAAATTTTCTAAAGGGGTGACTACCCCACCGAGTTGGGTATCAAATTAAAGGTATTGGTTTGTACATTTTAATACAGTTTTTGAAATTTCGATAAGTTTTATACTTTTTGAAATATTTTGAAAAAGGTCAAAAAATTTACCATTCCCCCCCCTTATCTCCGAAGATTGCAGAGTGATTGATGTAAAATGTACTAAGCGTTTGTAGATATAGATCTATATTTTACAGGAAAAATATAGAGAAGTCTGTAAATATAATACTTTTTGAAATATGGTCAAAAAACTAATTTTCATACAATGGGGGCTATTTCATTGAGAGTCATATCAAATCAAAGGTATGGATTTCGACAACTCAAAACAGGTTTTGAAAATCGTCTAAGTTTCATACTTAGTGAAATAGGTTGAAAAAAGCCGAAAAATATTTGTAGGTACCAACCCACTTACCTACCCACTAATCTCTGTAGTAACTGTTTTAGGAGTTCCACAGCGCACCAAAACCGTTGTTCTCAAAATTTTTGAGAAGAGATAGGTATGTATCCTAGATAATCCACACAGTATCATTTACCCACAAGCTATGCAAAGCTTGTGTTATTGGTATTACTACGATAGCTGTTATACTTAATAAAGTATAAGTATCACATTAGGTGATTTATTTTTGTGTACTGAAAAGGACTAGAACACCCGAACAAATAATCTGAAGATCCTACAAATATTAGTCCCGAGGCAGGAATCAAACCTCCACCTCCTGCGTTGTAAGCCCACCGCGCCAAGAGGTTGTCATATACGTACCTACCTAAACGACAAAAGTTCAAAACCCTCGGCGCGCGAGTTACACTCGCACTTGTCGTACTTGTTTGTATGGGCCGTCGTTTTTAGGTATATATTTTACATCTCGTACTTGACTTATGTTGCCTGAAATAAATGATTTTATTATCGGGCGCAGTTTTTGTTATTATCGGGCGCAAGTCCGGCGTAAATCACTCAGAAATTATTTATTTATTATATATTATTTTTCGTCTATTATTTTAATTTATTTATTATTGTTGTGTTTCGTTTTCATAAACTGCTCCGTTCGTTCAAGTTTTTTATTTAGGTGAGTGGAAGGTATCTAAACTTATCTTATCGTTAAATTACTCTCTGTAATTTTATTTTACGTTAATCATTATGATATAGTTAATAATATTATAAGGAGGAAAATTTGATTATTTGTTTTTCACATTTGTATTAAATACCCGTATACCTAATTTTTTTTCTCTGACTTCGTATGGGCAAGTTTTCTACTAGAGTTTCTCTACACTAGATCGTTATATCTATAGTGTTTTTTGCTTAGTTTTATTTTTCCGTACCCTCTAATGCGATCAAATGGCAAGAAATAATGGCCTTGTTAACGGGAGCTATAACTCCGCTAGCAGGAAACACTTGAGCGCTTTTTCTAAGGGGTGGTAATGGTAAGCGACTGGAGGAAGAATTAGCGAAACGACAGATTCAGATTTCTATAATTTTATTTATTTAGGCTTACAAAATAAGCACGTAGACAAGTCAAATAATAAAATAACCATAATAAATAAACTTATACACAAATAAAGTAAAGAACAATGGCAGAATTTGGTCTGGACTTTTTTTTGCGTCCATGGATCTGATGTATATGAATCAAATTTAATAAATTTTCTACGATTTTTCAATTATTCACTCCTTCTTGTAAAGGCCGGAGTTATTTTATGATATTATAAAGCTTATCAAATGATATTCGAATTAGGTACATTCGAAATGTTACCATTTTATTAGTGGTGCAGGTACAATTATTGAATGCAATGTATCATTTGTCTTTGATTTGTCTTTGATAGTGTCATGTTGTCAGCGGTTGTCTGTCAAGACCTCTGAAGTCAAGACACCACAGAATCTAGAACGTAGTAGTTTTATTCTCTTTGACAGAATCCTTCCGAGACTGCGGCGTTTTTCATCTCTGCTGTGTTTTGTGTTTATATTTTGGTTTTCTATTTATTTTTACCCACAGGCGACGTATGTAACACCCGACCTGGACTGTTTATGGACTGATTGATACTGCCCTGTGTCTGGCTAGTGCGTGCCCTTAGGACTCCGATATTGTTGTTTTGGGTGTTCTGGGCATTTTCTATTAAAATAAAAAAATATCTATTAATGTAGGTATACCTATATATATCATTTTTAGTAACTAAGTTATCTAGTAGAAACTCATAACATAACACAACCTCTGCTTAGCTTATTTTTTTGTGTTTACGGGGCAAGTACGTACATTTTTTTTAATACACGCTCAGCTTTCGTAAACATACAAGAACTTTAGAATTTGTTTTGCTCATTTTGTTTATCATTTCTCATTTCGAATATTTAAGGTGGCGGGCGTGGTCTAATAGATAAGACCAAACCACATTATCCATTTCTTTATGATATGATTTCAATCTGCGATATTTTATGGACAATAATTATTGTTTGACGTTCATTCATAACCAAAAAATTCAAATACTGAAATCTTTTTTTTCCGGCTTTCCCCAAAGAAAATAGTCTCATTTATAGATTCTGGAGCTAACGCCAAATCTTTTAACATTTTTTTCATTACGGTACGCTTCAATTTGATCCCAGACAATTCTTAGTATGGAGACCTGCCATTGTTCTTTATGAGTTATTATTATACATTATAAATTATCTTTGAAAAATTTTGAAACTGTATTAAATATGATGCAAATTATATAATCTTGATAATATGAGTGTGAATGAATATGACAATTCACAGAGCATTATCAAGCCCCAATCAGAGCAGAGTTTGTGTTATGGATATGTACTTAGATAACTAATACACAGACAACTGACATATTGAAATACACTACACAGATAGATATATTTTTAATATACGTATGAGGCATCGTAAAAAGCATTCACGTACAAACATTATTTGGTTCCGATTCGGATCCGCAATCGCCTGCGTCGATTTCAGTACATCAACATAAAAAAAGCTTTATATCTAGAAAAAAACCCCACGACGCTGTGTACTGGATTAAAAGTAACTGAAACAGTTAATAACCTGAAACGAAATAAAGATATTACATCATTTAATTATTTCTATGACAAATTATCATCAATCCAAAACTCAAGCCATTTCCTCAATACTGTTACCCTTCTTTGTCCCTGTTATACATTCAGCAAGCTCATTTCTAATTCCTTTTGCACCCCTACAATCCCTCTCTTTCTTTCCTCTGCTTGCATATATATCTATCTCTATCCAGTCGTTAAAGATGGCGGATGCTGAGTCGAGGGGGACGGGGGTGATTTCATAGGGTGAGGGTGGAATTTTGAGTGAAATCACGAAAACTCGATGGTATATTAGTGAAGCTATGTTATTGTAGGAGTATTAGTCCATTATGCTAGATGTGTTTAGAGCCTGTAACGAAAAGGGGAGAACAATTGAAATGAAACAAGTGTTTTTGGAAGCGTATAGCTGTTTTATTTAGTACCTAGAAGTTTTATTAATTATAATATACTAACATTCTTCATTATACTTAACAGAATTGAGGAAAAATAATTTAACCCATTTATTTACATCCTTCTGTGTTTCTTTAATCGATGTATTATTCCACCCAAATAACAATATCCTACTAATATTATAAAAGTTTGTAAGTATGGATGGATGTTGTTACTCTTTCACGCAAAAACTACTAAACGGATTTTGATGAAACTTTGTACACATAATATAGTTTATGAAATGAAACAACATATGGGACACTTTTTAACTCGAAAATCCAACGGGCTCGGGAGTTACGCGGGTAAAACCGCAGGCACCCAGCTAGTCTAATAATAAGGGTTCTGCACCGGCTTAGGTATTATTTATGGAAAGTCAAATAAACCAAGCTATCCATTCTTCGAAAAAAAATTCTTAGATTCTTTTGACTTGTTTGGATTTAGGTAGGTAGGTACCTAAGCACATATTTATAAGAAATTTATTCAAACTAATAAGTATTACTAAATAACAACTAGTATTAACACCTTTAAAATACCATAATTATAATGCTGGACAAGTCACACAGCATAATCTAGCCCCAAGTTAAGCAAGTTAAGCTTTGGTACTAGAATATGACTGATATACATTTTTATTATAAATGGAAAACGACCAGAACAACCTGAACCAAAATCTGCAGATCGTAGAAAAAAAACATTTTCTAGTAGGTAGAGTGCCCATAATGCTGGCAGCATTGCCACGTTGAATGGCAAAGCAAATTCGTTGACCGAAGTAGAAGCCAGCACTCCGATCACCAATAAACTCTGTGAAGACATGGCCCTCTGGCCAAGTGAGATGAAGACCTGCGAAAGACTACAGGCTGCGAATGCGGCAAGCTTGAGACAGGGCGCGATGGGACTCACTATGGGAGGCACAGTCCAGCGGTGGACTAACTAGACTTATGATGATAATGATTAAATAAGTAAATATTTTATAATCTACGTAGTTTCGGCGTTATTCATGTCGTGAATGACACATATTTACCTTCACAATTAATTCTTTCATCATCATCATCATCAGCCTATAATAGTCCACTGCTGGACCTCTAGGCCCCTATAAAGCACCATAGATGCCAATTTTTATCATTTGGGGGTTATTGCCCAAAATCCCCACGCTGGGCATGCAGGTTGAAATAAATTATTCCATCTAACACGTTGTGAAACTAAGGCGTTGTTTAATAATTTCACGAAAAGCTCAAATATCAAAACAATAAAATACTCAAAATTAATAATTTGGTACATGACATTTTTAATTAGACAAATGAACCTTTCAAAATTCCTACACTAGGTTAGGTTCCACCGTTATGTTATCAAAACAAACGCTCCGAACTAATTCCTTATTTAAATAAGGGAAATTAACATGGGACCTCTGTCCCTTGTCCAGGGGCAATATAAAATGAGGGGAATCGGAGGGTCATCCATAGCTAATGCTAGCTGCGGGCTCGGAGTCACGTTCCTGATTATATAAATAGCCTGGTTTGGTTATACATACACCTACCTATAGATATACGATCTAGGTACTTTTTAAGGAAAGAGATAGATAACAAAAACAAACTGTACTTGAGCTATGCGCTCCGTTATAGATAGAAGTATCAATAAGCAAAAGCAGGCTCTTTCACAGGAATTATGAAAGCATAAAGAATTATATACCTATCTACTTGTAACAATATGCTGTAAAGCTGGGCTCGGTTTCACTAGTAATGTTGTAGCATGACTTATCTATATATAGAGTACCTAGATTTATGGTCATGCCTATTATTTTGCACCTAAGATACCTAAGTATAGAAAAAAAATTGTGAGAGACTATACGGTGGGCATAGTGGTAAAGGATAATTACTAGAACAAGGTGTATATCCAGAATATATAATATTACCTACCAGCATGAACAAATGAGTTTTTATGAACATTTGAATTAAAAAAAAATATCGGTTAATTTTAGAAGACCACAGCGCCATCTGTTGCATTTTCTTCGAACTAAGGAGTGCCCGTGCCATCTGCTGTATTTTCTTCGAACTAAGTGCAGAGAGCACCTAACATCATGCCGTATCATTTTAGACGACGTGTTTCGCAGTTCATAGCGACATCTAGCGTTTTAGTGATGGACTTATTTGTATGCTGAGCTTTCAAAGCTTCTATTAGTGGTCCTTTTTCTCCCTTCGATGGTAGCAAAAAAGCTATCTTTCGGCATGATAACTGTGGTTTTGTTTGGGGATTGAATTTGTTTGAATAAAACATAGATGCCACTATCTGTACTTAATTTTTTTTACCATAAATGTTGATGATTTGATGTTTTACTATAGGAAACTGAAACTGGTAAAATAAATTATTTAAGTTTCATTGTAACAACCTACTACATGACGTCACAATGAGATGAACAGTCTGACCCATTTATGGAGCTTTTGTCCATCTTTATTTTCGTCATAAAATTATAACAATAATGGTGATTATCGAATGTTTTGTGACTCAACTCAGCCATAAAACCTTAAAAGGGTTGAATGAACCTTTGTTGCTTGATACAAGGAAAAAAAATATCTTCACAGGGTTGTAATCAAGGAATTTCGTTATCTTTGTAAATATTTACTTAATGTGTTTTAACTTTTAATTACCTATTCCTTCGAGATTAAAGATTTCAACGCGCATTGCTGGCAAAACCGCTAGTACCTACCTACCTACTTATGTATAATAGACCTACGAGATTTAATCGCTCGCCATCGGCAGAGATTTATTTCCCTTAAACAAGTTCTCGGACTGTAAGGTTCTTGATTTATTTCCCCGCAAACAGTCAGGTTGTGAAATGATCCCTACCGAGGATATCTTTCTGGACTACAGCATGGCGTTCTTAAAAAAGAGTCTCGTAAGAAATTGCAAAAGTCAGCAACGCACGCGTAATAACTTTGATGTTGCAGGCGTCCATAGACTGCGGCCGCTTTCCATTAGGCGAGTCGCATGCTTGTTTCAGACTATGTTGGTATAAAAAAACTACATTTCTGGATTTGATTCCTACTCACATAAGTAATCGAAGAGACAGAGTGTTTGGTAATGTAAAATCTTATATTCTATGCAGATAGTCTACTAAACCTAACCTATAATCGGGTAAATAATTAATAAATAAATAATTCCTTGTACTTACGTACTTACAATGGGAAAAATCACATTAGATATAAATAATATTCCTTCCGGGCTGTTTGGAACTAATCTCAGAATACCCATTACTTCATGCGTGCAAGCAGTGCGAGTAGATTGAGATGGTTGGGCAAAGACAACATCTAAAGAACTAAATGAACCTGGCCGAAATTATGCACAAATGAACATGAATGATATTGAAATGAGATGAATTAAGCCGCAGGCAAAAAGTGGTCCTTCATTGTAAAGAATAAGAAAGAACTAGAACGAAGATGAGGTTAGATGTTGAAAGGCACCGAGTGCGACCCTGCTCTTTCTTATTTTTGCCAAGCAAGATTGTATTTTACTTTATTTTAAAAGGGTTAGAGACCTCTCGCCGCCAGAGGGGATGCACGAATGGTGCCAGAAGAAGAATAGTTTACATTTCAGTCATCTACCACGCTTCGTGTGTTTAGTTATACATATAAGTGTAATTTTGACGTGTTTGTGTTATACCTAGCTTAAGCAATTTTGAATTCTAATTAGTGCAAAAAACCTGAGAGGTAAGTTATACAGAGGAGCCCCTACCTATCCAAGTACCTAGTACCTATCTATGTATACAGTTTAAAATTTTTAGATGGAGTGATAACTCACGTGCTTGTGATTGTGAGATGGGTTACGGTCTTTGAATCCTCGTCAACTAAAGCAATAGGTATGTTATTTTATTTACTTTCTTCATTTCTTTACGTACAATTTATGCTGATCTTATATCTTTACTCACATTTTACTGAAAGAAAAATTCACTCACGCGGACGTTAATCCATGGTCTCACTATCTGCATCTCCAACATCGATCGAGCGAAGAAAATTGTACACCGCCATATTTGCTTTAGATCTCCGATTGGTGGGATTGGTGCATTGATGACATTGAATGATTCGAAAGCGCATGCGTGCTCTCCCAAAAGGAAAACGCGGGGAACCAACGAATGGGAATCTTTCTTTGCGGCCGCCATTGCTTTAGGGCGGGAACAACTGTCAAAAGAGTGAAAGATATAAAATTAATGCGCGCGTTTGTATCCACATCACGTCATTCGATCGATGCTAGCATGAGGGATCCGTCCATGTCCATCCTGCAAATAGAAAAGTAAAATGACAGACAAGTATGGCTTCGCGTTCGGAAATAGAACAGCAAAATGGAAGTTGAATGGGCAAGTATGGCTACTCGTGACTCACGAATGTATTTTATGATTATCTAAAATTAAGTGATGTAAATAGTTTTCTGGTTTAATAGGGGGTTCTGAATTTTTTTTGTAAAGTAATATTAACATAATTAATAGAAGTTTTGACCGAGTGACCAATCCAAAGGATATCTTACCTTAGGTTCGGTCTGTTCGGTCGGACTATTCGGTATCGAAGCGATGTGAAATCAAAGATATATTAAACTTCCTGGGCTGGTTCATAAAAAAAGATTTTCCAAAAAAATCAGTAACAAAGTTCGAAGTTAAATCCATTTTCTAGAATAAAATCGTGTAAATCGTTGCGAGCTCTACCTACATCACTATTGCAGAAAATTTCAATGAATTTCCATTTAGATAGGTAAGTAACTCCTACTTTGTACTACTAAGTGCCTCCGCACTCTTTATTCTTTTTTACAACTAATAAATGTAGGTATGTTATAAATTTCCTACCACAGATCGGCAAAAAATACACAAATAACAGTAACTACCTAGTCACAAAAATCATATTATCGACAGGGAGGACAAGGCTTTTTAATAAGGGTTATCCATGATTGGCGTTCTGGTAACACTACCTTATATATACCTTCGTAAAAGTTGGGATATTTGACTGAATTTTTGCATAGAAATCCTACTATCAAGAGGATTCACTGGGATGAAAGCTCTAGCAAGCATAAATCAAGCATCTAATGTTTTTAGAACGTTTAGAATAATAACGTTTAGAATTTTTGGAACTTTAGGTGCCTAGAGATTGCCCATAATAAAGACATTTGTACGATTATTTGCTGTTGAAATAATATTCAGAAGCGAGTTAAAATCCCATAGTAGGTATAATATACCTAGATCATATCTTACTATAAAGCATATTGTGACAAAACAATACCTATAGGTAGAGGAAAATGCGACTGAGAAATAAAACACCCGATTAAAATCTGAGTGTTTCTATTCTTATCGTATAGTAGCAATAGCAAACAATTCAATAATGTACCTATTTACTTATAAAGTTTGATGTGAACTTTTGCGTCAAAATATCACAACTCCGCCAAACAAACATTGATTTACGATATCATAAATCAAATTAGCACATCCCAGTTTATACACGGTCTGAATGGTCTATTGGACCCTTAGACAGATGATTTTCTACGGTTGCAAATAAATTCAAAATATAGTGGGAATCAAAATATTTTAGTAGTAGTGAGTAATTAGAAGTACATAATTACCGTGTTTTCTTTTATCAAATAACTTTATAAAATCAAATGTTGGTACTTAGGTATATCGTGTATCATACATATCAATGGCTCAAACTTTCCTAATTGGTAGAAAGTGTATAAGTGTTTATACCTGCGGTGGAACATTACGCAAGGCTGATCTATTTACACTTGTAGTACCTACTTCTTTTTTAATTGAAAATTTATGGTTAAATATACTCAAGTCTTTTTTAATAGCCACCCAACGTGAACGTGATCTACATAATAATATTGAACATGAAAGTAGGTATCCACCGTTCATGAGGAGTGTTGACGAAGAGAACTCTAAAACAACTGAACACATCTGTCTCAAAATTTACACGCATAGAGTTTTAGTTCTTGGAATACCTACCTAACATACTTATGCATATTAATAGGCTTACTTTTTATTCCATAACGAGTGTATGAAGCCGCGAGCAGAAGTTAGGAGATTGAAAATACCTACCCTATCCCGATCGCAACCATTTTCTCATCTCGAAATTTCCCCTTGCTTTTGTATTTTATATGGCGGTCGTAATTTTATGTAATTTACAACACGAAACCAAGGGGGATGTAATGGAAGAACCCTCGTTAATCTAACGAAATAGCATTGTTTGATTTACTACATAAGTATTACAAAATGATCATCTTGAAAGAGTATGTATTACTTACCTACCTATACGACAAAAGTTCAAAACCCTCGACGCGCGAGTTACACTCGCACTTGTCGTACTTGTTTAAGCTAATATTAGTTCATAACATAGTTATGAAAGTCACTCGCACACTAGGCTAGCTTTAGAGATTAGCGATTTAATTAACAATAGAGTCCCGCTCCGGCTTTGCTTTGCAATGCTGTTAAAAAAACCTTCCTCTTGGATTGTCATGATATCTATAAAAAAACGGCATCAAAATGCGTTACTTAGTTTTGAAGGATACATAGGCCTATGTCCAGCAGTGGACTAAAATAAGCTCATGATGATGATAAATAGGGAGAAACAAACAGACAGCGGGAAGCGTCTTTGTTTTATACTATGAGTGATTCGTCACAAATGAAAAACCTATACAAATTTATTTTACAAAGAAAAAATAAGCTGCTACAACTAGGTGCCAGTGCCTTGGCAATACAGGTCACTAACCAACCTCATCCACAAAAACAAAAATGAAAACAATCTAAAAAAAATTAGGCATTTTTTGGGAACTTAATATCTATTACGCATAAAATATAGTTCTCTAAGTAGTTTTAACAACCTTACTTACACTTTTATGTCACACACATTCATACAATTTTTCAGTGTTGTATTTATATTTAAAAAGCGACGTGTGACCCAAGAGCTGGTCAATATCTGGCGCAGCGCATCAGCATTGCCATACAACGTGGCAATGCAGCCAGCATCTTGGGTACCTACACTTCCAACTGGTATTGATATGGATCAGTTGAGCTACCTGTAGTTTGTTCGCAACAGTCTGCAGTTAGCTCAATTGTTTCAATTGTAAATACTAGTTTTTTATTTAGTTAGATCATTGTAATTTTATTTTTTAAAAACATAAAATAAATTAATTGAAAACGTTAAAGATAGTAATTATACCTATCAGATTTAATTATTTTTTGAGTGGTGTTGTCTGTTGCTTCCTTTAGGTTTTTATGGAAAGCGATAGGATAGCGATATGATAACCCGGCAGAAAAGGATCATATTTAAAAATTTGCTCTACTCATCTCAAAATAAATATAAATAATGTCGGACAATCCACACAGCATCATCCAGCTAGCCCCAAGCTATTATTTATATCAGTCATCTAGTACCCATAACACAAGCTCTGCTTAGCTTGGGGCTAGATGATGCTGTGTGGATTACATCAACATCATCATCACCAGCCTATAATAGTCCACTGCTGGACATAGGCCTCCCCTAATGAGCGCCATAGATGGCATCATTATTTGGGGGTTATTGCCCATGGTGCCATGATTATGGGAAATAACCTCCAAATTATATTATAATGCCATCTATGGCGCTCCTTAGGGGAGGCCTATGTCCAGCAGTGGACTATTATTGGCTGATTTTGTTGTGGTTGTTGTATGTATTCATGCAAATAAATGTTTGATTTGATAAATTTTTACCACCTTATTTTAGCACTAGGTGAACATTTGGACCCATACAAAAGATTTAAACGCGCATCATAAGCTTGATTGAGCTTTTGCACATGTCCAGATTTTTGTTCTTAGATCGCTTATTTATACAAATCAGATTTCAATTTTTTTTCTCAGTTTAGGGTGTTCACTGGAAGTAAAGCGTATTTTCAAAATTTATGTGGTATAAATCCTTTTTATTTATTCAAGGCGACGATAATTCGTTGCCAAAAATTTACGTAAATTTACGGACTTTAAGTAGCTTTGCCAGAGTATAAGTTAAATACACGTGCGAAGCCGGGGCCTACTGCTAGGTAGTAATTATTACAATAGTTTTTCTAAACCGTTAACCTACGGAATTTAATTCGATAATCTATAGTTGATGCTTGTTATTTAAGTCTAGAAGTCTTAAGTCTAATTGGCTTTAAACTACTCAAACTAAATGAAATTAACTATGAATGTGTGGTTGGTTTTATTTCTTAGAAACTATCTATTCTTATTCTTTGCAATGACGAGGAAAACTTTATGTTTTAGGATTCGACTTGCCAGTTTCACTTTAACATCTTAATTGAAAATTATAAAGTGTATTTTCGGACAGTATCCCAATTTATTCTGTCCGAAAGTACCTCATATATACCTTATATACCTATTTTTGTTTCATATTTATAAGAGCAATCCGGGTGTTCAAAACTATCTTAGCTAACAAAGATTTCAAAGGTAGTATGAAAATTCTTTTGAGTGAATATTTGAAATGTCATAGATTATTTTTGAAGGTATATTTTATGCACAAATAATTTAGTAAATTGAAAATGCATATGTTGCGGTGTAATATTTTTTTAAATTTATTTATCTTTTGCATCTGACAATTTCTACCCTACCCAGTAGCTACTTTATGTAGGTAGATAAAACATTAGATGTAGCTTTTAGTAGATCGTATAAATAATTGAGGTAGACGGTAGCACGTCCGCCATAAAAATAAAAAAGCTATATCGTCGACCACGATAAAAAGTGGGCTCACATAAACTGAGTTAGTGCTTTCTTGGTAGGTATATTGGTAGATACGTACGTTGTAGCTAGATAGGAAATAAATTATATCAAGTGTACTACCTAGATAGATAAAATTTAAATACCTATATAGATAACGACGTTTATTGGTTCTGCAACATACGGCAGTTAGTGGTTTATGAGTAGTACAAAATTTTCACAGAATAATAAAACAGGAAGCATAAAATACCTACCTACTTAGGTCTTATCCGCACTGTTTGTGTCTACAACTGAACAAGGGAGGAGGTTGGCATACACCGACGGAAGACCGCCCTTTCTCTTGTAGGTTCCCTTAGTCACCTTTTGCAACACCACAGTCAAAATATAGTATTATCTGTATTATTCTGTGGTATGACACATCATAAAAGTGACGAAAAGCTTCCTAAGACTATGAAACATAAAAGTACAATAGGTAATAAAATTACCTTTCAGCAAAATACTCCATCTAATTAAATCACATAATAATCTTTACCAATAAAATTGTTAACGGAGTTTTGAGGATTATTTGCTTTTGTTTAGAAAATAATGATGACAATCATTTGTCTGGTTCACAACTAAGGGCTGAAGCCGTGATCACCGATAACGACAAATCCGATGATGATGACGAGTGCAATTTTGCGTCCTAGCGGGACAAAGCTCATCTGTATAAGCGCTCAAGAATGGATAACCCAATCCCAAGTGTCAGCTCTGCCAATGTAATTTCATCTCCATCGTTTTCGCAAAGAACCGGAGTGTTCCAAAGAACAAAGCTTACACTTGGAGCATACTTGGAGTTCACGAGTTATTCGTAGAGAACTGCTGAGCAGTTCAAAGAAAACCCCATGTATTTCTTTAATTGTCTGTTTCACATCCAATATCTTTTACCTACTTTGTAACCTATTTAACCGTGGCGATAAGGTTAGACGGTATACCGACGTACCGTTTTGACAGAGTATAAATAGGTACCGTATATATATAGTAAACTAGCGGCCCCCCCGGCTTCGCACGGGTATTTAACGAAAAATTCAAGTTTCATGCGGAACAGTAGTTTCCAGTAATCCAGTAGTTTCGATGCCTATTCAATTTAAACAAACAATCAAATCTTTCCTCTTTATAATATTAGTATAGACATAGATACCGTATAAACCCACCTACTGCCGCGCGGCATGAAAAAAATTACTATGAAATCATAATACGTAGGTAAAACATCGTCACAGGCAAAACTATAAAATAGAGGTATTATAGTTTTGGTTAGGTCTTTGGCCAAACATCTTCGTAACCGCACTTTTCGTCCTTATAATATTAGAAGTTTATTAGAACAAATGTGCCTGTTTTACCAGCAAAAAAAAACGTTATGTTTACCATGACAAGACCCACATTAATTTCGAGGCCCATAAAACGGTACCGTGCCTCTTAACAAGCATCAACAAAATTATATTGTTATGTATCAAATTCATCTCGGAAAGAACATTGTTGTGGCCATAAATAGTTCACGACAAACAATCCCCAAATCCAATTTCGGGTCGCTATTTTACGACCAAGGCCTGGTGCTACAGTATTATGCAAGCTGTGCAATTTTCTTCCCAAACTTTATTCTTGTTTTTATGGGCGTCTACTTGAGTAATGAAAAACTATTAAAGTGCCCGTGTGGGGATAAACTGAGGGTCGTTTCGGACCTTCTAGTTTTATTAAGGCCCGACGAATGGCAGACCGCCATTTTTACAACCCCGCCAATTTCATGAGCAAGCCAAAAGATGGCAACCCACATTTGTGTCCGCAAGTGAGTTTTAGATTATTTGTATCCTGCATAACCTTACGCCTCAGACTTTACTTTCCAACCGTTTTTCGTGTTAAAGTTGGTGTCTATTTTAACTTATTCCTGGTATATTTATCGATCAGCTCAATTCGGTACAGCGCGTGAGAAATGTATTCTGTCTCCCCAAACACTTTCCCAATCTTATTGCCACTCATCTAGTAGGTACATAGTGCTAAGTTACCTACATGTTTTCTATGAAGTTCTGAGCCTGGAACATATAGTACTATGCCTGTATAATATACCTATTCCTACATAAATGTACCTAAAAGCCAATCATATAATGATTTGCCTAAGACCTAATCAAAATAATCAATCTTTACTATTTAGAGCAAGAAATAGATCGAAGTTTCTTATGGTAGAGCATTATTAGTAGAGAACCCTATTAATATATGTATACCCTATCCTACCTATTCTTAAAAACCAAATAATTCTAATAAATTTAAAGTACATATACTTAAGAAGTAGGTACTTTATTAATAATCTGAAAAAGTACAATATATTGGGCTTTTATTAGAATTTCTCAGGCATCAACCAAGAAAGTAGATATTCGCTGCCTCGCGCCGCGCCGCCGCATAACTTTTCTATCTTGATAGGTGCACCGCGCAAGTGCCTTTTAAGTTTTTCTTCGGAAAAGAATAATAATAATTGGGAGATTTTGATAAAAACTAATACTTATCACACAATCATAAAGTTATAGGGGACGACTAGTAAAAATCTAATACCTACCTCGGAAATAAGTAGAAAAATATATTAGTTCGGGAATTATCGGAGAAGCAAGTCAAGTGAGTGGACTTGAAACTTTGAATTTGATTACATTCTTTAAGCTCCGTAGGTCATGCTAATTATAACTACAGATAGTACTTAAAGTTTATTACATAATGATTTAGTTTGGCCAATTTATCAATTTTAGACCATCGGTGCGTGCCTGCGCATAGGTGGCCGAGGCACTGCAGAATCGCGGTAGTCGTAACAGCAAACGAGTTGTTGCATTGGAACCGTAAAGCATTGTAAGCGTATTGAGTATAGTTGACCCACAAACTCGCTAAGTAAAATGATCCTACATTTTGCTCTAGATAAGGTAGGTAACCTTCACTCCTCTCTCTGTTGTATCATGCCGGTTTTTTCATTGCTTCGCACCTGAATGTGCGTTACAAATAAGTTGGAACATAAACATTCCTGCTGAAGGCTTAGAAGTTATATTTGTTAGGACAGGAGAACTATTAGAGGATTATTATAAAAATAACAATAAACGAATAATTTTTATTTTTCTTTGTTTTCCCTGAGCCTTTTTATAATGCAACTGAGATACTGTATGCTATTGACTAACATTACATCACTCAGTACAAAACTTTTCACGATAGAAAACTGCTAGGTATACACCTACGCTGAGTGATACTGCAAAATATTCAAACCAAATGATTAATCTTTGTGAATTGACTTAGAACTTTAGTATGGTATCTAATAAAACATTTTTGTAATACTGAGGTCTATATTATAGGTAAACCTTTTGTTTTTGTTGGCCGGCAAAATTAATATTAGCCCAACCGTGATCTCCTTTAAAATCCAAGAATCATCCGCATCGCCACGAGAGGAGTCGGACTTATAACCCCAATGGATATTGTGGGCGTTAAAATCGCCTACAAACATAAAAGGACTTGGAATCGATGAATCAAATTTACTTTAACTAAAGACTGGACTGCTGTTTGTAGGACTGTAGAAACTAACAATAGATATACTTTTATTATTTAAATTTAAGGTGACATAATATGTTTTGTAGTGAGTTATCGAAGTAGGTATCTATTTTTGTGTGTAATATATTACTAGCGGTCCGCCCCGGCTTCGCACGGGTATTTAACAAAAAATTCGGAAATTATACACTCTAACACGATGGGTTTCACAGTTTTCATACGGATCCCTTACTTTTTAAACAGCATTGGGGTTTTTGACTTTGACTCGACACTGCATAACTGACACTGGCCGTAGAAAAAGCAAGCACCGTGCGCTATATATTCAACCTCTTTTTCTATTTTGACGCGCCATAATATAAAAAGAGGTTGAATAACAGCGCACGGTTCAATTAGGTATTGAATTTTTCATGCGGATCCCCATGGATTTATGAAAAGTACGGATAGAATCCTGTCAAATCAAACTTGAATCTTATCAATGGCGGAATGACATTGAGTGTCAGTGTATAGAGAGTTGCCAACAGAAGAAAAAATTACCCATAATTTTTATAAATATTCTTCCTAATAATTGTTTACAAATGAATATGTAAATTATAAAAAATCAACTAAGGTACTGCTTTAGCCACGGTAATCGTCTTTATTAGACCTACTTTTTATAATTTTCAATTTACGCCAGCGCTTTATGGTAGCACCATAAAGCGTAGTTAGCAAACTACAGTGAATTTGATTATCCCACAAGCACAGAACAGAACACTGTACTTTCCCGGGATCAAATAGTAACGTATTTGCTAATCGAAGAAATTTCAACAAAATCTGTTCAGCCCTCAGTGTGTGTGCAGAAGTAACATAGACATAGACATAGACATAGACATTCATTTATTTGCTGGTTACACAGTACAAAAAAAAATTATGATTTATTAACACGTTTTGTGAAAAAAAAGATATATTACATAAACGATTAACTTATAAGTTATAAATATGAAGAAACAAAAAAAAAAAAAAAGAACAAAAACACTAACTTATAATACAAAGAAAACAAAAGCACAAAATATTTTTAAAAAGAGATATTATTATGTGTAACAGCAGCAAAAAGGTCTCGGCTCAGCATTAATGCCTTACCACTCAGAAGTAGATAGGCGCTGATATTCTGCCGAAACCATTGCGATCACAAGACCCTGTGAAGCTTACGTTTAGAACAAAACGCAATGTAAAGTGTTTTATAGATATGAGATAGGTAATAATATAGATAGGTAATATTTGACTTGTCTAAGTGCTTATTTTGCAAGGCTAAAGAAATAGAGTTATAGGTAGAAAGAAAGAAGAAATATTTTTTAAAAATAGAGAATAGTTCAACACAAATAATATTATATTAAGAACCCGGCGCGTATCTGACTATGTGGAACTGATAGTGATTGATAGTAATAAAATAAAAAATCTAAATAGATAAAACCTAACAAGAAAATAATGCACCATGACGTGTCATGGCTCCAGGCAACCCTGTTTTTTGGTGATCAATTAAATAGGACTTAAAACGTTTTTTAAAAGTGAACTTAGACAAACATAAACACATTCGAACTCTCCGTTCACTGTCTAATTTTAGTTTGAAAAAAATATTCTTTGTGCCTATTACTCGCTGATAACTTTTTTCTGCCTGCGGCTTCGCATGCGTTGTTCCTATGGAAATGTCTAACCAATATATTTAAAAAAATTACCTTAATAATAATTATAATTATTTAAAAGTGACAATTTCGGCCATATCTTATGATTGTTACTGGGAAGATCAATTAAACGTTCCTAATAATGAAAAAATATTAATTTTTCTCATATTCATTGTTTGGTTTGATACATAATAAATACAAATTTATTTAGGTGTACATATAATTTCCGAATTCTTTTACATGAAAAATCTTATGCACACTGCATGCTATACTAGATTTAGTGGAATTCCAATTATTTTCATTGTGAGATTCTCTGATTATGCGAATTCAATTTAACTTTCAATTTTCTTCACCTGGAAATCTGAAAAAAATATTGACTATTATTTATGCCCCACGGCTACCTATAATCTCGATATAACATGATATCTACGTAGCATCAGCGTCAGTAAAATTATTATCAAAATGGGTTCAGCTATTTTGGAGGTTAGCTTAAATAAACACCAAACATATTTCGTAATTCGTATACCTAAAGCTAAGCTATTGTATTGATATTACAAACAGAAATTCAATATCATAATTATATTTCAAATAAAACATATTATTATATGTAGATAACCAGAATGATAAAGAAATGCATATTTACCTGATTCATAATTTAAAGTCAATAAAATATGAGAATTCAAACTTTTTTAATATCCTCCCAAACTTACCGGAAAATTTACATGTTTTCATGTTGGCAAGACTGGCTAGATTTTGTGCTTTTATTTTAATTTTTTTGTTGATAATAAGTTTGCGTCAAATCGAAGAAATAAGTTGGTGAAATAAGAAATTTACCTAGGAAATGTGATCCGGTGTTTTTTATTGACAAACCCATTGTGATGTCAGCAACATCTGACCACACAAGACGGCGTTTTCCATTTATTTTGGTTTGTTTACAATGGGGTTCATCAGTTGGTGTATAAAGCCGTAATGGCGATGGCCAGCATACTATTTGGTTGATTGGCATGCTTGCTTGATTGGAGTGCTTCGTTTTATTTTGTTCTGATACTCCTTCCGAACTTATTTATAGTTTCATGCGGATCCCTAACTTTTTTAAAAATATTATATAACCTATGTTCATCACGGAAAATTAAGGATTCTAATGGTGAAAGAATTTTTCACATTGGTCCAGTAGTTTCGGAGCCTATTCAATTCAAACAAACAAACAATCAAATCTTTCCTCTTTATAATATTAGTATAGATATAGATACTCGTATAGATTATGAATAAGGATTGCGACACCATTGTGATCGTTGCCACAATCATTTCGTTCAATGTTATTTTTTTAAACTTTTAACGAATAAGTCGTTTAAACTAAAATAAAAAATAACTTTACGTATCTTTAGACCTATATAGTTATTTATTCGAACGAATAGAATTGGACAAAGGTTCCTGGATAGATGACTGTAAAATTCTACAAAACCTATTATAGACTCTAGACTAGAGGTTGACTTGAGTTATTTTCACGCATAGCTCTCTGCGAAGCTCTGATCCTTTCTAGGTTGAATTTTGGTGACATAGTGTATGGTCCTAGATTACTGGTTCGGACCCAGCAAGTGGTACAGCGAGTGCAGAACGCATGTTGCCGATTTTGTTTCAATATTCCGCCCCGGTGTCACATTACCCCTTACTTGAACAAAATGTCCATGCTCAATATGGAATCGCGTAGAGAGTTGCACCTCTGAGGGTTGGTTTTTGATGTTGTAAAATTCAATAAACCCGAATACCTGCACTCTAAGTTAAAATTCAAAGATATGACTCGAGGCCTCCGGTCAATCACATCTGCACTCTCATATCATAACCATAAAACAGCAGCGTTCAAAGGTAGTTTTCGACATCTGGCAACGAAGTGTTGGAATAATATACCTCCACCCTTACGTAATCTCAACACTTAATTCACTTTTAAATTACATCTCAAACTCTTACTGTTACAAATACAAAAAGAGGGTATTCCAAAACGCTTCGTTTGCCAGAGATAGGAAGCACTCTGTTTGCTGCTCTTTTTCCTAAATTGTTCGTTGGTCCAGCCAAAGACTAATATACTTCCGACAATATAATACCGCCACATAACAACAACACTGCACAGTCATTTACTTGATTGATCCCAAATTCTATTTTTTTTAATATTATGCAACCAGACATTATTTATTTTGTCAGTGTTTCGTTCTTCTGGTCGCCTCAAGGGGTAATACTGAAAATCAGTGTTTTGCTCCACGAGCAAAGCTTTTAGCTGAGTTATTGCCTTTTTGACGGGCTGCAGCACACACGCAATCTTTTAAATATCATCTTTTTTAATTGTTTATATGTACATACTGTTTACTGTAACTCATTGTTCTATAATTTATCTGTGTTATTTATGATGTGCCTTTTTGTTTTGTGACCTTTGTAACATGTGCTGTAGTTGTCAAATAAATGTATTAGGTATCTATCTATCTATCTATTTTGAAAATCAACGTTAAAATTATGTACCAACCTGCTAAACGCTTTCCAATCTACCAACTTATAATTTGGGTAGATGGGGAAGTGGTTTTCTTTACAAGTTTGGAGGGAATCAGAACCAATATTTATAATTGTCAAGAAGTACACATACCTACATTAATTAAAACAGGAAGACGATGGTGCCGGCATAGAATTTCACCACCCCAACTCTTCCCGTGGGTGTCGTAAGAGGCGACTAAGGGAAACACACCGGGGGGCGGGCAGCAGCGCCTTCTGCAGAACAACTACACCGAACTGCGATCCCCAACCCGCATGCCCAGCGTGGGGATTATGGGCAATAACCCCCAAATAATGATGCCATCTATGGCGCTCATTAGGGGAGGCCTATGTCCAGCAGTGGACTATTATAGGCTGGTGATGTTGATGATGTTGAAAGCCTGTAGGCCTAAGATGCGCGCCACGAGAAGCGTTTCTCGACTCGTTATCTCGTGAAAAATGGCGCTATCTCGATTTCTCGACTGATGCTAGGATGCGCCACCTTTATTCATCTCGTCTCATCACGTGAACGATTTAAGTGAATGTATATCTTATCTGTGGTCACCTTTCTCGTCAAACGCTAAGATGCGCGCCACATTTTCTCAACTTCTGACAGTTTAGCGCGGGAAGAACTCTCGTCCTTCAATTTGAGCACGAGAAAATTGACGAGAAGATATTCATGAATTTTTCTTTGAATTTTGTTGGTTATCGCGGTTCCATGTGAACATTATTTGTTAATACTAGAGAGGACCGGAAGAGATGTTTTGCTTGTGACCCTCTGGATGTCCCCGATTCTGAGTTTCATCGACTATGGCGCATCAATAAACCAATTAAGGAATATTTCATTTCCCGGTTAACGGCCGATTTGGAGCCGCAAAATAGTTCTGGCGTACCTGCTCATATAAAAGTGAGTACCTACCTACCTAATTCTAACCCATCTCGGTTGTAACCTACATATAATGCCATCGCTTGCTGACTACAATTTAGGTACCAATTAGGTACTTGGATACATACCTACATATATGCTTACATAATTTTATCTTGTTGTAGGTTCTGCTGCAATTTTAAGCGAACGAGATCAACGAGAATAAAGCTCATAAAGCCTACGTATATATATATTCAATTTCTATGCTGGTAAAGCTGTGGCTGCTTGTAACTGCAAGAACAAGTGCATGCTACTGTTTTAACCTCTAGCCGGCATTGCAGAGTGCGCAATGGTATAGAGCGTACTAATGGGTTCTTAAAGGGCAGTTTTAGATGCCTAGGCGACTGGAAACAATGTTGTCACAGGATCCTATTAGAAGAAGGGAAATTGGGAGAGCACTTGGATGCTGTGGAGCCGGCACCAATGCAGACACTATTCAAACCCTTTTTAATGCATTGATAATTAAAATAATACACATTGTTTTTTTATAGGTGATATTATTTTATTTTAAGTGCTTACTAACTTATCTTATATTGACTTGTAATAATTTAATTTTTACCAATAAAATGTCTATCTGTCTACTACATGATATTATTCTAAGTACTACATTTGGTGTGGGGTGCTGGGTTGGCTTGATGATGATGATTACCGTCTGAAACAAAGATAGCATTATAGGTAGAGTTTGTAGATAGAGCGGATGAATAGTTAGGTAAGGGTTAATGATGCTGTCGGGATTACCTAGCTAATTTCAAAGTCAAGCCTAAGATTTCTAAGTCCGTTTTCCCTGATCAATTGAGCTAGATATTATATTTATGAAAACTTGTTGTACACTCATAAAAATATCAATAAGTTCATTAAAAATAGCGATATACATAATTTAAATACTAGAAATAAGAACAAACTGGCTGTGCCCACTACTAGGCTACGTAAGATTAATGTATCTTTTAAAGGGCAATGTATACGCTTCTACAACAAAATTCCAAGTGAGTTGCAAAAATTCTCTATAAATAAATTCAAACGGATTGTCAAAAATATACTTTGTAAAAAAGCTTTCTATAAAATATCAGATTATCTAGACGACAAAAAAGTTTGGGACGAGTTATGCTCCAACTCTAAAACTAACAATCTAACAAGGTAAAGGTTTCTTGTTCGCTTCTTTACTTTACCTAAAAAAGATTGAAGTGAACAATTAATCAAAGTGATCACTTTATTTCCCATTTTTATTTCTTATTTAACTTGTATTTTGTGACGTGTCCAAGAGTCCTGTAAGGTCTAAAGGAAATAAAGCACTTTGATTTTGATTTTTTGATTTTGAGATGATTTTGGCTTTATTGGATTGAATAACAAACATATTTTAGGTCATATGAAACAAACAATCACTCGGTAGCGTGTTTAATAAGTTCAGACAAATCAATACGAATGTATGTACTTACTTACATATTTTCTTGGCCTTGTTGTAAGATTGGTTGAGGCAAGTGCATAAGGGTCAAAATCACCAAGGTGGAGAATTAGCTTCGCCAGCAATTTAATGCCTGAATTTTGTTTATTTTACCAAATCGTTATTGTAAATATTACTTAACTCTGTTTGTATTAACTGTACATAATATTTTATACTGCAAAAGTAAAGCACATTGGTTATTATTTGAAGAAATAACTACGAAAATCATTTCGAGAACGCGTCCTATGTAGCAATCTTCAGAAACGAGCTTTGGATATATTCATAAAATAAAATATAGTGATAAGTTTTCCTGGCTTAATGGTCTACAATTTTATCTAAGGTCTATTAATTATTGTTCCTTTTAAAGAAAAAAAATAAATTTATGAAAATCGACTCAGAATAATGTGTCCGGCAATGTAAGCGTCATTTTAGTGAACGCAATTTGGATTCTTAGTAAAAATTGAGTTTTTAAACGCAACCTTTAGTTGTCTATGGAACAGTGACGTGAACGATTTAAGCAAATGATTGTCGTAAGAATTTACGCCAAAACAATTGAAAATGAAGTGTTAAGTATCTTTCAATTAATTATATAAAGAGCGTACATCAATACGTCATCATACCGGGAATGCATATATCAACTTGGAATAATGAAAAATACGTTTTGTAGTGTTTTAATAGCAAATAGTAACCTTATATATTTTACATTAATAAAACCGAACTTGATTTCAAATATGACTGCCGGCTAAAAAGGGCGCGTTTATTTAAAAAAGTCATTCCGAGAACGGTCATTTCGGGACCGTTCCCGGACTTGATGGAGCGTTCTTGAAATGATGATGACGTTCCCGAAATGACTTTTCCATATAAACGCCACCTGTTATTATAACTATTGGTTAATTAATTTAATGTTTATTGTGCTAACACATTTTTTTTATATATGTTTAATATTTTTTAGCCATATGGAGTCTCATGTGGCTGAATAAAATGAATAACGACCGATAAGGGCGATAAAGCAAGTTAAAAAAATTGTTCGGCTTATTTAGAGAAAATCAATGCCAGGAAAATATTTTTTTTAGATAAGATGACGCAGGAAGATTGTAAGTTAAAAAGAGCTTAGGATTGAGCACACTATCACACAAAAAAGCTGAATAGAAAGTTAAAAACATTGATGATATGACAGAGAGAATAATTTCGAAAAAAAGGCATCAAAATGAATCATAAAGCCTTTTCGGCAATACCAAAAAAACAATACTCCTTCCCATTATTATTATGAATAAGCTGCAGCACCTTTAGTTAGAAGAACTGTGGGACGAAAAATTGTTCGGAAGTATAGAGCCAATGCTTACCGTCAAATAAAACATCAAAGAAAATAATTTATATTATAATATAAAACGTTATAATTTATAACAAAAAAGTTTCATATTTAACTTAAAAGAAAAAAATACGAAGAAATGATAAAAGAAAACTAATAATGAGGTACCAATAATGCATAAACGCCCCTTTTTATTCATAATTTAAGAATTGACTTCAAAATTCGTTGAATAAACTGGAATAAGTTTACCTTATGCAACATTATTAGAAGCGAAACTGTTTTGGGGGGTTTGTTCCAAAAAACTACAAAACCCTACGTATAATGTATGGTTTTGTAATAAAAGTTAGATAATGATTATTAAATATTTCTAATCGACTGTGTATTGGAATTAAAATACTGTAAAGTGATTTAAGCTACGTTTTTGTTGATTAAGACCTTACGCTAAAATGTATAAATAAGTCAGATTCAGATTCAGAGTCAATAACTTTATTTCTTTAGGCTTACAAAATAAGCACTTAGACAAGTCAAATTTCATACTGACAATTATTATAAAAAGAAATAATTTGTTATTGATTTCTCTTCACTTAAACTTTTTGTCCACTAGTAGAAGTGAAAATGAAGTAAGTACGTCGAATAAAAAAACATTGCTTATGAATTTTATAAACCTAAATTGTATCTTTATCGTCATATAGGGAATATGCGTATCATTCCGGGAACACCTAATCATTTCCGGGAACATCACTAAAATGGACAGATAACACATTATTATTTTAGATATTTAAGAAAAGTTCCAGGTAATATAAAAATAAGGCAAACTTTCTATACCTATAGCATAACAATTTGAATATAAGACAGCGATATTTCTCATATTCAGAAATTTTAGACAAAGAAAATAGTCAGAGTGCTCCATTTGCACTATGTTTTGCTATTAAACTTCTTTGTTGGCAATTTCTCTGCATTTTTTTAACTTCTATTTATAAATAACATAATTCGCTGTTGAATAAGGTAAACAATAAATATTTATGTTATATATTAGTATTATTATAAACCTCACAAAAACGTTCCCGGAATGATGTTTTTAAACGATACCTCTCTTTAAAACTAAAATTACAGGATACGTTATTAATTCTATGCTCTGCCAGCGTAAATATTGTTTAAATACAAGTTAAATGATCATTTAGGCTGATCATTAAAGTAATAGCTGCTAGGTAAATTTATCATAAAACCAAATCTGGAATTTGCCACCTTGGTGATTTTGACCCATAAGGAAACATACTATTGCTAACATACATATATTTACTATACATAAACTGCACTAATATTTTATTTTTACTTACGTTTTCGCGATGCCTTCTTGCAATCGGTACAAAAAGTTGAGGCAGGATGCGCGCAAATGTTGAAATAGTTTCTGTTTTTTTTTTAGGAATTTGTTCCGTTTTGTCGCCATTCTACCATCGATTCTGCCAGTGAAAATGTTCAAACTACCAATAAGGAGGTGAAAATTATGAAGGTTATTCTAATTCTTCCTAGCAGGGGTGCGTTCAGAGGCTCAGGGTGCGGTTGTTTGGTGTAAATTTTAACTTACCCAAAGGTTCAGAACGAGTCGGTTGTTTAACGTCAAAGTTGACATTATCATGACAAATCTGACGTTACAGTTGCCGGACGTTCGTTTGTTTTGTTTTTGTTTTGCGGTTACTTTGAGGTAAATTGTATCTACTGACTGTAACTACGATCTATAACTGTGTCGCATAACTTCAAACTTGGGTAAATCCACTCTAGCCTCTTCCGAGATATTTAAAGAAAAGTGATAACTAACTTAATTTGATGATTTAAGAGGCAGAGTGTTTTTTATTGTGGCAATAATATTGAACAAAACTATTCTGTTCAACAAATTCAATAATAAAACCATTCATTATTGATAAAAATCAATATTTAGTTTGGATTTACCTTAATTTGATATAATGGCATACAATATATCTATTTTTGAAAAAACTCAGTGTGGATTTATCGAATTTTGATTTAATAGATCTGGATTTATCTGGGTTTGAAACAATACGATTACAACTAGGGATGTGGTAGTGGCAAAATCACGGAGCACTATCAACAGTAAAATGTTTGGTAACTAGGTAACTGAATAAAACTAAAAATAATAAAATATGGAAATCTTATTTTATTCGACAAAAAGAGTAGGTAGCTAACTAATTTAATTAAGTATTTTACACAAAAATGAAAACTTCTTCTGAGTCATCTTCTTCTATTTCTTCATTCATTGGTCGCCCGCCCTATCACATTTTCACTGTTATGCACTTTTTTGTAATAGTTTACTTACTTAACTGCACCAACGATGCCCAGTTTTGGTCAAAGTGCGTTTCCAGCAACATCTTCAGCATGGGCCAAAACTTCAAACTCCTTTGAAAAAATAAATAAATGTTAGTTCATTATATCATACAAGTAAATAAATGTATGTTCTCGGACATTTCACACAATTATATTTTTAATTATACAGTGTGCTTAAGTAACATTGCAAAACATATATGCAGACGACCAACTCCACAAGGCACTAAATTTAAAAACTTACATTTGGTTCCTGTATAACTATACAAATTAGATCGAACATTATAGTCCAGCATTATTTAGATCCAAACTTTTCTGTAACAGTATAACAACATAATAATCGATAGGTAATAATAATGGTAAGCACAACACTAGTGCCAACTCAGGATTCCTAACGACGCATAGGTATAGTATTTCAAACTTACCGAATTTTCGCTCTTTCCGCTTTTTTACGGCGAACTTTTATATTAGGCTGCTTGCAGGATTTACTGGGTGACACAATTTGAATAGATTTATCCATGGGAACTCTCGGAATAATATAATAAAACAATAGAAAGCGGGCGTGTACGGTGCTACGGTCGCAGATTTTACGTCGACAGACGGCCATGTTGGACAAACGCAGTTCGCTGATTGGCTCTCATTGACTTACCTAAATTTGAAAAAATCTGTCTCGTGGATCTATCTGACTTTGATAAAATAGTAAGATTTTGACGGCTTATTTCTCATGAACCATGCGGATTTATACACAACTGGTAAAACCGTTCCAAAACTGTTTGTTTACCCTTTCTTTTGACACCAAAATCTACAAAAATTACAAAATTGGATTTACCTGAATTTGAAGTTACGCGACACAACTGATAAATACTGAAAATTTTGAAATTTACTCTAGAAATCTTGATATTTAAGTAGATAACAAACTATGACAACGGAAAATATGACAGCTGTCAATGTCAGAGTGTTTTTCGTCGATCGAATTACACCGGTAAAAAGTTGCAACCGTCGGAGGTTGTGAACGCTCTAGTTAATAACAACCGAGCGTTTCCCCTGAGGTTATGAACGACCTAGTTGCACTCCGAGCGCGCTCGAGCGTAGGTTGTGAACGCAGCCCAGCATACTAAAACCATAAACAATTGAATGAAATAAACGGGTATTCGTCTGAGTGGCTATCTCTACGCGAGAAGAACTTCTCGACAATGAGTATTATGTATCTCGTGGTGCGCATCTTAGAGTAAACGAGAAAATAACTGACGACGACTAAATTACTCGTCTCGCGCGTGTCGTCTCTCGTGGCATGCATCTTAGCCCCACTGGACGCCTTTTCAAATCGCAGGTTCCCGCCGAAAAAAACTGTCCGTGTCCGTCCAATCCTCTATGGCCATAGCCAATTTGACCGGGCTAAGTGTGAACGCAACTCAAAAAGTAAATCGTCCCGCTCAGACAGTCTACATTGTCTATGATTTCTTACGCGTTTGGATTTCGATGTTTCTATTGGTTGCTTTTGTAAACCTTGTTTTAGATATCCAATATGGCGTCTTTTGTGTTATGAGATGACAACATCGCAGTTTGTGTCCTATTTGTCAATATGCTAAGATAAATTCACCATTTAACAATCTACCTCACTAATTCAAAGAGATTTGGTAATATTATGCGTTTCAATATAATGTGACACGTGCCCTGTCTTCGGGAATTACGTTACAGTGAATCAAAGCAAAGTACTTACTTACTCGCATAAAAATGGCGGGTGTGTTATCTCCATGGGTTGTTTTCATTTCGTTTATTGAATGAAGCAATGCTTGGGAATGTGTTGTGGAAAGTTTTGACATACTCAGAATCAAATTCGCCAAATGAGACTCGGTGTAGTGTTATCTAAATCAAGAAAAGGACACTTTAGTAAGGTGGTACCTACGTTTGTCATCGTCTGATGAGATTATCAGAATGTCGCGCTGGGGCAGAGGCCGCAGCGGCACCGTGGCCGTGCCACTTGACAGTGCTCTATTTAGAGAAAACAGTAATTGTCCTACAGCTGCTCGATCCGCAGGAACTGTAGGAAAATGGGGAATCACTAGCTTTACGTCAATAAGGAGTGCGCCCTACGGTAAGAATATTTTCCCTTCTCTTGCTTCCCGATTCTGTTTACAAGAACATCAGTGATTTCATCGCCACAACCTCCTCACTTATATCATAGCATAGTTCTTGCCACTGCTGAATGAAATATAAAGAAGCTGTGTAAAAAGTGAAAGTTTTTCAACAGCTACCTCGTTTTTTGCCTAATTACTGTACTGTGTTGTATGTATGTACTTGCAAACCTCTAAATAATTACATCTCCCATAGATATTAAGTATACAACTTAATTTACCATTGTTTTCTGTATGTTTTCAGCATATGCCAACAATGTTGTAAAGAAGCCTGTGCAAGACCAAAATAGTCCTTTGACAGTGCCAGCTGTGGAAACTGAACAACCACCACCTAAGCCGAAGAAGTTCTTTAAATCACGAAATGCAGAAGCATTTCCACCAGTTCCACAAATCACATATGCGCCACCGGTACCTGCAGCTCCACTCTCTCCTGAACACCCTTCTAATAGCAAGGAAAAGAAAAGCACTAAAAGAAGTAGAGCTTACACGAGGGACTCATCCTCTCCGGAGATTCCCTGGCGGGGCTCAACTGAGAAGTCAAAAACAAAGAAAAGTGTTGCAACTAAAGCTGCCAAAAAGGAAGAGGCTCTCGATCCCAATCTTCAACCACCAAATAAAAGATATTTGGTACGAAATCGTGATAAAGTAATCAATTATGCTGAAGATGGTAGTAATAGTCCTATACCTGATTTGAGCCATTATGAATTTCCACCGCCTCCTAAATCATCTACTCAAGTTTATACTCCTAAAATACCGTCACCTAAAGTACCTTCACCGAAAGCAAGTCCTGTTATGTCAAGCCCAGCGTCTACTAAGATGGATGCTGCAAGTCCATCAACAAGTAAAGATTCTAATGAAGAGCGTAAACCACCACCTATTGTGCTAAGAATATCTAAAGGAACTTCTCGTATTGTAAGCACAGATTCCAATGAAGGATTTACCTCTCCTGGATCTGATAGGTATTCTTCTCTGGACACACACTCTGACATGGGAACTGAATTTATCAAGAAAAGTCCAGCTCTAGAGACAATATGCTCACCTAAGCATGAAGGTCTCAAAATTACCATAAAATGTCCAGGTCTGACTACAGAAAGCAAAAAAGAAAAGAAAAAGGAGAAGAAAGAACACAAGGCTCACAAGCGTCATCACAAAAACAGTGATGATGAACCCCTGAAAAAGCCATCATCGCCTACACCAGGCTCAGATGTTTATGACTTGTATAAAACACTGGCTTCACCAGGCTATGAATCAGAAAAAGAAAGCAAGGCCAAGCCTACCGTGGATGATATTGAATCTCAGCTGGCCAAACTTGATTCCACTGGGACCCACAAATCACCTAGATTAGAACCAAATGAGCCTCAACCTGAACCTAAACCTCCAGAGACATCAGGGAGATCACGAAGAAAGAGGGCAAATGTTAATTACAGTGAAAATGATGACTACATGGATGCCCTTACTAAATCTCGAGGTGCTCCTCCAAAACTTGTTATAAAGACAGTTAGTGACCTGAAAAGAGAGACAAGAAAAGGAAAGAAAAAGCATGAAGTCATTGTAGCAGAGGCTCCAGTGATAGAATCACCAAATCAAGATTCAGTTGATAATCCAGATGATCACTTAGAAAATTCGGACTTGATAGGGATTCTCTCTGGCAATGACACCAACAAAAAAGAAGAAACTTATAAAAAGCCTCACAAAAAACAGAAACATAGGCACATGAAACATTTAAGTCCTGAGCAACAAATTGCTCAAGATGTGAGTAATGTTCAAAGTGTACCTGAAATTGCTAACTTGGAAGCCCCAAATGATGCCAATGATGAAATTAATGAAGATGTGCCTGAACCAGAATCAAATACAAATGAAAATCAGAACTACCTCCAAGCAAACACACAATCATCAGATTCTGCATACAATAGCTGTCCTAATGAGAACTATGAGGAAGATTCTCACAAGAATTCACAAGATGATGTGTTCAAACCACCTTTACACACTGACAATCATATAGAAGACAAGCCAAGTGTGAAGTTAGTTATTACTAAAAAGAAAGGTTCAATATTTAAGAGTAAGTCCCTGATGAATGACAATCCATCACCTTTGCCTGCAAGAAAACGACGGCATCTCTACCGACATGAATGGGCAAATGACGTAAGCATAATTTTTATTAGTCTTATGATTTTGAAAACAAGTGCTTTGAAAGATAATTGGATTTTTTACATTGAGGTGGATTTTTTTTCTTTTGATCATAATATATCAAGTTAACTGAGGGAGAGCTATGTAGCTCTTGACCATCTGATTATCTTCTATCTGTTTAGTTTCTCATTCTTTGATCTTATTAGTAAAAATCGCCGTTGCCCAATTCTCAACAGAATGACAATAGAATCCTAATAAGTTTTTCAACACTTACAGAAAGGAAATGAGACTCCTAGACCGGAAACACAGGAGGTTCCCGCAGTATCACCGAATCCAGTAGCCGAGGTTTCAGAAGAATTGACCAAGGTTACCCGATACAGAGCACCAGACCCCATCATTGATGATCCAGCTGAAGCTGTAAAACCCTATACAAGTGTCAAATGCAACAAGGAGGCTAAAGAGGTAGGTTCATACTACAATTATTAGTGCTTTGAAAATAGATTTGAAGTAACATGCTTGTGTCATATCATATTTTATTTTGACATACTGAAGACAGGGCGCTATGGCGCTCATTAGCGGAGGTGTGTCGAGCATTGGGCTAACATGGGCTGATGATGATGATGATATTTGATTTTAAGAATATATATAAATGCCCCTATGATACATTATTAGTGGTTTTTATAATTTTTTATTGTTTACAGTACTATACAGTTGTAAGAAATGTGAAGAAGGCCCACCAAATACAAGAAATTGGAGAGTTCCAAGAGTTCAATGATGATGTGGAATATCTCCTGGATACATTACAGGTATGTTATACATACCTTATAACTATTGAATGATGTTTTTATACAACCTACTGTCAAAGGAGCTTGTAAACCAAGCATAGAGTCGTAAAACTTTCCATTCTAGTAATTTTTTTATGTTTTTTTTTCCATTTTGTATCTACAATCGGCTGTGTAGCCATAATTAGATGTGGTCTGGAGTGGAAGGTTTATGTGTAGTTCCAGTGAAAAGCACCATCGTAAGATTTGAACACTTCAGTTCCTTTGGTCAAGTTCAAGTATGTGCCATCTTTTAAGGTGTTTTATGTGGTCTTTGTCCTGTAGAAGGTCTTTAGCTAATGAGTTGATGTGTTCATGCAGTCTATTTTTATATTTTTTGCTGTGTTAGATAACTTCTTCTTTTATGGTTGGCATTTCCAAGTATTCATGTATCTCAGAGTTTCTAACAAACCAGTGTGCGCTGGAAACCGTTCTTTTTTATATGTACCTGGCAAGAAATTGGCCCAGATTACTGTGGTTCTCAAATACACTGATATACAATATTACTATATACTGTAATACTGTATATACTGTAAACGTAGGAACCGACCATGCAAAATTCCGCGAACGACGGAAATCGTCAGTCACTCACCGCAACCTTCAAGGCTCCGAAACTTTGAACTGTTTTTTTTTTTTTTAAATACCCGTTCGAAGCCTGGGCAAGTCGTAATAAATAAATAATGATGTATGTAATAAATAAATAGTTTGTTTATTATATTTTAAAAAGATAATACTCGACTTTCCACGCAATTTCCAGGATACAAACCCGATATCGACGCGTTGCCTGTCCGCGATCACTCTCGCGAGCAAATGCACGGCGCCTGCGTTCCGTATGCACTTGCGGGCGCATGGCACAGTGCAGAAGTTCTTTAGTGCGCTTCATGACGCCACCAATGACCAGGTAACTTATATACCTATTTATTTATTTATTGTGATCTATTGTTTACCCTTAGGACACTATACAGAAAAGTTATAGACAAGGCATTTTATGGTTACCTAGACTGTAGACAGACCATAGACTAGACAGAGGACGCCAATGGGATCCTGTTATTTGGACCTACGCAGTATTTTACACTCAGTGCGTGGGCTCACGGTCTTTACTAACAAAGATCTTATGTAATATTTACTACCCAATGAGGTAGGAAAGTCCTAAATGTGAATGCGGTAATCGATAATCCTCCCAGGCCCAGATATAACTTATTGTAGAATGTTTAATGTTGTCTGGGTTTTAATAAACAAATTCAGTTGAATTATACCCATGACAATTTCATAGTGTACTGAAATCCTTTGAAGCAAACATTGATCCTCATACAAAGATTGATGTACTCCCTTCTCTGTATTTGGACTTCCAAGTCAATAGAGCATACGTTTTTTGGTCTAAGTTCATTGTGAAGGAAATAAAAATAATTGCTACTGTGCAATTTAGTGATCATTTATTAAATTGCCATTTATCATCAAACCATTGCCTTGCCTTGACCTTGTAACAATTTTATTCTTGGATGACCTACATTAATTACCACAATGTCAAGTGTTCTGCTATTTTTTCAGAGCCTGGGACTTTGTACAGCAACAGTGATGTTTGTACTGTCACAAGACCGCCTCAATATGGACCTCGATAGAGAATCACTTGAGCTTATGTTGAATCTTCTCGAATCGGATGCTTCACACAAGTAAGTTTTAATGATATTTACTTGCTTGTAAGTTTTACTCTGTATTCGGCCTTTGGTAAGAAAGCACACTGTAAAATTTTATTATATTTGACGACCGCTGTGACGCTGTGGGCGAAGGTCCGCGTGCGACGCAGGAGGTAACGTGTTCGATTCAAAAGATAAATGTTTGTAAATTGAAATATGCCTAAATATACTGAAAAATATCAATCTATGTAATATATTGTACTAAGTATATCTGTAATCTAGTACCCATAGCATGACCTATGCTTAACTTGGGCCTAGATGATGCTGTGTGGATTGTGTATCTTTACTTATTTCTTTTATTCATTATATTCCCGTGTCAGTAGCCTGTGTCTTCGAGTGAAAAGTGAATTAAACTATGCAAACTTTTAGCCAATCCATTCAGAAGTTTGGCGTAATCAAGTTGGAAAAATACGTCCTTTCAAACTTTTCGAGTGTGACCAAAAAGTTGATAACAAAGTGGTATATTTTGATAGGCTATTTACTTTTTGCATTTTGCGACAGGTTGCATTAGATTAACAAAACCATTGATTTCAAAATCTTGATGATTTTTTTCACAGAAATGCTCTTGACGATTGCGGCTTGACATCGGCGCAGTTAACGAAGACTCAGGAAAGGGTCAGGGAGCTTTGCGCTGAAATCAAGAGCCCTAGTAAAGCGCAGCATCTAGATCTAGATAACATAACGGTAAGTAAATTGTCAATTATTCGATCCATCAAGCATAATGAAAAATAAAAGAATAATAGTAAAACGAGGTTCTTCGTTTCAAGGTATTCCGTCATGATGACCTTGCAGTATCATAGTTTTTGTTGTGACTATGAAAATCATAAATATTCTAATGATTCATTTAGTTTGTCTTTCACTAGGATGCAATTACACAGCAATAAGACGAAAAATTTGTAGATTATTAATTCAAAAAGTCAATAAATAAAACTGTAAATAAAATTATTCAGATTAGACAAATGTTTAACATAAGAATAATAATCACATAGATTCTAAAAATTATGCGTACCTCAAAATGTCAATGACATTTGTGTTCCTCTGCGAATTCGACATTGTAACATTGTGTAGAACCTTCCACTTGGTAGACCGAGGACATTGAAACATTGAAATGCAAAATATAGTATAGAACCTTCCACTTGATGGACCAATGATATTGTAATGGATCGCTATCGAGCAACATCGGGAGTTCTTATCACCAAAGATGATAAAGTATCATTATATTCTGTAGTTTATATGCAGGCCTAGGAATCATCTCACCACAAATCATACATCATCATCATCATCACCAGCCTATAATAGTCCACTGCTGGACATAGGCCTCCCCTAATGAGCGCCATAGATGGCATCATTATTTGGGGGTTATTGCCCATAATCCCCACGCTGGGCATGCGGGTTGGGGATCGCAGTTCGGTGTAGTTGTTCTGCAGAAGGCGCTGCTGCCCACCCCCCGCTGTGTTTCCCTTAGTCGCCTCTTACGACACCCACGGGAAGAGTTGGGGTGGTGAAATTCTATGCCGGCACCACACGGCTTTCTATGCCGGCACCACACGGCTTATATACAAATCATACGACCACTGGTAATAATAATAACACAAATGTATAAAACGAATATAACCCATTATAAATTGTAACCCTAAACTTTACATAGTTATATTTTACATTTGAAATAAACTTTACCCTTTAACAATCATGAATTACAATTCACAGGTTGGTCACCTCGCCATGGAAACCCTGTTATCCCTCACATCAAAACGCGCCGGCGAATGGTTCAAAGAGGAGCTTCGGAACTTGGGCGGCGTTGACCACATCGTGCGTACGATACACGACTGCGCTGGGCGGCTCGAGACCCCGGCTGCAAGTTGGACGAAAGCCGATGTCGATGTGTTGAGGAAAGCTGATCGCTGTATGCGGGTTCTGGAGAATGTAAGTACTTTGTCGATACCTGTACGGCGACCTCTGTGGCGCGTTGGGTGAAGGTCCGGCTGCGACGCAGGAGGTTGCGGGTTCGATTCCCGCCTCGAGATAAATATTTGTACTAACTGCAAATATTTGTTTAGGGTGTTCTGGTCGTTTTCTATGTATATCAATTAATAACACAAGCTCTGCTTAGCTTGTGGCAAGATGCTGTGTGAATTGTCCAGCATTATTATTATTAATACACTGTGTATGAACATTTCTTTATTTTGTCAATACACAGTGTATGTAATCAAAATGCCTCGCATGGGTTTTTGCTATAATTACTACGCTTGGGAGCCCAGTTGGTGACTAGAGATGTTGAATAGTACACAGGAGATGGGTTTCCTTTGATAGGTTACCTTCGTGGATTATCACGAAATCCAGTCTCCAGGCTTTGTAGGAGTTGACTCTTACATGCAGTGTGTGCTGAAATCAGCGATATTGATTTATTGAGGAATGCTAATCGCTGTTTCGCATTATGTTGCAGTAGAAGTGTTAAACTTACACAGAACGAAGCTACTGTTCTTCGTTTGGCAGATTATCATAGTCGGCTTTTGCGACAACTCCCTTATTACCTTAAGCCTTGGGACTTAATTTAAACGACGCAACCGCCAAGTTATTGTGCTAAATTATTATAATTATTAATAATTCCCAGGTGACACAACAAAACGAAGACAACCAGCTATACCTTGTCAGCGGGCCGTTGGGTTGCGCGCGCACTGTGGTCGGCTTACTGCGGCGCTGCGCGGGCGAGGCGTGCCACAACAGTCCGCTACGCACTTCGTTGCTGGACGCCGCGTTACCGGCGATCAAAGTGCTTGTGAACCTTTCGCACTCGTTCAGATCTAATGAAGGTATGGAAATGTACGGGATATGCATTATTTAGAGTTGAGATAAGTATAATTTACAGAATAGGTATTACCGCCTGGAAAAGTCTATTCGGAAACAAAGATCCATTTTGGGTAGATAAGCTGAGCCACAGAAGTCAGAGAGTCAGATTCGTAAGTCTCCTTTCTCTGGGGTATTAACCTTTCGAAGGCCGGACAAGGGAAACAACTGCACACTTCGTGTGCCGAAAGAGGGGATTTTTTTTTCGTCGATGAAATTTGTTTACGAATAAACTAGTATGGGGGGGAATTTTGTGGGACTCGACTCCCTGAGAATTATCATGAATTTCAAATAGTAGGTACTTCTGAAGAAAACACTGTCTCCACAGCCATTTTGGTTATATTTGAAGAGTACATAAAACATCTAAAAATCCTGCACCACTGAAGATTCATTATTACCCGACTGCCTGCACTATAAGTCAATAATTTTTAACTTGTTTGAAGAGATTTACTTTGCTTATACTTATTTAACATATTAACTGTTTCAGTATCACTTGGTGCTCAAGTTGTTGGCGATCAGCCGTCGCTAATGGAGATATGCCTCATCATTCTAAACAATCAAGGAAACTTTATACCCGACAACAGGAACTTTGAATTTAGTGTTTGTGTAAGTAGCCCATCCAGATTATTATCTTATTAGTCAGTTATACGCAATTTGAAGATGAGCAAATACCCTACCTATTTGTGGTTCAACTTCTGGTAGGTTTTATCGTCGTAGCTATAGACTTTTGCAAATTATAGTTTTTTCCACGAAAAGAGTCTCAAGCGATCTTTAGGTTCGGTAAGCAGATAAAGGAAGATTCTAGTGGATATAGACGGTAGAAGTACGGGATAATCGTCGATATACAACAATAAGTATTATAGGTGGTTTTGGATGAATTAAAAAAAAAAATTTGATCTAAAAATATCTTCATAAATCCCTTTTACATTGTAATTTACTCGCAAATATATTACAGGTGCTGCTTCTTCTAATAAACCTGGTACAGAACAGCGACGTGAACACGCAAAGGCTACTGAGCGTGCGGATTCGAGTCGACCACGAGGAAGATATTATTTCGCGTAGCTTACCGTCGCTGGACCTTATCGTCGATTTGTTCTACAAGCGAGAAGACCTGGCCAGGTTCGTAACAATCATTTGCGAAGTTTGACGCAAAGTATTTTCTATAAGCTTAATCTCCGCGTCTAGCCGTAGTAGGTAACAAACCTCCGACCAGGTGGGATGACGACCTGCGATAGACTGCAGGCTGATGCTAACTGCGACAAGCTGAAGACTGCTATGGCGCTCATTAGGGGAGGCCTATGTCCACCAGTGGACTAACATACGCTGACGACGATGATACAAAAACATGGTAAACAGACATAAATTCCAAATTGCGATGATTTTAAGTTTGGTATCCAATAAGTAAAACAGGAAATCCCTTAGCGGGAAAGATCATAAATTTCGGTGACGTTTCGCTTTTCATAATTTCCGTTATGATCGCCTAGAAATGTGATGAATCCATGTGGCGGTTAGGTTACGAAGGCAAGGTAGTAATAATCTACTCACTTCATGTATGTAGGATGGTAAGTCATCGCTATAAATAGCACCTATTTTAGCGCGGTAGGGCAGGTCATTAACCTCGGGCGTTTAGAAAGTAACTACTAGTCGAATTGATCTTGGCCAATCTATTAATTCGTTCAATTTGCGTGGTGTTTTATAAATATATAGTAATAGTCTGCTACGGTCAAACTTATTATTGACTAGCGGTCCGCCCTGGCTTATTATGGGTATTAAACAAAATTTATAATTTTTATACACTCACGCATTCATTTGTATTAAAACTTCAATAATGTATATACCTTTATGTATAAGTTTTCATACAGATGCCTAACTTTTTTGCTAAAATATAAATAGGATCAGGTATGTATCAGGTATAATGTAGGATTGCAATGGTGAAAGAAGTTTTAAAATCAGTCCAGTGGTTTCGGAGCCTATTCAATCCAACAAACAAACAATCAAATCTTTCCTCTTGGCTCTCTCTATAATATAACTCAAGAGTCTATGTTCCTTAAGTTCCTAACTGGTATACACAATCATCGATAATAAAGTTAGGATCATTATAGCCTAAGTCTAACTAATTATTTTTAGGTTGCATTCTCCATCTGCAGGAGAATCTTCCTCTTTCTTGTTTTCTGTTTCTCTTGGTGTTAAGTTGCTGGATTACACAATCAATGGATAGATACTAACACAATAAATAAATCATTTATTTCAGGCAACATAAGAACAGTTATAGATGGTAAAAAACTTATTCTAGGGCCCATATCAATAAATACCTTACAGACTAACATACATACAAATATAAAAAGTCTTAGTAACTGAATGATAAACCACGGCGGTGTCCCCTTGCAGGCGGCCGGTAAACCGTCGTCAGAACTTGACACCCGTCGGCAAAAACTGCGCTCATGAAGGTGGAAAGATGATTAGTGGGAACCCTCACCATAAATTGAATTGAAGCTCACATTATGGCGAGATCCCAACTTTACAACGCGAAGCGAAAATTTGGTCAACAATAATAACAATACCACTAAGCTTTAGCACAACCAAAAGCTTGATTGAACTCTGAATCATCATCATCATCAACATCACCAGCCTATAACAGTCCACTGCTGGACACAGGCCTCCCCTAATGCGAGCCATTAGGGGAGGCCTGGGGAGCTCTGAATAAGCTGCCTGTATTACCGATATCTTTAAATTGATAATCACTTTTGTAATAATCGCTTGTTATTTCTTTATAGGAGGGCGGAAGAAAATACCGACGCGTTGCTGGATGGTGAAAAAGAAAGTGACGAAGGCGAAAGCAACAAAAAGCAGTCTCAGGATGATATTGATGAGACGGTTGCCAAGTGTAAGTGCAAGTACAGTTAATTATTTAAAAACTAATACATACCATTTACAATATCAATCACATTCGTTGCTTTTAAGATTAAAAGTTATATAAAGTTTCAATTATTGTATTCACACAAATGTACATACAATACATCCATCCAAACCTTTGCTAAATGTGAATTAGCGTGATATTTCTATACACCCAAATTGTGATCTTTTGAGGAATTAACTTAGCTTGAAGCAAATCTTTTTGCAACAAGACTTCACAGCAGCTTTTCAAGTTTTATGGCTTTTAAATTGTAAAAAGATCTTTGTAGGTACTATATTTTTGCTCATCAGAGCAAAAATTTAACTTACTAAAATAAGTAGGCTAAATAATACTAGGCTTAAATTATCTACTCACATATAATGTAATTTAATTACATGTATCTTTTCTAAATAGCTACTCCCTGAGATAATGATTGTGTTTTATACCGGCGGATTTTGAAACAACACCAATAAATACTCAACATTTTCATTCCAGTGCTAGCCCGAGCGGGTACCCACATGGAGCACACAATGGTCGGCGCGTACATAGCGCTCCTACTATCCTTAAATTATCTAGTGCCTTAAGTAATTTAATATTTTCTAATTACTGCCTGAGATAATGAATGTGTTTGATACAACAACGCCTCAGCAATAAATACTCAACATTTCATTCCAGTGCTAGCCCGAGCTGGTACCCACATGGAGCACACAATGGTCGGCGCGTACATAGCGCTGCTACTCGGCCACATGGCCGTGGTCTCGCCCGCCCACGCAGCCGCGATCAAAACGCGCGTGCCTTCGTACGCGCCGCTCCTACCCACGCTCAAGAAATACTACACTTTCCTGTCGCTCACTGCTAGTGTAAGTTACTTAGTTATTTATTTTGCTGTGAAAATCAGATCGACTGGTTTGTCATAGCTAGGAGTTTTTCGTATGTGTAGGTGTAGAGTAGGTAGGTGGAAAGTTATATTGATAGTAGTCCAAATAATTAAAAAAATATATAGGAGTTCCTTTGCAATTCTTGTGTATCTAAAAATAAAGATTTTTTGATTTGCAACTGCTGGAAGCGTTTTGGTAGATTAGGTGGAATTTGATTTGTATGGATCAATGAGAAAGGAAATCCCTTTGGCCAGGATCATGAGAGGTGTAGTTTTTTAACAACCTAATATGACGGTTGTAAGAATTTTCATAATTCTATGCAGTCATATTTTAACATACTTTTCTAGATTATACAGCCTACATTCACTAAACCTACCAAGTAGTTGTCATATTTAAAATGATAGTGTGAAGTCATTATGTGACCGTTTTCTGTGTATAAATGAATATAATATTATGACTTATAAATTTACTAGTGGTTTATTTTTCACTAATTCCACTTGTGGACAAAAATTTAAGAGAAGAGAGTTTATTTTCTCTTCTTATTTCTTGTTTTATAAAATTACCTGTATGAAATTTGACTTGTCTAAGTGCTTATTTTGTAAACCTAAAGAAATAAAGTTATTAAAATCTGAAATCCTCACCTGATAAAATACTTTTACCTTCCAGGCTGAGGCGCCCATCGTAGCGCACGTGAAAGCAACTCATCGCATCATTCAGTTTATGGAAGCGAGCGACAAGGAACTCGAGGCGCCATCCCAGCCGGCTGCGCCATACACTGCCACCTCCAACCCTTACCAAGCGCACTACTACCAAACCTCACCCTCGGATATGCCTCAAGATATGTCTTTAAACAGTTTGAATCAGTATCACAACTATAGTACCTCCAGCTCTGATAGGATGTCGTCTTCTATGGAAGCGGATGGGTATCGCTGATAAAACTTAGCTCGGCTATCTTGTAAAAGCACTGGCAGCCATTAATAAAGATTATGTTTATGATCGTCATTGTGGTGGAACCAGTCTTATTAATCTTTAGATGTTAGATGTATTTTGTGTTAGGCTATTATAATTTATAATATGGGCAATAATTTGTACTGACATGAAATTCCATTAGTGGTGAGTTGTTGGATTAAGTTAAGACGTGAAATGGATTTGCTGCATATAAACTTGTGACTGCTATGTATTGACTGGAGCTTTTGTTTTAACAAAGAAACAAGGTCAGTTTAATTTAGATTGTAAATACGACCCTCTTAATCCGTGTATGTTAGAACACCATTCGCTGTAGATTTTTAATGCCATTTAACGTAACTGTAGGTGGTGGTTGTTCGTTTGCACAGCTGTTAGTAGATATTATCCTCTCTCTCTATCTCTTCTCTTTGTAATATTATATCTTCCTTCTAAATATCGGTGTAAATAATATGAATGTTACGTTGACGCGGTATGGGTTATGAAGTCTTAATAAAATTGAGATATTCCGAGTTTAAGCCAATGATTTGGCAATATAAAAGTGCAAAAATAAAAGTATGTAAGTGTAATATAAATATTGTATTCTTTTTATGTGAATATTGTCAGCACTTTTTGTAATATACGGCTCCGAGAGGATAACAAATTATATTTAGAGTATTGTTCTATTGAGGCACAATTCTTTACTGTAAATAATTTTAGATAGTGACATTAGATTGGTCTTTGTTTTTTAAATTTAGCATAGTTTGGTTTAGCCGATCGTTTTAATGAGATTTGTTTACGCGTAGTGCTGAGCTAGTCTCGCTAATATAGGATATTGATCAAACTATATTTGTATGATTGTTAGTGACTGCTGTGTGTGAACGTTTCAAACACCACGACGGGTTTTGTCAATTTTTATAGAGTCACGGCTATTAATATGCTATTTTACTCTTGTAATCTATAAAATGTTGAAAACAAATTGTGATTTCATTTTTGTACCTGAGAGAATTATAATAGGAAGATCTGGATTTGTAAGATTTGATACTTCTAAGGTTGCGATGCGGCCTATTAGTCTGTTGGGTATTAAAAACAGGAGTATCTCTATAAAATTTGCCAGAAAACCGTCCCGAGTAGTGAATACGCACCAAAGTTGCCGTCAGGTTCTTATTAATCCAATTTCTAAGGCGTCTTCTTTGGAAGTTGGAACCATTGTCATTCTGTCTGAGGTCAAGCTAGATTTCGGCTATTTTCAATCTCCAATCGACATTTTACCCCAAATTTTATACCTTTGTAGTTTTGATGGATATTTTGTCTTTTGTTCAAAATGAAATTACATGTTCCATAGCCTATATAGTAAACGAGTTAAGGTTTTGTAAAAATCAACGTATCTGATCTTGTCTATCGATTGAATATTGAAAATGGCTGTTGGATGATATGTTTGTGCGTCGTGCCTTTCAATCAAATACTAACCTGTACTTAACTCTGGTGCGTGTGAGGTACACACCTAGTTAACGAACGAGAGAATCTATGCTTAGATTTAGATAGATGTAAGTTAGGACAATCCGACTTTTGGAAATGTAACAATTTATAAAGTTTTTTTTTTTATATATTTGCTTGTTTTTCGACGAAGAATTCTGTCCTTGACACATTTTAAACCAATCTCATTACTCAGTCCAGTCACCTTACTAGACTGCGTAATGTTATTTGTGAAAAACAAGCAAATCTGTAAACCCAAAAGTATATGTACAGACATTATTATAATGGAATACTTAATAGATTGCCTGTCAAGTTGTCATTGGAAGCAATTATGGCACTTTCAATACTTAAAATTAATTTACTGTACTGCACCTTATTTATTAATGTTATTTTAGAATAAACTTTTTTATGTATTTCATTTTGGTATCGGTAAATTATTTTTACAAACATAAATTAAATTAATTTCCCTATGAAGCTATTTAAATGTAAATTAATTTAAAATTATCATTGTCCACTCCTGTAGGGTTTTTACTTATCTTGTGACCCTGTTGTTGCATTCAGTTTCTTTTCAAACTGCATTCAGTTTCTATTGAAACCGTCAAATATGACACTCTTATTGCAATTGCAAGTCAACCAAATTTTAAGAAAACTGGCATTGCCTCCGTTGTGGAACTAATTTAGTGTTCTGTTTGTTTTATATTTAAATAAAAAAAGTATCTATTTATGTGACATATTGTTTTAAATATATCAGTCATCGGTAATATATTACTCATAACGCAAGCTCTGCTTAGCTTGGGGCTAGATGATGCTGTGTGCATTGTCCAGCATTATTTATCAACTTCTCGCTAGGTCCATATTGAAGTTGTGCCATTTGACCTTTCATCTATATCTATATAATCACTAACTGCAACAGGTTCGCATGATAAGTGCGTGGTAAAGCAGGGGAAAAATTCTGCTAAAGCAATCGGTTCGAAATGACAATTTATCGCCACGTAGACTGCCAAAACGTGTGTCGGCAATGCGTCTAAACCATTCTTAGTTTAGCAGAATAAGGCTCCCCATTATCCAGTGTCTTGAAAAGAAATTAAGGGATTTGTAAACTTTTCTCAGATTTTTACGAGTTGGTTGTTTATGTTATAAAAAGATTTATATTTTACTGTGTGCGAAATCGTTGTGTGAACGTAAGGTAGAAATAAAGGTTAGCAATAAGGACGGTGCGCCCAATATCATGGCGCCTAAAGTAGCTAGTTAAATCAGATTCTATTTTTTATTTCTATATAACTAGGTAACTTGGGCATGTCGTCGCGTCGACTCGATGGGAATTACTACAAAGAGAGTGTACGCGGAGTTTGTTACCGTAAAATTTTCAGACAGCTTTACTTATTTGTAAGTGACTTTACGTTGAAATAGTACTGATTAGGTAAATGTGAATGTAGCAATTTATTGAAACACTTATTTTGTTTGATTTAAAAGAAAACTAGGGCGTATTTGATATACCTTATTGGAACTATCTGTTAGGAGTTTCTTAAAGTAGGTATATTAATCTCGACCTAGTGTTTTAAGATTATTGTTGCACAGCTATGATAAAATTGTATTGCCTATAAATTTATATTTACGTAATTTATTGATTCGTTTTGTAAAACTAAGCCTTGCATTTCTTTCGGGAATCGGAGTTATCATGTGTTTGATAAAATTGTTGTCGCAGTATCACAAGAGTTGGATGTTTTGAGAAATTATTGTATGTAACGTGTAATTATGTTAAAAAGTATTATGTGTAATTATTAAAACAAAACAAATTTTAATAACGTTTCATTTATTCACCTGTAAGAAGATGTTAATCTAACAATAAATAAGCGTAGAATTAGTAACCTCAAGTTACCATGCAATAGTTATAGAATATTAAGATAAAGTAATTTAATCAGTACACGATATATAAAGTCGAACTATAAGATGACTCTGAAAAATATGACGGAAATAGTCCAGTCATAGTTAACAACACTACGAATTCTACCAAGACACTGGATCTGGTATCACAAGTACTACCAATCAGCTCACTATAATGGTAAGTCTAAGAAATTTAACATGATTGAAAAAATGTATATCTACCAGTAAAATAATAATACATAATCTATATCTTGTCTACAGCATCAACACGCGCTATAGCCGGCGCCCTAACGCCCTGCCAATCGCCTGTCTCCGTGAACCGCTTGTTGACAGTCATCAGCTGTTCGAAATATGCCTTCGCTAACTTGTTCTTATTGCTGACCTTCTGAACCAGCTCCTCATCGTACACATCCTCAGGACACTCCAGTTTCAAGTGAGCCTTCATCTCTTGAACGGTCACTAGGAAACAATTCCACGGGGACCAGTCTTCAGCGACGTGCCAGCGACACAACCTCAGCTCTCTGATGTCATCGCACTCGCTGATCGCAGAGTGCGAGTGCCAGAGCTTCTCGACTATAAAGTACACGTCTCTCTCCTGAAGCACGAAGGCTAAAGAGCCCCAACACTTGCGACGGCGTTCGTCCCGCTGGACGGCGCGTAGAATAAACTTAAATGGCGTCATGTCTATCCAATTGCGCTCCGTGACATCTTTCCAAGAGCAGGACTTGCAGACGTAGAAACCGCTCATTTTTGCGTTCAGCGGGAATTCTGTGTACGATTTCACTTGATGACACAGTTCGCAGAAATGTAGGCGGCTATTCTCCATCTTCTTGTAATCTCGTATGTCTTTCAAGTTTGTGACACGTGAGTTGAGCTCGGAAGTTTTGAGGAGTTGAAACACACTAAAAGCAACCCTACGCCTCAAGAATTCGAGTTGATGATCGTTGCACCTTCTAACAAGGAGGTCGCACTCCTGGTCAAGAAGACCTATAGTTTCTTCGGCCATCGGATGCCGAAATTCTTGTAAAGCGAACTTCAGGTCTACAAGTAGCTCTATACGATCCTTTACATCCATGTCGCTACGTAGAAACGCGTTATAAAGCTCTTTTAGTTTCCGCGCCTTCTGTATTTCAACAGTCTCCATTTGGATGAGCTTGCCGTCTCGGCCGTACCACGCAATAGGTTTTGAGATTTCATCTAAAAAAAGTTGTTCTTTAATCTTCTTGCTATCCTCTTTTACTTGGACTCTGTAATCTTCGATGCACCTGAGGAGCTCAACTTCTTTGTCGAGAAGCAATGTGAACTCAGCTATTTTAGGTCCCTTTGAGTGTAACTTAGAAATGCGAGTTATTTCGGCGTGTTTCCATCGATCAACCTGAAAAATTTTATAAACATTTTAATAGACTGGAGAAAAGAAAACATACACTAATAACATGATAAAATAATGTGCGTACCATAGCATAAAGCTGATCAAAGTCTTCGCGCGTCTTCGGATATGTCTTAGTTATCAGGTCCCTACGAAGTCGTTTTTCCATTGCCTCTTTCTCAAGTCTGTCTTCCTCGTTCATCCTTGCTATTCTTTCTCTAAAAGTCATAGATATGAATAACCATTCCCTTAATTCGTTGATTCAGATTGTGATTTTTGCACTTCTAATGCAGCGTCTTCTAATTTTACTTATTTAATTAGGTAGGTAGGTACTTTTTTGACATTCTTCAAAACAAAACTGTCTTGATAATATTATTAACTTGATATATTTGAATAATCATCGCAATCAACAGAAAGCCGTTGCAGTGGCGGTCGCTCTTCCGTTGATGTCGAATAAGAGTAGAACAAGTTTTGTTTTGTGTACTATTCAAAATATTACCTACTATTCAAAATATTCACTGCAATCTCCAATCCGCCTAACAAGCCTGATTATGGGAAAGCCCCTTGTTAAAAAGACATCTCGAGGAGTATGTGTTTGATGACCTCTGTGGCGTAGTGGGTGAAAGTCCGACTGCGACACAGGAAGTTGTAGGTTCGATTCCCGGCACCGGACAAATGCCGGCACGACAAGATATATAAGAGGAAAGATATATATGTTGCAGCAGTATGTTTGACGATCTCTGGCGCAGTATTAGGTTTGCCTGCGAAGCAGGAGGTGACGGTTTCGATTCACGGCACGGGACAAATCACTACGAACAGATATTGTTGTTGAAGTATATCACTCATCTAGTATCCATAACACAAGCTCAGCGTAGCTACGTGCTAGAAGCTGTGTGGATTGTACAGGATTAGTTATTAATTTATATACATAATGTAAGCTAATCAGTAGTAGAGCGACACTTACAAGCATTCCTTGAGCCATCTCTCAACCTTCTGTCGGAACTGGTGATGCCTAAAAGCTCTCTGAATGACCGTGGCATAGTGTGCATGGTTCAGCCGCTTGATCATTTCCTCATAAGTCTCATATGGTCTGGGAACCATTATTCTATCAGTGACATTTGGTATGTACACTTGGTCGCTTTCCATTTGCGTATAACGGCTGTAGGTTGTATCCTGAAAACAATATGAGGTGTATCAATTGTGGTTTTTCATAATTTAATACAATTATTTCAATTTGTATCTACCGATAGCTAGCTACCTAACTAGCAATACCTATATGACCAATAGGCGCGAATTTGCGTAAACAACTACCTAATTGCTGGAATGTTTAAAATCAAGAATCGTAGATTATTTAGTTTATACAACATAACAACCGTTACTAACGTAACTACTGTATTGGTATTGTTTTAACTTTGTCTTACGTAGATTTTCTCTCGCTCCTCAGCAGTTTGCGTGTCTCTGCAGTTTTTCTTCTCTGGGGGTAGTTTTTCAGGTTTCTGCGGCGTCTGAGTATAGGCATGGTGGAAGATAGCACCTGAGTGAACGCAAAAATTAATTATTACAATGTCCGCATTGTCATTTTTAATGCTTGCAAGCTAAGAAAAGTAGGATTAGCATTTTTAGGGACCAAATTCAAGAAAGTATAAAATAGTGCTGGACAATCCAAAGAGTATTGTCTAGTCCTAAAGTACTAATACGCTGAAATTCTTCTCGTACCACATACCTCAACATGATCATCAGCCTATAATACTCCACTGTTGGACATAGGCCTTCTCAATGAGCGCCATAGATGGCATTATTTATCATTAGGGAAGCACTTACCTACCTCGGTATAAAATATAGATGGTACATTTTTACAATGAAGCATAAATTCAATGAAATTTCACAAATAGCTTTAATTATGTAGCACAGGTAATAAATTTTCTTTTTATTTTGCTTCATTAATTTGATTGGTATCTCTTATTCTAGCTTTTACATTAAGTTATACCTGTCTTGACATTTCTATATCCTCCCAAATAAGGCTTTTCTATTGGCTCATAGAATATCTCGACGTTTATTTGTTTGGTGGTTTTTCCATACGGTACCACAACATTCAATACTTCATTGACAACATTTTCCTTGTAAAGCTTTTCAAATTTTAATTTTGTGTGGTCCTTCGTCAAAAGTTCCACCTCTACTATTCCGTATTTATCGTAGTCTAAGTCCATTACGGCCATTCTATCTTTCAGGGGATGTTCCCCTCGCAACATGACCAAGTTTTCTGGTTCTAGATCAAACAATCCGGCTAGGTTCTTTTTGATTTCATGGATACGCGTTATGGAATTGTAAGATCTTGTAAATGATTCATTCTGGTCCGGTACCTTGAATTTAATCGCGATGAATGGCATCTTCTTTTTAGGACTAAGAGAATGAAGGAAATCATGAATGTACATATCCTTAGGGATTTCTGATAGCGCGAATTCTTCTGAGTCCTTGGTGTAAACGTCGATAGCCATGTTGCCCAACGCATCAGTTTTTAGATCAGAGAGTAAACTCGTTTCTCTCAAAACTGTTCGGTTCTTCGTCAAAAGTAAGTTACTGTTGGACACTGAAAGTAGTTTCGCGAGTTTTCGCTTGACGTATTTAATTGGGGTACTTGCTGGGAAGACTTTATTGAACATTTCTTGGGGATTCAGTGGGGATTTGAATGTGATAAGGATGTGGCTGGTTGGGCACTTGAATTTGTCGAGTTCTCTGGCGCACGGGGCGGTTTGATACCGCGCGTCTACGTCGTCTTCTCCAAGTGTCTGGGAGCCAGCGGGTATGCGTCCATAGATCGGGGCTGTAAGCAACTTCTCTCGACCTATCTCGCACTGGCATGCTACCACTCCTTTCAAGCAGTCTGGGTTCGGGGCTATCCCTATAGTTGTTTGGATCATTCCTATTGGTTTGGAACTCATTGTTTCGAAAAAAACAACTACACTTAACCGGTTTTTGTCTAAGGTAGAAAATAAATAACAAAATCTAGATTTCCCGCACTGAATGTTCTGAATGATGATAAAATTGTTTACTTTTCTTAGAAACGGTTGCTAAGATACATGATCAAATCAAACATTTCCTGTAACAGACGTGGTAGGTCGCTAAAGCAACCTTGGAAAAGAAACAAACAAACGAGGTTAGTATTATAAAAATCTCTCAGAGACCAAAACTACGAACTTTGGTTACTTATTTTGCGTTATTTTGCGTTCACTACAGGCTACGAGGGTCTGTGGGCGTAGACATTCCACGAAATCGTGGCAATAGCACGAAATACGGTTTAGAGTAAATTCTATATTGTTAAATATTTTATTGAATTAAAAAGGTACAATGAAAGATATGTATTCATTATAATTAGTACAGACTAGTGGAAACCGCGGCTATATCCAATCATATTCCTATCTCTATAAAATAGAGAAAAATAAAAGGAACATTATGTATTTCAAACGCGGAATAAAGAAGCAAGGCATTGTTTTGTGTATAAAAGAGTGAATTAACCGCTAAGCTTTAAAAACTAAACTCCTTTGAAGGAATTTATAAAAGATACTTCAGCTGTGCATTCAACGTTTTAATAGGTAATTTACTGTATGAAACACTGTTGCCTTTGTAAGATTAGATTAAAACATGTTTTTCTTAACCGGAGCGTTAGCGCTGCTGACCATTATTAAAATATCCGTCGTATTTATATCCTAGGAATTAAAATATTATCGATCATATAACGAAAACCTAAGTAGGTAGTTGATAGTTAATAAAAATTGAGAAAACAATAAAATTACAGCGCAATAAAAAAGCGAATGCGCTAGCAAAGCTGGCGTGATATTAAATTCCTCCGAAAACATAAAAATGATTTTCGATCGTAAAACTATAATTTACAGACGTAAAAATGCGCTGAGTTATATGTTACGCCGTTTCTGAGACGGAGTGAGGATATTGCTTCCTATTCGTGTATGGCACTTATTGGTTATTCGTTTCAGGCAATAATAACCTGATTCTTATTTACTTACGGATCGGCGATAAAACTGTTTATCGCCTCAGCACTTCGAACGCAGTCGTCAATCCAGTTCCAGCTAGTATGCCCAACGTGTTTTTTGTACCTACTAACCTTTATTCAGACGTCGCGACGTAAAAATTGACCCCTCCAACCCGACTTCGGACAGACCCGTGGATGTAAGAGGAGACTAAAGGAACCTACCAAATTAAGAGCAGCATTATAAAATTACAGATGGAACTGTGATTTATAAGGCAGAAGGTCCTCGGTCCAAAACCCGTATGCCCAGCGTGGTGATTATGGGAAATCGAAAGGGGTTTAGTGAGAGGGTTTTAGCAATAGGTATGATTGCTGATGAGCAACATTTATCTTCTAAAAAAACACAACAAATTCTGTAGACAATATTTAGTTTTCCAGAATCAAATATAGAGCTAGTAGAATTGCACATCGGATTTTGAAACAGGCCGTGCCTATAGCTATACCAGCGTTAGTATGAATCTAAAGGACCCCGCTCACACATTTATCTAGTAAATAGATATTTTGCGGAAATCTTACGTCGCTGTCGCTTATTCTGACTTCTAAAAGATTTGAGTATGCTCTATTGTCGTGCTACTTTGTCAGAATGTTGACCTACTGTTACTCCTATTAAATATGACGGTTTTCAGTTAGATTGAGACTTGAGTCAAAAATAAAATATAAGTTTCTAGACGATGTGAATATTACTGAAAGTGAAAAAAGGTTATTAGTAATAACTTTACAATCAACTTTACAGTGTATTTCACTTACAGTAATATTCACATCGTCTAGAAACTTAAAAATATATATTTTATTTTTATTACAAATTTTCTAAATACCCGAAAATTATCATATTTTATGCTTAAATGTTTTTAAATTATAAGAGAGATAAAGGTCCCTACCATACGCTTTCGCGGCATCACTCTGGTATAAAGAATTTATTTCTCAAAAGAAAAAAGTTCGTGTAAATAAGATGTACCTAGAATAATATCTTGTAATACATAGGTAGTTAGCTAGTACTTTATGTTAGTGCTTGTATTCTTGTATTGGTTCCATTTGTTTAAATTTTTTGTCATAAATTAAACATATGGAACCAAGCATCATGTTTTAATCTTTTCTTAAATAATGTGCAATGTGTGTGTGTGTTATCTGGTAAGTTACTATAAATCTGCGCTTTCCATAGCATTGGTCAAACAGTCTAGCGTACAAACTCCGTAACCCAGTATGTGCGAGCGTTAGATAACTCTCTAGTATTATTGCGTCCGTGTGCGTTCTGTAAACACGTGTTTTAATCAAGCCTGTTGCTCAGTTTCCGTTCACTGCGGCCACTGGCCTGCGCAAAGAAAAACTTTGCATGTGTTTTATTACGACGGATGCTGTACCGCTGGAGGGGTTAATTTCGACGACCTGTCTAGCTTTAATTGTTTTATTCGGTAAACAGATAGCGGATGTTCGTACTGTTTGTTTAAAGGGTTTCTTGCACATGTTTTGGCTGCTGTGTTTAGGCTGAGTGTGTTTTCTCTATTACAGTTTTTGACGGATATAGGTATTTTCATTAGGTGGGGTTAGATGTGCAAATCTTGATCTTCGCAGCTTTTAGACACATGGCAGGCTTCAATGTGTAAGCATAAATTAAAAAAAAACTCGTAATTAAATAATAAACTCAGTTGTAAACATAATTTGTAATATTATGGAACACAAATATTGGAACGGCGCAATCAATTTACGTTAATTGACCCGACTTTCTACTCACTCATCGGCGGTGTCAGATCCGAATCGCGCAATCTCTCGCTCCGTCCGCGATAATAGGGCTACACAATTTTATTGCGCTCGAGGCCTTAGGGTGGCAACCCACAGGGGGGCACGTTCATTCGATTAAAGCCCGCTGTACACGGAAATTATCAAACGAAACGCACCGACAACTCACTCGCGCGTGAGCCTCTACATTCAGCTCTACATTAATAGTTTTTGTACCCCAACTCGCACGTTTCAGAAAGGTAAAGTTTGAAGCGGTTCTTTTTTCTTCAGTCGCTTGTTTTCGGACATCTCTCATTGCGACACACTCTTTTTATCATTCAGAACTCGGTATCGAGCTCGTTTCATACAAATAGCGCCTTTACCTTTGTGTAGATCATCCTTTGCATTCGTTATGCGTTAAAATTGTCAAAGTTGCATCATACGCTGCTTTTATTAGCTTTGAAACCTACACACGTTTCCTATTCATATTCAAAATGAGACAAACTCGGTTATTTGTGCAGCGTTTAGTGAACTGATTATGGAAATGAGATCAAGTAAATACCCGACTTGTGGTTTGATTCAATTTCTATCTGATGTGGATTGCTCTTTGATATCAGTATGTTTTAAATAGGTCAAATTTATTATCAGGTCAATAGAGAATTATTTTCCATTGAATAAAATGGCTTACTAATTTTTAAGCTATGTATCGAAGTGAAAATTATATATTTCATGAAAATCCATATACTACTCGTAACCAAAGTGATGCAGTAACTAGGTATAGTTAAATAAAATATTGTCACCTAACAACTGAATTCAATAAACGGACGAACTATGTCAAAATTCAAATCCAGTGTATGCCGACAGTTTGTTCAGATTTCCCAATCGCGACCAGCGTTAATTTATTTGTACGAATTGTACAGCGGCCGCAAACGATTCGATTAAATTTTAGTTCTATGTTTCATTCGGACTTTAAGTAACTGAAAAAATACAAACGGTTTTCGATTGAAATTTCGCGGAAGCTTGTATATTTGCACTGTTCGTTTACTTTTCTAAATACGGTTGTCAGCCGAGGTTATAGGCCTAGATAACTGTTATGGTAATAGCTATTGAATATTGTGAATACTTTGTGTTGCATTTTTCTACCATGCTCTCAATCTGCAAGGACCTCGCCGTCTCTACATGCGAGCTTACGACTTCGTTAGAGCATGATACTCTATACTAGGCTACATAATATCGATGTATCTTTTAAAGTATACGTGTCTACAATAAAACTCCAATGTGAGTAGCAAAAATTATCTATATTTAAATTCAAGCGGATTGTCTAAAATATTCTTTGCAAAAAGGGTTACTATAATCAGATTATTTAGATGACAAAAAAGTTTGCGACGAGTTTTGCTCCAACTCAAAAACTAACATTCTAACAAGGTAAAGGTTTCTTGTTCTTTTCTTTACTTTACCTACCTTAAAAATATTGAAGTGAACAATGAATCAAAGTAATCACTTTATTTCTCATTTTTATTACTTTTTTAACTCGTATTTTGTGACGTGTCCAAGAGTCCTGTAAGGTCTAAAGGATATAAAGCACTTTGATTTTTTTTTATTTTAATTGAATTCACTGTCATAGCTCTATAGAGTTCGCTTGTGTTAGACACGTCAAGGTGCGTCATTGGCAATCAAAATTGGGAAAAATACAGGTCACTTAATATGAAACTGCAAATTGCATACAGCAAAGCAATGTAGCCAGTCTTGGAGAGCTTTTGACTGGTAATATAGATCAGCTGAGCTACCTATAGATTATGTGCAACAGTCTGCAGCTAGCTCAGTGGAAATATAATTCTAATTAAGTTATTTAAATGTAATTTTATTTGTTTAAAAAGAGTTTTTATCCAAATTGTATTAAATGGAAATTTTAAGCAATTCGTTTACCTACTTATAATAAACAAATAAAAATAGTATTTTTTAACGTGTTCACTGCTAAGCTTCAGAAGCGAAACGTTCTACTACGAGTGACTGTCATATATTGCACATGTGGGGGGGGTGGTGGCATTTAAAGTGTTAATAATCCTGGGCAACCCACTCTCGCTGTCTTCACTTTTATTTTGTCTTCCAATAAAACTTAAAATCAAATAGAATAACTTTTTTCAACATTTTAGGTAGATATCATATTATTTTGGTTTGATTGCACCAAATAACGTTGTATCAATGCATGTAAATAAATCAGTTGATTAGTGTTGGTTGTTACAAACATCTAGCTGTTTGCAAAACGTAGGTACCTCATTAAACGTGTTAGCACGTCTATTTGAACAGAGTTGCATCAGTTGATTTGTTATGCAGAATAAGGTCGATACAAAGTATTCAAACTATGTGGTTACATACAATTTGGGAATTGAACACCTGAATATATTTTCAATAGCTTATAGACGACCTCTGGGGCCCGGTGGGTGAAGATCCGGCTGTGACGCAGGAGGGTTGTGGTTTGATTCCCGCCTCGATACAAATATTTGTTCAGGGTGTTCTGGTCGTATTCTATGTATATTAAATATATCTATCTATGCACTGGTATATTATTATAAACATCAGTTATCTACACATAAACACAAGCTCTCCTTAGCTTAGGGCTAGATAATGCTGTGTGAATTGTCTAGCATATTTATGTAAACTTTCAGGAATTAAACCTACCAGCTTATAAAATAGAAGAAATAGTAAGTAGGTTTGAGCATTGTCGATTTTATGACAGTTTTTAACTTAAGCACGTTTTTCATTTGTTTAACAGAACTGTTCGTCATAATTTAACGTTATGGAAGACCCATGTCATGCAATAACATCGTATGTAATGTCATAAATACAATTCATTAAAATAAACACCAATATCATTATCAATTATCCATTTACAAGTTTCCATGGACATGTCAGTAATTATATTAAAATCAGCGAACATAAACTGGCATGTAAATGTTTACCAACATTTATTTGGGCTAGGATCGCACGACGACATATTTATTTGGCATCAGAATTTAAGTACTCAAGTGGATTATTATTTTTCAGATACTGCGACACACTTTTCTGGTGATATGTTTTTGTGTTAAGGATGTGATTTATTAAGTGTAGCTTGGAATGAATTATGAAATGCTAAAATGCTGAAATTATGAAATATTACTATCGGATATTAACCGCGTACCTTTGTTTTATCTTTAAAACATCGCGAGAGTTAAAAAAGTCAGCATAACTTAGCTGTCTTTTAAAGCAGTAAATCTCAGCAGAGCAGAAAATCTTTTAGCGCATCTTACTGAACGTAAATTATATCATAAGAGTTTATCAGTAACATATTCGGAAATACAAAATCAAAATCAAAAATCAAAATCAAAATCAAAGTGCTTTATTTCCTTTAGACCTTACAGGACTCTTGGACACGTCACAAAATACAAGTTAAATAAGAAATAAAAATGGGAAATAAAGTGATCACTTTGATTAATTGTTCACTTCAATCTTTTTTAGGTAAAGTAAAGAAGCGAACAAGAAACCTTTACCTTGTTAGATTGTTAGTTTTAGAGTTGGAGCATAACTCGTCCCAAACTTTTTTGTCGTCTAGATAATCTGATATTTTATAGTAAGCTTTTTTACAAAGTATATTTTTGACAATCCGTTTGACATACAATACCGTACAATACAAGGACAACAATAATCTAATGTATATGTAACATTTTTTTTTCATTATACTCGTAATTAAAACTAGGAGCACATAACTGGTTATTGTCAATGACTTGCTTGAGTAACTAAAACTGTTAAATATATCAGACATTCTACTTAGCTCATCTCAAGCTCAGAAGCTGCAATTTTGCTGTTCGATAAGAAACGATCATCCCAGACTTGTTGCCCTGCACGTCGAATTAAAAGCATCAATCGTACTATCATTAGCCGGTATTTAGCCTTTCCCCATTGCGGTTATCAGTCAATTTATTGAGTGCATTGCGAGCACTCATCGGCACAAATGTGACGTATTAATTATTTATAAAATAATTCTCTCTGCTCTCACTCGCAAAAACAGCTCGATGTATCGAAATATTTTACCTCTGGCTGAAGTGTTCTTACGCTGTATTTTGTATAAGCAATGTTGAAATTGAAATTGGAATCAAATGGCTCCGTTTTATTTGAAGGGATTCTTTGATCGGGCTTATTAATAGCGGGGAGATGACCCATTACATGCCTAGATTTCTAAACTAAATGAAATAGCAAGATTGATTTAATAAAAGCATTTTCAGAGATTATTTCTTTAAATAATTCCAATTTTCAGCAATTGTTGAGTAAACTGTATTTGTATTTCGCCTATTAATTATACCCACATCGATACAAATTACTTTCGATTACCGAATGGATGTGTGATGGGATTCCGCGTAATAATGTTCTAAGCGGGTTAACATTGTTTTGCTAATACACCCCTTTATTATCCGCCTAAACCAGTGATTGTACATGGACTCGATAATAACATAGACAATGCGTTTTCAAATATTATTGAGGAGAGTTCTTAGTTCCCCTAACACAAGTACTATAGTAAGTACTATAAAAAAAAGTAATGCTGTTCAGTACTTTTATCAGGCTGGAACTGCAAGAGTGTAGTTTTTAACCAGGAAGAATACGTTCGAAGATGCGGGCAAAAGCTAGTTAGTTAAAAGTAACTTTTCTTACTTGATTGCAAATTTATGTTAGTTCCCAGTTACGCTTTCCGGAAATTCAGAAAATACTTGAATCTTAGTTAATAAAACCGCTATAAATTTGTTAATTTAATTTAACAAATATTGTTTATTTTGCCGTGTGGTGCTGGCATAGAATTTCACCACCCAACTCTTCCCGTGGGTGTCGTAAGAGGGGACGAAGGGGAAACACCGGGGAGCGGGCACCAGCGCCCTCTGCAGAACAGCTCCACGGAACTGCGATCCCCAACCCGCATGGCCAGCGTAGGGATTATGGGCAATAAACCCCAAATGATAAATAATGCCATCTATGGCGCTCATTAAGGGAGGCCTATGTCCAGCAGTGGACTATTATAGGCTGATAATGTGTGATGTGATGTGATAAGTAGATATAGATGCTGAGTGTGATCCTCATAATCCAAAGAGCCCGCGAGAGAAGGGCCTAGTATCAATCACACAGTATAAAAAAAAAAACTAAAAAAAAATCGCCATCTTAACTGCAATAAAATATTGGAAGAATTCATATCTAGATGAAGATTCCAGTAGTAGTCCATTGAGATAAGTTGGAACGCGTGATTCAGGTTTAAAGCAGTCATATTTTGTCCATCATATATGCATATTATGGCATAACTAGGGGAGTTTTATTGCGCCACGGACAGACGTGGCCAGGATTGGGTGGGGGCAGAGGGAAAATTCTCACGAGCGCACAAAATTTATTTAAACCTAAACCACACATTCCTTTTTTCATCACTTTTTTGTCGTTTAGATAATCTGATATAAGTAAGCATTTTTGCAAAGAATATTTCTGACAATACGTTTTGAATTTATTTATTTTATAGTGGCTGTGAAAAATGTTTAATATTAATATATATGTTAAATATTGTTTATTGGTGTCCACGCAGCGCTATCTTTGCCGTGTACGAAACAACCGTAAGTTCCGTCTTGTTGCTGCTTAGATAATCTGTCACAGCTGCAAATTTCTTCTACTAGGGTAAAGTAGCAACAATGGACAAGAAGAAGCAGTCAAATTAAATTTACACATGATGAGATGATCTGAACTAATTTTATTTGTACGTAATCTTTACCTTATTATTGCTACAGCTGGAAAATTCATTTAGGTACTATAACATCGACCTACAGTGATTACAACAAACTGAATTTTATATACTGAAGTGATGTGGGCAGGTATAATATTATGACTCTAAGCATCAGGTTCACCGGAATTTTATTATACGCCTAAGCAAGTAGGTACTTTAATATACTCTTACTACCTTTATGACACACATGCTAGATGGTAATTTTGTTTGGGGATATTTTCGCAGAAATTTTATTACGGATGTTGGGAAAACTTTTGTAAAAGTTATATCACAAAAGATGATTCTGCTAGTTATAGTGGTGGCATATACTGCGACATCTCGGAAACTGATTTTGATGCTTATTTTACGAACTTTCTTACTGCAATAACACATCAATCTTCATTTTTAATTAAAGAGGCATAACACAAACCCGCGTAGCTTTTTCATTTACGTACAATTTAAAATTGCAGCAAAAGAAAATCCAACAAAGGAAACTGATTTAAAAATTTGACACAACACCACTTGCCTAACAAGTAATTAGCTGCCAATAACACCGAACACACTATTATAAGTTGGGCATTGTTTTACGGTTTTTAGAAACTCGTACGCTTTGACTCCATACCTGTCCAATCTCTTAATTGCAAAAATCGTGGGAACTAATTAAAACTGGGTTCCTGTGCACTGGGTTCAAATTGTTGCTTTTATTTGTTGCTGCTAATTTTATAGAGAGATTTGATTGTTTGTTTGAATTGAAAAGGTTTCGAAAATACTGGACATATGTATTTTAAAAATTCTTTGACCATTAAAATACTGCATTATCCCTGATGAACATAGGCTATTTATTATTTTCAAAAAAGTTAGGGATCCGTATGAAAACATCAATAAATATAACCCAACGTGTATGTATGTAAATATAAATTTACGAAATATTTGTTAAATAATGCCAAACCAAGCCGGGGCGGACGACTATTATAAGAAAAGAAGGTAGATGTAGAAATTTTATTAAAGGTGCAAAGCTTGAGTATATGATTTCTTCCCTAATGTGTTGTTTTGTTTACCTATTTGCGTCGCGCGTCGGTTAATGCATTGTGTCCGAGAAAATGAAGGAGAAACAAGAGAGGTTTTACAAAGGGGCATGAAAGTATCCTTCAAGTGATAATACACCGACAATGCGTGCATTGTGATATTTATAGACAGATTCTTCGTATGATATCCTTTCCGAGAAAGGTATTGACATCTTTTCTTACCAAGTATTAGTACTATTTTATCATATATTTATCGCTACTAATTATGTGTTCATATCGCGTAAGTTTACAAATATTTTTCTTAGTGGAAAATCGTTTGGGAAAGTTTGTGTTCAGTTCACGTCAGGATGTATTTTGAAGATTTTTTTTTTCATAATGCTCAATTTACTTATATGCAGCATTATAAAACAGCGTAGGAGTAGAAAAACTTCAAGAGAAAAGGCTGAATTAGCAAGCAGCTAAGCTTAGATTAGCCCAGCAGTTTGTGCCCAATGGGGTGATTAGAAAGATTGTGAACGTTTATTGATCTGTAATGATCATGAATTTATATTTAAAAGCTCAAATTATAACTACCGATTCGCCCCGGCTTGGCATGGGTATTTAACGAAAATTTAAAAAAATAAATGATTTTACCCGTACACGCTCGGTTACTACTGAAGTTTTCATACGAATCCCTATTTTTTTTTAATATTCTGTACCCTTTGTCCATCAGGCATAGGATTCTAATACTGAAATAATTATTCAAATCAATCCGTTTCGGAGCCAATTCAATTCAAACAAATAAAATCTTCATAATATTAGTATAGACAATTTAAGCCGTCACAGACATTAGTATAAACTATAGACAGGCGTACGGAGGTACAAACATATTAGCATACGCACGTAAAGCCTGGTCAAACGTAGCGAGGCCGCGCGTGCCCTACGAGCCTCGTCAGGGATCTGTTGTACGAGATCATGGTTGTACCTATACTGCTCTGTGTACACCGGCCTTAGGTTTGTTTGTCAATGACTTAAAAAAAATATATTCTATTTTTTTAAGGTACTTGTGGCTATGCTGGCGTTCTGGGCACTCAGCCTTATGGTGACGGCTTAGATTTTTAAGAAATATATTATTTTAATTGTTATATTCTTTTAAGTACCTACTGTAATTTTCTTTATTCATAAATAATAATAATAACTATTCATCTATCCACCCCTTACAATATTCTGATATTTTCCCTTTTATTTTTCTTTGCAATACTTTTAATAAAACCTCCTAAAGGACCAGGTCTATATTAAGCTTGTGATTTTTGAAATGGGGTACAATAATAATAAATTTATTTATTTCCAATAAAGCTTGATGGTTTATATAATTAGTTTGTTTCCATAATACATACTGGTATATAGCTACTTTATCAATTTTCTTTTTAAATAAATTCATCATACACTCGCACATAGTAGATACATATAACTTGAAACGAAAATCTAGTGCTAACAATGTTTCGTCTCCTCGCTCTAGCTAATCAAATAGATCGTGATAAGACGCGAGGGCTATAACTCGGTCTGCCAGTAACCCTCACGTCTACTCTGTCAAATCTAAAGAGTACGGTTAAGTTTTTATAGTTAAACATATTCATTGCATGAAAACAATAAGGTTTACTAATGAGAACTATTGATTCGGAAACTGAAAAGACATTTCTTTAATTTTCAAGAGTAAAAATTAAAAAGTGTGGGTGTTTTGGTTTTATAAGCACAAAAGCATGGGAACATATCTTTATTAACAAAAAAAAAAAACAAATAATAAATAACAAAACCAAATAAATTCAAATATTTTTAATTGAAAATATTGAACTGCAGGCTGTAATCATCAATTCAACAAAGCAGTATGCTTTATTTGCTGCAGAATTATGTATAACTAGGTGCTTAATCAACTAGAAACAAGGTTAAATCTAATCCCTTAGACAAACGAACAGTTAAACAAGTATTCATTAATACTAGCTAAACGTTTCACTGGCACAACTTCGCGTAATTGTTGAGATGGAACGCTAAGAGGCTTTTACAACAAAACCCGGATTAACTATCAGGTTTATCGAATAATCCTAAAGATTGGTTGACATTTTATTTGACCTGGAAATATAATTTGTATTATATGTATAGGGAAAAATATTGCCATGCCAGTAAATAAATACGATAACTGTAGTGTATTCTATCTTGAAAAAGATTTTATACTGTGAAAAATGGATCGCAAAACCCTAAGCTCTTGGTACACGAGGGCCCCTCTACCGAAGCGGAAAATCCTGCATTACACGCCTTCCGGAACGCAGCCCTTTCACTCCAAAGCAGGTGTTGAATTCGAGAAATCCCCTGTAGATAATCTGCAAAAGTACGCATCTAAGTATGAATGCGGTAACTACAAACGCACATAAAAATGCACGTGTTTACGGACCCCGCAGGCCAATATCCTACAGACTGATTGCTTCTTTACTGTTACACAATAAAATTTTTATTAGATGCTCATAAAATTTACTCGGACGACTCACGAGACCCAGTAGCCAATATATTTCAAACTACCCTGTAACTAACCTTTATAAAACTTAAGACTTTAAATAATAGCCGCTTTTAGATGCGCTCTTTCTAACAAAGTGGTTCCGCGTTTATGTTTAGCCAGAGATATCCTTATAAAATAAAGTTATACGAATACATAAAAAAGCTTATTACTTAAGCGTGTGCTGTGAGCAGATTCCATTCCTGCTGATGGGTTTTGGTTTATCGTATAAAATGTCGGTGCAAAAAGTTCACGCGGCTGGTTGGCCAAACCGTCGAACCGTTCAAATCGTTTAGTAAACACAACAACGAATAGGTCGTGTACAGCTGAGGTACAACGATTTTAATCGAATGGAAACGGAACAAAGTGAAAATGTACACCTCAATTATTCCAACAGTCGTTTGTGGACAATAACCATATGCCGACGAGACCGCTAGCCAATGTTTCGAACCAGCCGCACAAAGTTTTTCGGACATGAATTTAGTGTTGAGATATTTATTTTAAACTCTGTTTTAATAACACTGACTTATTATTTCTAAATAAAAACACCATTGTTTAAGTTTGTACATATTTAACTATTCCTATTTTTAATTTCTTTTGAAAAGTTTTCTAAATCAACTAACTAAATTGAAAAGCTATTGTAAGTTACAGCGCTAAATTGCTTGCAATTAAATCAGTGCCGGTGTTGAAATTGAAAAAGTTAATGGATTCTTAACAGAATTCTGTACAAGCAGGTAGGTCCTTTCTTAGAACCTTGCGAATGGGTAAAATCAGGTCGATTTGATTGATAACATTAACAAATATGTTTAAAAAATATTGTATAAATCATATTTTAAATGTTAGACACATTTAGAATAACTTTTTAACGTAAGAAACAAAAATTTAGTAAAAGAGATGCCGTTCGGTGTAATGGTCGAGCAATAAAGGTACGCTTAGTAAAAAATCTACCTAATGTACTTACCGTACCTTTCAACAAAATGCATAGACTTTGCATATATAAATAAATAAAAAAGAAAATCACTAAAATTGCTGAACAGAATCATCTACGACCTATTTCCCAACTACAAATTAAATTCCAAACTCCAATTAATACTTTCAATAAACAATACAGGATGGGACTCATAAAAGAACTCAATAAAACAGACCGGACTAGGTCTGAGTCTGTCCCAATAAAATACAAATGCAACCGATTGAAATGCAGGACCCACGCTGTTTACTCCGCCTGCCGATAACTAAGATTGCTTTTTTTCCGATCACTACTAAACTGACAGCGTAAATTAAAAATTGTTATGATATTGTTCCGGTTTGAAGTAAGTTGAATCTTCTAAGTAGCTTTTACCTTTATTAAATGTTCAAGATTTTTGTAACAGCGTTTATAAGTACCTAATTTTTATCCGTCCTCTGCGAGGTGGATATACAAAATTGATCTTAAATTACAGGTACAAACGAGAAACTTTAAGTGAAAACTCTAATGCGATCCCAATCCGCCTGCCGAGGGTAGTGATTATTTCAAAATCCTCCTTTATTGGACCTTCCATTTAGTAGTTGACGTAATATAGAGCCCAAATTTTGAAATATACTGACTGTTCGGAAAAATTCAACGTACATGTTGATAATTACTTAATTAAATGAAACTATCAAGTAAACAAGAACACTGATTGATTAATAGATTTAGTTATTCATTACGCTAAATGTAAGGAAAGCGTAAACTATTGGATTATGAACACAACAGCTAGCAATGCGATAACAGTTTAATTAGTAACCGATCACTCCTCACACATAGCTCTCAACTCATAGAAACCTTTGGTTAATCGACTGTGAACATGAAGATTGTTGTTTGTGAGTATAATTTATTCTATGAAAATTTATACAATCCAAAAATGTCACTCAGGAGGGGCTTATTAGGTGGTTCACGTACTGAAAGGTTGCGGGCACAAATTCAATGTTTATCGTATTTTTTTATATTTATGAAAATCATTTTTATTTTTTTTCCTAAAGTTTCTAGTAAACACAAATAACATAGGTATATAAATATAGTTGATAATATAGCAACTTTTGTAAAGCTCAAAGATTAATGCAGTATTTATTTTTTAAAATCTTCTGTCATGAGACCTATAGATCACATCCATTATTATTATTTTTTACAGTGACCGTAGTATGGATCTTGCCCACATCGTGGCAACAAGACAGCTTAGAAACTCTAAACAAAACACTAGATAAACTAATTCGTCAAAGTAAGTCAGTAGAACACTTTGATTCCACGGAAAATAACCACTTTAGCAACCCAGCAGATAAGACGAAGGAAATTCGCAAGAGGGCGGATAAATATGACCCTTATGAGAATATATCCCATTCCTCGACCAGTCAGACAGCTATTGATAATCAAGTGAGTGTTTCTGATATACTAGATGCCTTTGGTTTGAAGCCTTCTAAAAAAGGACATTTTGATAAAGATGAAATTTTAAAAGAGATAGCTCAGAAAGTCGAGCAAGGCATACAACTAAACAGTAAATTTGATATTGATGATTTAAAGGAGCTAGTAGAAAAACCAACATTTATGGAGAAAAAAAGGAGTGAAGAAGAAGGAATTAAGGAAAAAGACATTTTACGACGAGCCTCAGAAACAGAAAATGACCTGCTCAACAAATATCCAGAAATAATAGTTGATAGATTTACTTACCCCAATAAAAATGTGACCAATATCACAACAGTTACGGTGGTAACGGAAGAAAAAGAAGATGGCCAGAAAAATCAAGGGTTAGATCGCAACATCACAACGGAGCTTGTTAAAGAATTAAAATCATTGTTGTCTGAAGTCCAAAAGATGAAGACAGTAGAAACTACACTAAAAGATGGACAAAGTAAAGAGTTACACCTAACACAACATTTTGATGGTTCTCCCCAACAACCTGCCCATGTTTCTTCACAGCAACGGACTCACGGTTCGCTATGCGGCAATGTCCATAGCCCATATGCCTCTCCTTGTGCACTCTATCAGGCCTCAACCAGTTTTGATCGGAGCAGTGGTCCAGACCTCGGAGCAAACATGCAAACAAATACATGGGGAGATCATAATGCAAGGCAGGAAATGTTAATGAGAATTTCAAGGGAACAAAAGCTCCACCGCATTCGCTTTATAACAAATTTAATCAACAACATGATGTCCAGATTTGTGTATCGACCGTTATACGGTAACAAGTAAAAAAAACCAGCAAAACCGCGTTAGCGATTGTAATTGTTAAAAGATACAAAATACCTGCTGCTAAAATTTAATTAAATGTTTCCGAAGGTCGCATCGCTCGCGAGGTACGCTGTTGTTCATAATCAGTCACCAGCAGCTAGTTAGTGAAGTTGCGACTCCGCAACACAAAGAAGCAATCCGTAATTCGCAGTCTAACTAGTGAGCAGTAAGCAAATACGATCAACCGAAGTCCAAACTGCGTTCAAAGATCTAGTTAGCTGCGGGATGACTGCAGGCATGTTTGAGCTGCCAATTAGCAACAAAGGAGGTGTAATTCTTGTTTAATATGTGGTTTATGTTTGGAATTAATTAAGCAATCGTTGTTCGCTTGATATCGTCTACAGGCATAACGCCGGAGCTTGCAGCCGTCACTCAGCAGTATATTGCGCTCCGCTTACAAAGCTGCCAATGTTCTTTATTTCCTTATTTTGTATTCCGTGCATTTGTATAGTATGAACATACTTTCGTGAGACTCTTTACGTAGAAATTTTGTGCTGGTGTGAGATTGGGAGAATAAAATATGATACCGTAAAATATTTAAGGAATTTTCCTTAAATATTTTACGGTATTATTTTATTTTTATTATAAGCTATTATTTAATAGCTAAACCTTTAGTTTGGATGCATTATTACTAAGTACAAGCTAATATAAGCCTTCGGTCTATTATAAGTAGGTACAGTAGATAACTTCACTCTCAGTCCGAGGTAATCCTTGAGCGCATATTTTCACCTCGTGTGATAATCTCTGAAAAGCTTTCAATAGCGTTTCGCATAGAAAAGTTACGGGAAATGTTTGAAACTCCTCACACTGCGCAAAGTTGCTATGTTAATGTTTTTCCTCTTTGTATCAGGTACGTCTGCATGTTAAATACGTTCGTTTATGCGCTTAAAAGTTCAAAATGTTCCGTATTGAGCTATTATTTTCATCACACGTCGGTGTTTTTGTTAAACTGAGGGATTTTACTGAAAAAGTTAGAGCTTGTGCCACACTTAAACTTTATCATAGTGTCACATTAATATTATCGTGACTGTAACTATGTACGTGCAACACTGAAAAACCTTTATTAACTATAAAAATCACAATTAAATAATCAAATCAGAACTAGTATTTACAATTGAAACGATTGAGCTAACTGCAGACTGTTGCAAAGCAATTAAACGCTCAACTAGATATATATTCGTGCTTGTTTAAGTAATATTATAACCTAGAAAAATTTTGTACCTAATTAGTTCGTAACTTTGATTGAAATGTGATATAGATAAGCGTGACAGTCGTGACGTCATCAGTTTTAACTCCTCTAGTCAGCGCTAATATCAAAACAAATGACTGACTAATGACTCAGCATCAAAGCACGTACATAGTTCCGTAGAAATATATCGACAAACTTATCTGATGTTGGACTTTTAAATTCAAACACATACGAAATGGTACCAAGCTACCAGATGATCTTTCCGATGCCAGAATAATAATCAACTAAATAATCCTGCAGGAAACAAAGTAAATAAGTTCATGCATATCTTGCAAAGTATCTGCATATGGGAATAGAATAACTATATAGTACTATGATATGGGCGTTGCTTTTAAGAAAGTTATACAAATACCAATTTATTTTCCATTTCCTCACTTCATGAAAACTTAAATATGCTTGCAAGGTAAACCACTTTCAACGCAATCCTTTGATCCCGCTTATCTTTATGCAAATCCGAATCAAATTTTGATAGCACACCTTATTCTCCCATGTCGGAAAAATATTCAACGATATTGCCTATTATGTAGATATCAAACTATACCTACCTACCTACTTTCAAACAAATAATCAAGTTCAAAATATATATCCAAAAACCACAGAAAATCATTGACTCACCATAGATGACACAAAACATGTTGATTTAATCACTACAGCGCGACACAAGGTAAACTAAATTCAAACCCGAATTCGAATACCCACCCTACGAACAAAAGGCTAGTTCAAGATAAACAAAATAGCCTTATCTCATTCATAAGAAACGTGGAGATTGCGAGGATTTTAATACGAATTCAAACGAAGCAGGTTACAGGCGAAGCTAATCTGGGAATCCGGATAAAGGAAGAGAATCGGGAAGACATCATTACCAATTGCATCTCATACTTTGCTGTTTTGTACACGGGATTTCGGAATACGAAAACAAGACTGCACCTTTTGTAGTGGGTAGCTTAAAAGAAAGAAAGAAAAGAAAAGAAAAAACATTTATTGTCTTAATAAAAAAAGCTCTTACATACTAATACATAATTAGAAAAAAACGCACAAAGAAGACAGTAGGGGTGAAGCTTAGATAAAACGTGATAGTCGCCTACGTATCAGGTTTGAGTTTGAAATCTTGACAAAGTCATTAATTTATAAACTATGAAGATATTTGAACCGTTTATTAGAACTGAGTCTAGTACTTCGTAGTTATAGTTGTAAAAATCACTTTTAGTAGGTAAGTTTTCAAAAATCTAGGTTTTTGATTGTTTGCTTTAAATCAAAAACACCTTATTTCTTATTTGACTTGTCTGTGTGCTTATTTTGTAAGCCTAAATAAAAAGAGTTATTGAAATCTAAAGTTTTTGTGAAATCTGGCTACCAAAAACAGAATTTTAGAAATGAAAATGATTTTTTTTTTTTTCAAATATATAATAATAACTTAATTAGTTTTTAAGTGCAAAACCTTTACCTACACGGTTTTGAAAATAATCACCCATTCAACAAAAGATTTAATATGTTCTGCATAATTTCGACGAGAAATTTTTCATTCACAAGGCGCGTCTTCGCCACTTCAAGTTTAAATTGTGCGAGACGAATTAACTTCTGAAAGTAGTTCGGCATCATACAAATACACGTGTCGCATAGAATCATAAAGAGTAATGTTTAGCTCTTCACACGAGCTAGTTACTTATCTGAAAAGCTGCTGCGAAGTTTTCTGCAGTTCTCAACTTCACAATGAAGTTGAAAGTCGACGTATGAGTTGTATTGTCATGCCAGAAACGTATTATGAAAAATGTGCCTTTAATTTGACGTAAAACAAAAAAAAATGACGTCACTCGACTTTGTAGCAAATTGGCAGCGCATTCACGTACAAATAAAGGTTATAGGGCCAAGTACCGTCGAATTTAAAAAAAATATTTCATTATCATAATTTATTGTCTAAGTTTACTTTATTTTCTATGTTTGATTTTAAGCTGTTTATGTTTGTGAACGAAATAAAATATGACTGTGAAGACTTACTATAAGACGTACTATTAAAATAACACAAACAATTTTGACTATTCAAATCACTGATAATGTCTATACTAATACATGTATTATAAAGAGGAAATATTTGATTGTTTGTTTGAATTGAAAAGACTAAAACTACTGGACCGATCCGAAAAATTCTTTCACCATTACAATCCTAAATTTTCTCTGATAGCTATAAAAAAAATTCAGATTGATTTTGACTGTTAAAAAATATCATTTATAAAGAGTGCAGCATTGTTTACGCTGTGCCTACGCTATTCTGCTCTATCCTCTTTATTGCGTAGCGATAAGTACCGAGGGGAATCATGCATTATTTTATTATCAACTAGCGACCCGCTCCGGCTTCGCACGGGTCCAATCCTAATACAAAAACCTTCCTCTTGAATTACTCTATCTATAAAAAAAATCGCATCAAAATCCGTTGCGTAGTTTTAAAGATTTAAGCATACATAGGGATATAGGGACAGAGAAAGCGACTTTGTTTTATACTATGTAGTGATTCATCAGTGCAGTGTTGCATCACGTGTAAGTTGACACCATGCATGATTCGAAGATCTGATGTGACGCCTTCGGCCGCATACATAACCGGAGGCTCGTAACTAGTTGCCATTAAAAAGTTTTTTTTACTCTTACGAAACCACGGCTTTCCTGTCGTAACTAGTGTCGAGCTAAGAATTTCTGTCTAAAATACATAACCTAAGATAATACCTATTAGGTAAACAACACGTCGTTTCTGAAACTTCGGAGCAAATCCCTAAAGTTTTGCGAGTGAATCTCGCTTTTTTGGCTGTAAAATACAGAGGTTCCGGGAAAACTTTTATTTTTGAAACAGGAAGAGGTTCCTTCTTGGTCCATAGGTGAGCGTTTATTTTACAACACTTTTATACAACGCGCTAACGACTTGTAGCGTTGAGAGAAAGAATACCAACCGGTTTATGCCTGCGGTACCACGGAATAAGTTCTAGTACCTGCTTGCAGGCAAGTACCTACTCGGGTAGGTATTTGAATTTCCTCGAAGGCAGTAGATTTTCACCGAAATAATTAAAAGTTTTTACGATCGCTTCCCAGTGTGGTGTAAAACATCCGACGCGATGTTTTTCGACTTTGAATTAGAATTCAGGTGTAGTTGATGCATTTGAAATGCATTGGATGCTGAGTCAATTTGAATGGGTAAAAATAATAAAGCAATATAAACTTCGTTTAGTCGGTTTTAAATAAAATTTTGCAATTGAGTTAATCCCTTGATTTCCGCACATTAAATTCCCATATCCCTTTTTAGGAGAGGATCGTTTTTAAATACAAAATCGGACTAAAATCGTTTGATATCGTATTCTACATTAGTGTGCTGTTAGTGAACGTAATGTGCGTTTGGGATACTACAAAACGTCGCGGTCTATAATTTGTAGCTCACTAACGTCACGGCGCTTGATTACGTTTATCTCGTCAAATAAAAAATCGAGTCGAGGTTTACGAGCGCTGATGGAGCCAGACTAGGACAGGTCGCTGATGCCAAAACTAGATACTAAGAAGAATCAGTACCTTCCAGAACATAAAAAAAAATTATTTGTAGGTTAGAATTGTCTGATTTATCTTAATTATGAAATTGAAACAAAAAGGTGTTTTTAATTTTTTTTTGGTTATGATTTCCATAAAATGAGATAACGAATCTGCAGACAACCATTGAAATCTCGAAAGCATTGTTGTGATGATTCTACTATTGATATGGCTATTTGCACACCATGTCATTAAATTGTTTTCGGTGATATTTATTTCTCATAAAAATAAAAAGTTATTTTAAACTGGGAATCAAAAATTTCCTAAAACATAAACAATTATATTGTTATGATTGTTTGTTTTTAAGGGTTTGTAGTTATAGTATTATTACAATTCAAAAAGAAAATAAAAAAAATGATGAGGTATGTAGAAAGTTGAACATTATGAATTTAGTAAACACTTACTTCCTAGGTGTTTGGTAAGTTATTTTTTTATTTTAGATTTACTCATGGACCCAAATAAAGCATTTTTGAAACTAGTAAGTCTTTTTAAAACTTTAGATACCCGAGATGGATTAGAACGGGTTAGTATCGCAATTCCTATACCCTGCTTCGGTAAACAACTACGCTTGATAGGATAATGTATAATTATATTCATCCATAGAGTAGATGCACAAATAATGACCGATGATGCTTCATACGCTGTATACTACATGCATGTCATCTCGGTGCGGTCCGATGCATATGTGAATCGATCAATTTTTAATAGTTCACGTAAATATGCATAGAGAGCCAATTTACGTTTGTGAGCATGAGGTATATTAATTTGGTCGTCGGTTTTTGCAGAAGACTCGATCCAAACTGCTTTTTAGTCTATTTTGTACTATGTATTTATATTTCGTTATTATTTATGTTAGGTATTTTTATGTTTAAATGTTATCTAAACATATATGTTATTTGTATATTTTGTACTATGTACAGATTTTAGGTACTGATTTTTCTCACTTTTATGTACAAATATAAGGTGGTTTTGGCTTTGCTTACACTAATTAGTGTGAAAGAACATTTTCTTATTTCAAATATTTTATTTCTATAATTTGCGAAAGTTAAATACCTATTTTCACATAGTGAATTACTCGTACTATACAAAATCTCATCTCTATATCTACTAGACCCAGAAAAATAAAATATTTAAGAATGCTATTTCATACGTAATTTCAACGAAGTCCAGAATATTTTTAAAAATATTCAGTCATACATCCAGTCATGAGTCGTAATATGAGCATTAATACAGTAAGGTACCGTATTCCGGTGATATTCGTGGCAAACTGTGACCGTGGAAAATAAAGAGGAGATCACATGAACAATATTAAACATTAAAGATACACCATTGAAACTGCTGGAAGAATCTATTTTACAATGTTATAAGTGTTATTTTATCTTCTTGTTGTGTTTTTTCAAACCGACATTGGTGTCGATTCTGTTGTTTAGGATTCCTAACTTAAATTTTAGGTTTTCTAAGTTAGGTTGACCTAAAAAATATGGTATTTATTCTATTGACAGATCCTAAAAATACCTAAATTAGAAAGTGTTTGAAAATCGCAAAACTCTCTAAGTTAGCAGCTACAACAAAATCCATTTTCCACTTTTCACAAAATAATAATCTTCCCGTTTTTCACTAGATCTGTGCCAAAAACTATTTCTTAATAAGTATAAATTTTAATCATGAGCAAATTAGATGCTTTCTAAAACTAGGTTGACGTTTTATAACTTAGCTAAAAATGTGATGCAAAGAATAGGGATAATAATATAAATAATATAATATACTAATCTGTCGTTCTAATTTTAAATCTGTCAGTCTAATTTTTAAAACAGAATAGCTTTTGTCTATTTGACATTCCTAAATCCTAATTTTAGCCAATTCTTAAACAACAGAATCGACGCCAATGTATGTAGTTTATTACCATTATAGATCGTGACGTGAAAGACTCAATAAGTAATATTAAATGTATTACATAAATACGCATTTAGAGTTGACACTGGACACGCATAAACATGCGATTAATTTAGGTTAGACGTCAGAGGAAAGCAGTATGACACAATTTGCATTTTCTAAAGGGTAATAGATGGTTGAGGAATCAAGCCCCCTCAAGGTTGTAAATTCATAATATGTTTCTATATAAATTCTTCTGAGATACATAGAAATACAACTTTAAAAAAGATGATTGTTTACTTGTGAATAAAATCATTTCAACGATCGAAATTCCCCTCTGTACTTATTTTAAAACTATCAAATGACTTTAAAACCTATGGATATGTTAACATGGGGTCTTGATATCTTACTTTAAACTATGATATATTATATCAGGATAATCAGAAGAGCTCCTGCCAATTCAAGTGGACGACCGCCATCTGTAACTACTTTTTTTATTCAAACGAGCCGAAGCACTTTTTATCAAATACTCTGGAAGAACCTGGGTGAGATCACTTCTAAGCAATAAAGCCATTACTTATGCACTTATGTCTTTTTGTGGTGTTTTTATTGGTATGTACAATAATCATTCTTGTAATGTGAAAATTATAAAGATTTTGAAACTATCACAGTGCATCACTAAATACTTCTGTATCTCACGGGATATTTACCAAGATTTCTACTCAAAACCCATCGAATATCTCATCAAATTTATTTTAATGATTAGTGAAAAAATGACTCCGCCGTGTGTCTGGTGCCTTACGACGATGCTTCCCATAGTTTACGACATTAGTGACGTGCCCGCGTTTTCCATATAATTTTCCTTGCCACTTTACAGCGTCGTTCTCGCCCATCGTAAAGACTTTTAATTATATCTGACTAGGCGAAATTTGACCTGGGGCTTCATATGAGAGTAATGAAGCTAATAATCTTATGCGAAATTAATGTGATGATATTTGAGCTGATACAGGTGGCGATAAATTATCGGCAACACCTTCGACAGGTGTAGAAAAAACTAAACAGGAATGTTTTCTATCTATTCATAGTAGAAAGGAAGTAGAATGAGTGATACACTCATACACACATCTACATGTTTACTTTGAAAAACGAACGGAGCATCTTGCTGGTAAGACTGGTTTAGACCAGTTATCCTCAGCCGATTGTGCTGAAGTTTGGCATATTTATATATATAAGAGAGTATATTATTATATAAGTTATACTTTTAAATAGAGGTATAGTTCAGTGGCATGCAATGTTATGGTGCTGTTGAGCTGCAGACTGATTTACGCTAAAATCAGCCATCATATTTTCACATTTGAAAGGTCTTCGAAAATTGCAATCGTATGGTTAAGGCCAACTAATTGATTTTCAAGGCCATTGAAATGGATATCCCATGTTAATATAGGATGGCTGGTTTTATCGTAATTAGCCTGCTGGTTTGATGACGGAGACATACGGTGGCTCTAGGAAATACTTACGAAAGTAGTACGCATATGAAAAGCTCTGCTTAACTTGGGCTAGATGATGTTTGGATTGTCCAGCATTATTTACATATTTAAACCTCATAACCTCATCAGTTTGGGCGTTTTGAAATTCCCAAGTATTTTAGTAAAAGCTTGTTTCCCAAAAAGGTTTTATTTAAAATTTTATAGTATCCTATATCGTTCAGCTCTCAAAAAAAAAACCTTAATCTGATTAGTAATCTAAGACAATTCATAAGGATGACATAATTATTTAAAACCCAGTATAAAAATAATTTTAAAAAATCTTTATTTTGTAGAAAAGGAAACAAATAGAGATCGCTTTAAATATGATTCTATAGTTTGCTGAACACCCTCTTATGTGGAAACCTTATGCATTCTTCGCGCGCTGTTTTAAGGAGATCGTTTCGCTTAATGCTCTTTGTTTAAGGTACTGTAAACAAACCTACGTTTAGATGAGAAACGTTTTATGGCTTTGATTTCAGGATGCGGTTTGTTTTGGTATAATGAAATACAGATCTTACGGAGTCAAGGAATTAATTCCTGTGTAACTAACTGAGATTCAAAGCAGATTATTTTTCTTATTTCACAAGCAGAATTAGTTTTCGTTTGACCCTCGTTTAAGTTGGTACTTGGTAGAACATTTGAAACTATTGAAACCCCTCAAACCATTAATTTCTTTGCTAATTGTGGTACACAGTAGATCTTAAATTAAGCTTACATTCTACACAATCTAGTCTTTCGACCGTACAAAGATTTGTTTGTTTGTATCAATTGATTAATTAATATAATATGCAATTAGGAATTATTTGGGTACCTTTATTTACAAAGACAATTATAATTAAATAACCAAATTACCAAATTAGAACCAGTATTTACAATTGAACAATTGCGCTAACTGCAGACTGTTGCAAACAAACTACAGCTAGCTCAACTAATCCATATCAATACCAGTGTAGAAGTGTAACCAAGACGCTGGCTGCATTATTTATACAATTTATATTATTATAGCAATTATATTATACATCGCAAACGTAGGAACATTCTGTAGTCAATCTGCGACGAAGGAGGTTGCGAGTACGATTCCCACCTCGTGACAAAGTTTGAACGATCTGTTGATATTTGTTCTGAGTGTTCGGGTTGGTATTAAAATATCTATCAAATTAAATATTTGTGCCTCTTGTGGATAACACTGTGCGGATTAGTTTTCATTATGTAATCGATGAATGGGATTTTCAACACGTATAACAACATAAAATTATATTTACGCGTTTATCGTTGAAATGAAGTTAGAAAAAGGTATTAGATCCAATTAGAGGTGTTTACATACGAGTCGTTTACAGGCTCGCTCTAGCGATAACTCCACCTGCGTAGAGTATAAACTTTTAATTGCAAGCACTGGGCCATAGTAATACATAGAAACGAAACTCGATACATATACTCTGTAAACATCTAAAGATGACTATTTCGTTATAATAGCAACATTTCTTATTTTAGGACAGATTTAGTCCAATAATTATAATAGTACGTGATAAGTGAAAAAAGGTTATTAATGACCACGCTGCCTCGTTTCATTAAATATTTTAAATAGATGCCAAAAGTTTAGTTAGATATAGAAAATAAAATTATTAACTTATTAATTTTTCGAAGCTGGAATCCCTCGCATCTTCACACAAGATTCTCTTAGTTTGAGCGAGGATTCAAACTTACGACAAAAACATTTTTTACAAAAAGGTTTTAATAATATGTTAATACAAAGCTATATATAGAACGTAAGCTTATAATTGGTGTCTTATTTTCTGAAAATAAATACTTTTTGTTTGTTTAATGTCATGTTCAGAACAAAAAGTGAGTTTTGCATCGATACACCATTATTAGCTTAGCTTCCGATGCTACAAGCGTCTACGATAATCGTAGCACGTCTACGGCGTAGCAAAAACCTACGAGACATTTAATACTGAATACTTATTTAATTTCTTTTACATTAATGGGATAAAGCATATATTATTCATCATCATCAGCCCATGTTAGTCCACTGCTGGACATAGGCCTCCCCTATTAAGCGCTCGCCTAACTTCTACTTCTTCTGTTCAGCCGCTTAATGTGTTCACTGACTTGCTTCAACGATGCGACCCAGAGGGGCAAACAAATTTCTGTGATATGACTGTGTACTTTGCAGCGCGCAGTTATATAAAAACCGTATTAAAATCCGTTTCGTAGTTTTAAAGATTTAAGTATACATAGGGACATACAGACAGACAGCCGGAAGCGACTTTGTTTTATACTGCGCCTACCTACAATATAAGTAGAAGCTACCCTGCATCTCTCCCTCCTTAACGCCACTAGAGCTCTAGAGCTCTTATATCTAAAGAATCAACACCCTTATAATCCTAAATCAAACCTAGCCCATTTATAAACCTAAGATGTATCTAAATAATGAACATCCTCGTTACCAATCGTCCTTTCATTGGACGCTCCATCGCAAATGGAGTGAATGAAAGAAAGGCCGATCAAACTCAGACATGAATTTATAATTTGATCCTATTTTCCTAAAGTAGAAGTCACCCTACACAGATAATAAATATATTATAGTAGGCTTAACTAAGTTACGTAAAGCAGAAAACTAATTTAGTGGAATCCACTTTACTAAAATCATGTTCATAGTAATTGCATAGTGTTGCCAACAAAAAGCTCAGTCTGATAAAGTAAATTGACGTGTAAGTGGCTCGCGTTTCGTTAATCTGAAGTACGGTAGGCATTAGAACAGAGATTCCGGCCTGGAGCTGGTATTGCCAGCTCTTTGTGTTAGTGCTAGATGAGACGTATCCTAGGCTCGAAAGGTCTTGCTTATTATATTGCATTTGTTCAATAAATACGTATTATATATTGGTATTGATATGGATCAGTTGAGCTACCTGTTGTTTGTTGGCCACAGTCTGCAGTAGCTCAATTGTGTCACAGGTCATATTAATAGTTCTATTTGTTTTTAATTGTAATTTTCCTTGTTAATAATTAATAAAAATATTCATGGTTGGTCATTAATACTTTTACATTACTAACAGGCTGGTATTTAAATCTTCTTTTGTTTTTTCTTACGTATTAAGAAGTTTTTAAGATTACGTTATAATAAGAATTTCGAAGTATGATCCAATATTGTTTAACATTACGATTACCTAATGGATAAAATTTAAGCCTTGAAGCGCGCTCAAATGTTATAAAATTATTCTACTTAATTTAATTTAGTAAATTTCGAGTTGAAGCTAGCTAATATAAAAACTGGCCGAAAAAACCATTCAGCTGGCAACAACCAGAACTCATTACTAACACTTCTCGACATCAAACAATCCAATTTTATGGTCTAACTTGAACTAGAATTTTAAATGTCTCTCAAATCTAATAGTCAAATTAGAATCCAATGTAGTGCTCCACTGGTTGTACAAAGCACTTTAATTCGTAACAAGCGTAAGCTTATTTAAGTTAATTATTCTTCTGGGCTATATTTATGTATGTATTTTTAACTGTCACTCATAATCAGAGGATTAACTAGGAAACCTTATACTTTAGCTCAGTTGTTCCATTTAGCATTACTCCGTACCCATTACTTATCTTGCTGTACCCCAGATAAGTAATAGGTATGTAAATAGGTGTTAAATTTGTGAGTCATTAACTTTTATGGTAACTTATAGACGATATTGTCGCAGTAAAGAACTTTAAACTTTCGTGGGACACATTACCTAGAACTTTGTTAAAACATCTACAACCCTCTATTAATATAAACTATAGAAACTAACAAAATCACTCAATTTCATTCAGCAAGATCTCGCGTCTTAAATGCCGAAGAAAACCTACAGTTCTACATTTTGGGAATTTATGGAATTATTGAATTTGTCTGAGAATTAATAATATGCGTCCGACCCGATTTCAATAACTTTATTGTTTCCTAAATTAGCTTTAACTAATTTATTCTTATGCATGTTTCATCATACTGGTAAACAACTGTACAAATATATTGATGGATCAAATTAAAATGGTAATCTGAGTTTATGAAGTAAAGTTACTCACAGAACCTATCTAATACAAGTTCTACTTAGCTTGGAGCTAGATGACGATGTATGCATTGTCCAGCAATAAAAAAATCCTATCATTTGAGCCCAACGAGGGATGTACTGTAACTATTAATAAGATAATGAATCTTTCAACTTTTAACTGAACCTTTCTGTTCCTGTTTTCTCTTTGCCTTTTTTATCCGCGTAATCGGATGGTCTTTATGCTACCTATGTTAGGATTTTAAGTATATTCTTAGAATATTAAAGAATATTTATCGGGTATTATATATTCTTAGAAGTTAATAACACAATAATGTTACTTAAATCAACTGGACTATCTAGTTGTTCCATTAATTTTATTAGTTTATGAAAAACCTTAACAACTCGTTCAAGATTGTCCTTTTTTCTGGACACAAATTTTTTAAATTTAATTTTTACTAAAGCATCGGTATTCTTCTTTGTGTTATGCGAAGTAAGAGGTACCTTTCAAGGACCTTTGACTTATTTTTTCTTAAATCAATCGAATTTCATTCAGACGCCTTCCGTTGGACCCCGAGGGACTGTAAAAGGTTTTTAATATTCCAATTAGCAGAGTCGCGCGCGATTCAAGAGCAAAACGAAACCAGCTTTTATTGAAAGGGCACCGATGAAATAGGATTTATTGTGTTAAATGAAGTAGGACAGATAAATATGCAGTTTGTCCTAATTTATCTGACTTTCAAAAAGTTGGCGTTACGTTTATACGGATCAGTTACGTTACGCCACAGCATCAGGGGTGAACTCATAAAGTTGCGATCATAATTGGCCTACAATGTTCGCAGTGACATGAAAACCATACTAAGTAAAAGAAAATATATTTATATCTCCGTATAAATATTAAATTAGTGGTTCGCCCAGCCTTTGCACGGGTGTTTAACAAAAATTTCAAATATTTTTACACACACACATATGTACCTACACGTTGCGTTACATTATTGAAATTTTCATACGTATCCCTAACTTGTTCAAACATCAGGGATAATGTAGGATTCTAATGGTGTAAGATTTTTTTTCCAAATTGGTCCAGTAGTTTCGGAGCATATATTAACAGTATAATATCTAGTAATAAAGGTAAGTGTAACATAATACCGATTTCAGTATTACATCAATGTCATACCCTTTATGTCTGAAACAATTGGATACTATTAATAATAGTTAGTGTACACAAACGGCCACTTCGCATATATAATTATACGGAATTGATTCCAAATAACTGTTACATGTGTTCGTATTGTCTACATTTATATGACTCCATATAGTTGTAGATGACCTCTGTGGCGCGGTGGGCAGTCAGCCTGTGCCGCAGAAGGCAGGTTCAATTCCCGCTTCGGGACAAATGTTTATTATTATTAACTCATTTATTTCAGATTAAAATCCATAGAATATTTAAAAATAATTACATAATGTCACAATCAGAATTCAATATAAATATAAAAATTAGGTAGGTACACAATCATAACATATAATAAAAACAATTTAAAAAAATGAATTAAAATATGTCAATTTAAATGGAATTTAACCGTGGGTTTTACTCATTAATAAAGTCATCCATTTATATTGAATGGGACAGTCCAGACCTGCAGATATTTATTCCGGGATTTCCGGGCATTTTATATGTATAGTAAATAATATTTATCCATTTAATATATTATATAAGTTGTTTATACTATTACCCATAAAACAAGCTCTGCATAGCTTGGATTTAAATGATGCTGTGTGGCTTGTCCAACATTATTTTTATACATATTATTATTATTATTGCATATAATTGTTTTTTTTTTTGTTATCTGTTTTTGTATTGTTGCTTTTAAGAAAGGTATAAGTTTATTACAAGCATGTGATAAAATGTATCTCATTATTTTTCGATTTTATAATCTGGGTTCTAGTCCCACTTGAATGGTTAATTTTTCGGTTACGTTAATTCGTATGCATTCTATTTCGACCCAGTTCAATAATGAAACATTGTCAAAACAATTCACTTCATTATCAGATCAAACACGGCATTACAAGAGGCAGGTCCCATGATCCGCCCGAGGTGAATCATCGAAATAGGATTGTCGTTTTCCAATTAGTGACGCGTTGATGAAAACCCTCGATGTACCCCTCATCCGATCAATTGATGGTATGAAAGAAATCATTTTACAATCGGATTTGTTTTGTTTTGGGTACTCGGAGTTTTCGAAAATTTATGCAATGCTTTCTGCTATCTCTATATAATCTCTGTAGATATAGCTAAAGCCTATCAGATGGCTTATTCCGAGAGGTCCACGACTCCATTTTTTTTAAAAAACAGTCAACTGTTTACAGACAACTTTAGAAACTTCCTAAAAACTTAGAGTTTTTAGGAACCAAATAGTTTCTATGACACTTTTCATAAGAGCATATATGACACTTTTCATACATGACACTTTTCATAAGAGCATATTAAGTGGTTTAAAATGATCACGTGGACCTTGATTGGCTCCGTCAATACCTACATCGTTCCTCCAAACACCCTGTACATCAAATTTGTTTGAAATACCTTTTAGAATGAAACCTTTCTTTTTTTATATTTTAACACCTTTAATGCTACCAATATTCACCACACTTGATCCAATAGTCAGACGTAATAGACGTATTAGTAAACATAAATAATACATAAGCATATTATTTAAGTTTAGAGGAAAAATAAATTTCAGATTGTATTTTGGCTTGATTGTAGTTTTTTTATGCCCTGTATGAATTCTTATGTGTTTATTGTACCAACAACGGTGCTGAAATTAATGTTTTAAAGGTGTGTTTGTAGTGTGTTTAAATGTACTCTTTTTTTAAAGAATGTTTTAGTAGGGAAAGCTTCTCAATTCCTCTCATATTTTAAATCTAAAAATCTTAAAGCGTTTTTTTTCGTTTATATTTTTTTTTTCATTTTCTTTTGTTTTGGTCAACATCGATATTCGAAATGGTTTTCATCTCGAAGCGACACGTTACGTAGTGCATTTTATTCTACCTAAGTTATTTTAATTAAATATATATGTAATAAAATTTAAATATTTATACAAAAGACTTGTGAATGAATGAATTAAGAATGTTCCCATTGATTTTTTCATAGATAAATAGAAATTTTGGGCGACTTCCAGAAAAAACAACCTACATTATTCAGTTGTTGTTCAATCAACGAATGTTGATTATTGACATACATTGAACTGAAATATATCCAGTTTCTTGATCAATCGAAGAATGTGAGATAATTGCCCTGCATGCTGTTAAGTAAACATCAGAGAGAAAGGTAAACCTGATACGGTGACTGGTAGCGGGGGCAGTAATGTTTTTAGGTTTGCTGTTGTGAATATCAATAGGGTTTGGTCATTTGGTCAGTCTGTTTAAGTTTGTACCATTCCAAAACGATTTCTATTCAAAAATGCTAATATGCTGCTATACTAATACATATAAAGAGGAAATATTTGGTTATTTGTTTGAATTGAATAGGCTCCGAAGCTACTGGACCGATTTTAAAATTATTTCACAATTAGAATCCTATATTATCCCAGATGAACATAGACTAAAATATTTTCAAAAAAGTAAGGGATATGCGACCGATATAACTAGATATTTCGCTGAGATTCCAAATATGAATATAAAGTTCAATGCGTACAAAGATAAAAGTGTTAAATTACAAGACTGAATTCTATAAAATTATTGCACTGCGTAGCGGGTCTACGCTGTAGTGGGTCTACGGCGTAGTGGATCTACGGCGTAGCGTAGCCGCGGGCGGGCGGTGTTCGGTCAGAGCCTAATTTCAGTCGGTAATAACCGCTCTTGTGCGAACACAACAGAATCTTTGTGGGAACCGCCGTGCGTTACCCCTCATCCGAGGATCGGGTAATCAGGGATGTCAACTAAATAAAACTAACTTTACAATTTGCTAGCATTTTAAGTGGGTATATAAATATGAAAGTAAACATTTATTGCAAATGTTTAATATTATAATTAACTGACTGTGAGAGCTTACGCATAATAACAAAAATGGTTGCGACACAGTTGTATAACTATCGCGCGTATTATCTGTTTCACGCAATTTCATGTTTTTTAGTACTTTGTGGACATAAATAGTCTGTAGTGTGCCTACATGTCCAGTCCATCCCAAGGTTGCCTCAAAGAGTTCGTTCATTGCGATACCGCACCCTTTCTACTTTCTCTACTTTGAGAATGTCTGATTGTAATGTCGCATTTCTATGTAAAATTGTTTATCCTACTCCTTTCATTTCACATCAAACACATTCGTGGAACGATAACAAAAATCGTTAAATGGTGACTGAAGACCAACTATTTATCAACCGCTTCATCAAGTAGATACTGCACGAGTATACTTTATGCACCTAGAAATCTATAAATCACACCTTCAATTGTGACAAGCTTTGTGGCAAGGTAAATACAGTTGTCAAGGGGAATAGGGGTGGTTTGGCCCGGACCATCACAGGGAAGAGGTTTTTGTCCACCTATCACTACAAGGTGGATTTGGATGTTTTACTTCAATGCATTTTTACTATGATAAAGTATACATGCGAAGAAAGATCATAAAAGTCCAGGAGTAACTCTAATCCTGTGTTCAGACTCGCCTGATTTGGAGCATTTACACATTTGACTTTTTAAAGCGCGCGCTTTTGGGGCGCGCCTTTGCTACGTCCGTTTGTACCTACATATCTAAATGCCCGTCTCAATTCTCAGCTTGAAGCGCTTCAAAACACCTAAAATGCACCTTCTCATTGGGTACACTGACACTTTGGTCGTTGAATTCCTTCAAACTTTCTATGATTAAATAATTTTTAAACCTTATTTATGACAATTTATTATTAGAAAAACAAGTACCTTTCAATAGAGCAAAACTAAACTGAGTACTTCATGTGCCAACCCTACCATTTATGAATAGAAGGATGAATGTTATTGTAGCGTGAGTCTACTAAAATCAATGACAACGCATCGACGTCCACGAGATTGCTAGTTGAAGTTCAATTTGGGGCTTTGGTCGGTTTAGCAGACAACGCGTGGACAGCACAGATTCTGCACGTTTCACCCAACAGACATGCTTAGAAAATCATGAAGCTTAATCAGGTGCTTGATAACTTCGGGCGAAATCGACGGAAAATTACTCTGTCGAAACCTCAGTCGAAACCATAGGCTTGACAGACATCTGACATCGACAGAAACCTTTTTGACCGAAATGTGAAGGACGGCCTCCTGCCAGGTAGGATGACGATTTGCCAAAGACTGCTGGCAGATGCTGGATACGACAAGGTGAAGACAGAGTGCTATGGCGTTTACTAGGTGAGGCCTATATCCAGCAGTGGGTGAGAAGCTACGGTATCTACTATGTATGTAATATGGCATTCCTAACTAAATGGATAAAAAATTTTGTCTTTACTTTCCCCCCAGTGTTTATTTTGTGTGTGCCTAATAATTGTTTATTCTATTCTATTCTTTTTATCGGCCAAATTCCTCGCCGTCCCCTATTCCAAGCGGTAGACCTCGCCATGGCAACCCGTCACCCTTCTAACTTATATCTATTGGGGTCACGGTGACATGGGCTCTTTGAAAACTCACGTATGTCCTTTGAACGTTTGATGTGAATTTGTTTATCTCAGAAATTGAATAACTTATACTGATTCTTGTGAATTTTATTATTTCATTCATAGATTTGATAGATACGAATCTTTAAAAAAAATATTTAGTCAGCTCCATTACTTAAAATGGTAAAAAAGGGTATGATTATAGACAGCCTCATTTAAAAAAGGGGGGCTGTCTGTAATCACCACGCTTTAGGCAGATCGCAGCGGAGTTGTTAAACAGAAGAAAGCGGCACCTAGTAGGTTCCGTTGTTCTGTTCTTACGAGGTCAAATTCAGGTGGAGGGGTCGACTCTTACGCTGCGATGATGCTGAAAAATTTTTGTTTTATCATAAAATCCATTAAATAGTTCAAAAATAAAATTTAAATAAAATTTGACTTTAAATAATCTTAATGATTAATAAGGTATAATAATACAATAAATACTTGATGATTAAATAATAAACAAAATATTACTTGATAACCTTACTTAAGCTTAAATAAAGTTACGGCTTATAAAACTATGAACAGTCAATAACTAGTATTTAATTAATTTGTTTATTGAAAACAGTCTGTAATTAGCTCAATTGTAAATACTAGTTCTAATTATCATTTTCATTGTAGAAAAAAATAATGTGACGTTACAAGTATGTGATAATTTAAGTTCATCAAGTTAGCAATTAGTTATTCAAGTTATTACTGTATTGTATTTATTTATTTTTATTCATGTACTCTATTTTATTATTATGTTTCATGAATTAAAAATAATCTGAAATAAATGAGTTAATAATAATAAACAAGATCTTGTATTATCTTTCGAAGCAATTGCTCTACATTTTCCCGAACGTTGTCAGATCGTCAGGTTTACGCACCGTCAGTTCTCTTTATTCAAATCACCTCTCGTAAGCTCATCTAAAATTATTGTCAATTAGAATGAGGTGTAGCTCTGTGATAATTTCAGAGTGTAATGTTTTAAAACAACAAACACACAATATCATTCATTTATTGAATGATTTTGGGTAATGTCCTCTATGAAATTATAGCATGTCATTAGAGCAATGGCTCTATTGTCAATAATTTCGGCACCGTACGCGATAAAAGGATTTATTCCGTTATTTCACACGTTGGGTTACATTCTTGAAGTTTTCATACGAATCCCTGACATTTTTGAATTTAATCAATAGCCTATGTTCATTGGGGACAATGTAGGATTCTAATGGTGGAAGAATTTTCCAAATCTGTCCAGTAGTTTTGGAGCCTACTCGATCCAAATAAACAATCCGCTAGTTTATCTTTAAAAGGTGATTCTAAGAATCCTATTCTTCACTCTGCGGTTATTTTCAATAGTCTGGTATACAGTTATCTCTAAGGACGTAATGCAGACGTGGGTAGATGTGAGCAGGCGAAAGAATCACTTTTCCAGGTAATGCGTGGTAGATAATGACGAAGACAGCTTTCGAAGTGAAAGTATAGCTACAGTGATTTTTAGAAAAGAATAGAATATACTTTATTGCACAAAAGTTGTACATAGGCGAACATAATGCTATGTAGATAGCATTCTCTACCTGCTAACCTTTGGGTAGTGTGGACAAAATTTTATAGGTATCGCTAGGTTATTAAAATTATAGAAAACTGTACTACAATCAATAGTGCATGACATTAATATAAATAAATACAACACTATATAAATAAATAAATAAAATATATAAATATAGTTTACCAGAAAAAATAAAATATATAATACTCATAAGGGTATAATACTTACATATTAAAATATATATGTATATCTAAATATAGAACGACAAACAACAATTTTTTTTATTTACGAAAATATAGGTTCTGTATAGTATACATTAGGCTATAATACGCCACCGCCTATACCTGTACATAAGTTAGATACGTGTCCAAATGTTGCCTGGAAGAAATCGCTCTTAGCGATAAGGCCGTCCATTGTTCAAATGTTTGTGTTTATGTTTTTGTTCTGTTATTATTATCTTGGTGTGCTATGAAGAGTATTTGTACCTATTGTGTTATATTGTATATTTGTAACGTGGATGTGTGCGTGCTGCTGTATACATGGCTATAGATATATGATCAATAACCTCTTATAGGCGACTTGAGTAAATCAAGAGAACAACTTTTCTGCTATTTTTTTTTGTACGTTATGACAAAAAAAAATAGAAGAAAAGTTGGTCGTACGTAATACAGACAACCCCTTTCTTTCTTTGCTAAATACCGACACACAAGCGCCACCGCGTGTCTCGGCATGTATCGACTTGTCTTTATCTGTTACTGGCTTGTCCTTCGTTCATATTATGGCTTTAATCTGTAACCAGCTACATAGAGCTAAGAAAATCAGAACTGGAAATTTACTTTTAAATTTTTTTATATGAAAAAAAAAAAACATTGAATTTGATAAAGTCATCAGAACAAAAGTTGTTCGTCTTCATCGACCCAAGTTGTCTTTGAAAGGTTATTTATCATCTACCTATAACCCTATATAAATCATTCTAAAATTAACCTACTTATTTATATTGAATAAATTAACCTAGGTTATTTATATTTATGCACTCCGCATTGTCAGTTTTATGTTGTTGTTTACCCAAGTTTACTCAAATTGTCATTTACATTCCATAAACCAATCTTTTAGGGCTAAAATTTAAAACAATTGTTTACGTTTACGCATGGTAAAATAAGGACTGAGCTCAAACCTCCAACTAGAAAAGATTATATTTGACTGTTTTATGCTAGAAAAAGTCATCAAGTCCAAACTCCACAAGTCTATAATTGTTTGAACATTACATGGTTTGGCATGATGTAACGTCGGGCAGCGATTGTTTCCGGCAATATTGCCCACGAAACGAGATTTACAAATTGCTACGTCACAGTCACAGTCACAGTCACTGAAATGTAGTTTGGTCTGACATTCGGAGAACGGGTTTACGCATAACACGAAACCGATTTTTGATAGTTTTTTTTTTCAATATGGGTTTTAATGATCGGTTTTCGTTGAAAATATCTCTTGGTGATTTTAAACAGTAATCGTAAACCACAGTAATTATCGTTGTTGATACAAACTATTACAGGCTTTTAAAAAAGTAGGATTTTTCAGTCAGATTTTTTTTCTTCATTTGTTTGTCGGTGTCTATTTCAGAGCTATCGCTCGTAGTGGTGCTACGCCGCCGTAGCATTTCGTAGCACACGGCTACCTAACTAAGCAAAACTATAGTTTTGGAAAATATCCAGTAAACTAGTGAAGTTGTGATAAGAGAGAGAGATACATGAAACGCAGGTCGGCGGGCGGTCACCCTGGCGACCGGCTCGTAGGCGGGCCCGCCCAGCATCAGCCGATTACTTTAACTGTAAGCAACCGATACAAAAAATATCAATTCCTAATGAGTTCAGTTATACTTCATATCTTCTTACCGACGCACACCTACCATGTCTTAATAAAATGCTTACCAAGTTATCACCTATTTTTTGACAGTCTTGTAGAGATAAAAGTATAATGTAAAGTTTAATATCTTATTAGGTGTAATTGGAAATCGTAGACGTAAGTTTGGGAAGTGGAGAAACAATTAGGCGGGAAAGTGAGGCAGTCGGGAAGTGGGCGGGTGCTGCAGTCTCGCTTGCACACCGTGCACCACCCCCAGGCAGCGGGCGATGCAAGCAGTCCGCACTCCGGTGCCTCGCTCGAAGCCCGCTCGTTAAGCCCGCTTGTCTCGCCGCTGCGACATTACGCGACCTGTAACGTTCTACCAGGCTACCAGCACTGCTAAAGAGGTAAACCTTTTACAATTTGCTGCTTCCCTTTCGCACAAGCGCGCTCTCCTTATTCCTTTCCCGTTTCGCCTCAAAGTTAAATTGGTTTTCCCTTTTATCGTTGGAATGTGGGTTTCGGTGCTTCCAACTCTCTCTTTCAATTTGTAAACGCTTCATGGTTATTATTTTAAGGTGCCGCGTGAATTCAAGCGTGTGTGGGTGAATATTTTGTATCCTAGTGCCTACGTGTTTTTTAATTTTTGTATCTTTTTACAATTCTATATAATTCTAAATTTGTATGTTTATTATTATTTTGTATCTTCCTGCCTACGTTTTTATATGATTTTTAACTTTGAAATAGGATGATTAATGAGACAACAAATTTATTGACTGTTCAATTTTTGATGTGAATTCGTGTTAAGATATTCTCTATCGGCTTCCGGCCCTGCATTTGCTGATGAGGGGACTTCTAGTGAGCAAAACTTTTAAGTCTGAGAACTACTCTTAAATAAATGACAGAATATTTAACGGATCGAAATTTCTTTCAACCTTCTTTTGGGTACATAACACCGTTAAGGATTACAAGCATGTACATGTGAATATACCACTTCAAAATAATGCTAACTAAATGGTGGTTATATCTGGACATTATACCGCAGGTATACCTACTTGTCATTTGCAATACATAACCGATGAAGATTGAAGAATTTATAAAAAGCATAAAGCCGACGGAAATGAGGTTTGCTATTAAATTAAACCTCAAGCCCAGTTTTTCTATTCTTACAATCGGACAGACGATGTAAAAAGCAAATAAGCATCGGGCCATCACCGCGACGTCGACAATTCACTCTAAAATTAGCGTTCAAATTGTCAGACATCTCCCCTTAGTCAATGCCAAATAGTACCAGGCGAACAGGAATTATGAGAAGGTCGTATTACAGAGCCGTCGGGTGGAGGCGGTGGAGAACCCCCACACAGCCTGCCTACCCCTGACCGCGAACACAAACCCAAATGAAAATCAGTTTTTCTCACACCCGTCGATAGTTTAAAATTAAACGTCATTCTGGTGCGGTTAACACTTAATTTGTACAACGCTTAATGATATTAACTTATTACTTCACCATTCAATTTATTAAATCCCTGATTCGATTGTTGTCACAATAATCGGGGCTCTTAATGATATTAATATCGGGTGATACAGGGAGCAACAAAACACTTTTCATTTAATGGGTTTAATTCGCATTTCGATGATATGAATTCCGAAATTATAAGTACATGCAAATTTAAATGATACTTAATTGTAATTTTGATAAGTGCTAAAGTAATTTAAAATTCCTTCTTTAAATTAAAACTGTAACTTCTGAGACAAGGGAAGAGGGCCATCCAGATCATTTGGCACGAGCTCAAACCGCCACCAAAATGCTACTCTATTATCAAACAAGTAACTTCCGTTGTCAACTCAAATGAATGGTAGTAACAAAGCCTGTTTTTGGTAAAACTATGCCGACCTTTAGTAAATTTTTCAGACTTAGTGCTAATCAATCGAACACTTTGACATTGATACTAGATAGTACCTACGGCTCAAAACAAGCACTAAATAAATTAAGGTTCGTTATAAAAAAATTTGTTTGTAGTTTATACAATAAAGTAAAACTAAAAGCTGTCTGAGTAATTCTTAAAACAATTAGGGTGAAGTAAAGCTTTTTGATCAATATCACTTGTTACAATATCACGTAGGCGGGAGACGTCTAGCTATAAAACTTAGTTTATCTGAAGTCTCATCTTAGTCTAAATACGGAGTTACTACGGCACAGGTGAGACTGATTTCCATAAGGTTTTTACTTATATTAATGTTACTATGCTCCCATCCCTCGGAATAATAATATTTTTGCTTCATAAAAGAAGACCTTGTTTTGAAAACATTATTGAAAGATTTTTTTTTTTGGGCATAGATAATGAAACTAATAGTATCGAGATATCTTTCACAAGTAAACGTCACTTGTCTCCACACGTCCCATAGTCAGAATCTGGTTTTTGACTTGACTTGACTTCTTCGGGAATATATTTAATACGACTACATGACGACTACGATCATTTGTACAAAATTTCTTGATTTAGTGTATTTATTGTCGATTTTTAACTATGGTAACTATTTCAAGATCCAATTGGAGAGAAGCCGCCGTGTCTCCTAACCGAACGCCAGCTCAAATACTATGCAAAATTATACATAAAAAAATATCTAACAGCATAATAATATTTACTTTTAATGACAAAGTTAGACAGTATATAATCAAAGAGTTAGACATGCATTCACGTCACTTGGATTATCACTTCATGTGGCAGGCAAATTATTATCATTACCTATTGCGCGGTATTTTTTGGAATAAATAGATGTCTCAATGTATCTAACTATCACAAAGAATCGGATGATAATTTCGATACCCCCCCCCCTCCCAAACATAATCACTGTGTGATTAAGCTTTATTATATATTTTACCTATAGTAGGTAAGTTTACCTGGCCCCGGTACATAATGTATAAGTCTGATTGTATTAACCCTAAATTGCACCTACGTCAAAAAGTTCAATTACCTATGGTATCTCGAACAAATTTAGATTTCATCTTTGCCCACTTCGTGGGCTGTCACTTTTGGTGAACATTAAATAGTGATGTGATAATCACTATCAATAGGCAATTTAGAAATCACAATTAATATTAAATACCTACCGATTTTACTTAGCGATAAAATGATTTTCGAATCATGTTCATCTAGTTTGGCCACGAGTATGTTGCATCAAAGCAATGCAATGCATTAGCAAGATTCTTAAGATTTTCTGCGTTTTGTTGCAAAAATTAGGAATGTTAGAAAGTATGGACAGATTACGCGTACAAAATTTGTGACAATTATTGAACTTATAACAAAATTAATTATGACTGTAAGCGGGTTAACTACGAACCTATTTTGTGTTGGAAAACACGATCGTTTACCTACCTATCTTAACGAGGGACTAGCTCAGGGTGCGCCCGTATCGCTTGTTTGCGCTTATATACAAGCGATACGGCGATAGGTTCGTAGCTAACCCGCTTACATTCATAATAAATTCGTCAAACTCCGCTAGATTTTGTAGTAAAATTATTAAAATGTTTCTTTATCGACGTGATTGGCTGATTGTGTTTTCTTACGCCAACGTTTTGATTTGTCATGCAAGCACTAGCATGTAACAACATTAATTTGCGTTTTGACGTAAGCTTACGTCATGTGCGGAATATATTATTTGTGTTTAGGTAAGGTCCCACCATATTTTTTAGATTTGTTTTAGTTGTCTTTTGTTTTAAGCTTTGACTTAGCAAGACGATCTCCGGATTAAGCTGCGGGGAACTAATAAATGAACAATTGTATCGATAATAAGCTAATTAAATCAGAGCTTATTTGTTATCTCACCAATTAATCGGATCTCGCTGAAAACTGGTTGGTTATTCCCATAATTTGAGTATTGAAAATAGCTTTGACTAATCCTCATAATTAGTAAATGTGAGTATGAATGCTTTCGGAAAAGTCATAGACGCATTTTTATTCCGATTTGAGAGAATAAATACAACGTTTTTTAACCGACTTTCTTTGTTCGAAAAAAGAAGGAGGACATTCTTTGCTACGCTGTATGTTTTTTTGTGCTTTCGTACGACAACCCACTGTGTTAATTGTGGACCGATTTGGACGATTATTTTGCTAGATATTGATATTATATTATAGAGATTGATTCTAATTGATAAATGAATAATAGAGAATAGTTATTAATTTTAGAGGACCAAAGTCATGTAATTCCCGAGTGATCAAATTTGTGACTGTCATGTAAAAATGTAAATTGTCTGTAGATTGTGTTGAATAACACGTTCCAAAAAAATAGTAACTTTTTTACTCAAATAGTATAAATAATTTAATTGAAAAACCTTAAAGTGATTTGAAAATAAAAGTATCTATGTACCCAGTATTTTCAGTGGGTATTACATGGATTATCGTGTTTGCATAATTGATTGTTTAGTGAGTTTTGAAAGCGCCCCTTGCGCCCGTCTGACGCCGATGGTAGGGCTGGCAAAGGAGCCAAGGCCTGAAATAACCAAGGGTTAATTCACAAGGTCCCGTAGTTATTTCAGTAATTAAAACTACTAAGGTACTTTTAACTTCTCTGCTTACAAGACCTAAATATAAATAAAATAATATTGTATTATAAATAAAGTATGACCAGCTTCTGGCTTGGTATGCGCTATTCTTGAATGAAAAATATAGTTAGTGTATATATAATATATTTTTAGTGAGCGAAAACGTCAGGATTTATCTGACTTTTTTCCAATCGCTATTTTGAAGATTCTAGGTAATAAACATGTTGATATCTTCATAAACTATCGTCTTTATAATATTAGTATGATGTCAAGTTGGTTTAGTTAGAGGGTAGGCAAACGTCGATGATTTTATTTTTTATTGACAGCCATTCTTATGCACTGTTAAAACGGGTTGTTTGTCTCAATAAATCAAGAGGACGTTTTTCATAGATATTATCTTAAAAACTAATGAATATGTACATTCTTGCAAGCATAATCTATAGGTATTTTCTAGAACAATGCATTATAATGAAAACTTAACTTTAACTTATCATCTGCATTTTTTTCTCATATTTGGGGTTTTATATCAATTACATTGTAAAATATAACTCAAAATAATTATGACTCAGGAATCGTTTGCTAACAAACCTCGCAAACACGAGACATCTACGCAATTCAATGCAAATTTATTTACAATTAAATGCAAATTTATATACCACGAGCCTATTAAGCCCTCCTTTATAGCTTTTGTTAGCGATTTATATATTATATATATATATCTGCTAACGGTTTTCACCTCAAAATAACGTTACTTTATAGTGCCAAAAGGTTTTTACAGCTAAAATAATAACAAGGTAATACTCACAATTTTTATAATCACCACGGTATATATATATAAATTTCACAATAGGTACTTAGTTTACTAATTTAGTACTTCACGCTTGGAGTGTCGGGAATCGAATGCGCTTCGTCGCGCAGCCACTCCCCTCCCCGACCGAGACCGGCAATGGTCGGTAATAGTCGGTAATAGTCGTGCCGGCACCTGATTGGTTGCGGCCAAACGCGTAGGCTGGAGTCAAAACACTGTTTCCGTACAAAATTATGAAACAGTGTTTTGAAAATTAAATAGGTACAATTTTAATTAACTAATTTTAATTTAAAAATATAATAAATTAATAACATGTATTTAAATTGATAACATTCGGCCATCCTTTGCATAGGCACGACCTCGTGCTGCCAATTTCACAAGTGAAATTAACTTAATGCTATATTATATTTAAGAAAAAATAATACAATTACAGTAATAGACATGTTTGTCCGGAAAGTAATCTAAATAATAGTAATTACATTGGTATGTTACGTGTATAAATAAGCACATAATTGCGTTCAACTAATTTACAATTATAAAGAAAAATAAAAGCTTTTTATACATAATGTTCACTATCTTGGCATGCAAAATTAGAAGGATTTTATAATCTATATACAATGGATTATTCGCTTTCACTAGAGGAGTCAGGGGGCTGAAAATTAAGCCATGGTTTAATTTTATCTACTGCCACGACTGTTGAATAAGATCGATTCCCCTTTTTTGTAATAGGGGTGTCTTCGATCTCATACCTATCACAGTCAAAAACTTTTGTTATTCTGTACGGGCCCTGATACTTGGGAATGAGTTTCCTACTGCTGCCTGTTGTAGGGATTTGTCGTTCGACTCTTACTAGATCTCCTACTTTATATTTGGTGCATTGCAGATGTTTCTTGTCGTACGCAACTTTTTGGGCTTCTTGATATGACTTAACGTGATCATTGATTTGTTCCCTTAACTCAACCAAGCTCTGATTAGACGTCGCGACGTCAGTAGCTAATTCTGCTCTTATCCTACAGTCGTTGGTACCATAAGGCCTAGTTCCAAATAAGGCTTCAGATGGGGTACAATTTATACCTTTGTTAAAAGTGTTATTCAACCCCCATTGCACATCGGGCAAGTGTTCGTCCCATTTGTTCTCAGCTGAACCAATACATTTAGCAGTTAATGATTCAACGAGAGTCCGATTGTAACGTTCCACCTGCCCGTTTGCTCTTGGGGTGGCAACAGCATTAAGAATATGTTTAATGTTGCGTTCAGTTACAAATCTTTTAAATGATTCACTTGTAAAGGATGTACCTCGATCTGTGATAATTCTACGAGGAACGCCAAATATGCCGAAGAATTCTCTAAAGACCCTAATTGTTGTGAGAGACTTAGTGTTTTTCACGGGTTTAAGAAATATGTAACGAGTGAAACCATCGATAAGGGCCAAAACATACATATTGCCTCTGGCGCTACGGACAAAAGGACCTACATGATCAGCATGAATAGTGTCAAATGGTATGTCAATTTTCTCGATGGGATGAAGAACACCCGGTTTTTTCCCACCCGTAGATTTTGCATAAGCACATTCAAGACAAGAGTTGATGTATTTTTTGATGAATTTACGCATTTTTGGAAACCAATATGTAGCTTTAATTCTCTCCATCGTCTTGTCAAGAGCAAAATGGCCTATGTCGTCATGGTTTTGTTTTAAAATCTGCCAGCGTACACCCTTAGGTACCACCCATCGATCACCGTCAACAGTGACCCTGAAAAGCTTTTTGTTTTTAACCTTGAAGTTGGTTTTAATATCTACTACATCATCCATGTCTGGGTCATTAAGTATGCCAATAATGCGTTGGATCTCATCGTCAGCATTTTGTACTGTTGACAGCCAATCTGTTTCGTTAACCGATAACACGGATAGATCTATTGGGATGGGGTTGCGACTAAGGGCGTCGACATGGGCCATGCGATCACCGGGTCTATATTCAATGTTAAAATTGAATTCCTGCATCTGCTCCCACCAACGAGCTACGCGAGGAATCATGTCTCTCTTCTGAAAGGTAGCACGCAAAGAATTGCAATCTGTAACGATCTTGAATGGAACCCCAATCAGGTAAACACGAAATTTCTGCAGAGACATCACAACGGCGAGAGTTTAGAGATCATAGGACGTATAATTTTGTTCTTCAGGCGTGGTTTGCCGACTAAAATAGGCTATTGGTTTAAGGACGCCGTGATCATCGTTCTGTAATAAGATGCCTGCGACTCCGATCTTACAAGCGTCAGTGTGAAGCTCAGTATATGCTTTAGGATTGTACAGTGCCAATGTAGGTCTTTGGGAAAGAGACCGTTGTAATTGCCGAAATGAGTTCTCCTGATCAGACCCCCAAACCCAATTGGAATTCTTTTTGAGTAGTTGCGTCAGTGGTCGTGCGATAACCGCGAAATGTGGTACAAACCTCCGAAAGAAACTCGCTAGGCCTATGAATTGACGGACATTGTGCTGATTTTGTGGAACCGGAAAGCGTTCAACAGCTTCGACCTTTCGTGCGCCTGGTCGAATACCTTCGGAAGACACTTCGAACCCCAAGTACTCAACTGAAGTACCGAAAAAAACACATTTCGACAATTTTAGTGTTAGGTTAGCTTGTGACAGTAGAGTGAGGACCACTTCCAACCTCTCCATTCCCTCATCAAACGAACTACTGGGAATAATTATGTCATCTAAGTATGCCAAAGCTTCCTTGTGACGAAGAGACCCTAGAACCTGGTTCATGATTCTTTGGAAGGTGGCAGGCGCATTTGCAAGACCAAACGGCATTCGATTGAACTCGTAGTGGCCGTCTGGTGTCACAAATCCAGTCTTATGCTTGTCAGTTTCGTTGATTGGTATTTGATAGTATCCTGAAGCTAAGTCCAGGGTTGTATAAAACTTATTTCCAGACAGAACATCCAACTGGTCATCGATTAGAGGCATTGGGTAGTTTTCTTTTATAGTTTTCTTATTCAGGGCACGATAGTCAATGCAAAGTCTGAGTTCACCAGTTTTCTTTCTAACAACAACAATCGGGCTTGCATAGGCAGATGTAGAAGGCCTGATGATGTTATTGTCAAGCAATTCGGTTATCATTTCCCGGACTTTCTCCTTTTCACTAAGGGCAAGGCGATAAGGCCTATAGACAACGGGCTCATTATCGTGAAGATCAATCGACATCTTACCTACTGTTGTACTTCCTAGTTCTGATAGTGAGAACGCGAAACAATTCCGAAACCTGTGAAGCAGGTTGAGAAGCTTTGTCTTCTGGTGGAAGCTAACTTCATCACCGAATTTGACATTGGAATCTGAGAACTCTTCTATCGAACTATTATCGTGGATGGTATTCCCAGTAATAGACATGACTTGGGGAGAGCATTCTTCATGAGCAATCCAGCCGCGAGCAATGAGGAAATTTTTTTGCAAAACCAACGGTGTTGATGAAAAATTGTTCACGACAATCAGTCCCCGTCCATCGTCTCCTATTTGGAATAGCCCTGATGGAACACAGTAACGGATATCATTGAGAGACCTAACACCTCCTTCGATGTAAATTTCACCAGAAACGAATGCATCAGTACTAACAGAAATAGCAGTAATTCCAGACACTTCGATTGTGTCAGTGCAGAAAATATTGACTTTGCTGGTCACTGCAATGTCTAGATGATCAAGCTGTGAAATTTCTAAGCTATCACTAGACTTCTTGACGACCACATGCTGTTGCTCAGTAAACGTCTGACCAATCAAAAGGGGGTACGACATCGAGTCATCCGGGACAATAAGCAAGTCTAAATCAGCCTCTACATCATCAATCTTTACATGAACCCGCTGTTTACCCAAACAATTTACGACAGCATTGCCGAAACCCCTTAACGTGGGAAGATCACAAGTAAAATAGTCCGATTGGATATGTCGAAAATCAGAAACGCGCATCATGGAACACTCACTGCCAAAATCTATGTACGCAATGATTTCATAACCATTAACGTAAGCAGTTTTGAAATATTTCCTATTGACTTCTGAGACTGCTGTGGGAATCTTTGGAACAGAGAGCAAATGAAAAGACTCGATTGGGATGAGACCAGCGGATAAATCAACGCGCAATACAGTTTTCTCATTGGTCTGTGCCTGGGGTTTCTCTTTAGCGTAACAATTTTCAACCTCGTGACCTACCCTGTTGCACCGTGTGCATCTCTTAAAAGCTTGTGTGCATTGTGCTGTGTAGTGACCATCTTTCTTGCAATTGGCACAACGGGGGTTCCTACCTTTACTTTGAGGGTTGATTTGCTGTTTGGAGTTTGGATCGATGGGAGTCTTGGGAGGACGACGCTCGTTATTGGGTTTGACATTACGAGTATTGCGTAGATAAGATAACAACTTATTGGGATCTTCGAACTGAGCTGCTTCAGCGCCAAGCCTAATCGATCGGTCATCGATCCCATGGAGTACACATTCTACAGCGCGTTTACCGTGTATGCCACACCTACTGATGAGAGCAAATTTTTCATAAAAGTAATCTTCTAGAGAGTCATTAAAGCGAGCTCGTTTGGCCAACATGTCGCTTAGCATTTGACCATAGTTTTCCTCAGACGGGAAAGTAGCAGTAAGCTTTTCCTGCCATTCGGCCCATGTAAATAAGACAGACGGAAGACCCTCATACCAGCGCTGTGCAACGCCCTTCAGCTTTGGTAGGGCAAAATGAATTATTTGTTTATCTGTCCAACCATAAATAGTTGCACATTCATTGACTTTATGGATCCACATGGTCATCGTCTGCTCTTTTTTAGATGGGTCGAACTCAGGTACTGTATTATTTATGGAGCCTACCCTGTCTACATTATTGTTCGACATTGATCTTAAAATAGACACAAGTTCAGTCAGACATTGACTATTATCATTTACAGGTTGTGGCATACCTAAATCATTAGATAACCTACTGCGAGAACGATAATCTCTATACTGGGAGTGACAGTGAACATTCTGACCTTCAACGCCAAGTGGGCTGCGAGACCTGTGGTGGCTGTTAGGGTGAGAGCGACCAGGAGTGCTGTCGTGTCGGCTGGTACGCTGCCAGTCACGCTGGCTGTCACGCCGGTAGTTGCGATGGCTGGTGCTCCGACTGGCGAGCTCACTGGCATACCGGCTGGCACTTGGACTGCCATGCCGGCCTGCACCCGGACTGACGTACCGGCTTGTGTGCCGACGTGTGCCTGGACTGACCTGCCGGCTTATGCGCTGACGTGCACCCGGACTCACATGCCGGCTAGTGTGCTGACGTGCGCCCGGTCTGTCATGCCAGCTGGAGTACTGATTTGCGCCCGGACTTTCAAGGCGGATAGAGCGCTGGACGGCGTGGTGGCTGGCGTGCTGGCTGGCGCGCTGACTGGCGCGCTGACTGCTGGCTGGTCTGCTGCCTGGTCTGCTGCCTGGTCCGCTGGCTGGTCTGCTGCCTGGTCTGCTGCCTGGTCCGCTGGCTGGTCTGCTGCCTGGTCTGCTGCCTGGTCTGCGGCTAGAACGGCTGCGAGGTCGTAAGGTAGCGTGCTGGTTGCTACTCGAAACGGCGCGCTGTCTGACTGCTGGATCTTCGCGCTGGCTTGTTCGCAGGCTGGAACGGCTGCGGGCGAGCCGACTGGCATGTGGACTGGCACGTTGGATGGCATTCGGACTGGCGCGTTGGCTGGCACGTGGACTGGCGCGCCCGCTGTCATGTTGATTTGTTGAGCAGCGACTGGTACGCCCCCAGGAATTCCGGCTAGAGCGACTGCGTGAGCGCCGCCTCTGCGTGCCAGTCCTTGTGGCAGCCCGTGATGGTCGACCACCAGGAAGCGTTGGGCTAGCAGGTGGCGTTGTAATCACGGGTTCCGTACTATCCATGGAGAATCACTGAAACAAAAACGTCCACGAGTATTTTTGTTTTTATTTGCAGATTGAAGAAAATAAACTATATTGCTATTTCTTGAACTATGCGAAAATACATTTTCTGTGTACAGTTTGTAATATTAAGTAGAAGTTAATTACAATGATAGCTAATATCTACCTATAATATGCATGCTAATATGCTACCGACTATAATACCTATGCATGTATTATTCTTGGTAAAAATGATAGGAATAACGGGTAGGTGAAAATAATAAAAATGTGCAACAACTTCGCAATATTTTTGTTCGAATCACCACTTCTGAAATGTTAGCGATTTATATCTGCTAACGGTTTTCACCTCAAAATAACGTTACTTTATAGTGCCAAAAGGTTTTTACAGCTAAAATAATAACAAGGTAATACTCACAATTTTTATAATCACCACGGTATATATATATAAATTTCACAATAGGTACTTAGTTTACTAATTTAGTACTTCACGCTTGGAGTGTCGGGAATCGAATGCGCTTCGTCGCGCAGCCACTCCCCTCCCCGACCGAGACCGGCAATGGTCGGTAATAGTCGGTAATAGTCGTGCCGGCACCTGATTGGTTGCGGCCAAACGCGTAGGCTGGAGTCAAAACACTGTTTCCGTACAAAATTATGAAACAGTGTTTTGAAAATTAAATAGGTACAATTTTAATTAACTAATTTTAATTTAAAAATATAATAAATTAATAACATGTATTTAAATTGATAACACTTTACTCTCACTTTGTCAGTTACAATTACAAAAAGCGTGTGCCAACAGGGTTCGGTGTTGGCACGGGTTTTTTGTAAGTATTTGGCAGCCCTGATAATCGACCCGGCGCGTCACAAACACGGATCAAGGCTAAGGCATTATGATTACATAATGCTTTATAAGTAAAGAACCCAGGGAAGGTGATCCCCAAGATACAGGTTTATCCTAGTTTGGGTTTTCAACGATGTAATCACTAGATAGTATAAAACAAAGTCGCTTCCCGCTGTTTGTCCCTATGTATGCTTAGATCTTTAAAACTACGGAACGGATTTTGATGTGGTTTTTTAAAATAGATAGTGATTCAAGGGGGAGGTTTTTGTATCAGCATTACACTCGTGCGAAGCCGGAGCGGGTCGCTAGTAACTTAAATAATAATAAGTCTTAAAGTTGTATCAATAAACTTTATATATTTGTTTAAAGATGACGTGATTGATTGATTGACGTATTCTTAGTTCCACTGTTTATATAACACACGAGATCCTGTGCTTAATGACACCCCTTGTAGGGCTCCAATCCGTCTGTAAAATGTATAAAGTCCAAGAGTCCTGTAAGGTCTATGTAAAGGAAATAAAGCACTTTGATTTTGATTTTATAATACAAAATTTGATCACCATAATACTTAGGTGCCGCCGCCGGGAACATAATAGCATAACCGCAAGGTGTGATGTAAACAAGTTTTGTATAGCCTACTCGATGGTATTGCCACATTTGCGTATAAGTTTCTAGTTTGCTTTTACTTTATCCGTTACAATTTGTTTGCTGTTGGCACACGCTACTTAACTTGGCATCCCTGATAATCGACGCGACGCGTCATAAAAACGAATCAAAGTTTTACAATCCGTACTATATTATAAATGCGAAATAACCTCTCTCTGTCTGTCTGTCCGTTCGTATTTATTGAACCGATTTCAATGAAATTTGGCACAGACGGCGCCTAGACCGGTAGAAAGGACTAAGTAGGTATACTTTCTCAGCGGGATAGTATAGGGACACGCGATATAACCGAAACCTATTTTTTAATTTTTATGTTATAACAAAATTAATGATGTTCAAAAGCAATTAGAAAAACTATTCGAACCATTTTCGACTTCTACGCAGATTAAATCGAGGGCAAAATAGCAAAATACCTAGTACCTGGCAAAGCTAGGTATTTTGCCCGCAATATTTGACTTGTCTAAGTGCTTTGTAAGCCTAAAGAAATAATGTTATTGAAATCTGAAATCTAGTACCTAATAGAAATAAAACGGCTTAAATCTGTCACAAAATCACAGGCTGTTATTTTTCCAAGATATCATAACGATAATACCTATTAATCAGTTGGAAAACCAACGTTGGCTGTAACGAGCGTACATTCAGCTCATGCTGAGGCAGACACTGTTTTGTGACTCATCGCAAAAATAAGTCGGTTTTGTCAGTTGTAACATTTTCACTGTAGGTATTTTTTATACAAGTTAAAAATTAAAAAAAAAAGTCTTTTATATTCTTATTATGCACATATAGACGAAAATATGATGGTTCTTGATGCATTCGATACATCAAATAAATATAACGCCATCCACCATTCACCATTTCCTTCTATTAAACACACGTTCACAATTAATTTTGTAAAACCTTATGAAAATTGCGTAAAATAAAATATGCAGTTTCTTTCTCGTAAACCGTTATTAAAAGTGTAATCTATTCACGACTTTTTTCTAACTCTTACGGATTCGGATTTCGCCATCCACTCTATTCGCAAAAAGAGACCCTGTATATGTAATGATCTCCATACCATGCCATGTGTATAGATAAGGTATGATGCCGACAAAGGGAACTGCCTTATTTAGCTTGTTAGGCCAAAGAACGGAAAGATTGTATCAATTCTTAAAATTGCTTTGAGCTCAGGTCATACCTATGTAAGCACAAGTTGGACGTTTACAAAGTTGTTTTATAATAACATTTGAGGACATAACTCAAATAAAGTTTGATAGGTTTTGCTTTCTTTTGTATTATAGGCACTGAGTTTGAGTATGTTTCAGTCAAAGAAGTATTATATTTATTGACATAGTCATATTATTGGTTTCAGTATCCGAGTAGGTAATACTTTATTGTATGCTTGTAACTAGGTATGTTTTTTTCTTATAAAAAAAATAATTTAAAATTATTTTTTCATGCAGATCCTTTAACAAATATCAAAAATAACTTTTTAGAAAAAATTCTATAGATTCTAATGGTGAAATAATTCTTCAAACCGGTCCAGTAGTTTCGGAGCCTATTCAATTCAAACAAACAAACATACAAATAATCAAATCATTCCTCTTTATAATATTAGTAAAGATAATTCTCGTGTCACTTGCTTGCGTGGCTAATCATATGGCTGATTCTAGATTATGATTTTCCTATGGTGGTGTTTTTACGAGGAAATTATTGCAAACTGTTTTATTGATTTATTTTATTTATTTATTTTTTACTTGCTTTGCTGTGGAGATATTGGTGAGAGTTATTAATTTTTAGACTGAAACAATCGTTTAAAAAGCCTTTGAATATAAAACAAATGGGTAAGATTTTATCTGTGCAATTCCATGTAAAACCTTCTCTGATGAGATTCAACAAATTGCGATTCGCGTGCTCCGCCCAAAAATTGACATGCCATGTAATTACAGAAAGTATAAATCAGACCACAATGCTCGACTTTGACACGGAGAGTGCCAAGCAAACAATGACAGAGTCCTACCTGTGATGAGAGAGTCTTGCCAACGTGTGCTACTAAATTTTAAGTAAACTGCTGGGCCTTTACCGAAATCTTCTAGAGGAGTCGCTTGATGATATGTAGTTATGTTATATAATAATAATATGTTTTTTGATTTCATATAATGATTTCTCAAATATTTTATTTTCTTGTATTAATACAAATATTTGTTGGTAGGTATATTGGTGTATTAAAGTGTTGCTGGTTTTATAGCTTTTTGTAACCACGACCCACATTCGAAGTTGAATAAAACTAGCTCCATCGATTGACCAGTGTTTGTTGAACTGTTGAATCGATTGTCCAATGACAGCTACGAATTTATTTATAATTCCGTAATTATTTATTTTCTTACCAAGGTTTTTTTATAGTTAGCACAGTAGTTAGGAAAAATTTTAAGAAACTGTGTCACAATAAATTTCGATAACGACGGGAATTAATGTTTATGAAAAAAAATTTATAGGAAGGCCTATTGTTTTAAATTTCAAAGGGTACTTAGCAAACCAATCTATGATTTGTTTAATAATTATGTCTGTTTTAAAATTTTAACAAAATATGCTAGCCTGCTCATAATGTAAAGAGTAATTTCCACCTACGTTATATATAAGTAAATTTTACAACTTTTTTCATATATTTTAATAGTGATATTTTTTTATAAATATATTTTATGCGATGCACAAACAAAAATAACAAAACAAAGCAAGCTACATTTCTGAAAAGTATAACACGTACAATAGGGAAAACTTACACCTGACGTTTTCTATTCAGAACAGTCGGAATACTTCGCAAAACCAGTCAGGTACTATAATAGAGAAAATACTCTGAGAGAGAAATGTAGTCCGTGTGTAATCGGCTTTACTTGCCACTCGCCTGCGTTGGTCACCCCGAAATGTTTCAGTTTACGGTTCCTTTAGACATAGAAGAGAACTTGTATTTTCCACAGTATGCTCAAGCTGGCTTTGATGACAAGGGCACTGCGTAAGCCATATTGTGCTATTTTTCTCTCCGTGAGAACCGTCAACCTGCATAAAATCGTTCATAAATATCATTTGCGGTTCGTATTATATCTAGAAAAACTAGAATGACTACTAGGTACTAAATACTACTCTTCCGTAAGGTAGCTGTAAAATAAAATTTTGTAAACTTAATTGATGTATGAGAAATCGCACAAAATCGCACGGAAAAGAAAGCTTTTGCTTTTGGGGGGGCTTTTGCCCAGCCCTATTTTTGGGACAAAATAGGCTAAGAAATAAAAAAACAAAAGTCGATAGTTTTAGTAAAGTGCCTGCACTCGGAGTCTCATAAAACCAGCATGCGTTAGCGATATCTTTGCACGTTGTTTCTGGGCACAGTGGGCACAAGCTGAGTAATGCCCTTTTTTGTCACATTTTTGTCTTTTATTTGTTATATCCTTTTTTTGTTATTGTGAGGAAAAAAAAAACTTTCAATACGTTTTTACCTCACTTACTTAACTTTTTTAAAGGGGAGGCAAAATTATGTAGCTCTATAATAAAGTTATCTTAAAAGACAAACTAACAGCACTGGATTGACATTTGAGCCGAGAGCTCGTTTACAAGGCTTACAGTAGGTTGATAGGGTACCAGGCAAACATGAACAGAAGGGGGCGGTTGGGTTGGAAAGAGGGACGAGGGACGACCCTGGCTTACACGCGCTGTGATACACAACTACTCGCTGCATAGATACCTATTGCACTGAAGGCTGTACGTACTTCATACCAACCAAATGCATGTACTTATATGTATGCGTAATAGGAAGTTTAGGAATTATGCTGGGTTTTACGCTATACCAAAAGTGACTTAATAAATAATAAATAAATATAATAAATAAATAATGCTGAACAATCCACACAGCATCATCTAGCCCCAAGCTAAGCAGAGCTTGTTGTACGAGATGACTGATATACATAATACAATATTATTAAATAGATAGTTTTTTTTTTTTACTATAATTACATAGAAAACAACCAGAACCTAAACAAATATCTGCAGATCGAACAAATATTTGTCCCGAGGCGGGAACTGAAACCTTCGCCCACCACGCCACAGCGGTCGTCAAAGTGACTTAATTAAGGTTTTATTAGATTTGGTTTGACGTTTATAGTTTGGCCACAGCGAGCTGGCAGGAGTGGCTGCCTAGAGATTATGTTAAGCTTCTGTATAGCTAACATATTCTTAGATTGGGAAAATCCATTGAATAACAATATAGAGGAAATATAAACTCAACAAAATTATGTGTGAAAATTGTTACTCTCGTTAAATTTCATATCAATACAACGCGTTAAAATTGGTTGCTTTGCTCTAGAGTTATTTGTGTATCCAGGCAAATTTCATATGATACACTGACCTCAATTTTTAAACTGTCCAGACATCATCAAATATTTAAGCTTATCGAAATAACCAAATGCATTTAAATTAATTAGCCAACTAATTAGGGGTTGTTTTCATATCACCGGATTTTGGATCTATTTCGAACGGTAGGCCGTGGGCTGTTGATAAATGAGCTGTCCAATGGACAAAGATTGACAGCATCCTCATACATGTTTAAACGTGAAAGGATACAAGATTAACCACCTGCCTTATTCAGTTGAAATATATAATGATAGATAGATAATTATTTATTTGGTTCTCAGACGTAGAACAAAATAAAAACCAAAGATAGACAACAAAATAGGTATCGATATATAATAAAACGTACAGAAAAGAAAAGGAAATATTTTTCCTGTTCAATTGGCAATAGTGAATATAGGCCCTAAACTAAAATAAATAATAAATAGAATAATGTCCATAGGTGTACGGTATTTATTTCAGAACGATTTTATATATTATATACATATTTATTTATCATGATCACGTCGTAGGATGATATATTTATTACCACACATATTTATTGGTAGATAAAAACTTAGCCAAATGGAATTTCAATGTTTTAAATAGGTGACCTTTTAACAATAAATTCAACTTGGGAAGTACTATCCTAGTTCTGCGGGGACACCAGTACCCTGGAAGTAGCATGAAACAACAATACTTTTTCGGTAAAAATACCAAACAAATACAAAAGATATGATTTTATTTTACTGTGACAGTATTTTGTGTGTAACAATTTTCTAAATACTCAAAGGTAACAAACAGGTAATATATTCCTTACAATGTTTAAATTTGTGTTGAGAAACTGTGGTTTGGAATGACACTTGCCCAAAAATACTGTCCAAACTCGTTTAGTAACCTGTGGGTCGTTTTTCTACCTATGCTTCAGCGAAAGGACTATCAAAAACAAGATAGTAACTATAAAAGACACGAATTCAGAACCAACTCCTTTTTGAAGGTTAATCAAGTAAAGTGTTGTAAATAAAATATACCTCCAGATAGATAGAAGCCTTTTGAAAATTCCAAACAGACTGCATTCTGTAGAAATATTCAGGCCTGAAACCTTCATTTTTCCCCAACCCCCAAGTATTTCTAAAGCTTTCAGGCGAGAAACGGCAATAAATATAAACAGCAAGTGAGGGGCGAACACTTGTTGCTACGTTACATCACATTATAGCCACAATATCAGGGGTAGCGTGGGTGAGTCTTTGAGACTTTCTACTTGAAGATTGTGACACGCTGCCTCATAATGTACAATGTCGGGACTTTCAAGTAAATTTACGATGAGAATAGGTTTACTGGAAATCCGATCATATTTGAAAATTCATACTGAATATACTACGATACAATAATACACTTTATTGTACACCGAAGTTGCAGGCGGCCTGTTGCGACGAACGAGCTCTTCCAGACAACGTTGGGATGGAGGGTTTTTTATTTAAACACTAGCGGTTCCGGCTTGACACGGGTATTTACCAACAAATATTTAAGTTTTCATAAGGAACCGTTTTTGAAAATATTTAGATCCTACTAATGAAATAATTTTTCAAATCGGTCCAGTCGTTTCGGAGCCTAATCAATACAAACAAACAAACAATCAAATCTTTCCTCGCTATAATATTAGTATAAATATAGATGAATCGAACGTATTCGGATACCATCACCCGTCAGACACAAAATCGTCGGCTGCCCTAGGTAGGTTCGTCGCTAGTCATTTTGTTCATCGTAATTTCATGCCACACGTGATCGAGGCTTCCATAAATCAAGAAATCGAAAATATGGGATTGTGATTGCGCAGAACGTAATATCGGTTATAATTTATCCAAAAACATCAAAAGAGTCAATCGTTTATTAAAAGTAGCTTTTTTAATTTCGCTCATACCATATTCAGCTTTAATGAGACTCACTAAGAATTATTCGTTCGCCCTCTACATCTTTAGGAGACTATCGGAGTAACCAGATTTTAAAACGCATAACGTAACGTGCGTTATCTGCGTTAATTCCGGAAATTTTAACGAGAATAACGCGTAAACATCTTTGAGCAGTTTTTGCCGAAAACGCCTGTAAAGCGTTGTTGACTCTAAAATACGTGCAACGTATTATTGACTCTATTATTTAATATTTCACTTACTTGTGTATGACGTAGGGTCGCAGTACCTGCACTATGTTATATATTCTGTGGTCATAGGGAGATACCTACTATTTACCCATCTCCCTATGACTTCGTAACGCACGTTACACGCACACCACTGATCCGAACTCGGTAACCTTGTTATTGATGGTCATGCTTACAAGCCGTACAGTGCTCAGTGGGCATACACCACATGCACGATATATTTTACATACATTTCACCGTGCCTGTGTCATAAAGACGGCATTTTATGTCATGTAAAATTAACTAAAAGAGCAATATTTTAAAAACAATTAACTAACATAAACTTAAAATAACCTAGGGTATTAAAATTGCTTCAAATTATTATCACTAATGTCACATCCATTTTCGTCCTTTACCGTTAGTTTGTGATTCTGACCCCAAGCCCACGTTTAACTTTTGCTTGTCGACTTTTTAAATAATTCATTATTTATTACACAGTAAATTAAGAAATATTAATAAGATTAGTAAAAGTCACCCGTTTGGCGTAGCCTCCGCATTTCCTTCATACTTTTCTGTATTATTTATTTAATGTATGGAAAATAAACCCGCAAAAACTCAGCTTATTTGAGGAGGATATGTTCATGAACGGGTACATTACTGATAAAGATGACGAAAAATAAAATATAAATAAAAAGGTTATCGACAACTCTACCAGACCTTGACCATGTTTGATAAAAAGCGTGAAAGGAAATGCATCGCCCGTCAACTGTGACATGTCTTGGTGACCCCGTTGACCCAATCACTGGATCTAACCCGGAGTCTGCCCGGAGGTAACGAAATTCACACTGTGCTTCTCGCTCTAGCGTAGACGACCGAACAAACACCGACACCGCATTCCGTGAGGCCGGTTTTTGATCTGAAGATTTTTCTTTGCTTCTCCGCTTAGATTCATTTTGCGCTTAGTCGTGACTTCCACTCCTCCCCTAGCGTCTTAAAACAGCCAAAGCTGAGGTTCGTACTTATATGTGTCCTAGTGCGTATTGTCTCAATACAAAATTTACCGCCATAGTAAGGAGGAGCTGTCATGGCCATCCTGAGGTTATACCATACTTTGAAAGACATTTAAGGGTGTATATGTAGGTACCTACTAGAAATTTATTTGTAAACTTATAAAAAATAACTGTAGGCTTTTTTAAAATAGGATAAAAAACTAGGTCCGTCAAGTGCTAGTGTAACTCGCGTTTTGAGGATATACGTATATGTTCCGTCGAAACAATGACTAGTCGAACTATGGTTTTTCGAATTTTAACGTATCGAACAAAAGATCTGTCAGAAGGGAATTGGAAATTCAGAGGTACACTCGGAAACCGGTACCCGCGGTAGCGACTACGGTATTTAATTAATAACAAAAAAAAGAGGTGATGAAAATAATAAATAGTAGACCCCCATGTGCGATGGATCGCTTTGAAACTTTGGTGTTAAGTGATAGTGGTAAATTTTCCGTCTTTAATCAAAATATTTTAAAAATGAAACTTATGAAACCTACAGAAATTTCAAAAACTGCTTTGAGATGTACAATCTGATACCTTTTTGATATCGAACTCGGTAAGTAGGGTATCAAAACATGTCTAGTTTCCAGGTTCTCTTCAAATCGCCAGAATTTGCACAGAAAGTGTTTACTTTTCGTTTGTCTTATTTTTATCTGTACAGGCGCACTAAATGTAGGTAATATTTCCTTTATTCCACATTGGACACTGCATTGAGGTTTTAATAACCATTATGTACCTAAATCCACTTAAATATCACTAGCATGCGATCATAACTACGTTCATCACACCAGCTCAAATAATTGATACTTAGATATTTCAGTAACCCTAACAATGTTCTGTTATCGCTTAAACTCAGCCCCAACTTGTAAGAATGTGGCCGTCGCGGTCCATCAGCCACGCAAGGAACTTTGTACGCAACTTACTTATAGACCACGTAACTTAACCAGACGCACAGAATAAAAGGTACTGTTGAACTACCACTAAACTGTTCAAACCACTACCGCTCGTGGCATTCTTACAAAGTTATGAAGCTAAGCAATATCTTGATAACTTCATGACCGTAAGTTTCTGTTTCAAAGATACGTTTTTACTAAGATTTAATCTTATGACTACGGAACCCCGAGGAGTAAAAAGTGAATTTAAACATACGAAAAATTAAGGAATGTGTTGGTAAATCTATTACGATTAAATAACCAAATGAGAAATAGTGTTCACAATTGAAACAATAGATCTAATTGCAGACTGTTGCAAAAAATTTACCAGTAGCTTAACTGATCCTCGATTGGTATTGATACCAATCGGAAGTGTCCACAAGAGTCTGGCTGCATTGCTTCGCTGTATATTATTGTGACATGCCTCTATTTTTTACGTATTCGATTTTTTAAATAATGTTTGAGGTCTTTGAACATACCTCTGTAAGCCAAATTGAATTGAATAAAGGAAATATAAGGGAATGATGATGCGCTATGCCACTAGCTACTACACCAGCTTTCGGGTAAACGAATTGATCCGACAAAAACTTTAACTTTTTTGCTTGCTGTAGAGACGTGCTTGGTAAAAATCTATCCAAAACTGTCAAAACTAGCTGTCGGCATTTTAAATGGTCGCTCAAGATGGAACGATGGAACGAGAACCTCTACTGACCCATTTTGAACCTATGGATCGCTCCAGTAACTAGATTCAAAGTTTACAATGCGGTGTAATGGTCACCTTTAGTTTAAACGTGCTTTTAGTAGGGCGTGAACGTGAAAGTTCGCTCTACTACGGGTAAAGTGCTTGTGTTGTACCAAAATACGTGCAGCTTCACAATTTATATTGGAGATAGGTAGGTATCGGACTTTTCAAAACCTCAACTTTAAAAGCTATTCTATTGAGTAGTTAGCGCTATAAAGGTACTTTTCGGTAAGAAATTCCTCTGTTTAGGGCTTTTTTGATATTCATCGGATTTATAAGGAGATTTTTCAATCCATCTCAATGAATGATCTCAATGGTAACACCCGATTTTTATAATAAGCGCTGGCAAAATCACGCTGCCCCAGAATTATGGACCAACGCTGTGTATAGCGTGGTCCATATTTATACCGCTGCATACCAATTAACTACCTAAATCACAATTTTATTATCTTCTATTTTTTTAATTTCTATAGTAATTGCTTCACGTTATTGATGCACTCATATTAAACGTACAAGCAAGTACCTAAGCAGTGTGCTCACTGTACGTACGCCCTAGTTAACTTTATCACCCTTTGAAGAACTCTCACAGAGTTAGTGTAAAATCCATATGCGGTTTTCCGAATCCCTGAACTTTTCCTTATAAATAAACTTTCGCTGGGTTCTATTTCATAATAATTCAGATGATAATAAGTTCGTATGATGACTTTACAATGTTTATTTTGTAGATCAGCTAAAAACATTATAATGACACCTTCTCACTATCTATAGACTTGAGCAAAAACGGGCTTATTCGCTTGTAATCGCTGATCATCGTCTGTAATCGATACTGTGATCGCGGCGATCAGTGACTCGTCGGTTGTTCGGGCACACATCAAAGGGAATTCGCGTGTAGTTTTGGTAGCAGCTTAAACTCCACGTCCATCACGGACGAAGTGTGGATGCTTGCACGATCAACCTGAAGAATACCTTGGAATCAGACGATCGTAACTATCATCTGCGATAGTGAAGAGGATGCATTATAATCTCACTAACTCAGGTAGGTAGAAGCTCACTCAACAATGGTTTACTGGATTACTATATCAGATTATCTTTACCTACTTTATCAGATTATCTTTACCTTGTTCAATGTTGGATAGATCAAAATAACACCAAATATTTCTAAAAGGTATACAAACTGGCAACTTATCTTGGATAATCAAACCTTATCTACAAAACCAAAAATGGCCTGAAACTTTTTGAAGATTAAAGAATATTCATTATTTTTCCGTCAGAGTTTAAACGGATATGTAACAATAATTTTATTTGTTGTGTTTGTCCGTGTTACATACCATTATGGTAAACTATACATTTAAACTACAAACTCCGGACGCTGTGTATTCAGGGCGGATTATACCCAACTGTCGTTTCAATCTACATCATCGGAATAAATCGCACTCGGTATTTGCTTTTTGATATGCTCATTCGGGATTGGAGTTAGTTAGATTACATTGTGGAATTTGATCGTCATTGTTGTTCTCTAATAATTACCCATATCCAATAAATACTCACAAATTCACAATGATCCCCTTTTACTTGCGCCTCCTCTTAATTGAGTTTCACCGTTCATTAAAACTTTCTTTGCATAAAATGTTCATGTTAAAACCAATATTTTTCACTCAACTCAACTTGCTTTGACCGATAAAGTTTTTGCTACACCATAAATAAACAATCTTCAAAATTTTTCAATTTGTTCTTTCGTTTCGTAGACGTTGTTCGTTGCACATGCTACGAAAAATTGCATTGCTAAATTCGTTACAAATACAGCAGGTTCGTGACCAACGGATGTTCAAAAGGCTTCCATATTTCATACTTAGATAACTCAATTGTTTTCACGTGGTCAATTCTACGTGTTCGTTAGTTCTAATTGTGAGTAGACGTTATCACGTAGCTACCGCCAATACACGCCAGTTTAAAGTAGACAACTTTATTTGCTGCGTAGGGATTTTTCTCTCTTTTTCAAAGTTTATATTTATGACGTCCAATTAATTTGACGCAGTCTATCTGAAGGTAATCCTTGTGTACCATTAAAATAAACTGTGTGATATATGGAAGGGGAAAAGGGAGGTAATTGCTCTTCAGTGAGTTGATATTTAATCCTGTAACTCTTCCAATGTATAAATAAACACGCACCAGATGCCTCTGTGCTGTTGGTTTTGGTCCCACGCTTTCTTTCCCAATATATTTATTATTAAACTCAGATCATGTAATTGAGAAACCAGAAACAAGATCAGTATAGTTTTTTAGTAAAATCTGATGCAGGTTGAAAAAAACAATAGTCACTGAAGTGAATTCGATAAACTTTACTTTGAGAAAATATTCCTCTATTTTAAAAAGAAACAATATGCTTTCAGCTATTTTATAAAATTCACTTGCCTCATCTGGGAATGGAAAAAGCTATAAAATAAAAAAACACTCGCTATTTTATTTGAATTATCAATAGGAACATTGTTCTGGATAAAAATTCTCTACTAACATTTGGTCTTAGAAATAAAAAAGATCAGGAATGATTCCTATAAGTAAAAGCAATCTGTTCAGGATTTAAATGGTTTCACTTCAGGGCCATTATTTTTTCCATCCTGTATGTATCGCGCAAAGATCGAATTTCCAATATAAGATCTCTAAAAAGATAAAGAACGCAGTTCCGCGTCCCACTGTTCCAGAAATCGAGATAAGAGGCTACTGCAAAGCGCGAGGTAAACAAGAAACCCGATTCATTCGCAAACTTTCCAAGGTTTACATCGACTTGTTGTCTTTACGCTTTGAAGTGAACTTTAGACTTTTGAGATGGAAACCTTGATTTTGTTCTTACTGCACAGTTTCTATTTAGGATAGGTTTATTTTCTCTTGCAAAAGATAATTCTTCAGGGAATATTTTTAAACTTACGCGATCTGAACACATAATGATTAGTACTATTATAACGGGTATTTATCGCGTTTTTTTTTTTCAGTCATCTCGTGACCACGACAGAGTGCAAACCTGTTAGAACGTCGGGAAAAAAAACGATAAATACCCTTTAAAATAGTACTAATCATAAATTCTTACAGAATACGGCTAAACTGGATTTACAGCTAGTTATCTTGTTTTGCAAGAGACAGAGGAGGTGAGAGGTTTATAAAACCAGTGGTACGGGTCACCAGGGCCTTACTTATGATAATTAGGAGAAAATAATATCTACCGTATCTAACAAACCTATACAAGTTGGTCTAATCCCAGAAATATAAAGTGACCAATTATAATCCTTAACGGACTCATATGTTTTGAAAACTGAAAGCAATGTTTTGTAAAAAACCTACATGCCCGTTTGTTTTCCTAAAGAAAATAACATAGTATTTTGTGTCTATGGCTCTTATCATAAATTACGTAAGCCACAGGCGACGGTTTTAAAAAAAACCAAAAACTTTTGAACTATTTATTAAACTTTAAACTTTTACAATAGGAAATTATTCTAAGTTAAAATCTATGAAGCTACGCTCGGACAATGCAAGTACCAAGTGTAGAATGACGTGACCGCGTTCGCAGGCAGGGCACGCTGAGGGAAAGACGTCATCGCTGCGTCGGCAGAGTATGTACTTGGTGAATGACAATTGTACCGGACGAACAACAGCTAAAATGCTGTTGCAATCCACCGCTGCAGATTGGGTGCATAGTTTCTATGTAACACCTCCATCCTCAGAGCAGCAACTATTTGAGAACATTGAGCGAAAATGTTGCTGGAACAGCCTCCCGGGGTGTAGATTTGTCAGGAACGGCGTATGTATGCTCCGGAGTATGTCCTTTCTCGTTTGATGGCTTCTCAATCGTTAGCTTGGAACGTTTTCTATGACGTCGTACAACGATGATGATAACAAGTACAGCTGCACCGAATAGTGACATGTAGAGTGGTAAGGTCGTATGATAAAATGTACCGTCTATTGGTTTTAAATCTAACGGGCGCTGTAGTAGAATCTTGTCTTCTAAGTTGTGAAGTCCATTGAGATTGGTTGTAGTTAATTTAAGATGAGGGATGCTGTGGTTTTCTTCCATAGTGAAATTTCTTGGGATTTCAGTTATCTTCAGCGGCTGCCCCTTTATTTGGTCATTGGTGTTGATGATGAAGAACTCGTTGGTATGAAGATAACATTTTTGTGGGATAGTGGCGAGATAACTTCCGCATAGGGTGATGAATTCTTGACGTCCGCATAGTAGTCTTGTTCTAGTTGGTCGGGGAAAGATAAGGGTGTAGTGTCGATCGTCCAACTGCTCCATGGCTTCCTTCGTGAGGGTGATTTTAGTGGGCTGGCATGACGTGTCCAGGGATTGATGAACGATGAGATTCTGGATACAATCAGGATGCTCCCTGGGCTGGTGGTTGATGCTTTCTTCGCAGAGATGATGTCGATTGAACTTCGGGCATTCAGCCTCCATGTACATGAAAGCTTTCCCGTCGGTTGCCAGGAAAGGATACGAAGGAATAAGGGTTTGGTTAAGTTTATTTGGGACAATGGAAAGTTTGTAGAAATCGAAGCTACTTGGAGAAACTATCGGGAATTTAAATATAATTACTAGTCTTTTCCCTACAAAATAAGAGCCTGGTCTTATGATAGTATAATATTCACGCAAATCATCGTCAAGTACTTCATTTTTACTATAAATTTTCTTAAGCTTATTTATTATACTTTCTAAGTTATCTATACCTAACATACTATGATGTGTGCTCGATGCACGTACAAAAGCTAATATATTTTCTATCCTATTTAACTCTAAAGATAAATCATCTGTGTTTTCACTGATGATGGCTAAAAGCTGCGCAAACTTTGCGTATTTTGAGAGACTTGTCTCAGCATAAGCATTACTATCTAATATTAATCCTAATGTCCTATTTATCTTCTCCTGATTTTCTGCTATACTCGCAATTATCTGGGTGCATTGGGTCATCCAGTCCTTGTTAAGGCTAATATGATCATTGAACTCAGATAACATCTTATGTTCATTACCTTCTAGTATTTTAATGGCATTATCATAACGCACAGCATCTGAATGATCCAAGTTACCAGTAACGCTTTTAATTATAGATCCTAGACCATCAATTAGACCTCTTTTGACACGATTAGGCTCTAAACCTTTCAACTGATAGTTAACTTTATCAAGCTTTTTAGATAGATGATCAAGCTGTATTTCGTAAAGATCTAGAGTGTTATTTTCTAGTTTAGTCCTAAAATAGCTAATCTGGTCTCGAATAGAGTCAACATGATGTTCTAAGTCCGTTAATTCTATATATTGCAGGAAAGAATGATAGTGGGTGATAAGTTTGGCTTGACCAAGTTTAAAGGGAAGAAGTCCTGGTCCATTGTCAAGGCTCTCAAGTCTTATCTCCAGTGCCGCCGTCAGATGCAGTATCAGTAATAGTCGAATCCTGTAACAATTTAGGCTTCTTAGGTACTCGCTTGAGACGGTTTTTGGCTACGGGGGTTTTCTTTTTAGATGTGTAGATATGGATTGGGAGATCAGCTAAAACCTTATCTTGAGTAAATCGGGGTGCTAACTTTTGCCTTGCAGCAAAAGGATTTTTGACAAATACCTGCTGACCGTTGGTCCACCAGTTCAAAGTCGCTCAGCGCGCTATGGAAAGAGCTATGCTCGGAGTTTCTCTGAAGGATAGGATTCGTAACGAATACATCCGACAGAGAACTAAAGTCATCGACATAGCTCAGAGAATTAGCCAACTGAAGTGGCAGTGGGCCGGCCATATTTCGCGAAGAACCGATAACCGCTGGGGTAAACGTGTTCTTGAGTGGAGACCGCGACTCGGTAAACGTAGTGTAGGACGCCCTCCGACCAGGTGGGATGACGATCTGCGAAAGACTGCTGGCAGATGCTGGATGCGACAAGCCGAAGACAGGGCGCTATGGCGCTCATTAGGGGAGGCCTATGTCCAACAGTGGACTAACATAGGCTGATGATGATGATGATGATGACCTGCTGACCTGGTTCATATCTTACTTCGGGTTCTCGATTTTTATTCCTATTAGTCATGATAGCCGTTCGTTCAGCAGTAGTAATCTGATTGATTGCTTCATAAACAGCTTTCATTTGATCTCGGTGTGTCAGGATGTACTGTTGCATAAGGTGTTCTGTCAAGTCTATGTCAAGAGGGTCCCTAGGGTCAAAATGTCCTCTCACTATGTCATGGGGTCTACATTTGGTGAAGCTATGAATTGAACTGTTATAACCTATTATTGCGTAAGGCATTTGATTAATGATTGGTTCGGATTTATTCTTTAATTTAAGGATTCTCAAGTGCTCTAGTAGGGTCGAATGGAAACGCTCTACGATCCCGTTATCATTCGGCGAGTTAGGTAAAGTCCTATGATGGTTAACCTTATGTAGTCGAGTAAACTCAGTAAATAGTTGGTTGGTGAACTCTGTCCCATTGTCTGTCACTAAGGTCAGAGGAAGTCCGTTATGTGTACAGAAAGTTAATAGGCCTTGTATAATCTAATTGCTGTACCATCTCTCAAATGGTAAGCCTGGCCGTACTTAGAGAATGAGTCTACAAAGGTTAAGTACTTTTCTGTCTGTACTGTAAAAAGATCCATATGCACTATCTCGAATGGTTTCGAAGCTGGGGGTACGATATTAAATTGAGGTCTAATAGGGTTCCTATCGTATTTACTTTGACCACAAACTGTACATTGGTTTATGTATTTAGTTATCTCATCCTTCATCTTCGGCCAGTAATATCGCCGAGACAAAGCCAAGTAACATTCATTAATGCCTCTATGGTATGTCTTTCCGTCGTGATAGTGTTTTATTATTTCTTGTTGTTTTAAATACTCCTTTACGTCTTCTAGTTCAGTTTTTGCTAAAACTAAATTCATAGAAGAGCTTTTAAAGTGCTTTTGAATGATGGGAATAATAGCATACATGCCTAGTGGGGGAGTAATTCTTAAAGCTGTCTTTATCTTTGGGTTCACATACTCTTTGATGGCGTTAACTACATCTTCCTCAAGGGAGGATTGTGAGACTTGAATAAAGGTGCGAGTATGCGTATCAAAAGGTTTCGTCGCTGTAGTACGACGTTTTATGTCACCTACAATCGTGAAATAAATCTGTCTATGGAATTTATTAACAGGATCATCTGTTATTGGGATTTCTAGTATGGGATTTTCGACAGAAGTATGTGCTGTGGCAGTATCAGAGTTTGAACGTTGAGATTGAGAATGATGGACAACTAATGAATCGATTTCAGAGAGGAAAGATTCAATCTCTTCATTATTGATCTCTACGCGGGATAAGGCATCTGCGTTAGTATTTTTCTTTCCCGGTTTATGTTTGACATGAAAATCGTACTCGCTTAGCTTGAGTTTCCATCGTGTAATCTTAGAATTAGGTTCTTTCATGTTCATAGCCCATTGTAAAGGCTTATGATCACTTAAAACCGCAAATTTACGCCCAAATAAGTACGGACGGAAGTACTTAGTGGCCCATACTATGGCTAAAAGCTCTTTCTCGATGGTTGAGTAGTTAAGTTCATTATCGTTCAAAGTTCTAGACGCGTAACAAATCGGTTTATCGGAGCCGACAGGTCCTTGAGAAAGGATTGCTCCTAATGCCACGTTTGAAGCGTCAGTCGTCAAAATAAAGTCCTTGGTAAAGTCAGGATATTGGAGTATCGGGTCATTAGTCAGTAAACGCTTACAGGTCTCAAAGCACTCTACATAGTTAGCATCAAGAGTGATCTTATGCCCTTTCTTAAGGCACCTAGTCATAGGTTTGGTGATACGGGCGAAATCAGGGATGAACTTCCTGTAGTACCCTAACAATCCTAAGAATTGCTTGATTTCCTTACTAGTTTTGGGCAAAGGATATTTCTGAATGGCAATGATCTTGTCTGGGTTCGGCTTTATACCGTCTTTACTTATGATATGGCCAAGATAAGCTGTCTCTAACTGTAAAAATTCCGATTTATCCATTTGGATCTTAAAATTGGATTCTCGTAACCTAGTGAAGACTTTCTCTAGGTTTATCATATGTTCTTGCAAGGATGTACTAAAGACTATTATATCGTCTAGATAGACAAGACAAATCTCATTTTGGAGTCCTCTGAGGACGTTATCCATAACTCGTTGGAAGGTGGATGGGGAATTTTTTAATCCCATGGGCATCCTCAGGAATTCAAAATGGCTGTGCTCTACATTAAAAGCCGTCTTCTCAATATCATTAGGGTTCATCTCTACCTGATAAAAACCAGAGGCAAGATCTAAAGTAGTGAAATATTGACATCTACCTAGTTTGTCCAAAACGTCCGAGATATTAGGTATGGGATATTTATCGTCGATGGTTTTTTCATTTAGTTTGCGGAAATCAACTACCAACCTCCACTTCTGCTTACCAGAAGCGTCGGCTTTCTTTGGAACTACCCAGATTGGGGAGCTCCAGGCTGAGTCGGATGGACGAATGATCCCTTGTTCCAGCATTTTAGTTATCTGGCTCCTAACTTCCTCGCGATGTACATAGGGATACCTATAACTCTTTGTGAATACCGGTAGTTCATCTGTTGTCCTAATACTGTGTTTTATCTTATTAGTGAAAGTCAGTGCTTCACCTTCTATATAAAACACGTCGGCGAACCGTCCACACAGGGTCTCTAGATTAGCTCGCTCCTCTGCGTTCAGATGCTTAGTCCTAAGATTCTCTAAAACCTTTTTAACTCGCGCAGAGTCCTGTTCGATTTCGGTTTGCTCTATATTACAGACATCTACCTGCGTTGTCGAGTCCTTAAACGAAATTACAATGTCGTTATTAGTCATGTTTTCTACCTCAACTATACCAGTCTTGTCAGTCACTGTAGTAATACACTCGTGTATAAGGCAGTTACAAATAAGTTGTTCATTGACAAATATGTCACCGTCAGGATGTTCGATCGGGATGTTAATCAATCTAGTTGAGTTGGCGGGAATAGTTTCCTCACGATTAGCTCTCCTACACTGATAACGTGATAATGGAATTCTAGCTAGCTCAGTTATCAGTACATTATTCTTTAGATCTATCTTACAGTTCTCCAATAGATCTAAGCCTATCAATCCATCAAAGTAGTTATGAAACTTGTAAATGAAAAGCTTTATATTGGATTGATTGCTAAATTCTGCAAAGTGTGGTATAGTAATCGAATAATCATGTGTGCTAGTCACGCGTGAATTAGTGACTTCGAAAGGATCATAGTCCTTCGGCACGTGTGAAAAGAAATTACATGTTGCTTCAGGGCTAATGAATGATTGATTGGCTCCTGTGTCAACTAACAACTTAAGAGGGGGGTTCGATATTTGAATGAACCTTAACTCTTTTTTTGACTGTAAGTTTAATTCTATTTTGGTTCTCGGTTGGAACGACCCGACTGAAAATCCTGATCCTTCTGTTCGGAGGGCAATTGCGCGGGCTCAATAGCCATTGAGCTCGATGGCACATTGTCAGTGGAAGGGTTGTCCTGTTGGTCGCAGTAATATTCCGGAACACTCTGGTAGCCGTAGAAGTTATCATAGTCAGTCTCCGGATAGTAACTGTCAGGGTAGTAGTAATCGGGATAGTAGTCACAGTAGTCACCTACCTCATTGTAGTTCATCTCCCTAGACTTAAAATAATTACTCGGGGGAGGATTGCCAAATTTACGCCAATCATGTCCCTGAATAGTAGGGGGAAGAGTTTTCGGCACGAAATGACTAACACCGCTCATGGGCTTCGGCCCTTGATTTTGAGGGGGTGCATTCCTAGGGGGAAATCTAAAGCCGCTATTTTGTGGGTTATAGTTTGGAGGGGGTGCTCGAAACATCTGCTGCGTACGCGAAGGCTGCAACGGCATACGCTGTGGGGGATGGAACTGAAATGCTGGACGCCAATGCTGCGGTTGTGGCTGCGGATGTAGCTGCGGTTGCATCTGCGGTTGCGACTGCATGGACATAGGCCTTTGGACACCAAAATTGAAACTCTTCGGTACACTTAAATTATTAGGTGCTAGGTACGGTACCTTAGATGATGTCTGCGTCGCTGGATTCCGGCTGGGCTCGTTCCTATGTTGCAAGTACATAACATTCAATTCCTCCTGTACAAATTCCAAAGCCTTTTCTATAGTAGGGGGTCTCATACACCGTATACGAGACCCTAGAGGTTCTTTCAAACCTCGTACGTAAGACTGCATAGTAAGTTTACGGTATAAATCTCGTTTTGCCTCCACGGTGGTAGGGACAGTCTCATGCAGCGTCACATACGTCATAATCGTACTAAAAAGGGTTTGGCATTTGTCGTAAAATTCCTGCGGGGAGTCATTTCCTTGTGATAATAAGGACAAATCATTGTATAGGGCGCTTTCGTCTCGCTGGTCCGCAAAATTATTTATAAGTGCATTTCTAATCCCTAGCCAATTATCAGGAATGCCATTGGCATTGATGGTCCGGGATGCTGGGCCTGTTATTTTATTCAAAATCCCGTTAATTAGGCATAAATTAGCTAACTCGTGCCCTGGATCAGTGCAAATGAATTGCGTAACTAATTGATCGCAGATTCTTATAAATCTGGTAAGAATATTAGGGTTCCCGTCAAATTCCGGGACCATGCGGAGTGCCTTATAAATATTATCTGGTTCGAAAGCCATTTCGCCGTGTTCGTTAATTACTATACTATCGTTATTTTCAGGAAAATTAACACTAATATCGCTATTATCTATAAAATTGTCACTGCTATCTAAATTTCTAAAATTATCTATTTCACTCTCCCTATGATTTTGCCTTGAGGAGGCCGATTCCTCCTCGGAGCTTCGTGGATGAAAAATGGTGGGAAAGGAAGGCAACACTTCAAAGAAAGTTTCAAAGTACTCACATTTGGTTTCCTCTTACACTGATTGTCAAGTGCGCCGTCACCCGTGTGCCCGTAGATTCGAGATACGCCGATGAAGACTTGAAAGCTCAAACAGGGGTCTGTTCGTCTGGAACCGATTCTGGGAATTCCTGGACGAATACGCACTGCTTCGACGTATCCTACCGCCTGCGCCAATTACGTAAGCCACAGGCGACGGTTTTAAAAAAAACCAAAAACTTTTGAACTATTTATTAAACTTTAAACTTTTACAATAGGAAATTATTCTAAGTTAAAATCTATGAAGCTACGCTCGGACAATGCAAGTACCAAGTGTAGAATGACGTGACCGCGTTCGCAGGCAGGGCACGCTGAGGGAAAGACGTCATCGCTGCGTCGGCAGAGTATGTACTTGGTGAATGACAATTGTACCGGACGAACAACAGCTAAAATGCAATGTTGCAATCCACCGCTGCAGATTGGGTGCATAGTTTCTATGTAACACATATATAATCGGTAATAATAACAACGAATCGTTAGTTCTTCTTACTATTAGCCGTTTAGTCTATACTAATATTATAAAGAGGAAATATTTGATTGTTTGTTTGAATTGAATAGGCTCCGAAACTACTGAACCAATTTGAAAAATTCTTTTACCATAATAATCCTAAATTTTCCGTGATGAACATAGGCTATAGAATATTTAAAAAAAATTAAGGTTCCGCATCAAAATTGAATTTTTTGTTAAATACCCGTGCGAAGCCGGGGCGGACCGTTATTTAATAATACAAAAGGAAGGAAAAATTTCTTAACTCAAATTCCACCGTCTAAAATGTTTCTCCATGTTCAGTCCATCCTGAGGTTGCCTGTAAGAGATCGCTCATAGCTCATATGGCTGCCCTTTATACTAGCTGTTTAGGCATGTCTGTTTGTAATATTATATTTTTTGTATCGTATAATAAAGTATTTTCTATCTATCTACAACTGAAATTTCAGTGGAAAACGAAATAAGTTATGAATGCTTGTAAAAGGGAATCCATACAGAAACATCTCACCAAACGATTTGTATAGAAGTGAGCATTTTGTGAACGTTTATGTCGATTTAGTGAGAACATGACCTTATTTAAAGTGTTCCATCCACTTGATGGATACCAACTGCAATCCATTTATATTCAGTATAACCTGGTATGATTAGTATATAACACCGTAAGAATGGTTTAGGGAACGTAACCATATTACGTGACCCATTCTTGCGTCTTATACCATGCTTAGTAGCAGGGGTGGTCTAAGGTTTTCGTCACGTAGTCAAAAATCTTAAGACTTTTCCAGCTATGTTAATAAAAAACAAATTTACTTGTGATTATACGTGTCGCGTAGTATATGTACGGATTATAAAGACAAACGTGAGTAAAAAATATAGTATTGTAAACTTTGTTAGCAAAAAATTATATAAACCATATTTCTGAATTACTACGTAAAATCTCAAGTGGCGGGCCTTAGCAAATATTACGGGTGGTCACCAAGGGGAGGAGGGGGTTAAAAATTAGTAAAAACGGGTTACGTAGTATGGCGGGTATGTTCCCTAAGCATGTAGAGATTATTCATACTATTCATACAATTACAAATGGACAGATTTTATTAATAATGTCAGGCCTGTATTTGTGTACACTTTAAATATTTTAGTTTTTTTTTTTTGGTTACATTGTTCATCATAAAAATGAACAGGCGAAAGCCGTTATAGCCATATTGCCTACTGATACGTTTATCTTATTTTATTTAGTTTAATGTAAAATACACATTAATAGGTAATAAATAAATAAGATAGGAGTCGTTGTTTTCTTCTATTGAAATTATGTGAGAGCATTTGGCGAGTCATAAAAAACTATAACCCTACTTTCCTGAATGACGAAAATGGGTTTGGAAGTAGTTCTAAACCTTCGATAGCGCGAGTTAATTTTACAAGTGGCGAAATCTACTTAAAATTTGAATTTAATTTTGTTTTTTAACACTGGATGAAACGACGAATGTAAGGAAATAATATTCTGATAGTAAATACGGTTGACAGATCGCAAGAAACGACTTCACTGCTTGACCTAATTCACTATTCCCAATCACCTGTCTTGTTGTATATACAGACTAGCGGCCCGCCCCGGCTTCGCACGGGTATTAAACAAAAATTTCAGAAATTATACACACTAACACGATGGGTTTCACAGTTTTCATAAGGATCCCTTACTTTTTTAACAGCATTAGAATTTTTGACATTGACTTGCACTCCATAACTGACATTGGCCGTAGAGAAAAAGCAAGCACCTTGCGCTATTGTATATTCAACCTCTTTTTCTATTCTGTCGCGCCATAATAGAAAAGGAGGTTGAATATACAGCACACGGTTCAATTATTGAATTTTTCATGCGGATCTCTAACTTTTTTGAAAATATTATATAGCCTATGTTCATCACGAAAAGTTTAGGATTCTAATGGTGAAAGAATTTTTCAAATCGGTCCAGTAGTTTCGGAGCCTATTCAATTCAAACAAACAAACAAACAAACATACAAACAATCAAATCTTTCCTCTTTATAATATTAGTATAGATACAACAAGACAGGCGGCGTGGAATCAGACAAAATCGTATTTAGAACACGTTGTGTTGTGACGTCTCACGGTTGGGCAAGAAATTTCTTACCTATGTTAAAGAATAAAGCCCCAGTAGGCCAAACACGGTGATTGTTCTCTGGGGTAGAATAGACAATATTGAAGTTGAAGAAATTAATTTCAAATAACGCATTCGATGACAAAGTGACGTAATTTTTGTCTATTCTACCTTAGACAAGAAAGAACGTGCTTGCCCTACAGAACATACAAACATATTGTGTTACTTGGGACGAGTCGCTGAAATGAACCCTTTGGTATCGAATCTTTATGTAACAATAATTTTCGTAGCACAGTCATTTGTAATTTTATAATTTGTTTTTCGAACCAGACCTCTTGTGTAACCCCGTTGCCATGGAAACCATTCTTTACCAGTGCTTATAAAAATTTTTGAGAAGATGTCTTGTCTGTGGCATCTTCTCGATTCCAAGTAATCAATTTCAACCGAAACGATGAAATTTCCCAAATGACGCACACAGAAGCTTAAACAAATTTTCCTATTCAATAGATACAAGTCTATTTGCGTTTGTCAATTTACGCACAAAGCAGTTTACACAATTTACCTACACTTACAATTTACCTACAAAGGGAACAAGTGTCTTTGCATTTGTCAAGCCGACGTAAAAACCAGCTAGTTAGTAGTTAGCCGAGTTTACACAAACAAGGGGCTTGTTAACTGTTACCAGTTAATTTTGTTACGGTAGCCTGTTAACGTTTGTGACAATAGTGGATGTAATATTGTGTCAGCTATGCGTGATGTTATGTTAGCCCCTTTTGCTTCGGCAACGAATGACACTCGTAATGATGAGTGAGATCGAAAGGAAGCAAAGTTACTTGGAAGAAATACGACATTTCACATAACTTTTAGTATAAACTCGCCGTTACTCTCTTATTTATTTTTCTCATCGATACACGTAACTACACCCCACTAACATCTTCTTATTTATTAATGTGATCGAAGAGTAAAAATAATAAGAATAAAAGTTGGTTCATTATAGTTTTACATTTTTATGTTATACTCTAATATGGATTGATCTGAACATTAAAGTATTTAATTAAATTAAGTTATTTTATATAAATCGGCTACATTACTCTCGTTTGTAAAATAACGAATAGACTTACTCCAAATTAATAAATAAATATAAACAAATAAATAATAAAAATAATAATAAATAAATAAATTATAAATATAAACATAAAATAAATGATATTGTGGAACCTGAACCTGTAACTAATTGATATTTTTAAACAAAACTTACTCAAAAAGTTTGATTACTTTTTGAGTACGTTTTACGTCTTGTTTAAAAAGTTCTGTTACTACTTACAAGTACCAACGTTGTAGTAGTACTTTTAACATTCGTTTCATGAAATAACGTATAGAACAACGATGCCGTAGTTAACTAGTATTTTACGAAACCTTACAAAAGTTTTGGATTCGTACCAAATTTACATGGTGCCGTTTTTACATTATCGTACATCTTACTTTTGAACTGGCTTGAATCCAGTAACATTAGTAATTGCGAGTGGATACAGTAATTTTATCTTGAAAACGATATGGGCTTAGAAAGACGAAGCCTAGCCTTGGAAGAGAGATATGGGAGAATTGAAATATTTACTAAAAGTAAATGTTTTTTGAGTCTCGCATTTCTGGACTCATGCCCATTAATTTTCATTTGCTACACATTCATGTTGTGAATTAGGATTGATCAATACTTAAGACTTTCGGAATAGGTTACTCAGTTTTATACTAGCTAAAATTTAGTGCCTATAAAAACCCAAAAAATCCTGTATGTCCCTAAGTATATCTCTATGTTTTTTATTATTAAAGTGCGTAAGCCCTAGCAGTCGGGATAATCTCTAGGAAAATAAATAATATCCCAAAAATTTTCGATTATGGCGGGACTCGAACCCGTCGATTTAATAATTTATTTAATTTCCAAGATTTCTTTAAGTGTCAGACAATTATATCATAACACACCAATATTCCAATATCGTTCACGACCGCTTCATCTTTGTATACCTAATTCGTAGTGAGACTTTATCGCGTTATGACTAAACATCATTTTCATTAAGCATTGAGACTAATTAGCCGTTAGTCAAATAAGCGTTAAGACTAATTAGCCGTTGGTCTAGATAGTTTTAGACCGAGTTCTTAGTAAGTCTAAATCGCGTTTGGCCTAAAATTGATTTTTCTTATAAAACTAAATGAAAACTCTTTTATCCTTATCTTCCTTTTTACTAAATATTTTAAGAATATATGCAAAATTAAAAAAAAATGTTTTGTTTTAAGTTTTGAAGTTAAGTTTGGTTTGTGAAGTTGTGTTTTAAGTTTATAAGTACCTAATTTTATTTCATTTAATATTCACATAAATTATATTCATCCAAGTTAAAAGCTTTAAATTTTTAAGAGGCCAGCGGAGGGCGACTTGCCCATACAAATGTAATATTATTTATTCAAGATTCAAATAGAAAAATATTTTAAAATTATGCTCAATGTTGATTTATTTTTGAATAACCTACCTACGTTTGTATGGGAAAGTCATCCTCCGCGGACCTCTTCAGTTAGAATAGGGTCTACCTCTCGAAAAGGTGTAGGTACCTCTATATAGGTCTACCTCTATGACAGTCTACCTCTCAAAAGGTCTACCTCTAAAAATGTCTACATCGCAAAAGGCCTATCTCTCAAAAGGTCTTAATCGCGTTTTGACTAGGCGTAACGCGATGTAGTCTCACTACGAATTAGGTATACAAAGATAAAGCGCAATTTACTACCACTGTTTCGAAATCAATACGAATAGTAGACGGTAATAAATGCAGGTCGTCAATATTATCCAACACTGGGACAGGGTGGCAGTGCGATTTTTGTTTCCAGGAACGCGAGGGGGAGGTGGAAACTGAAAGTTCTAGGGCATCAGCGCAATTAAATTAACTGCGTAACATCTGAGCCTTACGAAAATAGACAAAGATGAGTTTAGAGTTATTTATTTATTTACAAAATATTGATTCTAAACTAGTATGAACGCATTCTGATTACTTAATAGGTAATTTGTTGACTACCATCAGGTAATTACATCAGAGAAAAGTCCTAAACTTCGACGTCGTACCTAAAACCAACGATTCCAATCAAAATCTTAATCAAGCGTGTGTCAGAAAATAAATAACAACCCAATGCCTTAACTGAATGGCTAACTTATTATAGAGAAAATAACCGCTTGCTTAGAAAACTGTGCAGAAAATATCAAAACCAACTGCTAATTGAGTGTCGCGTCCCACAGCTTTGGCTTACATTATGAGAAACGTAGCTAGAAAGTCGTTAAGCCTAGCTATTAAGGTAAGTCAAGATCTCCCCTTAAAGGTTTTCATTTCAGCTGAAGTCTAAATAGGTGCCTTGTGACTCCAGTTTTACTAGCTGTAAACTGGCAACCAAAGAACTTTTTCATCTCAATATAGGCTTTTACACACTACCTTGAGTATTTTCTACAAAAATAGAACGATTTTTCTAATCCGCAAAGTTTAGTTGAACGATGGCTCATTATGAATTCTAAATCTGTCAACCTTTCCGTCTAAATGCGTTTTCCAGTCTACCACGTCTGTGAATTGTTGATGTAGTTCCGAAGCCTGCGGTCTGTGTGTGTGCGACTGATCGGCGCTCGTCTGTAGTCAGCTGGAAGTACAGTGTCTGTGTAAGTTACGTTAGTGTGGACGCTGTGAAAGCACGGTTGTGTGCGCGGCACGTGTAAGCGCCATCACCCCCACGCTTCTGCTCTCCCAGTACTTCGCTCTCTGCGCTGTAAGTGATCTAGTTTGCGAGAACTTTGAAGCGGAAAATTTATAGGACAACAAACGAAGAGTGCATTAAATGTTCCGATAACTATAATGAGGTATTTATTGCTTATGAGTTCTGGAGATTGTTACTTCTGAACTTTGCGTCACGGGATATTCTTAAACTCGTACCTTCATTAAATTATCTGGTGATCTTTAAACCACTGATTACTTTTCTCTTCCCCTGGTGTGTTCAAATTTCATTTCGTTTCCTTGGTTTTGTAATATCATTCTCTAGAATCAGAATCAAAAAAAGAAATATTTTTATTGCAGTACAGAAAAGGTCTTAAGCAGACATACAATGCATTAATATAGTTTTAAATAGGTAAGATCTAAGTAGATAGGTGTACCATGCTACATAATATTTGGTATGCTTTCAGGTTAAAAATATGCATAAACTATGATTATCATTATCACTCATGCAATGGAATCAACAAACAACTGACTGATCTTGACGGTAAAGCGACAATTAGCATTACCTTTGTTGACAAGCTCTGATTTGCTTATTAATAGATTGTTTCCTCTATTTCCCCTTTACACCACGTGACCTAGACTTTGATTAGCGCAATTCAGTAGCTTACGACGTCGGCACAAGTCAGTAATTCGAATGCGCGAGCTGATTCCGTTCTCAGAATATGGATATAATTGGCATGCTTGATTGGCGTGTAGACTGAAGCTCTGTGAATCGCTTAATTAGTGATTACTGTTACTGATCAGGTGATCACAAATCCTTTATGATTTTTGACCTTGGGGCATGATGGATCTCAATCAAGTGTAATAAAGAACAAATTTTATTTCTAATAAAACGGAAGTGACGTGGAACATTTAAGAATCTGTGGTTTTTTAGAGTAACTAGATAGGTAGACTTATTTTCGCCTATTTTCAGTTACTTCGCAAAGCTATTTAGAATTCGTTATAAATAAAACCAGAATATCTAGATCGGACTGAATTTTTAGGTTACATCTACAGCTAGTGACTATAGGGTCGCGCTAAATTTAGTTTCAGTAGCACAGGCAGCTGATTTTTTGAATCGACGCCAAGCCGGTTGTGTCTAACATTTACAGGGCACTTGATGAATTAAATATTAGGTGAAGGTACTTTTTCAGTCGTATTCCAAACGTACCAAACATTTTCATTACTTTGTTAAAGAGCGATGTTTTTATTAGCAGTTTACAGCGCGGTAACGTTATAACAATTTATTTTTTATCCAACGTTTTGGCAAAAAAATGCTATTTATACTAAATGGTTATGTTATTAAAAACCCAGGTAAAATTGTTTTCGTAAGAATTATTTATCTACCTAATCTAAATATGTTTTGTAACGCGTAGTGAAGCGCCTGAAAGAGATCGCTTCTAAGCGATAAGGCCGAGCATTATACTTGTCTTATGTAAATGTCTTTTGTTATGTTCTTTTTCTGGTGTAAAATAAAGCATTTTTTTTTTGGATGTAAAATGGAAATATCATTAATAACGTATATAACGAATTCGAACCCCCATACATTCAGATAGGGGGGTATATTTGACGCGGACTGTACTTACAGAATTGAACCTGTTACAGTTATATTATAACTATAGATAGGTTAGATAGATAGTTTAAGTGGAACGAAACATTTCTTTTTTTATTAAATAAGTAAAACTGCTTTCTCAAAATTTTGGAAAAATTCTGCTTAGTCCGGTAATGGAATCCACTAAAATCACACCCATTAGAGTTCAGGGGCTGATCCTGCGAACCCTTTTGTCTGGCTTTGGGTCCCGGACGTGTCGGTGTTGTAACCCACCGGATTATACCTCTATAAGAGTAAACGAATGCAGATATTTGTTCCTGGTTTGGGTTTTCTATTTATAATTTATTACCGATCCGCCCCGGCTTCGCACGGGTATTTAACAAAAATAGAAAAATTCTTGCGGATCCCTAACTTTTACGAAAATAGTTAGAGATATATTCATGCTGATGAACAGCCTATGTTCAACAGGGAAAATTTAGGATTCTAATTCACCATTTCTAATGGTGAATGAATTTTTTCAAATAGGTCCAGCAGTTTCGGAGCCTATTCAATTTAAACAAACAAACAAACAAAAAAAACCAATAATCAAATCTTTCCTCTTTATAATATTAGTATAGAAAATCTCTAACACCCGGCCAACTAAAACACATCTCAGATAGTCACTTCTCAAGTGGATTTTTCCTGACGGAGTTTCATTGAAAAGTGTCGAAAAACGGCGACTTGGGACGTGCTCAAATACTAATTAGTTAAGTTTGAGTATTTGGGGGTAACGAATCTAAGTACTATGCATCTAAACCAATCTAGTAACCATAACATAAGTTCTGCAAACTTTAGGGCTAGATGAAGCTACGTGGATAGCTTTATAACATTGCGATAAATTCAATCCTTAATACTAGTAAACTATATTATTGTCCATATTGAATATCAATGACTAATCACCTCTCCTTCTCCTTCACTTCCTCAACAGGACACGGCTGAACATTCCTCCACGAAACAATAAGGGGTGGGGGGAGTTTTGCCATAATCGAAGGTTATGACAAAACGGCCCTTGTCATAATCTCCGATGTAATCACCAATCCAACCACGCTTGTCATGACTACGAGACATCTTGTCTTAAAAAAGACAAACTGTTTGTACACAAAATAGATATAAGTTTAGTTTCGACTGAGATAAAACGTTTCGGTGACAGAATTAATTTTTTAACAGAATTTTTAGTATAGAGGTATAAGCGCTCCTAAATAAGCCGTTGATTCGCATCAATGATAGGGGTGACTTACGAGGGCAGCTCCCCACTTCAGTTATTATTGGAAACAGCAGATCCTGTTTACAAAAGAAAATTTGCGGAAATTAGTGCTACATAGATAATTTTGCTAATCATTTCGCTACTTTTATTACTTAGTAGGTACGGTACTATACAAAAAATTTCGGAGAGTGCAGTCGCAGTATTTTTCTTTTACTTTTCTGGCCAGTATAATTTTATTTATGTAGGCATTTCCACATTGAAGAATCATCTATTTTTTGATTATTTAGACGGAGACAAACACTTCCTTATTGTTTAAAATTAAGTACAATGACTTACGTACATTTGTTATATAAAAGTGTCTCAACCTCAAAGTTTATAAAACAGGCGCCTTCTTACAAGAATTTCCTTAAAAAATGGCAAATTCATTTCTTTTTAAACGAAACTGTACTTCTCTAGACGTGACTGGGTTCTAAAAGCCATTTGTTCGCTTTTTAGCGGTCTCATCAACGTAAACCAAACCTTCCAAAGAAATCAGCGTCCGAAGTTCCGTGCGTTATCCAGGTTCGTTTGCTGCAATCCGCTGCGACAAAGGAATTCTCAATACAATTAACTAAGTCTCGGTGGTCAGTTGTATGTTCAGTTCCGCTAGCACGACTTTCTTACGACAACATTGTCTTAAATATACGTAAAATGTCTATAAACCAATTATGTCCAGGATATTCTTTTTGAAACTCTCTCAAATTAATTATGACCAATTTGCGTGGACAACCTCGCAACCTCTATAAACTCATGCCAAGGTCTCGTATAAGTTGTCTCACGTAGCAGATTGTTACATCAGTGTGTCCAAATCGACTCGTCCATTTCGGTCTGCGGGATTTGATGCTATTATGAAGATTTGCATGTCACAGGGCGAGGCGCCCAAAGGCGATATTACGCAACAGATTGTGTTGCGATGCAATATACCTGGGTAAATTAATTTTCGAGCAATACAAATGACTATTGATAGGGAATAGCAGTTATGTGATAATGTAGAAAATAATTATGTAACATAACCTATTTCAACTAGTATTTACATATGAAATAATTGAGCTAACTGCCGACTATTGCAAATAGCTCAACTGATTGATAGCAAAACCAATCGGACGCGTCTCCAAGACGCTGTGCTGGTTGTATTGCCTCGCTGTATGGCAATGCTGATGCGCAGCGCCAGATACTGACCGTTCTCGGGTGACGCCTGACGCATCGCTTCGAGCAGAAGCTCAGGTATTTATGTTAAGTGAATAATTCTGAGCATTATTTAATAAGTCTACCTACGGATAACACAATTACTAAGCGGTATAATTATTACATTTTTATTAAAGTAACTTACTAATAAATGCATGCCGTGTGGTGCCGGCATAGAATTTCAGCACTCCAACTCTTCCCGTGGGTGTCGTAAGAGGTGACTAAGGGAAACACACCGGGGGGCGGGCAGCAGCGCCTTCTGCAGAATAACTACACTGAACTGCGATCCCCAACCCGCATGCCCAGCGTGGGGATTATGGGCAATAATCCCCAAATAATGATGCGATCTATGGCGCTCATTAGGGGCATTAGGCCTATGTCCAGCAGTGGACTATTATAGGCTGGTGATGATGATGATGACTAATAAATGCTACATACCTACTAAAATTACAAATGTTGTAGAATAAAAAACTTTAAAATAAAATTTACAATAGGTACACAAATTCATTTTTACCGCCTACGATTTGACGGCAAACAACAATCCCTGATTGAATAATAACACATAATTATCTAGACATCATTAAGGAGGTTTCATCACATAATCTGAAAAAAACAACTTCCAAGTATTATTGATAAAATAAAAGCCAAAGCAGTCTTTGATATTTTATGCATTCTTAAAGCTTGTGTGTGAAATTGACAGCTGCAACGCCCCAGGTAAGTGTAGTAGGTAGTTATGATTTCCAAATATTTTACTCCACATGATCTACATTCTGCCATAGATCAATGAAACTATAGTTTGTCAATGATTGTATATAATAATAATGATCTTTGAAGTTTGTCGTACGTAAAATTCGCTGTATTTGCAAATCTTACAAAATTTTGGAATATTAGTAGTGTCTTATCCGAGTACGGCGGACAGAGTATGTATGCCTGAGTACATAGATGTTGAACATGTGAATATTTTTCAAATTACGACTAACAGCCGGTTCAATACATAATATATTTTGCCATTTTTATTTAACCATAGTTCCATGATGTTGTTGGACAGTAAACCTACTCCTTGAACACCTAAAGAGATTTGATATAATCTTGTTTTGAGAATTTCAAAATAGGTTTCGAGATAAGATTTAATTGACTAGCATGGGTTTTGAATATTATAACTTACGAACAAGAAGCGCTCATCTACTTTGAGTTAGAGCAAAAGAGCGCGTGAATGCGCTTTGGGCCTACCTATCACAGTTCAGTTTTCAGCTCAGGGTCCTTAGCCAACCGGCATTCGCTATGAAGCGATTCGATTTTGAAAATTCTTATCGCTCTAGCGATAGCAACCTTCAAATGGATTAAACGTCAAGATTTTTGGTAGGCAATGTACGAATATTTTGATTTCACCAAACCGATTGACAACATCGAACGATCACTTCCATCAAATTCCTAGCCAAGTGGCAGTTTTGAGAAGCGACTTCACGTAGTTGTCTATTCTCTTGATGGATACACTAGCGAACGCTAAGACCCTGTAGAAATCGAATCGAAACGGCGATTTCATAAACAGCTGTTGGAATTACGTCAAAATTTTAAGTAGCCTTGCGCTAGCGTGGATGTAGCATTCACGATCGCACCCTTGTTTCCCTGTGTCCACGAGGGATTAAAAATATACTTAACAACGAAAAAAACAAGATAAAGCTTTTGCATATGATCGGCAAAAATTCACACATTTGGCTTCTAAGAGAGAGTCGAAAGAAATTACAATACAAACTAAAACGTCTATTGTCAAAATGCAAAATAGTTTTGAATTTTTGTTATTTACTCCAATATTACCGAGATGATACGAGTGTCGTAAAATATGTATTTTCTCCTAATTATTTATTTCTTCATGATTTTAAGAACTTGTTGAAAATAATTAAATAATATAATTATATAGCTCAAAACCATTGTTATTTTCTTTCTATTGATTTTAATTACACAATAAACACTGCCATAAGTATTTCAAAAGATTGGGTAAACTTCCAAATCGAAACAATTTTTTTGTTATGTATAACGTTTGTTTACAGAAATTCTATCTGAAGTTATAGGTAACAACCTACTTGGCTTGGTACTCCTTTTTATTTGACCCGTCATTTCATGAACGGTGAACGGACGAAATAAGCGAATGATTGAGTTCGATAACTATAGACTACAGACCGTACACCATAAGTTGTCCTGCCTCAGGAATTGGCAGCATTATATTGGCAGCACGATATTGCCAACATTATGTGAACCTTTTACCCCATTATGTAAACGTGTGTTTATGTTTTAATTTCATATTTGTATATAAATATATAAGTAGTTAGGACTAGGAAAGTTTTAAATTATGAAACAATAAAAATTTTAAATTATTTATTGAAATTGTTCTGACACTAATTATGGTCAAAAGGAACATAAATAAACAACACAAAAAATTCTTATAAATCGAAATCTTCAAGATCCACGACGATTTTCAGCAGAATTGACTTGTTGCAGGCAGCAATAGCTTCGCTTCTTTATATTATGTATTCTACTCGTGGTTTTCTCCGACATGACTGAAAATGACACATAAAATTTGTATTTGTATAATATAAAATTCAAAAATTCAATATTTGTATATATACAAATAAGGGATATCATAACAAGATAAATTAAATAACCTGGATAATTTACTTTTTATTTTATCTTTTTATGTGAGTAAATCTTATGATCCATTCTAAAGGTATCGTGTATAAAGCTGGTATCCCTATTTTACTTACCAGTTGCATTGATGGTGCAACGCGAGATCGCACTAGATTTAATGGATTTAACTGGGCATGGTCTGCCTTTTCTTCCTCACAAAAGGCACGCACCTTCAACACAATCTCTTTTGCACTGCTTTTGCATGAATAATTCGAAAAATATTAATTAATAACACAAATACGAGCGCAATACTTCAATCAAACTATGACAGTCTAACAACAAAAGATTGACAACCAATTGTGCCAACTTATCGGCATTTAGCGATGCGATCAGACGTATAGACAAGGCGATAGCTACGCAAAGGTTACTTTGTCTACCAATTGAACTTCGCCATCATTTGAGCTATGATGATTGTCGTTGCGATGCGTGATATCGAAGGAATATGTCAAATCCATACATTTTTGTACGTTTCTACCATCGCTTTCGCTAATCAAATGTTACTTTGTCTAGAGCCCCAGGTGTTTATTTTGGTAACCGCAGACGTCATCGTCCTGTCAGATTGTAACATATCTTCCGCATACACAATAAAGTTTGATGCAAACCGATACCTACCCCGAACCACTTTGGCTGGAGGGTGAATTCGAACAGCCTTTGTGTAGATCATAGGATAGTCATATAATTGACCATTTAACGTGTACCGGTTACAGGTACGAGAGTCATAGCCTTGAGCGACACGACCGGGCCGTCCACGGGGACATATCCATGGATTTGCATAACAAAGAACATCTGTCCAGTACCCAGGTTGTGTTTGTGTAACATTGGATTTGTTTCATTGATGTGTTATAGGTACGGATTGTGGAATAATTGAAAACTAAACGAACTCACCTGTGACGTTCGATTACAATTATACGAAGTGTTAACGAAGGATTCTATAATTTAACCCAATAATTGAGTTGGTTTCATGAAATTAACTCTGATAAGTTTACATACAAACGATTTTGCAAAATAATGAGACGTGACTCTAGTTCTCAGTAGCACGTCAAGACTGTTAGCGTAGGACGGAAGATTAATGTTATTCTTTCAGATACTTTAATGTGTGACTGAAGCTAGTTTAAGAACGCACTAGGTAAAATAAAATGTACTAGGTGAAATTGATAAATCAAGAGAGAACAAGATCAAATTTGGTGTAAATTTAAAACCACAATTGGACTTCAATAGTGAATAGTAGGTTTCTTTTATTGCAAAGCCGTGGTTGTTGTTTGTATGCGTTAAAAAATAAAGTATTCATGGTGACAATAGACTTTATTAAAACCTTTTATTTTATTCAAAGTATTCACAACACCTTACACCTGCAAAAGTGTATGCAAGCTATTTTTTTTTCACACAATTTGTATTCTACTTAAGTATATTATAGAGGGTAGAGAAGCCTCCGGTACTTATTAAGTTCAATCATTTTATATCATTGGTTGCAAAATTAAAGGGGCCACTGTAACCCTTATTATCGAGAAGTTCTTGTGGTGTATGATAATTTAATTATACTCGCTTATGACATTCACGCATACTTATCGGGCACCGACATACGTATTTACTGCACCTCCTTTTACAGTAATACTGTAATCAACTCGCAAAACGCTTTGAGGGTTGAAAGAAACTTTCTTTATTATTTAATGACGTGATAAATGGAAATGCGCGTATTAAATTGACAAGAATGGAAAACTATACAAGGAACTTCGTAATACATTATGTCGATATTATGTTGATGTCGGCGTAAGATCGTAGGATGGCTACGCCTATTGCAAGTGACCAGAATTTTTAGGATCCTCAATCCAATTCAATTAGTTTTTGACTTCTTTTTGAGGTTGGTGATCTGTAAGAGTTTGTGTTATTAGACATACATTTTTTGAACGAACGAATACTTAAAGTACTTCAATAGAACAAGATAGCTAAGTGGCGTTTAGCCATTATTGAACGTTCATCGTTCAAATTATTGAACGTTCATCGTTAAAATTATTGAACGTTCATCGTTCAAATTATTGAACGTTTATCTTTTAAATTATTGAACTTGATAGTTCAACAATTGATATGATCAATTGTATTAATTTAATTTTGCCGTTTTGTAAACTGCTTAACCATCCTACAAACAGGTTAATTCTAGGATGCGTTGGCAACAGACCTACCTGTATGCATTGAAGTCCATTTCCACCATTAAATCCAATAACTATATATTTACAACAACAAAAACTCAACGACAACCTTATCAACTTCTATCGTTCGATATGTTAATATTGTAGATAGTATAAATAGCAACGAATCGGAACACGGTACATTTATATTATGTTGGTACCGATACAAAAAGAAGATATGAGAAGAACCAATCTGAATTTTACCTCACCAAAATTTTGTGCTAGTGGCTACCTGGAAACTGTTTGCAACTTCAAAGAAATATAATATATTATGGTAAAAAGTAATAAATAATTATATCAAATATTGATATAGCTGTATTTACAACTTGTACCTCTAATTTGTTTTTATTATAATTTTCCTTGAACTTTTCTGATAAATCAATAAGCTTAGATAACTCTCTTGGTAATAATCTTATGAAATATTTTAAGATGCGTACTTTAAAAGACATACGTGATTTTTGCTTTTCTATTTACTAAAGATTGATTCATTTATAAAATTTTACTAAATACGAAAGCACCTACATAAAATCTGCAACGTAGTTATTTTTCCACCTGTAATTTTTATTTGCAAAAGTTCAGCCAAAAACTTTTTCGCAATGGTGGTAATTAAAAGCGTGCACTGTGAATTGTCAATGATAGTCACAATAAAACTGATAGCTTCGCATAATGTGTGAATTTTTATTTTTGTCACGTATCCGAGTAAGTTATCGTGCAAACTTCAAAACATTGAGTAAAAAGAAATCACCCTATAGGTACTGTAGTACTGTACGAAATTTTGTTTGATCGGATGTAACAAGATCGACGAAAAACTTGCAAAACAAGTTCAGCTTTCAGATACGAAGTGACGATCTCTCGTAGCAGTTACCTACGCCGTAGCAACGTAGCCGTTGCAACGTCGTTAGACGCTACGCAGTCGTTAAAAGAGTTTGGAACTTCCAAAACTTTCGCTTAAAATCCACCAACTTTACATGCCATTTTATTATTGACATCAAATAAGCTATTATTTTTATCACCACACTGTATCTGTAGATTTTTTAACGAATGAAAATAATTCATTGTGTAATCCAAACTCAAAAATTCATAAAAATGAGCTGCGTATTCACATTTCCCAGTTAAATTACAATGGTTTATTTTGTAACAATGGACCAAATTGACCCGCACGCGACGGACACGAACTGCAAAACAATGGCCACAATCACACCGCCGCCAGTTTGTTAGTGGACACACCTGCGATTATATTAACCCGGAATCAAAGATGGATTAGATTTTGTGGTATTCCATACTATAAAATAAACCATTTGTTGCACATCGACCTAAATATGATTCAATTTTATGAGGGACCTACTTCTAGAGTGTTAAAAGATATAATACATAGATATTCACGGGTATTTTTTTCCAGCCTATTCAACAGGAATATTGATAAAAAATTGTTCAATTCGGGTAAGATTAACTTTAAGATTTCCTTGTTTAAAATAATATGGAAAAATACAGATCTACAAATAAAAAAAATAATCCGTTATTTTGGTCGCGTAACGATTATTTATAATGTTAAGAAAATATGATTTAAACGCAAATTTTCCTTACTAGACAAAAATATCACTTCAACCTTTGATCCTACGATTTTATTATCTTAAGATTAATCTCAAGAATAAAAAAAACATCATGATTATTTCTAAAATAAAATGTCGACCGGTAATAATTATTATAAGATCAGATGATCAATAAAACCCCAAGGGTACCTAGTTTATTATAGAATATAGTCGATGCCAGGTAACCGAAGCGTGCTGATCGGTTCTTTAATTTTCTAACAGAGTAAGCATTCGCTTCAGGGCTCATTTTTCATATCAGAAGCTCTTTTACCTGTTAAATATTTGCAATGTAATTTTAGATTTTTTTTATCTTCTTGCCTTCATTGTCTTAGTCAACTGTCAAGGTAGGTACTTACGTAGGTATCTACTTTGGTTCTTGCGTAATAAATAATAATAGATAAATAGTAATAGATAAATAGTTGCTAAATCTATACTATCTATACTAATATTATAAAGAGGAAACGTTTGATTGTATGTTTGAATAATTTAAGATTATTTTTTATCGAAGGAAGGACCTTCATTGTCTTAGTTAAAGTATGTTATTACGTATCTACTATGGTTCTTACGGAAATACTAAATAAATAGTTGCTAAATTTATACTATCTACACTAATATTATCTACACTAATATTATAAAGAGGAAAGATTTGATTGTTTGTTTGGATTGAATAGGCTCCGAAACTACTGAACCGATTTCAAAAATTCTTTTACCATTAGAATCCTACATTTTTCGTGATAAACATAGGCTATAAAAGAGTTTCAAAAAACATAGGGATCTCTATGAAAACTTCAATAATGTAACAAAGTATGTGTAAAAAGTATGATCCTTGATTTTTTTTTTCTTGTAGTTTTGGCGGACCTTTAGTACTAAATAAATTATTTTGGTGTCTTAACTTCTTTTAAATATAGTAGGTGCCTATGCCTTCACACCTGAATAATTTTCTAACTGTCATTCATTTATTTTCAGATAGCCCTCGTGGAAAACTTTCCGGCCATTGTAAGTAAAGTTCTATACCACAAACACATTCAAACACTTCAGTTACAAACACTACAAATAGATTTCAGTTAACTTAACAAAACTAGATAGGTACTGAAGCACACAAAACTACTTTTCATTCAAACTATGCTGGAACATAGTAACAAACAGTCCCCCACAAATGTCGACTTCGTTTGCGGACGTTACGTCAAGGGAACTACAGGAATATGAAAGCTGACTACATCCGTGTGTGTCTTATATTAATGCGCACATTGACACCCGCACGTCTCGATATAAATAAGGGTAGCCGCGCACGTGCCGTGTGGTGACGGCATAATAAAGAATTTCACCACCCCAACTCATCCCGTGGGTGTCGTAAGAGGCGACTAAGGGAAACACACCGGGGGGCGGGCAGCAGCGCCCTCTGCAGAACTACTCCACTAAACTGCGATCCCCAACCCGCATGCCCAGCGTGGGGATTATGGGCAATACCCCCAAATGACAAGAACCGCCACAAAATGGCCCCCAGTTCCCGGCCGCCTCGCTATTCCTGGCCATGGTAGCGGCCACGGTAACGGCGGGGCAGGGGGTGCTAGGAATCACCGGGCTACATTAGGCTACCACACCCCACACACACTGACCCTGGCAACGTTTAACGGACGCACTCTGAGGCTTGATCACCATCTAGCGCAGTTGGAAGTGGAGTTAGAGAACATTAAATGGCATGTTCTAGGGTTATGTGAAGTCCGTAGAGAGGGGGAGGACACCGTAACCCTAGACTCGGGCCATCTTCTCTACTTTCGTGAGGGTGATAAAACATCCCAGGGTGGCGTAGGTTTCCTCGTCAATAAGGCCCTCTCTAACAACGTCGAAGAAATCTCCAGTGTGTCGACCAGGGTAGCGTACCTGATCCTTCGGCTGTCTAAGCGCTACAGCTTGAAGGTCATTCAGGTTTACGCACCGACCTCGACACACTCGGATGATGAAGTGGAGGATATGTACGAAGACATATCCAAAGCCTTACATCACACCACCAAGGCTCACTTCAACGTTGTTATGGGGGACTTTAACGGCAAGGTGGGAACCCAGACTGGCAACGAATCCCGAATAGGCCCGCATGGTTTTGGTGTTCGAAATCACAGGGGACAAATGCTCGTCAACTTCCTTGAGAAAGAGGGGCTGTTCTTAATGAACTCTTTCTTTAAGAAACAGCCCCAAAGGAAGTGGACATGGCGGAGTCCCGATTCTGTGACTAAAAATGAGATCGACTTCATCATGACGGATAGCAAGCATATATTCAGAGATGTCTCAGTGATCAACAGGTTCAATACCGGATCTGATCACCGACTCCTTCGAGGCTCTCTGAATATAAATTTGAAGCTTGAAAGAAACCGTCTGGTGAAGTCCACGCTCCGACCGAACCCAATCCAAATCATGGCGGGCACCGAGAAGTTTCAGCAGCTTCTCGGGGATAGATTCGCTGCCTTGGAACCCACTGATGACGCTGACGAGACCCTACACAATCTGGTAGAAACGCTGAGGGACGAGGGCATCAAGTTTTGCAAAAAGCAGCGTACTGGTAAGAAGTCCAAACTCTCGGATGAGACTCTTGGGCTGATGACAAAAAGACGGGAAACCACCCAAGCGACTTCGTCAGAGAGGTCAGACCTGAACAAGCGAATTGCGAAGATGGTACGACGCGACCTTCGGAGCTCTAATACACGCCTCATTGAAGAGGCGATAGAGCGAAACCGAGGGTCCAAAGTATTCACTCAGCAGCTTGGAAGGAGCCACCTGACGAAGCTTTCAACGCACGACGGAAGGACCGTTTTGTCGAAGCCGGAGATATCGGCCGAGATAGAGGACTTTTATGGCCGTTTATACGCTGCACATGCTCCCCGTTCCCAACGAGACGACCACGATTCTAGAGCCACCTTGATACGCCACTATACCGACGAACTGCCAGACATCAGTCAAGACGAGATCGTGTTAGCTCTGAGGCAGCTTAAAAATGGAAAAGCCCCCGGTGAGGACGGAATAACATCAGAGCTTTTGAAAGCTGGAGGATACCCTGTTATACAGGAGTTACAGAGCCTCTTCAACGCCGTCCTTCACAGTGGGAGAACTCCAAAGGCGTGGAGTGGGAGTTTGGTGGTGCTCTTTTTTAAGAAGGGAGATAAAACCCTTCTTAAAAATTATAGACCCATCTCGCTCCTAAGTCACGTCTATAAGCTTTTCTCACGAGTTATATCGAACCGTCTCGCCAGGAGACTCGACGAGTTTCAGCCACCGGAGCAGGCTGGGTTTCGCGGAGGATATGGTACCATAGACCACATTCACACAGTGAGGCAGATTATACAGAAGTCCGAAGAGTATAATCAGCCCCTGTGTCTGGCTTTTGTGGACTATGAGAAGGCCTTTGACTCCGTTGAAACCTGGGCTGTTCTACAATCCTTACAGCGATGCCAAGTAGACTATCGTTATATCGAGGTGCTGAGATGTCTCTACGAAGCCGCTACGATGAGTGTCCGAGTACAGGACCAGCAGACTAAACCGATCCAACTGCGCAGAGGAGTGAGGCAGGGGGATGTCATATCCCCGAAACTGTTCACGAGCGCGTTGGAAGATATGTTTAAGACGCTGGACTGGAAAGACAAGGGCATCAACATAAACGGCGACTACATCTCACACCTGCGATTCGCTGATGACATAGTCTTAATGGCGGAGTCGCTAGAGGAGCTGAACCGGATGCTGGACAGTCTAGCTTCAGCCTCCCGATGTATCGGTCTTGGCATGAATTTGGATAAAACCAAAGTCATGATCAATGCCCACATTGATCCAAGACCGGTGATCGTACATGGCCACCTTCTCGAAATTGTTTCTGAGTACACTTACCTCGGGCAGATTTTGCAGTTGGGTAAAAACAATTTCGAGAAGGAAGCCAAGAGGAGGATCCAGCTAGGCTGGGCAGCGTTCGGAAAACTACGTCGAGTCTTCTCGTCATCCATACCGCAATGTTTGAAAACGAAAGTTTTTAATCAGTGCGTCCTACCAGTCATGACCTACGGAGCTGAGACGTGGACACTCACGATAGGGTTGGTCCACCAGTTCAAAGTCGCTCAGCGCGCTATGGAAAGAGCTATGCTCGGAGTTTCTCTGAAGGATAGGATTCGTAACGAATACATCCGACAGAGAACTAAAGTCATCGACATAGCTCAGAGAATTAGCCAACTGAAGTGGCAGTGGGCCGGCCATATTTCGCGAAGAACCGATAACCGCTGGGGTAAACGTGTTCTTGAGTGGAGACCGCGACTCGGTAAACGTAGTGTAGGACGCCCTCCGACCAGGTGGGATGACGATCTGCGAAAGACTGCTGGCAGATGCTGGATGCGACAAGCCGAAGACAGGGCGCTATGGCGCTCATTAGGGGAGGCCTATGTCCAACAGTGGACTAACATAGGCTGATGATGGATGGATGGATGGAGCCGCGCACTCTGCCAAGTTTTGTATTTCTGGCGACCATTCAATGAATATTCGCCTTTATTCCTGTTGCTGCATGAGAGATAAAAATGATAAAAAAATTCAGTATTGGTTGCTACTTACAACTTGACAAGTAAACCTCTTTATCAATTCTATGTTAATATGCTGATGGTGATGGATGACGATATTTTATTTATCTTCTTATCAAAATTAAACAAGTCCTCAAACGAATCTCAGGATAAAAAATATTTCTAGGAAAATTTAAGGAGTTACGCTAAGTAGTTAATAAGTCATTTTCCAAAATAAAAGTCTCGGATACGAAGAGCTAGTGCGCGGCCGCCCTTATTCGATGTCACGTTTGTGTGCGTGTATCCACTTCTGCAGCAGTCATGCTCTCCTAGTATTCCGTGTAACGAATAGGTCGCACAAGCCAAGGCAAGTGCCACTTGTCTCTATTACGGAAACGCAAACCACACGCACACATAGGTTCACCGGCATCCTAATTCATAGCCCTACAATGTGAGTACCTACTATTGAAATTCGCAGGTTAATCAGCCGCATTCCGAAATTATCAGCACGCAGTCAGGTAATCGATACTGATTGCCTGCAAACCAAGGACCGAATGAATCTAACTACGAAGGGTAAGCCTTCAGGATAGCTAGCGCTGCTTCTTTTGGTTAAGCATTAGCACTTATAACAGGATTATTTTAATTGGTTAATAATTGTTTCAAAGATAAAATAAATTGATTCTGAATTTCCCAACTCGGTAAGAAATTAAAATATTTATAATTTTTATATGATCTTATATTTCTTAAATAATTAAAGATATCCCGTTATAAGAGTTAATTAATGTCTCTTAGATAAGGGCACAGCAAATATATGGTTCTTAAATCGCTCATATTGATTCATGTTAATTATAATTTAACTTTATACGGGCATTTCACACGATATATTCTTAATTCGACATATTTTCCTACAGGCTAAACCTTAAAAGAGTTTTCTTCCTGCAATACTTATTGGTAGAGAGAGACAAAGCTATAATAGTGACTACATGGGTTTAAAGGGGGGATAAAAGATTTTTTTTAAAACTTAATATAAAATTTAAAAAAAAAACTATTTTCCTAAGGTTTTGGCAGGATTGCATTCTACCGTGCTCACTGGATGAGATCTGACGTGGTCCCAACCTCATTGACATTATTGTCGAGATCCACTCGTTAATGTAGGCCTCTTCCCATCTTCTCCAACATCACGCGTCCTTTCCGCTGACGTCATCCACCAAACCGTTTGGCAGGTAACCTCGACCTCCCTATTGACGTGTATCTGCTCTGAGTTTCTATTGTAAGACTACGTCCAGCCATTACGTCCCTCACTTTGCCCTTAGGAATAAAAATATAGTTGTTAAATAAAACAGAATAAGTTATTCCTGCATGAATACATGGTTTAATTTTATTCATGTATGCTAAGTTCTATTTTTCTTTTTCTCTAGTTTGTCCTTCGACATAGGCCTCCTGTAAGGTCTTCAACTGTTTCAAGCTACTGATCTGAACTTTGCAGTCTATTCTGGGCCTGCCACTCTTAAATTATCTTCCAATCATTTGTTTTGCCAACCATTCAGTAATTATTTTTGTCCAGTTCCCATTTTCTTCTATTATCATATTGTGTCCTACACCATGTTAGTAAGTTGTTTGTATACTTTTTGTCTTTTTACTTATTATGTACAGAATTTAGCTTTGTCTCTTCTTCTGACGCCTTTTCTAATCCATTTTGACATATATTTATTTTTTCAATGGTTGTTCGATTAGCGGCCTTAGGAGTTTGAAACAAATCGTTTTTCGTAGCTTAATGTGTAACTTTCACCCTTACAACATTTACACTTGAAATACCCAGCATAACTTTAGCATTTTATTGATTTCTTTCTAGCTATTACTACATAATTGTGCAGTTATAGATCGCGCGTCACCTTGAATATCATGTTACAATCTCTAGAAACCTCTACGTTAATTACACTGTAATTTATACCCATATAAATAAAATTATAGTGTGCTTCGATCGCGTTAATTTTATAGAATCTACACAACAACGTCAGCGGGCCGCCGAAAATTTGACTAAAAAATATCAGCTCCATCCAGCTTTGCTAAATATTCATCCATTATACCTCGACTTTGAGCATGTCTATTTGTATATTCTTTTTTTTTTTTGTGGTATAGTAAAGTATTTTCTGTCTATATTTTCATTTGCTGGGCTGTGATGCCTACTTTGGTTTTGAAGACTCCATAAAAATTATTTCAATAATTCAAATTGATTGATTGTTTCATATTAAACATCACCTTTAAGAAAACCAAAAGAAGATTTAAGAATAAATAAGAAGAGCAAAAGTGGCTTTTAAAAAAGGCAAAGCAGAAATCTTAACATTTTTTAAATATTTATATTTTGATTTAGATGTGATCAATCGATTTGAAATGAAAATACCTAGGTCAGTACGCATCTTCTACATAAATCAATAATCTTCATCTTTCCAAAAAACTGACACATTTGAGTACAAGGGTGCTTCTATTAATACCTCATTGATTACAAGTACCGGTAAGTCAGTATTTAATTTTGAAGTTAAACTTACACATTATCATAAATTAGGAACTGGACTTTTATTAAAATAATCCTATTCCCAAGCAATCACGTTCTAATTTTATGAACATAAATAAATTTAACCATCTACATTTTGTGATGCCGAAGATGTGTATATGTCCTACGTCATAACTTTAAAGCGGATAGGCGAATAACTACTATGGTTTCAGAAACTCGCTGGTATGGGCGAAAGTCGAGAAGGGGAATTGGAAACAAATCTCATATTATAGACGCGATGACAGTCTATAGACGGAATCGTAATAATCAAACTGCTCAATGGATCTCAAACATGACGTCTCACAAGAAAGATAACGACCAAGAATACAGACAAGAAAAAAGTGGAAAGCTTCCAGATAATCACTAAACTGATAAATCAATAACTGATAGTCACATTTGACAGTCTTTTGCATCATGGAATTTCGCCGCCGAAAATGCTTGGTTGTTGTTTTTTTGAGGTCAACCAAAAGGGCACACAGAACTGAGCCCTTCAAGATCTGGAACGGTAAATTTCACTTGCATATCAAAGACTAAATGACCCAGTGAACGTCGTATAGTTAACCTACGCCACCCGTGTATAAGAGAAAACAAAACCAATACAATTTTAGAAATCGGTCAAGCAGTTATTTTGTTTTAGCGAGACTAAGGAACAGCAATAGAATATTCATAATTATATACATGAAAAATTTAATTGACTGTGGTAACTGTAGTTACCTAATTACACTGGCCTGCAAACCTAAACATTACACTTTTTAAATACATTTTTTTCTTAGTATACAAGTTAAAGGCTTTTAAGTTGTATAGCAAATTTAACAACTTACTTTAAAACTACATACAGTAAACTATAAGTATATTAGTAACATTTTTCGCTTAGAAATAAAACAAAAATACCCATTTTTAGATTAGTGTCCAAAAACTTAATCAACATTTTATAACGGCTTCTAACTAGCCTTCCTAGCTCATCGCAGGCGTGCTCAATTGGGGTGGTCCTTGTTATTTCGAAATTTTATCTTATGTAGGTACTTAAAAAGTTATTGCTATTAAAAAGTTTTAATACTTACTTTTGCAGACCAGTGTAGACTGGACATAAAAACCTACATTTGGCTTCAGTTTCCCACATATTATAGATGAAGACCGTTTTGTGATCGATTTTCAATGTAAAATTCATAAGTTGCATGAGGTTACATTTCCGATCGATGGAATAGCCCACGTCATAGAAAAGTGTGTTGTTGTCCCAACTAACCTATGTATTTTTTATCTACGACTCGTCATAATGGTTTTTACCGAGTACCATTTTTTTAACGGTTAAACTTTTATAAACTAATAAAATACAATTAAATAACAACTAGTTATACAATTGAGCTAACGGCAGACTGTTCAAACAAACTACAGATGATCTGACTACTATATCAAACTAACTATAATATATTTAGTTTGCCTAGACATTGATAAACAAAATGATTAGGAATCAACAAATAAGCAGACGAATAGGTACCATCATGACTAACAAAATTAATTCCAAATTGTTTTTCTTTACGATAGGAGTTATAACAAGGTAGGAGCAACCTATTACTTCTACCAGAAGAATAAGCAATCTAGATGTCTTAAAAATTAAATACTTTCCCAAAAATGTTTTTTATTTTGATAGACTAAAATGTACATTTACTCGTAGTTCGTTTTGACGAGAGTATCACCGTATCACCGATGCTTAATTCATGCTTTTTTTTGGTAGTCTTTGGGAAAATCTTGAATATTGACTACGGCACTATAATAAAAAAATGTTAAAATAGTTTTTGTTTATTAACTAACTGGACTCCTGCTGTATAGTTCCAAATTAAAGAGCTTATTTCAGTTTTCACTCTCGAAATTCCTCTTTAATTAGTAAACATAAAACTTTTTTGACTGATGATAAAAATAAATCAAATTCATCATCCTTATTTCATAATACATACCTACTTCCACCATCAATTGATCTGTTCGGTCACTTTGATAAGTAGGTAGTAGGTAAGTACCTAAGTGGACAAGTTATTCGTAGAAGCACTTTCCCAGAGAAATTACCGATGGATCGATGTAACGATGTTTCCAATGCAAAGGCTGTCTATATGTAAAATGCTATTCCCCTTGTGTAGTCGTGACTGGGTCATTTAAAGTCTTATAAAATTTTCAATGAATTAAAGTGGTTACTAATACAAACTCCTTTACTGGATTGGAATAAGAGATAGAAGCTCTTTTGTCAATGAGAGAAGTTGAAATATAAACTGAGGAGCTTAAAGATAAGTTTGGTCTTCTGCGTGTCTATGGTAAAAAACAGCTCCGATAAAACAACTTTGAAAATAAAACGCCAAAGAAAGTATAATGTTTTAATACATGGAGTGCCGTCGATCATCATTTTGCCTGTGCAACCAGCCAGTGCCCTTGGGGGTCGAAATCCTGAAACCGGCAGTGAACGCGTTATCTCTTGGATTAGAAGGCGTAGTAAGTAACGACGACGGGGCTGCAATACCGAAATAAGATGTAATACTTATCTTTTTCAATAATACAATTTTTCTGTTACAGGATGTTGGTGTACGCATTGCGACTTGCGATTTTCGTCTTTCGTGTCACGCTTGCCAGCACACACTCCCACGCACCACAACTGCACAAAAATACACGATTTCATAAAGTTATCATAACCTACAAAATACTAGCTAAATTATTAGTTAATTCTAATTAGAATCAATAACCATCAACACCAGCAGCAAATCAATAGTAGATTAAAGTGTAACTTATAGGCATTTTGCAAAAAACAAATATCGTAATCATGTTCGTAGTTCTTTCGTACATTAATCATATTTCATGAGTATTTTTTCTTATAGCAAATGATCACAAAGAATCTATTTAAGTACAATTTGAAGGTCAAATCATGGACTTGAGTCAATAAATCTCTGTGAATGGAGCTTGATTATAAGTGTCCAGCTAAGTAATTTCAGCACTATATAGTAAAAGATAACATAGGTACCTAAATCAATTCTGAAGTTAAAAAACTAAAGAAGGTACCGTAGTTATTCAAAACTATCCTTAGAAGCATACAATTAAGTAGTTTTGTAAGGTACAGATTTTATTTATGTTACATAGGATAATAAATGATGGGGAAAATAAAAACAAAAGGTACGCGATAAATACCTGATAAATATTCTTTAATATGTCAACAAATCGTGAAAGTTTTGTTACATAGGATATTACTATAGGATTTATAATACTATAGGATAGGTGTAATAGAATCCACCGATGATCGGAATGCTGGCTATTTCGGTCAACGAATTAGCATCACCAATCCAACGTGGCAATGCTGCCACCATTCAGGGCATTCTGCCTTCTGGTCATGGCATACATTTTTAAGTCAAAGATAGTATGTATTCGTCTTTTTTTAATTGTTCCGTAGTTCTCTCAGTATAAATATATATATTATCGCTCCCGGACAAGTTATGAAATTGATGTCATACAAAACCACTTCAATAAGCCCCGTTGTTACATTTCTATTAAAAATAGATATAGTGGTGGAGTTTCCATTCCGAATCCAGTCAGGCGATTATTCACTTAAGGGTACTTATATGTCGACCTCTCAGTTGTTTTTTACTTGTGATTAGGTGTGTCCAGAGGTAGTTACGAGTATGTTGTAGTGTTACCAAGGTTGATAAAGTACCTTTGTGAAGTTCGACATGAAAATTCTACAACCACTTAAACCTACCATACACCAAAGCAGTTAATGAAATTTTTTCATACTTAGGTGATAATAAACTAGATGTTTATAATATTTTGATACGGAGCCCTTGACAAGATGAACCCTAACCCAACAGACTACAATAAAGACCCTAACCTGACAGACTATGTAGAGAAAGATAAATTAACTACGAGATGTACCCTAACCCGACAGACAACAGCAGAGAACGATAATTAAAAAATCTTGCTGTTCTGTAGTTATAAAATATATGAACACAAAATAACTTCCTTTTAGTTCTATCAAAAAGCGATTGATTGTATTGTTCGGGATTCTCCAAAGAAAACAGGATTTGTTCCTAAATATTTAATGCCTTAACCATCATCATGCCTAAGACGGTAAATCTATAGTCGTAACGTTTGACCATGATAATTTTGACGTTGACTTTGGTCTTTCTTCGGCCAACCCATTTAAAACTTTGTTAAAATGAGTTTTAATGCCGATGATATAGGGTCCAGTATCCGTTTTATGATATCAGACTTAAATCGTGAGATATTTAATTGCCAAATAAGACTGTTACCTAAAATTGCATTTATATTGTATCAAGTAGAATAACTTAAGTAGCAAAGAAAATTAAAATTAAATAACAGAACCAAATTAGAACTATTATTTGTATTTTAAACAACTGAGTTAACTACAGACTGTTGCAAAAAACTACAGGTAGCTCAAGTGATCCATATCAATACCTGTCGGAAGCGTGGCCTATAATTGGCCTATCATTTGAAGATCACATTATCATAAAAAATTCGATTTTCTGCATTTATCAAAAGGTAGCAACAACTTCATAGGTGATGTTCTTGGAAAGATAACATCGTACAATTACCAGCTTCGTCATCTTTATCAAGAGGTACGAGCTTCTTTGACCTATTTCAAGGTCGCCTATACGCCTAACATCTAAAATCCAGACAACCTTGGTCGAGCCACACTTTGGAATAGGCAGCCTTATACTGTTATAAGGTAAAAAAATAGGTGTCTTGGTAATCAAAATTACCTACTGTTTGCTCTGCTAGTCTTTGAATATTGTCAAGTTTTTTTGGCTTGAAATTAGAACACTTTTCACTTTTTTTAAATTGCCTCACAATTGGTTATTCCTAAGTGGTTTCATCGAAGTACATAGTTCCTTGACTCTACATTTTTAAGACAACTACATATCCACTTGCATGTCACATCAACATCAATACAAAATACGGACATAATGAATACATATTTTAATTAACTGTCAACACACACCCTTTACACCAACTGCTACAGACTGCCCAGCGAATTATGTTTTCTCCTAGGTACTCTACTCTACAAACTCTTCCTAGGGTACTGCAAGATGGTGGGAAGAAACTTTGACCTAATTCGCCTATGCATACGCCTATGCGAAATAGATTTAATCAAAGTTACAACCCGGTAAGTGTTTCGCATGTTGAAGGGAGAATGTGGTCTTATCTAAAACTACCTGATTTAATAATCATAGTAAATTTAATAATATAAATAATACCGAGCATTGTCAGGCAAAAATATTTACCATTTATTGCTTCTAGATTAGGTAACAAAACATATTATAAGACATAGTTATTAACAGAGTAAATTACAATTAAATAACAAAACTTAGAACAAGTGAGAAAAGAGCTAACTGCCGACAAACAAACAATCTACAGGTAGCTCAAATGATCCATATCTATACCAGTCGGAAGCGTCCCCAAGACGCTGGCTGTATTGCGTCGCGCTGTATGGAACGCTGATGATACTCACTAGCTCTCGGGTCAGACGTCGGTAGCTTCAACGCGACGGCGAAGCTCAGATATTTTTTAAAACACGGAGAGTCTCGGTACCCTATGGACATAGAGTCTCGAGTTCTCGTTCTTCGTTCTGTCGCAAATGCACTGTTAAGTCCTGCATATTTGCCTCTTCAGATCCTTGGCCAAATTTACTGGTGCCGGCAAATAGTTAATTATTATAATTAAAAAGTACATAACGCATTACTGAATCAGGACGCACCTATAAATACCTAAGTAATAAATAAATAAAATTCTTACACTGATAAGATCACATTCTCCAATAAATGGAACATGCAAACTCAAGGCATTTAAAACAGAGACGCGTAGTGACGTATCAGACGAAGCGCCAAAAACTAGTTCGAACTAGAAACCCTAATTCATGGCAAGTACCTTCAAACTGGCCTTCGCAGTATATTGGCCGCGATAAAAAAAATGTGTCGCGCCGCGCGCCGAATGTTGAGCGAAACTCGACAAGTCTGTTATTCGCATAATTTACATAGAAATAGATCACAGACTCCCGTGGGCCGCGCACCTGTAGAATTTCTATTGTTTAGATTGGAAAACTAAGTGCACTGGTCGACTCTCCTCTCACGTCATTATTAGATTGCAGGTAGGACTTCAAATATAAATAACTCTCGGAATTAGGGCTTTGATTCCTTTTCCCCCTGGTTAATGTACCTACCTCTCAGTATAATAGTTTTGTTACTGTCAGTAGGTAAGTAATTAGCTCACACATAAATCGGTAGTACCTACAATTAAAGTCACTAATGAGGTTAATATCGACTGTAAAAAATGCCACCCTGCACAAATATTATACTTATACATAGAATAAAATTATTTATTTACGCTAACAGACTTACAGAGCGGTCAGTTAACAACATAAAATGTTTAGTAAAAAGTAAGCCACAAAATGGCCACTGCCTCAACATGAGTAGGTTGCTAGTAAGGAAGCATCCAACGCTGGTCTTCCGGTAGAGCCATTTTGTTGGTGTTACGGAGAATCTGCACTTATGAATAAAGAATATAAAAATAAGTAGTAATAAAAACAACAGTCCAAATTACAAACAGTTGAAATTGGTAAATATTAAATACAATTTTGAATTTAAATTTGATAAGTCTTGGTTAAAATATGGTAATTAACAAGATACCAACTAACAGAGAACGAGGTAAAGATGGGAAATGTGCCATATAGCAAGGATTTACAAACAAGTGTGTTTATGTAAGTAAATTATATGTATAAACAAGAACCAGTTAGTTCTAATAATAAATAAACTACTTAATCATACTTTTAGATAAAAAAAATTACGATTACCTTCTATTTAAAAGAAGTACAGACAAACACAATATGTACCTACCTACCTACATACTCTACACGAATAATTACTAACTATAGGCAGGTTCATATTAATTAACAAATCACCCTTTATCTAAGATGACACTAATAGCGTCTTCTCCTTAGTAGGTAACTCCCAATTATACTTTACTTTGTTGTATGTATGTTTTGTGAACAAAACCAACCTATATGGTGGTGGATCGAGAACGATTCGATTACCTAATGGCGTTGTGACCACCCTTAGTTCCGTAGAGATTGACTCATTTGCACTGCATTACATTACCGACTGACACGGCTAGCCACTCTCATCATACTGATTATGTACATACACGACGCAAAATTCCTATCCGATTGCTATCTCGGATCCACTCCGCACTTATCGGGGCGTAATGAGCCTTTGGATTCCACTAGTCCGGTATAATTAAAAACATAATGTTTATTGGTGGTGCGTAAATGCGTAGAGATAAAGAACAAAACCTTGACTGAAATAAATTCAGCGAACATTATTTTGTTCGATCGAAGTAGGCCCCAATTAACAAGTATTAGTAAAATAGGTAAAATATTTATAACAAGTCTCCATAATTTTTACATAACTACTATGTAAAAATTACATAAAAATAAAACCAATCTAGGTGCATAGTTAGCGCATATAAATTAGGTACCTAGTGTATAAATTAGGTATCTAGTGGGCTTGGGTACTACCAAAGTAGAAGGAATTGCCAAGCCTTACGTGACAACCAGGGTATCGCATGTCCAATTGTGTGTTCAAGATCAAGGCATCTTAGATAGGTGCCAGCTCTAATGTCAAACTAGAGCGCATCTTAATATCACCTGCGTGTAGGTTTACCACGTAGTAACGGTCCTTGGAGACAAAGCAACGCGACGTATAAACACTGGACTCGGAAACCTTGGCTTGTTGTTACTGCCTATTTCAAAAATTATAAACACCTGGCTGTGACCACGCTGCGCTGGTATGGTAGGTATTAGTTACCTACCGTTATTATAGCCATAAATACCTACTCTGTGCTACATGAGCTTATATTCTACATTTATCATGTCTGCCCATAATCAGGGTCAATAATCTTTGATTGAAGTAGGTACTCCTAAAACTGGACTAGGTAGAAATCATTCTATCTCTACATTTTTTACGGCTATACCGGCTACGATAGTACTAGTAGCGCCATCTCGCTGCAACTGCTTTCAACCGATAACTAAAAATGCACAAAAAATTATGTAGATGGCGTTACCTACCTTTCAAAGGCTAGTAAGACAAAGCAAAGCAAACATGTGCGAATTTTGTGATAATAATGTCAAGGTTATTGTTATTTATAATTCTGTGTGGATAGACTGTTAAAATTTTTCTGTTATCATTATCAGGAACGTTTAGCAAAATTATGCGTGTATTAAAAACGAATACAATCCGAATCATTTCTCTATTTGCTAAACTAGCCGCTTCCGCGTTCTAACCTCTTCTTATTTTTCTTAAAAAAAACGGTACTTACAAGTATTACGTACTTCGACGGAGGAATTCTACATACCGTGCATAAATATAAAATTAAGAAATGAGAGCTATGTAGTTACAAACCTTTGATAAGAAAAACAAAACACATTTGCCAATTTTGAATTTCGCGCTACAGCGTGAGAAACGTGTGAAGTTCGCGTTGCGAATCTGCCCGATTGATGTGAAAGATATTCCGAAGGCCGAGAGTGAACACGGAAATCGAGATGTGTGTGTGGTCAAAAAGACAGTGCAAGGTAGGGGTCGGGTGGCGTTTGTGATGGCAAAATTTTTGCAAATGGTGAGCTATGAAATAATGAATTGTTGTGTCTCGGAATTGAATTGTTTTGGTGCTAGTGATTATTTCTTGTGTTCTAATAAAAAAATAGTGTTTATTATTGCTAAAATTCTCCTGTTTCTGTGATATGGGGTCAGCAAATGGCGCTACAAATAGCCAAAGTTGACACAACTACGCGTCTAGAAAAGCCAAAATTCTTCAATTGATTGTATCTAGGCACGCGGTGTGATCTGTGAAACCTAGCAAATTGTGGTGCATTCTAAAAATCCTGATACCACGCGTGTGGACCTAGCAACTGGGACATCCAAGTTGGCGATTATAACGGTGTCAGCATGTTGCGATTTTTTTGGCCAGCGGTACTACTTTTATAAACTCGTTTATAGAGGCGGCTAGAGGTTTCCGTGTCCCGTAGGGTCGGTGGCCCCGCGATCTGCCTTCTGGAGATAAATTACATAATGTTTAGTGTTGTTTGGAGCATGCAACAAGTAGATATGTGTCGGCGGGATAACTGTCAATGTGGAGTACAGTAAGCTCGCTGCCCGCGGCCCCCATTAATTCGAGCGGCTGATGTCACTTATCTCCGCTCTCCTATCTAGGCCCTATGGCCGCCAATTTTTTTGCACATGCCTAGTATCGCTATGTAAATTTGATAACCGGCGCACGTCTCTAATTAGGTACCACTTGTTTAAATACTAAGTGCTACAAATTTAGGTTCGTATTCGTCTAGTGTCCACAAATTTACATTTCAATGATTTGGGATAACCTTGAGTTTGCAGTTCATGTATTTTTTGTAGGAACCTAGGATTGATAATAATTGTTTATTTTACTGACTGTTTTTGCAGCACGGTCACTGACATTAGCTCCTACAATGGACCAGCAGTTCTGCTTACGCTGGAACAACCACCCTACCAATCTGACTGATGTACTCGCAAGTCTGCTACAGAGAGAAGCCCTTTGCGATGTCACACTTGCCTGTGATGGAGAGACTGTTAAGGTGAGTCCTATCTAAAGCTGTCTCAAGCTATTTAAGTACATCAATATATAAATTTATCTAGGATGACAAAGTAGAAGATAAGTTGCTTGCATATCATAATTTCTTTAATTAAAACCAGCATCAGCAATGGAAAAAAAGCTTAAAATATTTCTATAACTATTCATTTACATAAGATTTGTTATTGTTTCATCTTATAAAAGTTGTGTCACATTGTAGGAAGTGTATGTAAATATTGACATTCAGGTTGCATCTGAGTGCAGGCATTTATTGTTATGCCTCAACAAAATGCATTATAGTAAACAAACATGAGTAATACTATTACATAATTATACTTATCAATGGCACTTGTGAAATCAATTTGTTTCATTGTTCATTTGTTTTTTATTTATAGGAATGTAACTATTTAGTGTAATTAATTTTAGTTAGGAATATTCTTAACTCTCCAAACATAGTTGACTTGTCTGAGTACTTAATTTGTAAGCCTAGACAAATTAAGTTATTGAAATCTAAAATCTTAATATACTTAATTAACACCAAAATATTTTTTATAATTAATATTTTTGATACTGTTTGCCATGATTACCTTATTTTTCTTCTATCACATGACAAATCATTCCATCAGACTACGGCTGCCACTAGGTAGGTTTATCTCACATTTCCAAGATGTTAAATCAAATATTATCTAGGTACTCGAGACTGTTCATTATATGGATACAGACTTGTAATTTAAGAAGTTCACAGCTAATAGGTACCAAACCTTATTTACTTAATTTCAACAATTTGGAAGCACAATTGGTAATGATCCAATTAAGCTCTAATTATGCATGCCAAATGAGTTACCATTCATATGTAAATTATATGAAGGAATAGTAAAGACATAACATAAATATTTGAATTTTTGTTAACATGTTCGCTCATAGCTTAATATCACTTCAGATTCAGACAAGGCTGGATTATCTTAGCCCTATTATTCATCTTAAATGTCAAATGATCTGGTTTACAAATAAGATTCTGCAAGTTTCCCTTATTAAGATTCAAGATAACACTTAATTCTGTCACGATACTGAACTAGTTTTTGCCTATATTTTTGGCTTCAGTACCTTGAAAAGTGACAAGTGTGATGAGATAAACTATTTCTAATACCTACATGATTGTTCATAAAGGTCAATAAACCACTTAAATTCAACAATTAACTATGAAATCCAATAGTTTTATGCAAATTTAATGCAATTTGTTTTGTAGGTCGAAAGGAGCTGAGTTATCAAATTAGAAAGTTAAAAGTGCATATATTTCTAGTTTAATGGCTGCTGGTTTTAAGGTCTAGTCTGTCTAGATTTAATCTAGTCATCATTGTGAATGTTGTATATGGAAGTAGGTGTTTTCACTTTTGTATCTAATATGTTTTGTCTGTGGTATTTTTTTACCTAAAGACATAAGAACTATTAAAGATTTATCTCCACATACTTTGAAGGCTGTAAGGTCTAGTCTGTGTCTTAATCAAGTCATCATTGTGAATGTTGTCTATGGAAGTAGCTGTTTTCACTTCATACCTAAATATTTGTTCCATGGCAATTTCTTACTCAAGGATCTTACTATTTAATATCTCCACGGACTTCTTAAGATTAAACTGTTAAACATTTTAGGAATTATTAGTGATCTCCAATAGGTTTTAAAGTGTAATACTTTACAATCTATATTTTAGAAATATTTTAATGTTTTTTAAATATCTTGATTTAATCACATTCCTGTTTGGGTAAACCTGGTTAAGGAACATAATTTTAATTTTGAAAAATCGTTGTTTGTTTCGTGTTTAGCGAGAGAACGTAAATGCTTAAGCTTAATCTCCAAGAAAATTTTGAATTTATTTTCTAATATAACAGATAAATGTATTTTGGTGTGTGTTGCCCTCAATCCTCTCAATTGAAGTAGTTAATTACAAGCATAACAGTCTCATCAACTCACGTCAATTTGATCTTCAAAAAAATCGAAGACTGTATTCCGTCGAAGAATCGTAATGGTAAAGTAAATATTGATTCAATTCCATAATCATTCAAAAAAGTTATCAAAGTGCTGTTCACATTTAATCAATTCAGAAGCAAAATGAAAACGTACTATATGTCTTATCAATATCCCATTAGGTACCTATACTTTCTTTCCGAGCCTGTCGCCTACTTGTCACACTACTGAGCAAATCTTTAACACGGTGTATCATTAAGGGTATGAAGGGAGACCGCAAGGCAAAGACTTCGAGGAAGTCCCACCAACTTTTGGCCTCGACATTATCACTTTTCGTCTATTATACTGCTATATTGATATGGATCAGTTGAGCTACCTGAAGTTTGTTTGCTACAGTCTGCAGTTAGCTCAATTGTTTCAATTGTAAATACTAGCTTTTATTTAGTAATATATGTAGTAAATACTAGCTTTTATATAGTAATATATGTATATAATTGTAATTTTCTAACAAAGGCTTTTTTGCCCTATACTGGTTCATATCAAACATAGGCCTACTCTATGAGCGCCATAAAGCCTTCTACTTGCCGCATCCAGCATCTGACTGCAGCCTTACTGCCCATAGATTGTTTAAACATGTAAGATCATGTAAAGTATTTGTTTTAGGCACACCAAACGATTTTATCTGCGTGTTCACCGTACTTCGAGACCATATTCCTGCAGAATACCCATCCTCATCCGATAATATTCCTAAAAGATGTTCGCTACTCTGAGATGAAGTCGCTATTGGACTTCATGTATAAGGTACATCATGCAACTGGTTCTATAATTTATCTATCGCCATTTTACGTAACCATTTTAGTAACCACGTATTTTTTTCTAGGGCGAAGTGAATGTTGGCCAAAACATGCTACCGATGTTCCTAAAAACTGCAGAAAGCTTACAAGTAAGAGGTTTGACAGAAAACAACACTTTGAATCCTAAGGTGAGTTATTCAGCCAGTCTGTATTTTTTACAGCACATAGGTTCCTGGTTCATTTTCGTCCGTTGCGTCTTATTCCTGGGTGCTTATTATTTGACAAATCATAATTGATTCGTCGTCGTCGAAAGCATAGATGTTGAACGAAACTATTCCCAATTTTTGACAGTTGAAAATCTAGTTCCGGGTTGTGTTCTTACTATTTTATTTTCTATATGTAATATTTCTCGAGTTCTGGTTAAAACTCTGGCAAAACTTTCGAACGGCGCATCGCAGGGTCGCCGAAAGCTGCATACTGCAAAACTAACGGGTTTTCGCATTCACTGTATGAGCGGCCACCGACCGGCAGATTATCCCGTTCTTATTCGATGGCCGTCCTTTTATTACTATGAGAGCATGTAGCAACTTGCAACTATATCTAAGCAGGGAAGGGAAATTAACAAAAGAGAATCGCGAAATCAGCGAAACAAATTCTTAAATTCATATTCCATTTTTTAAGATTTTCCAGAATTTCACTATTTGAGCGTTATTTAAATTCAGTAGGCTATGCACAGCCTTGTCTAGGTTCCAGCCACTTCAATATATATTTTTTAAGTTAATTTTGGTCTATGCCGTCCTAAATAATAATTATCATCTATTCTCTGATTACAATCAACCGTGATTAGTCTACTGTTTGTAGATATACCTAAACTACAGTGACTGTCTGTATCTACGAATATATTTTGCTTAATAAATCTGCATCATAATATATTCTAAATAACGGTAAGAATTCACTAGATTTATGCTAAATCACATGATTCTAAACAGGTTGTATGCCAATGTAGTTCCTATCTTAATTAATGTCCCGTTAATTGTTTTTGATTTTTTTATGTCTGGCTGCATTAAATGTCGCGACAAAAATTACCGTATGTTGGATTATAACTACTAGGTATCATTCATGACTTTCATCGAGTCAAGATATTTCGGCTTCTTTTATGATCAAGTAAACCAATTAACTGCTTCGAATAAATTGACGAAATCTAGGCCCCGACTTTGAGATAAACGACGTACCACCAAAGATCGCATCGATACTCATACTCGTATCAAAATTTCAATTCGATCGGTCTTAATCATAACGTTCCAAATCTAATATCTATCGGAATTATTGTCCAGATACGGTGTTTTTCTAAAAGAGAAGATCTGACGACACGACACATTTGAACTACAGTTTTTGACCGAGCTTTTAAAGGCAAATTTCGACGACGCTACTGATAAACCGATTATTATAAGAGCAACACCATTTTATTTTAAGAAATCTAGGCGTGAACCTACAAGAAAGTAGACTATGTATCATCCCGATCACAGATTATGAAAATTCATTATTAAAAGTCGTAAATCGTGTTACGTTCTTTGCAACAATATGTCTAGAGTTATAATATTATCAGAATTGAACCCAAACCCACTATATAGTACATTGTAATTATATAATCATAAATTCATTTCACTATAGACCCTGTTGGCACAACATATATTATGGAGAGGACGTCTTTGTTACTAAATATTTTTTACTCTCCCACCACGTTGCGAGCCCTTCTTTACAATTATTAAAATCGAATCCAAATCCATTACTATGAGAGCATTTAGTTGAAACTTGCAACATTATCTAAGTAGTACAGTAACAGTCTGAAGATCGGCCAACCCCGTCCAGGAACGCAGACAACCTATCCTGTGGCGAGTCGTTCGCGACCCCCCGGCGCAATATTATCAGAATCATTCAGAATCGAACCCCAATCCATTTCATAATGTAACGGTATTTACAACAGTCTGAAGATCGGCCAACGCCGTCAGTGAGCGCGGAGAACCTATCCCGTCTATCCCGTGGCGAGTCGTTCGCGACCCCACCGGCCCAATATTATCAGAATCGAACCCCAATCCATTTCTAATGTAACGGTATTTACAACAGTCTGAAGACCGGCCAACGCCGTCAGTGAGCGCGGAGAACCTATCCCGTGGCGAGTCGTTCGCGACCCCCCCGGCCGCGCACTGCCCGGCCGCACTCACACCGCTCGCGCCGGCCCCCCACCCCAGCCACCCGCCGCATCACGCCTTGCCGCCGGAGAAGCGACGGAGGAAGAACTCAACAGTGCCTAGAGATGATATGGACTTATCTTACCGTCATTATGAGGTGATTAATCTGCCTTGCGAGTTTTATTTACATAAGACAGTTCACGACATTTAGAAAAGTGTAGCGGTTATACAACCATAATAATTTATCGTCGTCTGGTTGTTACGGAACAAGCAGATTGTCCACCTGTAGAACCAATTCCGTCAATAACATGTACAATAATAAAATCCTAATCCGCTTCGTTTCCTCCTATTATCACATTTATGTAAGATTTGCATTAGACCGGGCCGTGCCCGGGGCGTACTGTATACGTGGCACGGATTTTAAACGTTACAAACATTTTATACGAAGCTGTTTATTTTAAACAGTGTATGACACGTATCCCGACCCCAGCCAGGCCCGGACACGGGCCGGTCTAATATATTTTTTCCTTATTGCGCGTGTGAATTCTTCCCTACAGAACGCCAAATACCCCCCCCCCCCCCTCCCTTCCGCATTCACACCGATCGTTTTCACATCTGCCGCTATGTAGCATACTAAACGATCTCTTCACCCAGGGTCACCTAATAAAAGGCAGTCTGAAGGGCGGTTCGACGGGCTCCGGCTCCGAGCCGTCGACCCCTCCCCCCGCGCACACCCCACACCGCGCCGCCCGCTCGCCGCCGCACGCGCAGCTCGTGAAGCAAGAACCCGACTCTCCCTACCCGCAGGCACCGCATCCGCCGCCGCATTTCGACCAGGCACATATACAGGTAACAAAACAAACCCTGTTGCTATCTACGTAAGGTTTAGGACGCCACAGTAGAGTTCATCCATAAAAACCTTCTTAAAAAGTGAAACAAGCATTAAAAATGCTTAAATGTATGACAGTAGATTTACGTGCTAACATATTTTAAATAACAGCTTAATAATGCCTAAATATAACATAAATTAGAGTGTGAAATAACATAGCAACTGTTTTAATTTAACTGACCACTATCAATAAAGTGATACTGATGCCTCAATGTAGTCTTATTTTTCTGGCTGTTATTTATTTGATGCATCCTAAATAAAATAACTTCATACTTGCGAACATTTAGATTTCGTCTCAGATAACCAAGGAAGGCAAGGTAAGATACATAAAATGGTACACTACCTTTGTTGTTGTAATAAATAAATACAACATAGTCGGTCGGTAACGTGACCCTTTCACTAGTGAAATTTATCGTAACCAATTTCTGTTTATAAACACGAGCGTGAGATATAAATACTAGTAATTGTAGAGCAATCTATAAAGGTACGATACAAAAACAAATTGTGACAATTACAATTTTATTTGTTTACTATAAAATAATCAAATGAAATATACACACAATGAAATTTATTCTCAGCAAAGCAAGCTATAAAAAGGCAAACGCGGCGCGTTCTAAATCCATATCCGATTGCCAATATTAATGAACTTTCACATCTTTCGGTCGATCTTTTTCTTCTGTTTCACACATCCCAGCAGTTCATCAGAAAGGAAAGGATCTGCCTGAATCATGAAAGTAGATTCGATTTTTTGCTAAGCAGATCCTTTCCTTATTTGTTGACAGAGAAATCTCATGATCGACGCACGGCATACCCAGCAAGATTCTACCGCGGAGCTATCGAAGAGATCGCAAGACACAATACTCGGGTCCATTCTTAACACCCCGCTTATAAAACCAGTGACACTTAAAAAGGGGGGGAAATTCCGCTCAAATTGGCTGGAATCCTACCCATGGCTTAAATATGATGAATCGAAAAATATCATGTTCTGCACTTACTGCAGGAAATGGTCCCATGAACTTTCTGTTAAAAGATCTTCGTTTATAGAAGGAAACGCAAATTTTAGATTAGAGATAGTTAACCATCATGATAAATGCAAATCTCATAAGTTTTGTACAGACCGCGAGTCTGCTCAGAATATGGACACGTAACAAATACACCTGATTTATAGAAGAAAAAAAAATAGGTTTGCTGGAAGAGAACTCTTTAGGGTAAAGCTCACCTTTGTCAATATTTTACATCTAAATGTTTTATTGTATATTTTATCGTGCAAAAGAGAATTAAATAAAAAGTTTTGTTTCTCTCAAGGTTAGTGAAGGTAACTATTATAGGTACTTAATCTAGGTTTACAAATATTATCTAAGTTGTAACTGTAAAAAGTATTGTAGATACAAACTGTTTGTGTCATAAAATACATATTATGTGTCGGATTCGATCTCATTGTTTGTCAATATGATAATCACAGAGATTCAATTTTGTTCTCACCAGTCAATAATTTAAGCCTGATCAAATAAGTATCTTATTATAAGGTTCATGAAGCATATAACAGATTATAAAGGAAACAAGTATTTTATTGCATTTATTAACTTTTAAACATGATTGTTTATTGAATAACAGTTTTATTTTACTAAGGTCAAGGACTTACTTAATTTTATAATAAAGTATTTTATTAAAAACCCGCAATTTTTTCTTAATATATGTCTGCCCATTAAGATCACGTTACTTGATTCGCTATCGATAAAATAAATACCCATAGCTTCATGCTATTGCCTTTAATTGAGTAGGTGCCGGTTCCGACGTTCTGAAAATGTATTATAACTAGAACGAATCCATCTATACCGAGTGGGTCGCGCCTGCGAATCGGCAACACACGAGTAGATACAGTTATTGAAATGGCAATGACCTTCACTTGAGAGTAAATACTAATGTTCCAGGCAATGGGAGTGACAGAAATGGCATCCATGCTAACCCAACACCAGCTAGGCAACGATTGCAACGACGGCGACCAGATTCTGCAGCCTCAACCAGACCAGACAGACACCATAGATGGTGAGTGCATACTCGTTAATTGACCACCGACCTATTATACCGTTCAAGATCCGCTCAAGCGGAAAGCAAGCGCACGAATGCTTTTCCTCGCGATTATAAAAACTTGGCATAACATATTAATCTCGATCTTACGAACAATGTACAGATGCCCAGGCGCACGTTTCTTACACATTCGTATTTGTGCGATTCAGAAAATGGCCTTCAAGGTCCAGAATTTTGCATTTCAAATCAGCTGAGAACTAAATATTCGGCCGGTGGTCGTTGAATTATTTTGCTTCCTATTGTGTTCGTCACTTTTGAGACAAAAGTCTAAAAATTGGCTTGTCCTCAAAAGTGGCGAGCACTTAGACAATAGACGTTTAAAACTGAATGACACACATTTTTTATGGACGGCCATAATATCTTATATTTACGTTGGGTACCATAAAGTAGTACCAAAGTATCAACCTTGTAAAACGTGTCAGCCCTACAGAAGATAAATGTGTGTTATTGAATCGTGTTTGTATTTTTTTGATTTGCATTGACCCTGGAATATTGACAAGCGGTATTCAATATTAGTCCTATTGAACCGTGACAGGTAAATATTACCTACTTTACTGTACTACTAAAAACTGAAATATTGATATTGCTAGTCATAATTCCAAATCAAACCATAGCCGCATGACGTAAGCACCGAGCCGCATGTTGTTATTCGCTTATCATCTCACCCTAATTTGCACTAATCATCTGCTTCTCAATCTATTATTTACGCTTACTACGATTTCTGTTTTGTTAAGAAGAATCGGTGTCATAAGATTTCGTACTGGTGATGATTTGGCGCCCCTGAGGGACATAGGTCGTGCAGTGTTACAATTTTTTGACAATCTGTTTTTATAAGATAGGTAAAATTAAACAAATGTAAATTCGTATTTCCTCCCAACGTTTTAAGAGTGACAACTAGTTATAAGTTTGCATGTAAGGATTGTTAGCAGTAGGAATGGTGTGATCGTGGGTTTGGTATCGGTTAGTAAGATTGCGTGGTACGTTTGGATTTGAAGACTCAGCATGCACTCAACAGCGTCGCTGTAAACAATTGCGTATCTTGCAGGTGGGAACGAAGAGAATATAAAACCGCGGTACCCGCTCTCCGAGAAATTAGCCAATGTCGAGAATTTAGTTAAGTCGTTCGGTTTAGCAATAACTCAGAGATCGAACAATGTACCGGAGCCATGTAATATTTGTGGGAAACTCGTTAGTAATAAGAAAAAGCATATGAAATCTCACAACCCGGAGCAGCACAAATGCCCTCTGTGTCCTATAACGTTGACTCGCGCTGATAACTTGAAACGGCACCTCCGTATGAAGCATTGCTCGGCTTTGATGTCCGATAACTTTGCCAATATCAAGGCCAAATATGAACTGACATAGTTAGACAAAGCTAGATAGGTCAATTTAATTTAACCTTATTTATAAAAGTTTTTCTTGCTATTATTTAGGTATCAAATTGCCCGCGTTAGTAAAATCTTTGTTTCAAAGGTCTATGCACTTACATGACTAACCTTCATAGGCATATTAACATGGACTTTCCTAATTGGTTTAACAACTTCTATTATAATTTTAGTTGTAAGGTGTGGTGTGATTTTGTTTGTTTTGTTAAAATTATGTATTAATATATTATTGGAAAGCGAATTATTTGTTAAAATCATGTCAATTGTTCGTCCAGCATAGAAAATTAAGCACTTTAACTAAGATGGATTTCCGATATCTGCTCCTATGGTAGATGTTTCACAATAATTAATATAAAATTGCCTACTACTGTGGTAAACGATGGATAAAACCGGCTGTGGATGCCGATGATGACCGTAATTACCTTAAAGATTTTAAAATATAGTTTATATTTTAAAACTTTAAAACCTATCAATTTGCTTAGATTAAATGAATATTTCTCCATAAATAACATAAATAGATTTTTTAATAATAATAACTATATTCAAAAACACCAAAGTCATAATATAAATTTAAAAAGTTTTTGCTTGTGTGCCTTAAATTCATGGTCAATTCGCTTGACAATAAAATTTTATCTTTAGAACTCGTAATATATGATTTGTGATCACATAATTGTTATTGTATTGTAAGATGTACCTGTTGACTCGACTTTCCATGAGTTAGAGATTATTAGAAATAGGATTATAATAATCTCAATTGATAACTTTTACTTATCTTTACTAATCCTTTTTTTATGATCTTTCCAATACAAGTTTTAAAATATGCTCAATCCATCAGTTGAGATAATTATAGAGGTACAACTATAGGTGTAGGTTTGTAGTTATAATTAGTAAAAATCAGACTGATCTTTGTACTTTCCGCTAAGTTTTAATTGAACTGATCTCGATTTGTTCCTGTAGGATTAATACGGATCCCCTTACCACGGTATCCATGACTGATAAAGATTTCTTTTGTGATTAGTACCTAACTTACCTCCTAACTTTAATTTATTTCTCATACACATAACATTCGACTTAAATGAACACGAGTGTAAGGTATTGTTATGGTGTGTTTGTTGGAAATATATACCTTTTATTTATACTACTACCATTTTCTTTTCATTTCATTCTCCTCCATGCTTTATTTATGTATAGCAGACCTATTTCTCTCTATTTGAATCGCCTTCCGCTAGAGGCTTGGTGACAGTAATTAACAAAATTACACGCAAACAATAATAACAAATAACAAACACCATTTCTTCCGTATCATTGATTCATTTATGCATGAATCTCCATTGAATCTACTGTTTTGTTGACGATTAATTATTTCTTTGATTTAAAATATTTTCAATTTTGTACTCGGTAATAACGCTTCTATTTAATTAAATAGTGCTAGGAGAGCATAGTTCAGCGATAACAGTACCCAATATCCAAGCTTAAATAGTGCTAAAATTCGAATCTGTTACTTTGAATTGAGATGATGTATGTACAACGGCGGGAATGGATCGTCGACGCCGTGCTCTGTGCGGAGCTGGTGTCGGGGAGCGAGTGAGAGGGCTAGTTGTGTTGGAGAGAGATGTGAGAGCGGTGAGTTGGGTTGCAGGCTCGAAGGGCTGGCACATGCGGCTGACGTTCGAGCGCGTCGCGGGCGCGCTGAACCTGCACCGGTGCAAGCTGTGCGGCAAGGTGGTGACGCACATCCGGAACCACTACCACGTGCACTTCCCGGGCCGGTTCGAGTGTCCGCTGTGCCGCGCGACCTACACGCGCTCCGACAACCTGCGCACGCATTGCAAGTTCAAGCACCCCGCGTACAACCCCGACACGCGCAAGTTCGAGCCGCCGCCCGCGCCGCCGCTGCACGCGCCGCACGCGCCGCTCTTCGCGAACCACCTCGACGCGAACTACGACTGATCCGTCTGCTGGCCGCCCCTCATCGCGCCGGCCCTCAGGCATAGACTCTGTCGCACACCTCACCGTGTGGGACCCTCGCTTCCTATTTAGGATTAAGCTGAAGTGCTATTACTTAACGGGCCTTTCGGGCGGCCCGCACGGGCGGCCGCCTCGTTTAGTATTGTCTCGGTTGTGCGTACGACTTGCCCCAATGTGATCTTTTGTAAGAATTCGCATCAGGAGTACCTATAGTGTCAATGTTACTGAAGTGACTCGAAGCGTTTATAGGTAGATAAGCAAATTTTTTTCTATACCAATCGCTATACGGGAACGGGCAAAAGCAATAATATGAAGTTAATTTTATTACCATATTATTTTTTATATTATATCGATAGGAACCTTAAGATATTTAGGAATATAAATTTTAACGAGTAGCGGTGCGACCGTGAAGTGATGCTGGCTATTAGCAACGGCCCGGTACGGGCTCACCTTTTCTTGTTATATTTATTCATTAGATAGGAAATTATGAGTTTCCTTGTAGCTAATTATATTTATGTTATTATGTTAAATCCTATGGTTGGAATGAAATGACATCGGCGAACAGATATTTGGGGACTGGCAAGAGATTGTGATCTGTCGTGAGTCAGCGACATATAAATATTGACTGAATCTCAGTGTAGATGCATTTGTAACTCTATGAGGCCTTTGCAGGATGGATAATTATTAAGGATTTGTGATGTATTAAAAGGATAGCGCCTAAGGAAACATACGAAAAGATTTTTTTTTTTTACTAGACTAGTTGATCTATTTACGGAGATTGTTTTTCTTTTATATTTTAACAATATTATATACATATGTCTGATATCATATTATTTTGTATTTATGTTTCATTTTTAATGTTTTATTAGTGTTGTTTGTTTTGACTTGAATCATCTTTAAAAGTAACATTATTTGATTTTTATATTGAGTTGATTTTATTAAGCGTTGAGCTGCTATGGGGTGTATGTATTGAATGGTGGGCGTTTAGTTATAGGTGTGTGTTATTGCCTGGCGCCGGGCCACGGCCGTTTTCTCGTGGGATCGCTTGGGTTGAAAACTTCAATCAGTTAATATATGACACGGTGCGATAAAACGTTTCGAGGTTGCGCATTTACTAATTAATATTGGCATTCGACGATTGGGACTAACCTAGCGTTTATGTATGTATTTTTCAATTAACGTTTAAGATGTTAAATTTTTAGCTAAACTTTAGAGTGGTACGGTAACCGAAATGTGATAAAATGGAATGGTGCTAGAACCAGAGTGTTAACGCGCTACGATTCGACTCCTATTATATTTAAATGTTTTAACGGTTAGGTTGCATTAAACGTAAGGGCATCTAGCATACCGGCCGGGTGCAGTCGACCCAGTCACCCCGCCGGGACACAAGTATGGATCGTTAGAGATTACAGTATCACTCGAGATTTTACCTTAATTTTTCCGAGATCTAAAATTTACTAATACATAAATAATTAATAATTACCTATAAGAGACAATTTATATGAATCTGATCCTTGCCTACCAAATATGAGACGTGAGAGCGAGTAGCCGGATCGAGTATCCGATAGAGAACCGAGAGTTTCCCTAACTTTGTTGTGGCGTTAGTGCTGTTTATTAGCTGTGAAAACGCAATTCCACTTGTGCAATTTTTGAAATAGTCATAAATAACTCATACTTAGCTAGATTATACAATTGTCTATTGAATATAGGGGCCCACTTAATTAAATAAGCACGAGCTCCTACGTCCCTTTAATTAACGATAGTCACCAAACATATTTCTTCCACAGAGATTTTATATTTACTTTAAGACAAAGATTTTTATACTTAATCGTAAAATGTGGGCGCTTATTATTTGATAGCATTTCATACTCAGTGCAATATTACTAGTTATTTAATTACGTAACCAAACTAAAGGATATTTTAAAATATATAATGATAATGAATAATAATATCACGAAGAGAGTAACTACCTATTTGTATTTACATATAAGTGAACTACTCCTATTTTTTATTTCTACTTAGTGAAACGCAGTCTGTTTGGGTTACGGTGATGTACAGGTTTTATAGCTGGTAATATTAAGATTAGCTTGTTTACCTCTGCCAATCGTAATAGTTATGTACTATTTAATAATTTATTGTCGCGCAAGTTATCGTGTATTGTTGAAATAGATCATAGCTATCCGATACGGGTCCTTATAGCCCATAGTCCGGGGCATCAATCGTTGTGAGCATTTCCCGACGTCAGCTCAAAGTCGAGTCCGCTCCTCTATTCGTTACTTTCGACTATCCATCGACTATATCAGGTCTTATATCGGAATATCACATATTAAGCAATCAAATTTCAAAATTCTAGTATAATAGATGTTGATAATCAGGAGTAACTTGTCGAAGGGCTAGTAAAAGCATTTTCGCATGCGACGCCCTACCGCGTCATCGCTTCATCAATCGTGGATGCATTTTATATGTACTATCTCGAGACCAATTTTAAATATTGAATTTGCTATAGCAAATCGATTGAATAGATCATAGAATATTATTTTAGATATTTTAGGTTAGGATACTATGATAGTGTCTGGCCAGAATATTTTGGAGTATCACATCGTTTGGCTCAGAAAATATCTACCTTTGATCTCTTTTCAGCTTTCAAAAAGTATGCAACTTAATAATTTTAATAATGGTGACCATTTTGGACTTAATTGAAAGCTAACTTTATGCCATGTGGAATTTAAACATAAGGTTAACGAATTTCTAAATTTAGTCTTATGAAATTGGGGTCTTGTGGACCTAGTCACTTATTTGGCCAATCTATTGAATATTCCAATTTATTGTATTTTAAAATTTACAATTGTATCACAAGGATGTGAACTAGGTAACTCTTGAATCAACGAAGTGCAGGACAAGCTAAGGTTATTTCAGGATAGCGATGGTCTAGTTATTTTTACTTTGTTCTTAATAACATTAGCCAATTTGTTATAGTGACGTATATCACAATAGTGTAATACTAATAGAGGGGGTGTCAAATCGCGTACCTATCATCCGACTTGTTAGTCTTGTTATATTATTACATGAAATTTTATGAACCATTTGTTGTTTATGAGTATTTTGTTTTGATGTCTTGGTTTGATGCCTCCGTTATTAATTTAAATAATTTTGTTTTATGCAAGCAGTTGATGCAATTTTTTTTTTCACATTGTTTGATGTTATGTAATGCAATTTTAACATGTTGCAAACTCCTGCATTTATCTGTTGTATTTATTACTAATTTTTACATTAAATTGTGGTTACAAATGTGTAGTTTCAGTGGTTCCACCTCGGTTTATATGCACGGCTGTATAATGTCGTATCGTATCCTATAGGTGTAAATTCGGTGGCAATGGGCGGGTTGTTCGCAGAGCGCGCGATGCGCGGTGGTGGGGCGCAGTACTCGTACCACAGCATGTTCGTAGCCGCGGCGGAGAGCGCAGCCCTCTGGCGCTGCAAGTCCTGCGGCAAGGAGGTCTCCAACCGCTGGCACCACTACCACTCGCACACCGCTCAGCGGAGCCTCTGCCCCTACTGCCCGGCCACTTACAGCCGCATCGACACTCTGCGCTCGCATCTGCGCCTCAAACACGCCAATATGATCATCAAACACTAAACTGACAACGCCATCCCACCGAATCATAAAACAATTGACGACACTAAACATACGTCGAATATTATCTCCGTTTCAAGTATTGGCTACCCTACATAATTATAAGCGGGAGCTAAGAATTAATACCTGTGAACACACCTAACAGTTAGCTGACTCTGTCGCTCCGATGTCTCGCTCTCTTTCCAACCAAACATTAACCTGAGTGAACCTAACCTGCATAAATTGCAGCTCAATCCCAGCTAGTTGGTAGCGGATACTTGCGGCGTATGTATTATTCCCATAACCAGATAACTTACAAAGAAATATCTCGACATCTGCTCCAACACACCTAATACGGCGGGCAACCGGCTACAAGTTGACTGAATAAGGCTGCGTACAATATTCACTAAAATACCAACCCGCCGGGCTGTGTCGCCGAGTTCGGTGTGTAGAGACCATTAGGCAAATGCACCATCAACAACATGCTTTTCTTGATAGAGTAAGACGCAGATGTTTTGCAGGCTGATCTCAAGCCATAAGCAAAAGGTTCGAGGCAGGTTAACAGGCAAGAATTCATAAATATTTGCGCCTGCTTGAATATAAATCAGGAAACTCAAAGACAAGTCGGATCTCGCCACCCGACCCCTACTTTGCACTCAAAACTTATTGTAAGTATAAACCATTTAACGCACGTTTTTGTGCATTTATTATTAAAAGTATTTATTATAATATACAAGTAATTTACCAGGGTAATATTAAAAGGAACGTAGTAAGTGTTATTCCCGCTTGTAATCTCGTTTTGACGCTAGGCGTTATGTTTTGAATCGATGTGCCCTAGAATGTTCTGGGATATATTAATTTGAAGTAGGAATGTAGGATTTTGCTATACCATGTTATCGAAATTGGATGCGGTGTTTAATGTGCATCGTGTAGCATACCTGCTTTGTTATACCTACCTAATAGTCTAGTCTAGAAATATGTAATCGCCCCTATATATCAGAATATAGAGGTCGTTGTGATTATTTGCTCGTAAAATTGCATTTAAAATGAAGAGATCGAGACTGAACTGACAACAGCTTGTGATTGATGCTAAAATGGAGGGAAACTTTGATCTGATGTAAATAAATTGTAAATAATTTGGCGTATTTTAATGTGGTATTGGAAAAATGTGGGACTTCATACGTGTTCAAAATTCCAATTACACATGACATGAAAACGATTAGCTATCGTTAGTTACTTCGAAATAATATTTTTGTATAAAATATTTGTCTGCATAAGCATTAACTGTTCTGAATATGCGTATGTAAATAATTGGAAAAATGTTGCCCAAATTTCTATAAATGGTGTCATTAGGGTTAGGCTATGCTGGTCATTCATCTTTAATATTCATATCACATAGGAAGTATAGATTTTAATTAATGTCATTGAGTAAAGGCACTAATCTATAGGTATAATATTTTATTGTAAAAACCACTTCGTATCTCTTCAACATTACAATAATCTTATTGCATCTAAAGAACTAACATTCTAGTCAGCTGAGTTGTGTATAGTCCATAAAATATATTCTTAAATATTTTTAAAACTCTTATTTGAAGAGCTGAGCCAAAATTAAATACTTAGTCACGAATTTACCGAGGCATTAGTAGTTGTAAGGTTCATTAACTATATTTTATATAGGTTCGAAGGACCAATTCATGCGGTCCATTCATCATTTATGCTTTGTGTCTGTCTATAATTATTGTCTGAAGTTTAGATGAATAAAGAAATTTAATCATAATAGTATTAACCCAAACTGTAGGTCTATGTATGCTCAGTATTATTAATATTAACGAGGTATTTGCTATCTTAACTTGAAAATAAATATTTTAATGTGAATCTTATGTAGGCATATGTGGACGCTCTTTGTGCTTGTCATGAAATCATCTATTTGTATACCTAGTATTATTGAAATAGATCTGATTTTATTGCTTTGTAGTGATAACCTATAAACTTTTTGTGTCAAACACAATTTTAGAATCATCACTTGTTGCTCACTCTTTATAATATCTTTCCTTTGATTTCTACAGTTAAAGGGAATAATCGTTAGATTTTTAAGGAATAATTGGAAGTTCAGTCTGTAAATAAATTCACTGTATCAATTATTTCGGATTTTCTTTTAAAACAAACTGTTATATATATTTTCAATTAGTTTAATTTATTTATTTATATTCGTATATTAAACACACTATAAACATTGCACGAATATAGGAAGCTTAAATATGACTAATCATAACTTTAATAGGTAGATAGATACAAAATAATTATTTAAACTTATTCTAACTATAATCGTATCGAATCAAACATGGCAAAAGATGGCAAGTTTAATTCGCATGCGCACAAGAGCATGCTGTCAAAGACATCAATCAATCAATCAATAACCAAAATTGCTTACCCGACCATTACATTTAATCTCGATAAATAAATAAAAAATGACTTAAAACTCTACCAATTAATGGCCGCTAACTAATCTGTCTTAAATACAGAAATGTATATAACATTTGTTTAATTATGGTATTATCTATCTATATATATACGCCAATATTTCTCAAGCAGCTGAAATTCCCAATACTGTATCCTTAATCCATTAGTATCGAGATGATCAAATATTGGGTTTGTTACTTATTTCTACTAATAAATCAGTGTTACAATCTTATGTTAATAGGTAGGGCAGTACAATTAAAGGTTTGCTTACACTTGGCAAGTCGGCCTGACGTCACCTACAAGGCCACGTAGATGACGAGGAAAAAATAAAGATCAACTTCCGCCTTGACGCTCTCTGTGTTACCACAACTTTAAATCAATTGAATTGATTCACATTGGCTACCAACGTGTACCTAATTGGCAACTTTCAAAAAGAAAATCATTCGATTATCTTCTCGTGGGATAAAATATATATCAAGTTAGCCCTGCTGAACTATCACAGTTTAAAATTTACAACTACTAGTTAGAGAAATGTGTTATTAGGTAAACCTATCCTTAATTTAGGAATCTCATCTTTAATTGCTGCCTGTTGGGACATACTAGCGCAATTTCTCACATAAAGGTTACAAAATGCTGTAACACTGGTTGAAACTAAGCCACATGGTAAGTAACTTTCAATTCAGAACATTGACATCAAAAACTCATATCATTAAGGCTATAATTATGTCCATGTAAGTATGCAAGATAATAAAGGGTGCTCCTTATGTAATCGTAATCGCAATTCGCGCCAAAAATTGTGAAGATCAAATTCCATGACTGGTCCTATAAGGAGTATTTTTGAATGGACCACCCTTTTATGACAAACTTAAGGTGTAGTTATTGTGTATTGGATGTATTCCAAAACTACACGCAAGAATAGCGATACTGGGACGTAAACTTCAATTACAATAGGATCTGTCGACAATGGTGTTATCAACTAGGTACTCTCACTCAATCAATGTTTAGTCTTTCCACTTTTCCACTGTCTCCGGGACTTTCTACAATAACACTGGATTCGCTAACAGTGTTTCTCTGTGTTTTTGCTGAAGCCTCTTTGCTACTTTCTTGTTCGTCGTCCTCTTCAGATTCATCCTCATCCGAGTCAGAGTTTTGTTTGCTTTTCTTGTTCTTGTTGAACTCTTCTTCCATTTCTTTGAATTTCAAGGTCAGGTATCTGTGAAGGTGGAAAATTGTTTCATAGACTTATTAACTCAAATTAGTAGGAAAGTTGTCGATAGGTTCATGGCCAATGCTTCTGGTCTAGGAAGTACAAACTTGAAAGGGTATATATAATTTCTGGCAAATTAGGTTTTACAATCACTTCCTGCTAAGGCTAAAGGGTTTTACTGTACTGCCTTTTTTCTTGCATGCGAGGTCAATACCAAAACACTCAACTTTATGTTGAAACGTTCACCTCCTACATAAGGATACCTATTGAAAAGTTAATTATTACCTAGAAGGTCTATGTTCAGCACAAAATCTAAGAATACAACTCACTTATCCACCAACGGCCCGCTGTAATCTTCAGGGAACTTAGGAGAGTGAGGCAGGATGTATTTGTACAGGCTCTCATTGAGTACGTAGAGCTGTGTAGTAGAGTCGCATCTGACGTTGAACCACCAATCGCAAGTCAGGCCTGCTTGAGAGAAGATGGTCCCGTTTGGACAGAGGAAGGAAGCCTGCCCGCCGTTGAGATCGCAGTAATGCCACACCTAAAATTTTACGGATTGAGTAAGTATAGCAATGGTGATCAAATGAGGAAAGCGCCGTAAGTACCGTAGTAAACGTTTAGCAACATTATGCTCATAAATATGCAGCTAAACGTATAACAACTAGACGTGTAAGCAAATTATGCAACAATCGTAAAGCAGGATATTTCAAGGTCTTAAAAATATTTTTACCAACTAATAAGGAGGTTACGGTGTAATATTGTTGGAATAATTGCATAACCTTAGTAGTAAGTAGGACTGTTATGCTATGCCGATATTGTGTACTTCCTCATATTACATTTTAATCCAGCTGTATCAGCCGCCCCGGTAAGACGGTTACGCAGAGAACATCAGGCCTAACTTAACCACTTTTCATTCAACGTAAGAACTGGCTCAAGTTTTTATCAGCCTCCACACCGAGGCAATATTATTATGCATGCCAGAATCAGAAGGAAACGAAACTTGTACATGGTCAGTGCCCATTTTGAGATACGTCTTTTGCAGGGTGCGTTCACGGTGGCTCTACCTACTTATATTATATACAATATGTACTATGTTAAGAAGGTACCTTTCGAACTCCATAATTGGTTTTATAAATAATGCTGAACAATTCACAAAGCATCATCGTTGAACTTATGGCTACCTACTAGATAACTAATAAACTTAATACAATAAACTACACTTGAAGAAAATATCTTCAGATTGTAGAAACATCGATGACCTCTGTGGCACGGTGAGCGAAGGTCCGCTTGCGTAGCAGGAGGTTGCTGGTTCGATTAACGCCTCCCGCAAAGGTCTGTACGATCTGTAGTTTTTGTACCGGGTGTTCTGGTGTCTGCTATAATTGGTAAGTTGTCTCCTATATTATACTATAAATAATATTTGTTTATTTCATGTGTTGTGTTCATTATATCAGTCATCTAGTACCTACCCATAACACAAACTCTGCTTAGCTAGATGATTCTCTATGAATTTGTCATATGCCCTCGGGGCAAATTCTATAAACAAAATCAAAATCAAAGTGCTTTATTTCCTTTAGACCTTACAGGACTCTTGGACACGTCACAAAATACAAGTTGCTTAGATAATAAAAATGGGAAATAAAGTGATCACTTTGATTCATTGTTCACTTCAATCTTTTTAAGGTAAAGTAAAGAAGCGAACAAGAAACCTTTACCTTGTTAGCTTGTTAGTTTTCGAGTTAGATCAAAACTCGTCCCAAACTTTTTTGTCATCTAGATAATCTGATAGGGTATTTTATAGTAAGCCTTTTTGTAAAGAATATTTTTGACAATCCGTTTGAATTTATTTATAGATAATTCAAACGGATTGCAACTCATTTGGAGTTTTGTTGTAGAAGCGTATACATTGCCCTTTAAAAGATGCATTAATCTTTTGTAGCCTAGTAGTGGGTACAGTAAGTTTATTCTTATTTCTAGTATTTATATTATGTATATCGCTATTTTTGACGAATTTATTGATATTTTTATGAGTATACATCAAGTTTTCATAAATATACTGACATGCAAACGAGGTAATGTATAATGATTAGTAATTAACGGGTATTTACCGCGTTTTTAGGGTTTTGCCATCGGTTGCAAAACCCTTATGAAATCGCTTTGGATCTGTTTTGTGTTTTGAATCCTTAATATCTCAGAAACTACTGCAGCTATTGACTTGAAATTTGAAATAATAATACATTTTGTGCGCCCGCACATACTTATAGAAAAATAAATGAAAATAAATGAAAAATCAATATGAAGATTTTCCATACAAATTTTGAAATCGAAATTTTAAATGGAACGTACAAAGTCGAAAGTGGTATCAAATGAAAGGTACACGTTTGTAAATTTCAAAATAGTTTTTGAAATTTCGGTAGATTTCATACTTTTTAAAATATTTTGAAAATGGTCAAAAAAATGACCGTTCCCCCCCCCCCCCCCTATCTCCGAAGATTGCAGAGCGATCGACGTGATATGTACCAAGTGTTTGTAGGTATTGATCTATATTTTATAGGAAAAATATAAAGAAGTCTGTAAAAATAATACTTTTTGAAATATGGTCAAAAAAGGGCGGGAAAAATTTCTAAAGGGGTGACTACCCCCCCGAGTTGGATATCAAATGAAAGGTATTGGTTTGTACATTCCAATGCAGTTTTTGAAATTTCGATAGATTTTATACTTTTTGATATATTTTGAAAAAGGTCGAAAAATTGATCGGTACCCCCCCTCTATCTCCGAAGATTGCAGAACGATCGATTTGATATGTACCAAGTTTTTGTAGGTATTGATCTATATTTTACAGGAAAAATATAGAGAAATCTGTAAAAATAATACTTTTTGAAAATGGTCAAAAAAGGGCGGGAAAATTTTCTGAAGGGGTGACTACCCCACCGAGTTGGGTATCAAATGAAAGGAATCAGTTTGTCCATTTTAATGCAGTTTTTGAAATTTCGATAGGTTTTATGCTTTTCGAAATATTTTGAAAAAGGTCGAAAATTTGACCGTTCCCCCCCCTCTATCTCCGAAGATAGCAGAGTGATCTATATAAAATGTACTAAGCGTTTGTAGATATAGGTCAATATTTTACAGGAAAAATATAGAGAAGTCTGTAAAAACAATACTTTTCGAAATATGGTCAAAAAACCAATTTTCATACAATGGGGGCTATTTCATTGAGAGCAATATCAAATCAAAGGTATGGATTTCGACAATTCAAAACAGGTTTTAAAAATCGTCTAAGTTTCATACTTAGTGAAATACGTAGAAAAAAGTCGAAAAAATAATTGTAGGTACCAACCCACTTACCTACCCACTAATCTCTGTAGTAACTGTAATAGTAGGTAACTGCAGATCTTACAAATATTAGTCCCGAGGCGGGAATCAAACCGCAACCTCCTGCGTTGTAAGCCCACCGCGCTAACAGGTCGTCAATATACGTACCTACCTAAACGACAAAAGTTCAAAACCCTCGGCGCGCGAGTTACACTCGCACTTGTCGTACTTGTTTTTTTTTGTTTGCACTCTGTCGTGGTCACGATATGAGGTAATGCATGTACCTGACAGCGTGTTTCAGTATCCGCGAAGAATCCTTTATATCGTTGAGATTTGCAATCGAATTTTGTTGAAGGAATTGTTGTGAGAACAGGGTAGTCAATGCCTGGCCGACCCGGTGTACCACCTTCTTCATCAGACACCAGCGGCTGTGGGAATCGCTGGCTCGTACTGCCTGGGTGATCTGAAAAGAGTATGGGTTAAAATATCTATTTGTTATGTGATTTCTATCGATAAATACATTGAACTTCGTACCATCTTCATATTTTTTCTTTTTACTCCTGTATAAAACAAAAAATATATACTGAAATCAGTCCAGTCGTTCTCGAGGTTTAGCGAGACAGTAATAGACAGCAATTGATTTTCATATAATAGGCACAGTACAGACTAAGGATCTGGGTGGTTTTAAGTTTCGTCAGTGCTAAGTATGATTTGTATCTACAACTCACCGTCTAAATGTTGCGATGGAATATCCACGTCAGCAAGATACCGATCTTCGTTTAATTCTGGATCAATCTCTGGGGTTGGTGTCGCAGCATTGGAAAGCTTATTCAGCTCAACGACTACTTTAGGAGCTATGAAAGGCTTCGGAGTACTAAGTATTGGGCCGTCTGCTTCATTCGGGTGTTCAACGGATTTTAGAACATTTAAAACTTGCAGTAATGTTTTTATCGAAGATGCGACATTTTCTCTCGTAATCGGTTTCGGAATAGACTTGTTCAACTGCAGTGAATTCAAAAGCGATGCCAACGAGACCGTGTTGGATGTTTGTTTTGCTGGTTCATATTGGGGCTCATCGACAAAGTACTGATAGTAATTAGGCTTCGCATTTGCTATTGATTGTTGGGGAACTGACTGTACTATATGTGCAGGTTGCTTCACAGTCTCATAGTTTTCTTCTGCCTCAGGTCTTTCCGGTTCAGTGGATGCGAAAATAGGTGCTTCTGTTGTATATTCTGGAGGAGTAACGATCGGCCTGAAACCGCTTTCGATCACTGGTTCCACTGCTATGGACGGAGGCCGTTGCTTCTCGTAGTAGCTTTCTGATACAATCGACGGGTGCTTCCTTACATGTTGGGTATTCTCGTAAATTAACTGAGGCCGTACTGGCCTCGGTTTCACGTGGAGCTCTTGTGGCACTAACACCGTTGATACTATAACAGGCTTCCGCGCTTCAAAATATTCTTTTTGTGGAACTACTTTTACAGGTGGTGTTTGCTCGTACGGAATCAATTTGTATCTTGGCTCCTTTTCAGGCAGATAATATCTTATATTCGGAGTATCTTCGTTGTAAAGATTAAAGAAAGGTTTTCTAGTCGATGGCCCAAGGGGTTTTGATAAAAATCTTCTGGAATCGTAATTTTGGTTAATTTGGATATCAGATAGGAATGGATTGTTTGCAGATGTTTTCTCAGCATTTTGATAAACAGGCCCTGTATAGACTTTATTGTCCTTGTAAAAGACTTTAGTTGGATTCGCTGATGCGATATTATACTGAGTCAACCTGTTGCCTTGGAACCTCGGTATATTCCGTTGAGATGGGTAATATATTTTCTTCGGTTGTCTTTGAATATCCGCTATTTCTTTTGCTTCTACTATCTGAGCCTTTTCTACCTCCACGTTCCTTGTGCTATCTGTAGTAGGTGTCGCCACATCGTTCGCGTAATAGAATGTCATGTATGGTATCAATCTTCTATATCTTTCATTCAAAGATAGTTTTGTGGAATTTACAGCGCGCGCTGTATTTCGACTCTTCTGGTAATTAGTACTCTTTACTGTAGTATCTGCGTTTGATGTCATTGGGACGAATCCTTTCTGGACATCCACCATCATGCCTCCTATCATTTTCACCGTTGGACTGTTTCCATTTGGAGATATTGAGATTGATGTGGTGACAGCGGGTAAAACTGTAACAAAGAAAACGTTTATCAACGGTTATTTATTTACAAAATCAACAGTTTGGAGATGTTTTTAAACAATCTAACTTTTAAACAAACTAAACTTAGCACAATATAATATGGATAGGCACGTGTTACGTTTGACCGTGTTATAATTTCTCATGTTCGTAAATGCACACGACAGACAATGTGCCTCGAGGTCAGTAGTGCTTTTCAACTTGACATTGGACAGATTATTATTTTTATCCAAGTTAGATTATGGCTATGATATTATGAAATATATGACGGTATTATCACGGAACTCGCTGCCACTAATGTACAGTGGCGTTCGTTGTTAGTACACCTGTAATGGTTTCAAGTAAATTTCTATAAATACAGAACTATTTTTAAAGTAGAACCTTAGGGTAAAGTTAAAATAAAAAGCCATTTTATAATAACAAAATAAATTTTATCATAATTTCTAAAGACTTTGAACATGCCAGGCTATTCCGCTATCGATGAACGCCCACTATACTCGTAGGTACCTACCTAAAACATTCTCCTCGTACCTACCTATTCCATGACATTACCAGGAAAATGTTTGCCAGCATACCACACGTATAATGCAGCAATATATTAACTATCCATTAATAAGTAACGCATAGCTTTTACTTTCGCGATAAAATCATGTCGCAAGCTTGCAAGTTCTGTACAAATCGCTATTTGCTATGTTTACTCGTAGATACTACGAACCTATTAATGTGCAAAAAGCCTTTGTCCTCAGTTCGATATAAAACTCCGGAGATCTATGATAAAACTAGATTCAACTGCTTAGCCAACGTTTTAAATTAGACACAATTACCTGTATTCATTACATGATAATTTAGGAATTCCTTGACCCATCAACAGAATTAGTTAAGCATTGTTGTGAACTTCCTTAATAGCCTTAAAGTTATAATTATAAATTACTAGCGGTCCGCCCCGGCTTCGTAAAAGTATTTAACAAAAGTCTTAAAAATGATATATTTTTTTACACGTTCCTATAGGTAGTGCAGTTGGTTTACAGGCCCTTATCTTTTTTGAAATATTCTATATAGCTGTATAGATATGTTCATCAGTGATAATGATAATGTAGGATTATAAAAGAATTTTTCAAACCGGTCCAGTAGTTTCGGAGCCTGTTCAATACAAACAAAAAAAACCTTAATGTTTTGAATTGAATGATATATCTATCCTCTTATAATATTAGTACCTATAGAAAAATTGGCACATATAGGTACTAAAGATCTCGCATCAGATGAGATTTGAAGGTGGATGAAAATATTTTTATTAAAAAAAACAGTCTTGCTTATAAATCCCTCGTAATTTGATAGTAAATCGTGCATTTAAACACTTCGTGAGCTGATACAACATCAGTAATAGTTGGTAACAGTTTTGTCACGCGTTATACGTCTCCAAGCAAACGATCCCTTTTGATTTAGATGTGGGCCTTCAGTGATTTACTGGTCGAAAACTACCGACAACGGTTGCTCAAGAAATACTGTAAATATAATGACCAAGACGAATAAGTTATGCGCCTCTCGTTTTCCGTTTTAATTAGATTTCACAATTGTTTCAAGCAAGCATTTTTGTTATTTATTATAGCAGCAGGTAGTCAGTACCTAAATTTAAATTTTAAAGGTTTCAACATCCCTAAAGCGTTCATGTGTGTGCCTCTACATGTGAAGATTAATGTCAGAGCATATAAAATAGCAATATAAATGTTAAATTACTTTATTTATGATTTATGCAGCCGATAATCTGTTTTATCGTCGATTTGCTAGCTTTTAATTTAAAGTTACTACACAATTGAAACAATTAGATTGCGATTCAATTAATCATCTAATTGAGTTCACCTTGGTGGTATAGATCAGAATGGTATCTTACTATTTTCCAATGCGATTGCGAAGTAATAGGTCCGTTTATGGTGAGAAGGTACTATCTTATTAGGTACCTACTCAAATTGTGATTAATGCATGTGGCTGAGTTTAAATATAATTCTAACGGAAATAAAACAGACACTGAAAAATGCTTTAAAAGTTCCCTTAGTTGGAATCTTCGACAAAATTAACATTCACACAGCAAAAGGAAAATCAAGGAATCAAAAAGACGTTAAAATTGAAGATGTAAAATTAATCTAGCTGATGTTTAATTCCAAAGTCAATTTTTAATTATTTGTGTTTTAATTATTTATTTCATTGGCAAGTCTAGGCAATTTTTTTCTCATTTGGCATTCAAATATTTGACCATTACATACATGTTGCACTGTATCTCAAACTGTGCCGTATAAATTATATTGGTCTGAAGTTTGTAACTTAATATGTAATGTGGAAACTGTGAAGATTTGACTCACAGAAACTTCACATTAAGTAGCTATCTAGTATATTTAGAAATTTACCTAGGTGAATATAAAGGCTTGTTTCCTAGGCCAAATGGTGCCTAGGAAACAAGCCTTTATCTGTGTCCGAACCTCCAATTATTTAGCAGATTCAGATTTTTCTATTGCCGTACATAAAACAGAGTAGGTACAAAGGTAGGTGGTAAGTGTAGGTATATAAAGGTGCCTTAATTAAATGCTGGGGCTACAACTCGTCAAAAGATGATAAAAATAATAATTTTGCATTAGAGGAGCCACTTTTAAGCCTACAATCATATTCTACATTACTCTAAGTTAATAGGTGATGATACCAAGATGATGTTACTAAAGATTCAACTAAAACGGAGCTTGTTACAAAGTTGTAGACTTATTATTTTGGTCAGCTTTTTTGCAAATTGATTCGATGCTGGGTTGACTAGCATGTTTTTATTTCGCGTTCTACGTTTCCTACAACTCCCCTTATAGTGTTATTTATTATCACATAATAATAACCTGACGCACTTTATAACCTCCATTATATATACCTACTGATGGAGCTGATAGATATTGAACTTGGCATCGTGGTTACCATAGAGATAGGTATATAAATTATAAAGGCACCGTTTCGATACTTTCTAGAAACAGACACCTAATCGAAATACCTAAATTAGAACAGTGAACGTCAGACCACATATCAAAATGATTAATATTTAGAGAGGCTGATCGTGTATCGAGACGGAGCCTTGGAGAAGTGACTGGCTCGGATAAAAGATCCGCATCCTGACTGGCTGTGCACGCTCGCAAGTGTACGTACTTGCAGGGGTCTACATTTATCAGAAGTTTTTTGAGCTGATCATATTTTTCTCATTTTGCAGATATTTTTTTATCTCTTTATACAAAGAAAATTACAATGAAAGGAAATAACAGAACCAAATTAGAACTAGTATTAACAATTGAGCCAACTGCAGACTGTTGCAAACAATCTATAACTCAACTGATCCATATCAATGTCCTACATTGATGTATTGAATTTTTGAAACAAGACTTTCCCTTCAAGCAATACGAATATTTGCAATAGGTACCATACATGTGGAAACGCAGTTTTACGTTTAAGGTATAACAATATTTCAATCCTACTCGGTACCTACTAAAGTCAAGTCACCGATAAAAACACTATTGCCTTCCTATCCTTGGCTAGTCCATATCATCTTAACAGACTGGCGTTCATTTAGGTGCAATACTTTGATATGACGTGAGCTAACTCCATGAAAGAGCTCATTCATACCTTGACCTACGGGTTAACAAGGAACGCCCTTTCAAACTGTGCCATTCAGCAACAACCAGTCAACACAACTCCAAAGTTCAACTTAGGTCTGTAGGGCATCCAGATAATAACTCCACGATTAGGCAGACCTACTGTCTAGCGGCGAATAATTGATAGGTACAATACAAACGGTCCAGAATGGTTAATCAGTGATTGACAAAAGGATTTGTATAGCACTCGAAATAGATCATGTCGTAATTTGGTCAGCGAGAGCTTGAATTAGTCTACAAGACATCCAAGAAAAAGTTTGGCACGACTTAGATTGACTTTTATCTACAACGTAAAAAATTATAAGGCTTACGAGCACGGAATCCCCGCCTTAACATTTTATACCTAATCGAGCAACATTAGCTAGAAGACAAAAGCAATAAATCCTGAATTTTATTATTATTTACTATTTTATTAGACTCGTACGCGGTGAATACCTAGTTATGTCGCCTATCCGACACAGGATCTTTTTGCAGCAAATATTTCCCACAGTAGACTCTATAGGAAACATGATTATTCATACATACAACGATCGTTGCAGTCATTTGTTTTGCAAATCAAGCCTATGCGGCGGCGATGTAAACGAAACAAGATTAGCCATAGACAATGAACCTCCAACCGACCGACAATGCCAATATCGGGTGACCTCGCACCGTGAGATCGGTTAACCAGATCGTTATGAAAATGTTCGGTTCCGTTAGAGTTAAGACCGGCTATATGTATTAGACAATGAACAGTAGGTAAGCACTTTAAAAAGCTGCGCGGGTTTTTCTTTTCTAGTGATGTTTTTGAACCCGGATCCTCTTAGACAAGTTGGAATAAAATTACGTTCAGCCTGTCTATTTTCCGGTTGGCCATTTTCTTTTAAAAACATAATACAGATAATATGCAGCGATAAAACCTATGATAAAATACTAAAAACATCATAAGTGGACGCCATTTTATTTAGTAGCATTTTATCTTGCACGGGTCTAACTTCTTTCTAACTCTCTGGCGATTTATCTAAACCACGGATCATAGGTGGTGTGGTGATTGTTATTTTATGTCCCGTGAATGGCGGAATTGCATTTATGTCAGTCATTGACAGATATCCAAGGTTTTTCTCTTGTCCTAATAATTCGATCGGTCATACACCGATCATATTTTATAACACACTTTTTATGCCGAAGTGAACGCACAAGGATATTATTAACGCTATCGACCACAGAATATAATACCTATCAACAAAAAGCATGCGCCATCATACGATAAGTACTACGATAAGGACTAAAATGCTAGATTAATTAGAATAGGTTTATCTGTCTATAGGGCCTAATCAGCCTTTCGGTTTAGCATCTTCCCCTAATGAAAAGAGTCATTAAGGCGTCCATCAGGCTCTGAAGTCTATGTTAAGCAGTATACTCGCCTAGTGTAGTATAGATGATCATAATTTAGGGCCTACCCCTGTAGACTGTATGGTTTCGTGGATTCATTACCAAATAAGTCCTCCGTCCTCGGAAGAACCCTGCTCAAAGAACAGGAAACGGGTGGCTTCCGTCACGTAACGTTTTCACATTCTCACAAAAGACAATACCTAAATGGGTCGTAATATTAGGCAACTCGTGTCACCCGTAGACACGCCTGATGGTCACGCTTGCGCTTGGCGGGACGAGCACAATGCGTGATGAGTTTAGATCACAGATTGCTAAGTGTGGTACCTTAGATCACGGAGTACATGGAAGTGACTATCTTATAATGGAACCATTGTGTTGGCGCTAAATGTTCTTACGGAGATTTATGCATTTCTACCCAAAATTCACAATACCGTACAATACTACACAGACATTATAACTGACTCTGCTTCGGCGCTATTGAATTTGATCTGAATATAATTGTCGCTATTGTAAGGCTATTTAATATGTTACTCATAAGTTAAGAGAGCAATAAAGTATTTATTGCTATTATAATTCACGGGAAGCAGAATTAATCGAATTTTAGAGCTTAATAAGGAGGGCGAAATTCAGGAATATTAATCTGTAAATTACTTAGGAAAAATAAAGTAAACGTAAATTAGGTAGGTATTAATGATCTCATTGGATATCAGCCTCTACCCATTGTATAATACATAAAATGATTAAGTGGCTTTGTCTATTGCTCCAAATCCTAAATCATATCCGTTTTGGCTCGTTTTGGACATTGCCAAGGTGAAACTGTATCTTTAGCTACAACCGGACACACATAATGCAATTTCAATGTTCAGACTCCGGATTACGAGTCGTGATAATTAACCACCAATCACAATAAACTTCGTAGCAGGATGTGAGTCTACAAAAAAAGAAATGCTTGACGAATAAACCATGGTAAATGTCAATAAAAAGTTTAAATTATACCTACCGGGGTGTTACATCAGATTTTATTCAAGAAAACTTTTAAGATATCCAAATTTTTATCGAAAGAACCTAATACAAAATTCTACGGCACAAGTTCAAGATTATCCGTTGTGTAATCAATACGCAGATTTGCTCTTATATAGATTCGGTATTTTCCATTAATACACAGTACCTAAACAAGTCCGTTCAAAACAGTTACCTATCGACTTGGAAATTAAGCCCTCAAACTATAGTTTGAGGGCTCAATTTCTCTCTGTACAGAGAAAGCTCGAAGACATGTTAGGAACATCTATTTAAATCAATTTACATCTTCAATGATCTTTTCATCGTACTGTAAGAATAATAATGTTTAGATATATAATGTAAGATTAAGACTAATGCTAGATGGATAATGTGACAGAATTGAGACATATCAATTGCATAATTAGCATGAATCGCATGAATCTGCCAAACTTCGAGAAAGTCTTATTAAAGTGAAAGCGAAACGGGGCACAGTACGACAGACCAAAACGGTTATTACATAAATCGGGTCTTGTATACCGATTAGGTGAGATTGTGTGGAACCGCTAGTGGTCAAGACGGACTCAGTTTCTTAGTCGAGTGAACAATAAATTGGTGTCAAGTGTTTTGTATCATTGGCACGTAGGCCTATTCTAAGCAGCTGCAATAGCTTTGAATCCACTGCAGAAGCGGTTTCGATCGACGATTCTGTTGCGATAAATTTTACCTATTACACTTTAGCTATCCAATTATGTAGAGTCGTATGTAGATACCCGAGCAATTAAGCCATTTAGCAGTTATTGGTAAGAGTCGAGAAGGTATGTTTCGTATTTTCTTCCAATTATCATCTGCAGGTGAATTTTACAGACTGCTGGGTGTAGGTCTTCGAAAGAACCTACTATTCTCTATTCTGTGCAAGCTGCATGCATCTATTACCGAGCGCAGTTAATGTATTCCTATGAAATTACTACAGAAATCTGGAGAAAAATATAAATCTATCCAGATATCTACAGATTAGAATCAGTATTTGCATCCAACGCTAAGCACAATCCGATAGTCCAAAAGTTACCTTCTCTATAATCCAATTTCGCCGGAATAGCAAACCAGATTGAAACAACTCCTTTCTAGTTTTCCGATCCAGCCGTCCTTTTGCATACAAAGCAGCTCTATCCAACGGATACGTTGCTATCTCAGCATATGTTTTGGAAATCTATACAGAAATTTGCGTAAATTGTAACGGAGATATGGACTACAAACCTGAGAATTGTCACTGTTCGAAAATCAAACATAACTACGGTTTTAAGAAAATGCCTTTAACTTTGCTTGTCAGCCATGTTCTGTTGACCAAGTTAGACGTGGTAGTTACCTTCTTTGTGAATCATTAAATTTAAAGCATTTTGTTAAGTAGGTACGTACTACCTATGTCAGCTACGTGATAGTAGACTAACAGAGTTTATGTTTGCAAGAACATTTGAAATGTTTACTTACCGATGTAGAAATTATAGAATCAATATGCTAAATTCAATGTGCCGCAACAAACCAATCTATAACAAAATTAGTTGTGACGAAACATTACTTCTTCCACGTTCTCTCAAGCAAGTAATTGTAAATGAACTAGGTCAAGAATACCTTCCACATATCATCCTCATGCATTGTCTTCTGTGCTTTTCATATCTGGATTAATTGGTCTATTATTTCAATGGGTTAATAACCACGGCGTGGGACTGTTTTGAAAGCATCAATCCGGACAGGTGTTTCGCGTATTATCCTAAATTGCTTTAATTGATACTTTAGTCCGAGTTTGATCCACTGCTCCCTATCTGTTCCATTGTTTCTGAATCGTGTCGAAACAAACGCTTACGAGAGTACTTTCGAATGCCTCAATGAATTCTGAATATATTTACCTGTGGTGTTACGAATATCGTCGTAATTAGAAAGGGCAGCCTCATTATAAGCGGCGGTGGAGCGTCAAAATTATGCTACTTGCGAATGATTGATATGATGGCATACATTTTTATTGATGGGTGGTAGAAGCACCAAGCCACTTTGTTGCATAATCAAAATATTAACCCATCCGTTGATTAGTTCTACTTTTGTTCACTTCTCCAATTTTTTTATACCATTAAACGTGAAGAGTATCTGAACATACCAAGAGCTTTCCCAGTTCTCTAGAAATTTAGCTGCAGGAATTTCGACCTATAAATTAGCTGCTAGACCAGAAAATATGTCCATCGGTTATAATAATTCACGCCGAGGGCTATGCAGAAATCGCAGGGCAGCAGACTGTCGCAATTCTGTTAAGCTGAAAGTAGGCCACTACCTGTCTCCACTTCATTATTAGTGAGCCCTTTTACAAGTTATCTAGTCTAGATGTCCTAGACGATTAACGAAATAAACGTTTGGAAATTGCGGCCGGGACTAATAAGTGAATATTCGAATAAATAAATGTGAGTTTCAAAAAAATCCTATTGTCTCGTCTCTGCAACCTACTTTGCAAAGTTTTTACTTACTACCTTGAATTTTCTCTTCTTGGAAGTTTTGACTGTAGGAATACAATTGTGTACATTGATAAAGTTTCGACACACTACTACCTATACCATTACTATTCTAGGTCTCTTCTTTATTGGTCTATGCAACGTACATGTATAAAAACTCACTAGGTCAATACATTGGGTGGGACCAAATTAACTATGCTCGTAAGAAAAGATTAATCATCATATATACTTCTGCAACCTATCAAATTACAGTGTCGGTTTTGCAAATCTGATCCTAGATGATTTCGTGGAGCTGGTTTTACTACAACAATCACTAGAACATCACAAGCTGTACAGGTTCTTCTAATATTACGAAAGTCCGCGCAAAGTTACACTAATTGGTAGGTACACACAATATTTATTTATGGACAATCCATACCGCATCATTTAGCCCTCAGCTAAGCAGACTAGATTACTGATATACTTAATACAATACATTAGATACATATTTTGTTTATTATATTTATGTACCTACATTGAAAACGCTGCCCAACGCGCCACAGAGGTCGTCACTTAGTAAACCATTGAGTAACCATTTATTTCGAAATTGAGTGATTAATCAATGAAATTACAACTAAACATCGTATAACGAAAAGTAAATAAATATATCCGTAAAGCGATTCGAAATTTATTATGATGAGCTTTGACTTATTATAACATCTTATGAATAAAGATGAGCCTAATTTTGGACTCTACATTTGAGTAATTTGTCATCATTATCTATTTATTTTAAGTGATTTCTAAGAGTTATATAAAATAACTATATATGCATCGATAATAGTTATTCAATTGCATTGTTAAAAAAGAGCGCTATTAAGCTCATGCCTATGTCCAGTTGTGGACTAACATAGGCTGATGATGATGATGATAAAGTCATCCAATATTTCGGCCAGTTTCATGGTATCACGGAAAATAACACGTTAAAAATTACTTTAGTGTGAATAACAATGATAGTTTCAAAAGTTTTATGATGATGATGATTTAAAAAACTCATTTTATTTGATTTATAAGAGATTGAAAAATGACAACTTGAAACCATAAAAATCTTTGAAAAACAGTAATTAAATTAACCATGTAGGTAGGAGATCAATGTGTGCTGCATTAGTAAATGGGTCCAGGCTCAGCATAATGCCCACTGTTATGAAGAGAAGGCGCTGTTATTCTGCCTAGACCAAAAACATAGTGTTTAATGTGGTTATACCAATACCAATCATGCGCAAACACTAAAACATCTGTTAATGCATTAAATAATATTTAAATGATGGTGCGATAAAGAGGAGTAAGAAATAAATTATCGTATCAATATTTTTTTCTTTCTCTAAATCTACAAACTATGGTTGTACTCAATAGGGAAAGCTCTAGCAAAAACGCTGTCTTCAGTAGAAGACAGCGTTATTGCTAGAGCTGAGCTGGTCCTCTTTGTAATTTGTGGTAAAAAAAATACATTTTCAGTTTCAGCCATCTATAAATTTACTGCTAATTTGACAAAAGCACCCACAATAACGCCAAGTAAACGCATTCCGTGTTCGCACATTGTAAAGTAATACCGGCTTATTCGTCAACTCGTTCGAATGATTCACACGAGTTCGCGCGAGTTGGCACCTTCTGATTTTACCTTCTTTTTCTGTCGTCAACTCGCTCGAACATGATAAACGTGTTTTTGTACAGTCGCACTCTTTAATTAGTAGAACATTACAAACGCGTGTCGCACGCCTGATTGTTCTGGAGTCAAGGTGAGGTTTGTTTACGAAAGCTGCTATTGTTACTACGGTTCTCACCATCAATCACAAAACTCAACATTGTAGTAGGAAGACTACTTTGGGACAAGACAAGGTAAACTTACTACGATTGACAGTCCTGAGGATCTGACCTTGCAACTGTACTTCAAAATAATATAAGAATATAAACTTACTTGTTTGTATTGTTGAAAAGAATTTGTAAACCAACCACATTAATCTATTTTATTTTAATTCTTTACATTTTAATACAACGTCTTACGTCTCTATTCAAATATATCGAATCGAAAGGGACACAGGGAACAGAATGAACCTTCTCGGTACCGATATTCTACATCGATCTTTAAGGGTCGATGCATTTGGAAGAAATTTCACTTTTAAGAAGATACCTGTATCTTAAACGGTACCTATCATTAACGCCCGTGCTGACACATCGGAACCGAAAAACATCTTTGCACCAATGAAGGGCTGCATTTTTTGTAAAAACCAGATGCTCTAACTCTCTAAAATACGCAATCCATTGTTGCGTTTCCTTTTATTGTGCCAAATGGGACTCTTAGTCGGTTTATTAGAGTAGGTACACCAATTAGCCGAAACGAAATATTTAATTTGGTTTAGAGAATTAGAATAGGCCCCTTGGTCCAGGTGAACACCGGCATCCCGACGCATGCTATCTCGACAAAAAAAACAAAAGTGAACGCAATCCAGACGCACTGCATCTCGACAAAAACACAAAGTGAACGTGATCGCGACGCATGAAACCGGACACGTGGTAATGGTCCAGATTTCGTGCTAAAGCTAATTTGTAAATTTCCGAACAAAACAAATAAAACGTGACAGCTATTGTCAAGAAATGCGGTAGAAAGGGCTGATAATGACAAAAATTACAGGTACCGTTAAAAAAGGCAGGTATTGTTAAAAAAATCTTTTTGTGTTCAATTTCCCAATTAACACCGAAGCAGCATTCGCAACAACTAGTGCTAACATTAGCTTATATACAACTAATAAATATTATGTAATGCTGGACAATCCTCACAGCATCATCTAACCCGAAGCTAAGAAGAGCTTGTTTTATGGGTACTAGATACACATAATGTAGTTTTAGAAAATACATATTTGCAAATAAAACATAGGCTTTTTGTCCCGGCAAAATTTGTACGTAGCCGCAGGCAAACGCTTGTTCGTTTTTGCCCACCCGCGTGCCGATGTCGTCATAATTTCTCGTTGCCAGCATTTTTTATCTGGTTGCCTCGAAGAAAACGCTGTAAGCGATAAGGCTCCAATTCTTTTATCTTTTACTTTAATCTGGTTTTAGTCAAAGGTTTTTCAGACTAAAGTATCTCTACATAGGACATATAAAACAAAGTCGCTTCCCGCTGTCTGTCTGTCCCTATGTATGTTCAAATCTTTAAAACTACGCAACGGATTTTGATACGGTTGTTTTAATAGATAGAGTGATTCAAGAGCAAACTTTATATGTATTACATGCATTAGTTTCAGAATAGCACCCGTGCGAAGTCGGGGTGGGTCGCTATTTCTCTACCTCTATATATCTATCTACGATCATGAGGTTATTTATGTACATACATATGTTGTCATGATCGTAGTATGTATGTACATAAGTTCTCATGATTTCTCATTACAATTATAGAATTGCAGCATAAGGATTGTAAAACAGGTTAGACAGATGTATCTCGTGGGAGATATACAACTACCTAGTGAAGCTAGCCTTCAAGAATCGACGGTGATATCGGTAGAGACGTTGCGGTGCGTCTCGGCCATAATCGATTTCCCTCCGTGTCCGACTCATTTGTACAGATAACATAATACTTTGTAGTTTTTTGTGGTTTAGAGTCGAGACGCTTGTAAGAAATAAATAAATTACTTATAAAGTATTGTAAAATTTACAACTTTGTTAACAAAGAAAATTACAATTATATATGTAACTACATTAGAACTAGTATTTCATATTTAAACAATTGAGCAAACAAACTACAGGCAGCTCAACTGATCCATATCAATACCAACTGGAAAGTTGTTAAGTTTATTGGAAATAAAACATTGATATACCAACTTTAAATACTTAACTACATTTTATAAGAAACTTATTAGAAATTTCAAAAATTATTACATTATTGAAGTTTTCATAAGGATCCCCAGATTTTATTTTATATTCTGTTTCCTATGTTCATCAGGGATAATGTAGAATATTAGTGAAAAATATTCAAATCGGTATATAAAGGGTTTTTCATTAAGAGCGCTCGAACATTGAAATGAAATAAAACAACCTGTTTAAGTGATATTACCACAATTTTTATTACATTTTAAAGAATATTCAATGACATTATGTGTGGAAAATAATATCAGCCAAATGGCCACCGCGACTCCGCTGTAGATGGTGTATTCTGGTGGACCAATTTTGAAGGACGTCTTCGCATAAATGGGGCTCAATTTCACGAAGAACGCGAGTTATGTTGGCCTTTAGGGCAGCAATTGACTGTGGTTTATCTGCGTACACTAGAGATTTCACGTAGCCCCATAGAAAATAATCGAGCGGTGTTAAGTCACACGATCTCGGGGGCCAGTTGATGTCGCCACCACGCGAGATGACGAAGCCCTCGAACTTCTCTTTCGATAAATTTAATGTTTCCCGTGCTGTATGGCAAGTGGCGCCGCCGTCCTGTTGGAACCACATGTTTGTAAGATCCATACCACCTACCCTAGGCCACAAAAAAATTGTTATCATCGTCCGATATCGGTCGCCATTGACAGTGAGCGCGGCTCCTTGCGCATCTTCGAATAGAGCACTGATTTTGATAATAAATTTTAATAATTTCTACGCGTTGTTGATGCTTGTAGCGTTCCATGGTGAATTGTCACGACTAAATATGTATTCATGCCAAATTTGACAGCTATCGCATTACCAAGATGGCCGCTATGCGCTGTCAAAGTTCGAGCGTCCATTGAAAAACCCTTTAGTATTCAAAACTTGACGTAACTTAGATTTTTATGTCGTAGTTTGTATACAATTCAAATATTCTTCATTTAATTTGGCTGGTGTATAAATCTCAACTAGAGATCCATTATCCAGTTGTCCACTTGTAACCGAGCCGGTTACGTCACAAAGCGCAAGAGGCGGAAGTAACATGCAAAATCACTGTTATTGATCGAGTATCGTGAGCCAATAACTCTAGTGCTCAAGTGTTATACACTTTTTTTGTTAATTTATAAAGATCGAGTCTTTTATAAATAAACGAAAAAAGTGCCATACACATTTTCTATATCTAGACTAATATTGTAAAGAGGAATGATTTGATTGTTTGAATTGAATAAGGCTCCGAAACTACTGGACCGATTTGAAAATTCTTTCACCATTAGAATCCTTAATTTTCCGTTCTGAACATAGTTGGCTAAAGAATATTTTCAAAAGGGGTTCTGCATGAAAAATAGCTTTTTTGTTAAATACCCATGCAAAGCCGACCGCTAGTTGTTTATAAAGATACTCGTAGTATGAACTCAAATCGTGCCTAGTTTATTCGAATCTATTCAGCAGTTTCAGCTTGATGCGAGGTCAAGGAATTTTACTTTCATCCCCTCTTTCAGGTAACTTAACTGAATTCAAAGATAAAAATTTATTGTATGTTTCCTTGTAGTATGAACACTAATCGTGCCAAGTTTCATTCCAAGTCATTCAGTAGTTTCGGCGTGATGCGCCTTTTAAAAGCAGACAGACGATAGAAAAAGAAAATTATACATATTTTAGCCAATATTAAACCAGCATTGGTTTGTAGTAGTCCTAGTTTTGCACTTATAAATAAATAAATAATGCCGGACAATCCACACAGCATCATCAAGCCTCAAGCTAAGCAGAGCTTGTGTTATGGTTACTAGATGACTGATACATAATACAATATTATTACATATATAGATATTTTTTATTATATATATAGAAAACGACCAGAACTCCATGAAGAAATATCTGCAGATCGTACAAATATTTGTCCCGAGGCGGGAATCGAACCCGCAACTTCCTGCGTCGCAGGCGGACCTTCGCCCACCGCGCCACAGATGTCGTCAATATTTATATCAACATTTTATTGCTATTGGATAAAGAGGATAATTATTGTCAAAACAAACCTGAAAATTTCTGCAAACAGGTAGGTTTATTATAAACATGGCAGCTCTGACTTTCTCACCAGAATCAACCGATAGGTACTATTAAAACTACGTAATATTTCAAAAATTAAAGAAATAAACAACTTTAACCATTTAAATTTCAATTTGCAGAACACGAATTACTGAGTAAGATCAAGATCATAAAAGTAATTCGATCGTTATGAACTTTGTTAATTGAAACATTTGGACGGTAATATTTTGAAACTAAAAATCTCTTTAGTAGCTAATTTACAAACACTCACGTGTTCATTATTTTAATCTTATGCTCTACACGAGGTATTGTCTACTTACTTATATACAGGGTGACTTTAAAATGGGAGTTGATGACCAAATCAGAAACTCTAAGAGTTACAGAAAAGTCGTAAGAGAGTTCGTATTAGGTATGGCTTTAATCTGTGACCGGATTCGTAGAGCTAAGAAGATAAGAAAAGGAAATATACTTATTTATTTTTTGTTTGTAATAAAACATTGAAGTGATAGAACAAAAGTTGTTAGTCTTGATCTACCCAAGTCGCCTTTAAGAAGTTATTGATATTATCTACCTATAACCCTATATAGTTATTAGGTGGCATCCCATTTAAAAAACGTGCCCTTTTGGTAGTCAGGTATCAGATATTTTTGGCGTTGACTCTTAAACGACTCTATAAGAGTCAACGTCAAAAATTTCTGAACAAGGAAAACCTTCCACACACATTATTGATTTTCATATATTTTTCATAGATTATCATCTAACGAAGGAAATACCTAAATGAAGGAAATACCTTTATCCATACCCGCTTAGCAACGAAGTATTGAACACAGTTCCTATTCAATGATTTTGGTCATTGACTTATCAGATAGATAACCCAAAATGGGTCGTCCATGATGGGTTGACGATATCATCATCGCAGGGCATTCATGGGAGCATAGGACCAAAAAGGCTGGCAAACGTGAATATACCTAGGGTGTTGCCAGGCTAGCATTATGATGATGACCTATGATTCATATGAAGCAACATGGTACCAACTTGTATAAAATTATAAAACCTGTTTGGTGGTCAGAAAGGTCGACAAGGTCGGACGCGCGCGGAGAAAGCGTGCCGAACCTCTGTGGGGGTATATTCTGTGACGATAAGCCAGTAGACCAGTTAAAGCTTCCTATAATTTGCCCACATCGTGTGCAGCCATGCGAAGTTTCCGATCAATAGCTAACGCGGAAGTTCTTATCTCATTAATACGTTCAATCAACAAATAACTGGATTATGCGACACCGTTCCCGCGCATTTGCGGTAATTAACACTTCTACTGTCTATACTATAGTTATCTGTTATTGAGTCATACGTCGTCTGACGGACTGTGCAGACAATCTACAGGTAGCTCAACTGAATACCAGTCGGAAGCATCCCTAAGCCGCTGGCTGCATTGCCCCGCTGTATGGTTATCAATAATACAAGAGTGACGCTCTTGGTTCAATAATACAAGAGTGTTCTTAAAATTCCTCTTTTTTTACTAAAATTTCTTGGAGTCTATTCTGGTTTCGTGAAAAGTAAACTGAACTAAATTAGCAGGTATTAAAATTTTGTCGCATCGTTCCTTTCATAGTGACCAAAATAAAAAACAAGACATAATTTTCAGTGCATTTTCATTAGTTTAGTTCAGTTGAAATCGGAATTGACTCCAATATTAACTGTCACTTAATATCTATTATAACTTTATGATTAATCAATTTAACAAAGCGATGACCCCAAGAGCGAATATCTGGGTCACAGAGCAACAGCATTGCCATACAGCGGGGCAATGCAGCCAGCGGCTTAGGGATGCTTCCGACTGGTATTCAGTTGAGCTACCTGTAGATTGTCTACTACACAGTCCGCAGTTAGCTTAACTGTTTCAATTTTAAAAATACTTACTTGTTTATTTAGCTGTATTTTTTGTTCATTAAGTTCTAGAGACATTTAATTTGATGTCTTTTATTGGTTTATCCTGCGGATGGACTTGATGGATGTTTGTGTATATTTTATTGCCATCCGGTAGACAGGCAATTATTGCAAGACATAATCACCATCGAAGGATGCATTGCCACTTATCACTTTCCCTTACAAAAAGCTTCCTAATGTATTATATGATCATTAAAACATTTATTTTAGAAACTCGTGGCCGACTTTTTTATTATAGTTTAATTGCTATTTTACTAGCACAGCTTTATTATATAAAAGAGTTTAATATTACAGGCACTGAAGGCTTACCATAGCACTATGTCTCAAGTACACAGGTTTTACTGTACATCACACTCGTAAATTTATTTATTTTTTTATTTACATTATTATTATTTTTGGACGGCACAATCACCAATTACACTAATTATAGTTACAAATGAAGTAATTGACATCAGGAGTAAAAGTATCAGAATATGATTAAAAATAACAATTATTTAAAATTTAATGCAAAAAAAGTGTGTGCCCTGTTTTCCTAAAGATGTTATTTATAACACTTATCATCTGATAGGCCACCTGCTTGTTTTTGTAAAGCAATTAAGACCATGTGTGGGCATCATAGAGCCAAAGTTGTTGGAATGGTATATCTACTTATTACATATTATGTACTCAGTAAGTTATGCCGATATGTACACGTAATATACTGCATTTGCGTCACCGGAATCATAAATATTTTATGCGTATGTTTAATGAGTTTTACTTTTAATTATCTACGTGAGTATAGGTTTTTCAAAGATTATATAACGATATTACAACTTAGTTTAAATAGTAACAATAATATTAATAACTAGCGGACCGCCCAGGCTTCGCACGGATATTTAACAAAAATTTAATTTTTCATGCGGATCCCTAACTTTTTAGAAAATATTCATCAGAGAAAGTTTAAGATTCTAATGGCGAAAGAATTTTGAAATCGTTTTAATAGTTTCGGAGCCTATTCAATTCAAACAAACATACAAACAATCAAAATTTTCCTCTTTATAATATTAGTATAGATATTGCATATTCTTAAAGTGTAACTGCGATTTTGTAGCCAATTACGGAAGAACAAGTTTCACTTGCATCGGAAGTGAACGTACCTTATTGACCCTTAATTCAAGGAACAAGTGATCTTCTTTTTAAAATAAGTGTAGTTACGACAAGGCTGAAACGATTTCAGATAATTGTTAGTTTGGAGAAACGCGTTGAAGTCTTTTATACTACGTGCCACGGAGCCGTTTTAATCTGCTAAATAAGTATGTATATAATTTTGGAACATTATAATCAAGCTGCAAATTAGCAGCTTTTCAATTTCAAATTTATAGGCATATTTGAATAAAATTAGTGATTTATAGAAACGATTACTGAAAATTACGAATTACTAATTATTCGTGACAGGACGATAGATACGAGTATCTAGTTATGAATATCAAAATTAAATGCCTTTGCAGTAATTAACGTTATTTCTTTATTTCTTTTTACAAAATAAGCCGGTATCCTTTAGATATTTAGCCAAATATGCCTACGCCCTGATAGGTATTTCATTATTTTGTACCTACGTTTTTTACTGTTAAAGGTTGAAATTTTGTAGCGAAACTTTCATGAAAAAAATGTATATTGTACAAATATGTGACAAAACACCAGAAACATTTGGAAAACAAACTAAGATTTCAAACTGTGTTTTCCACGATTATAGGCATTTTTTGTAAATGATAAAGTAAATCATGATTTCGTAAAACTATGATAATAGGTACCTACAATAGAGCACTAAACAGGTTTTGAACCAAACAACAACTTGTTATACATAATTGGAGAAATCCAAATTTGCACTTCTCGATATTTATTAAGTTATTGTGACGATTTTATTCTAAAGTGATCATGGAACCTTTGTGGCGCGCTGCAGCGCTGGGCCAGTCCGTTTTTAGTATCAGTCCCCTAGCACCCATAACACAAGCTTTTCTTAGCTAATGGCTACATGATGCTGATTGAATTGTACATGTACAGCATTATTTATTAATTTATGAACAAGTATTTAGGAACTATTCCTTTTAAAGATTAAAATTTTCAGTCGATAGTAAGTAGGCAGTGATACTTCATCGTAAGCATGTAAGGCATCATCAAACATCTCATCTGTATCTACCTTAGTATAACTTATACTTAATGTGTGCATGCTTATTACCTAAGTATTTAGAAGATAAATTGCGGAAATACAGCCGGAGAAAGCTATTAAGCTTGGGTACAATAAGAAAAACAATTTCCTCGTCTTAGAAATGTCCATCAAGTGAGTAATCTATGCGTCGATTAGGGCTTTTCTCTTCACTTTTACTTAATTTTCCAAGACGAGATAAATATAGAATGATAGTATTCAAACGATAGTATCTGTCTACCATATGCATGGAGTAAGCTATTGCTGTTAGAACTCAGAATTGGAGATCTAACAGCTGAGAGTCGTTTAACTCTAATTAAACAAGTACGACAAGTGCGAGTGTAACTCGCGCGCCGAGGGTTTTGAACTTTTGTCGTTTAGGTAGGTACGTATATTGACGACCTGTTAGCGCGGTGGGCTTACAACGCAGGAGGTTGCGGTTTGATTCCCGCCTCGGGACTAATATTTGTAAGATCTGCAGATTATTTGTTCGAGTGTTCTAGTCCTTTTCTACGTACACAAAAATAAATCATCTAATGTGATACTTGTATATACTTTATTAAGTATAACAGATATCGTAGTAGTACGAATTACACAAGCTTGCTTAGCTTGTCGCTAAATGATGTTGTGTGGATTATCCAGGATACATTACTCTTCTCATATTATTTTTTTGGAGCACGGTGGAATTTATGAATTCAATAATCTTATTATCTAAATATTCTTCGAGCGCAGTGGAATACATTGGGTATGGACTTTAAAATTTTGAGAACAACGGTTTCGTGGCGCTGTGGAACCCTACTATTACAGTTACTACAGAGATTAGTGGGTAGGTAAGTGGGTTGGTACCTACAATTATTTTTTCGACTTTTTTCTACGTATTTCACTAAGTATGAAACTTAGACGATTTTTAAAACCTGTTTTGAATTATCGAAATCCATACCTTTGATTTGATATTGCTCTCAATGAAATAGCCCCCATTGTATGAAAATTCGTTTTTTGGCCATATTTCGAAAAGTATTGTTTTTACAGACTTCTCTATATTTTTCCTGTAAAATATAGACCTATATCTACAAACGCTTAGTACATTTTATATAGATCACTCTGCTATCTTCGGAGATAGAGGGGGGGGAACGGTCAAATTTTCGACCTTTTTCAAAATATTTCGAAAAGTATAAAACCTATCGAAATTTCAAAAACTGCATTAAAATGTACAAACTGATACCTTTCATTTGATACCCAACTCGGTGGGGTAGTCACCCCTTTAGAAATTTTTCTCGCCCTTTTTTGACCATATTTCAAAAAGTATTATTTTTACAGATTTCTCTATATTTTTCCTGTAAAATATAGATCAATACCTACAAAAACTTGGTACATATCAAATCGATCGTTCTGCAATCTTCGGAGATAGAGGAGGGGTACCGGTCAATTTTTCGACCTTTTTCAAAATATATCAAAAAGTATAAAATCTATCGAAATTTCAAAAACTGCATTGGAATGTACAAACCAATACCTTTCATTTGATACCCAACTCTGGGGGGTAGTCACCCCTTTAGAAATTTTTCCCGCCCTTTTTTGACCATATTTCAAAAAGTATTATTTTTACAGACTTCTCTATATTTTTCCTATAAAATATAGATCAATACCTACAAACACTTGGTACATATCACGTCGATCGCTCTGCAATCTTCGGAGATAGGGGGGGGGGAACGGTCATTTTTTTGACCATTTTCAAAATATTTTAAAAAGTATGAAATCTACCGAAATTTCAAAAACTATTTTGAAATCTACAAACGTGTACCTTTCATTTGATACCACTTTCGACTTTGTACGTTCCATTTAAAATTTCGATTTCAAAATTTGTATGGAAAATCTTCATTTTGATTTTTCATTTATTTTCATTTATTTTTCTATAAATATGTGCGGGCGCACAAAATGTATTATTATTTCAAATTTCAAGTCAATAGCTGCAGTAGTTTCTGAGATATTAAGGATTCAAAACACAAAACAGACCCAAAGCGATTTCATAAGGGTTTTGCAACCGATGGCAAAACCCTAAAAACATAGCTGTCAACTGCTGTCTTTTGTCTGCTGAATTAGGCCATCAATTAACCACAGTAGAACATAGTCTGCAGGTAGCTCAATTGTTTCTAATTGGGTTATTCAATTATAATCTTTTCTAAGTAATCAATAGACTAATAAAACAGATAATGCAGGAATCATACGCAGTAGTGTGTCAACGGATTGTGACGCTAGTGATTACGTTGAAGTTAACTATAAAAATAATAAAAATCGAACAACTTTAGAAATACCACTCACATATGAAATTTAGACTACTTACACAAATTCGTATGTGAATGCAACCTTGTGTTCGTTAGCATTCAGAAAAATGTAGTAAGGTCGTGGTTTGTGCAGTTTCATTATAAAAATTTAATGTCCACACATTGTTCTAGTTTAAAATTTAAGTAAAACTTGAAAAACTTGCGCGTTTATGCTGGTGTCGACATATCAACCATGATAGACATATCAACATTCCATTGCGATTTATCAGTCAAGTCCAGCCAGACTGGCTAGCGTTAGAAAAATATTATCACAGTAGATCGACCATCTAACTGCTGTTACCATGAATATAAGAGAGAAAAAGAGAGTAGAAGGAAGATCTGCTTGGGCTAAAGTGGCTGTCATTACATTACCTCAACAGGGTAATGCCCTATATAATAGAAATCTTGAGGAAGCTCTATATCAATATCGTATAAAGAAGTAAAATAATCATTAAAAAGAGAAACGTTGAGTACATTGCATCATTACGAGAAAACCTCTTTAATTTATAATGATCTTTCTTGAGAATAAATGAGTATTTATCTACACGGAATTATAGAATTTTGTGAGGATACTAGGCACCAACGCAAATATTTCAACGTTTTTAAATAGTAGGTCTAGGTGGATTAGTCAATGCACTTAGCTAACTAGCTAGTACCTAACGAAGGTTGAGCTGCTAGAACCATAATTACACAGCATTAAGCTATGCTATAGGAGACTTGACATCAAAAAGATGTATAGCTAAATGCCTTACCATAATATTCCCACAAAGACATTGGCATTGAAGTAACTGGAATGTGTATCGTGGATTCGTGGGTACTAAAAACTGGGCTATTGATCACAAAATTTATTAAATAGCTTCGTATATGATGCCTCTCGGAGACAATAATATGTAAATCACGCAGGTATATTTTTATTTAAGTCTTTTTTGGAAGACATAATTTTTTTGGTTGGATCGGAGTATTTTTTCTCTATCTTCTCTCATATTTAATTTAATTTAATTTAATTTAATAATATTATAAAGAGGAAAGATTTGATTGTTTGTTTGTTTGTATGTTTGTTTGTTTGTTTGTTTGTTTGTTTGTTTGTTTGTTTGAATTGAATAGGCTCCGAAACTACTGAACCGAGTTAAAAAGTTCTTTCACCATTAGAATCCTTAATTTTCCGTGATGAACATAGGCTATATAATATTTTCAAAAAAGTTAGGGATCCGCATGAAAAATTCAATAATTGAACCATGGGCTGTATATTCAACCTCTTTTTCTATTATGGCGCGTCAGAATAGAAAAAGAGGTTGTATAGCGCACGGTGCTTGCTTTTTCTCTACGGCCAGTGTCAGTTTTGGAATGTCGAGTCAATGTCAAAAACCCCAATGCTGTTAAAAAAAGTAAAGATCCGTATGAAAACTGTAAAACCCATCGTTTTAGTGTGTATAATTTCTGAAATTTTTGTTTAATACCCGTGCGAAGCCGGGGCGGGCCGCTAGTATTTAATAATATGCATAGGTAATTAGGTTAGACTATCAAATGACCTTAACCTTCACAATATTGAAATTACATAAGTATAACTGGGAAATAAAGTGATAACTGTGAGTTTTTGTTCACTCAATCTTTTTATGTTTTAGTAAAGAAGCGAACAAGAAACCTTTACCTTGTAAGGTCGTTAGTTTTTCGAGTCGGGGTAATACTCGGCCGTAACTTTTTTCGTCTTTATTAACTGATATTTTGTATTAATGAATTGAACTTGTGTTGTAGGGTACCAGTAAGAGATGACTGATAAGAACCTATACTTCTAAACATAGTATGGGAGATTATGGGCAATAACCCCCAAATAATGCCATCTATGGCGCTCATTAGGGGAGGCCTATGTCCAGCAGTAGACTTATATACTATAGGCTGATGATGATGATGATGAAACATCAATTCATTTAATTTTAGTTAGTACTAAAAGTAATGACAGTGTCAAATTTCAGCAGTGTATTTTCAAATGTATTTTTTTCTTACATACATAGTGTGTAGGTTACATACACAGCAGCCACCAGTTGTTCGTGAAAACACCATCTGTGTTGTATTATGTAATTTAATTACGCAGGCATCACCATTAACCATATGGTTAAAAATGAGGGCAACGCAAATCGAGTTAAATGCGTATTAAACATTTAAAGACCTTAACAGAATTCGTATCATCGCCATCATTAAATTGAACTCACTTAGCGTGAATCCGGCCAAGCAAGACAAACTCGCATTTTTGCAATTTAAAGTAGCATTTAGGTAATTTTAATTTTGTATAGTTAAGTATTGAATACTGCGGAATATGGGCAATTTTATACTAAGTAGTTTAGGTATATATCAGCCTAAAAATGTATTTTAAGATTTTCATAGTTAATGTAGTTCAGGTAGTTTTTCATTTGTTTGGGGGTTATCCTGCCTTGTATAATTTTCCGGCCAACAATGAAAATGTAATAACACTCAATGTGTTTTTATCAACAGTATGAATAAGCTTAAGTTTAAAAGCTATTAATAATTTGACCTAGGTTGTTAGGATTTGATAATTTGACTTTATTTGTAGGGATATTATCTCAAAAGACAATTGTGGAGCCTCATCTAGCATCAAGCTAAGCAGAACTTGAGTTATGGTTGCTACGAGTAGATGATTGATATACAATACTGGGCATAGATAAATATTTTTCTTTTAAATAGAAAATATCCATAATAAATATTAGCAAATTGTAAAAACATTTGCCCCAATAATGAAACTCTATTTATTAAAGCCGAATCAACCTTTCCTTTAATAAATATTGTGCATCTACAAAACAAAAACAACAATTATTAACACTTACCGCAAATAATAAGCGTTAAAAGCTCCATTCTATTTTGATTATTCATTGTCCTTTAATCCCGACATTCGCACTTGTATACATAAACACAGGGTGATTTAAACGTAACGTGCGTGTGCGCAACCGAACTCGCGCGTGTGTGCGGCGCGCTTCGCGATACAAATGACCGCGTGTTGCGTTCAAAGTCGCGGACGACAGTTAAGGAACCTATAGGTTAACGTTGGAGGTTGAACTGGTGCATTCATCCGTGGAGATCAATTTATGACGCATAAAAATCGTTTATTAAGAAAAGGAATTGTTTCCAAACTGGAGTTTCAGCACTGTCTCGATAGCAATAACGTAGCGTATACACGGCAAACAGCTTCTTCCTAAGACAATAGTGCCTCTAATTATTATCGTACAATCAACTAAAAAATTAAAAGGTTTTATTAGGAACGGAACATAATAAGTATGATACTACCGCAAAAGTTAAAAACTGTTGAAGAGCCAGAAAATACCTAAATAAAACAAAATGATTAAGTATTTTCTATCTTAAAACATATAAATAAGAACTATTATTCGCTGGTCAGTTCAGTATGTGGCAGCGCAGCAGCATTGCCGTACAGCGAGGCAATGCCGTCAGCGTCTTGGTGATGGACACCTCCGGCTGGGGGTACCCAAGCTAAGCAAAGCTTGTGTTATGGGTACTAGATGACTAATATACATAAATATATATTTTTTATTATATATAGAAAACGATCAGAACACCCTGAACAAATATCTGCAGATCGTAAAAATATTTGACCCGAGGTGGAAACCGAACCCGCAACATCCTGCGCCGCAGGCGGACCTACGCCTACCGCGCCACAGAGGCCGTAGACTCTGGCCGACTCCGGGCAACAGGAGTTACAAAATGTGTGTTTGTGTAGATTTGTGAGTTTGTGGTGTTCCTGAGGACACAGGATTCATAAGAATTCGGGTGACAGGAGTAACCAGGGTGAATTAGGGTATGTGTCATACACACACACCCTGGGGAGTAGGCATGTCGGATTTCGGAAATATAAAAATCAGTCATTTAATCCTTCACACCAAAAACGACCTAATTAATAAATTATTAATATTATTATTAATTATTAACGGGGAGGTAAACCTAAAACTCGTTAAGTTTACGGCCTATTTCTCCAACTAAACACTTTGCACCCACACTCGAACTGCCCAATATTTAAATTGAAATTTAAAATATTTTATAAGTATTGCTCTTAATTTAAGAGATTGACGGTCCTATTTCAATAAGTGCAGAGGCAATAAGTGCAGAGGCAACACCTGAAATGAACTAGACGTTTTTAGATATGGGAGTTGACCTAAGAAGTCTATAGAAAACTTTTTGAAAAATAGTCAAAAAACAGATTTTTGAAGGTGATAATTTGTTTGAGTAAGATATCAAATCAAGAAATGTATAAAATTCCAAGCACTTGGACATTTCAAAATTCCAACATGTTTTGAAAATTTTCTAAATCTTTATACTTTTTACATGGATGAACTCTTCTTCCAACACAAACTGGGCTCGTAGTTAACGCATCGTCAGCCTATAGCAGTCCACTGCTGGACATAGGCCTCCCCTAATGAGCTCCATAGATGGTTATCTTTTAAATAAATAAATAAATAATGTTGGACAATCCACACAGCATCATCCAGCCCCAAGCTAAGCAGAGCTTGTGTTATGGGTACTGGATGACTGATATACGTAATACAATATTTTGAAATAGATAGATATATATTTTTTTATTATACATAGAAAACGACCAGAACCTCTGAACAAATTGTAGACCGTACAAATATTTGTCCCGAGGCGGGAATCGAACCCGCAACCTCCTGCGTCGCAGGCGGACCTTCGCCCACCGCGCCACAGTGGTCGTCTTGGGGTCGTTTTGGGGGTTATTGCCCATAATCCCTATGCTGGGCATGCGTGTTGGGGATCGCAGATCGCTCGAGTTGTCACCACACGGCAGTCATTATATTTAACTATTAGGAGAACATTATAAGTTCTCTCGTTTTTTATTTTTTCATTTCCTCCAAAACCCTATCCAACCCATACCGTACCATCGACAAATGTGTCGTACAATGTATGTCGAAAAAACCTTACCTATCGTAAATTCCCACGCATGTTGTTAGCTTACAGTTGGCAATTCATATCGAAGACCCTTGGACATGAATCGCCATTGTTTTAGCACAATAATACCACTGTGCTATTGCCGTGTGAACATCGGGACATTACTAAGAATTCTTTTATTTATATCCTATAATCCTATGGGTGAGAAAAGTTATGAGGAATCGATGTTATCTTTCATGGCGCACGACGAGAATGTGCGTCTGTACAAGCCTGGGGCCTTAGTCTCAACAACATAGGAGATTCCTTGCCCAAACTGTGTGAAGTCACGTGTTCTAAATACGGGGCCTTATTCTCAACGACGACATAAGAGATTCCTGGCCTAAACCGTGTGATGTCACGAGTTCTAAATATGGGGCCTTATTCTCAACGACATAATAGGAGATTCCTTGCCCAAACGATGTGACGTTACGACGTATTCTAAATACGGGGCCTTATTCTCTATGGCATAGGAAAATGCTTGCCCACAGCGTGTGACGTCACAATGTAGCCTGAATACGGTTTTGTCTGATTCAACGCCGCTATATTTTCTTACCTCTGGGCAGTGAATGCGTTATAGAATCACAACAAAAAACTCCATAGATATTTTTTGAAAGCTAGCGCAATCACATTATTTTTCGTATACTGAAGGCATGCATTTTAAACGTCAGCGTAGGTTTTTTGCTAGATACTCAGAGATTTTTTGTATGAAATGCAAAACTAATCTCACCACTTTTAAAACGTTTATTAGCGGTCTGCCCCGGCATCGCACGGGTTGTGTAATTTTTTTACGTATATAATTTTTAATTATACACTTTAAAATTTAAATAATTTTAAGATTTGAAATAAATAAGTACCTGTAGGTTTAAGTTCAAAGCCATTTGTTAATACAGTTCTTCCAGGTCCAACGATTATTAATGAAATTACGAAACATTTAACACTAAGCTCTACTTTATATTTTCTTAATATCTATCACTAACTAGGTACATACTGATAAACAAAATACGTTTTATAATTTCCCTTGTTTTATTGTCATAGCAAACCATAGAAATATCTGCGCTGCTTTATTTTAAGAGCTAAATGATTTGGTTGTGTTTTGCTGCCAAAGTTGCTCAATACTTTACTTTATTTACTACAGATCCTACCCAAACCTCTTTTTGCAGTGTAATTAGGCTTTTATTGTGAAATAGGTAGGTACAAAGACAGAACCAACATAGATAAGAACAACGAAATATTCAATAGTTACCCTAACTGTATTGTATTTGTTCTTATTTAATTCAGTCTACTACATAAGAATAATATTGATTTTTCCATAAAAAGTTTTCGAAAACTAACCGGTGTGTTATTCCAGATCATAACCAAGTTTCATCAAAATCCGTTTAGTAGATTTTGCGTGAAAGAGTAAAAAACATCCATCCATACTAACAAACTGTCGCGTTTAAAGGATAACGCCTTCTGTTAATACGTAAAGGTAAATTGTTGGAGCAAAACATCTTCATTGGATTTTGCAGCAAAACTTATTTAGGGTGTTTTTGTACATAAAAATCCCAGTTAGCTTATTAAAAGATCGTGGATTTTAATTCAAAAATTATTATTTTAATGAAATTCTCATCCTTTTTCCACTCTTCGTAGACCTGCTACGTGGATCTACGAATACTAAAGTTTTTTTTGAAGTTATAGTTTCATATTCTCTCTTGTTAGGTTTGTTCTCTAATAGTGTCATAGATTTCCTTAATTTTGTTCGCGTAGCATTCCACAATTGTTATATAATTCCTGAAAGCAATTTTTACTCTGTCAGCTTAGCATCTGTAATCAGCAGTTTTAGGAACACTTTCTAAATATATTACTTAGTTTTAGTTGTGTATTCCTTATTATTTAAAAGGAAGTAAAATACTTATATCTTAAGTTATGAAAACTTTTGAACAATTATGTTCAGTAACCTTGTATGTGCATAGCCTGCACAAACCATAATCAGCCCATTTGATATATTATCAGAGGTCTCTCCCATGTTCCATCAATAACCTAGTGATTATCTATAAATACTAATATTATAAAGAGGAAAGATTATATTGTTTGGATTAAATAGTCTCCGAAACTACTGGATCGATTGAATAAAATCTTTCACCATTAGAATCCTACATTATTCCTTAAGAACAGACTATAAATATAAAATAGTTTCAAAAAGGTTAGGGATCCATTGCACTCCAATCAATAAACACATACACGTCGGGTTACAATGCAAAAGTGTAAAATAATTTATAATATTCAAAATATTTGTTGAATATCTTGCAAGGCCGAGGCAGACCGCTAGTTTTAAATAAAATACGGTAAGAGCCTAATTCTAACTCTTAAGTAGGTACATTAGTTGTTCTGTAACAAGTGAATAGATACGTCACATGGTTCAGTTGGTAACACTAAGTCTCTAAGTAAAAGAGAAATTCCGGAAATGGGAATCACTTTCTCGATTTCTCTGCGAAGCATCGATCAGGGCTTCGATCAGTGCTGGGCCGTCTTACTTTTACAAAGATTTGGAGATAGGGTTATCTTAACTGCTTTTCGCGCCTTTTATTGGAAAATACTCGATTTTAAAAGAGCCGGTATTGTCTTTAGTAATATTATAGTGAGGAAAGACTCAATTGTTTTTTTTTATTGAATAGTCTTCGGAACTGGACCGATTTCAAAAATTATTTCGCCATTAGAATCCTACATTATTCCTGGTGAACCTATTTATGATATAGAAAATTATCAAAAAACCTGGAAGAAGGACCCGTACCTATGTAAATTTTCACAATGTAATTCCTTATTTTAAAAATTAAATTGTGTGTCAGAGTACTTAGTGATGTTGATGTGATGACCTTACCCAGCGATCCTACCTACAATTTTAAATATCTATTTACTTCTTGAGCCAAGCCCTTTGCCGTTTGCAGGGACCTAGTGAGCGGGACAGTTGGTTACCCGATTGGTTCAATTTGCACGTTCAAATGAAATATACCTTTATACGATTAACAAATTACACCTACTTTGTATGGTTATAAAAATATCTTAGCGTCCAGTCAAAGCGGTGCGTTACCCGAGAGCTGGTCTGGTCAGTATCTGGCGCAGCACATCAGCATTTCCATAAAGCAGCGAGACAATGCCCCATATCTCGGCACCGTTTGTTTCTATTAATGATTTTAATTTCGTTTTTTTAGTGGATTAATTAATCTCGTTTATAAAAACAAGTAACAAGCGCATTATCCGTTGTAGGTTATAAAATTTCTTGGTAATTATGAAGAACTTAGGAAGAAGTAAAACTAGTTTTTAATCTTTATTTCGTAGAAAGCGTTATTTTACAAAGAGCAAAAACTAAATGGCAAATCATTGCTAGCAAAACCTAACTAACAACTAAACTATTTACAGAAATATCTCATCAACAAGTTGTTTGTCTATGACTCTATGAGGTTTTGGACGGGAACTTTTCCGCCGGCGGTATAGTCTTGCGTTCAGCTGGTACAGAGCTGGTGAGAGGGCGCATCGGACGTTGAACCACCAGTCACAGGAGGCTACTCCTTGCGAGAAGACGGTTCCGTTGGGGCAGAGGAATGATGCTTGGCGACCGTCGATATCGCAGTAGTGCCACGCTGAAAAAAAACAAAGTGTTTTAAGAAAGATAAAACTTAATTGGGAAATTCTTTGGAATGGGTGCATCTAGCTGGTCAATTCAGATGTATTTGTGTGTATCGGTCATACTATTTTCACAGTTTATTAACTGAATTTTAATTACGAATATGGAAGTACTAAATAATGAATCATGAAGAATTTTCAACAAGACACACTGACTTGACCAGCTTGTGTTTTGACAATAAGGTATTTTGAAATTCAATCGTAAATGTAATAATGTATATATTATGTACTAAAAATTTGATATTTAAGAAAATATGGGCCCTACAAACTATAAGGAGTAAAACACTAACATCTTTCAATTGCTTTTTTAATAATAAGGCCATTAGTACTAATTAATTGTCATTTAACTAATTGCTGGCGCCTAAGCGACCGGTGCTTCAAAGAATACCGTAGGTACCTACCTACCACAAGACCATATTTGCTCCTCAAATAAATAATTAATGACTTTGATGATTAAAATCTTATTATTTTTATACAATAATAATGTTGGACAATTCACACAGCATCATCTCGCCGCAAGCTAAGCAGAGCTTGTGTTATGGGCACTAGATGACTGATACACATAATACAATTAAATAGATACATATTTTTTACTATAAATAGAAAACGACCAGAACACCCTGAACTGCAGATCGTACAAACATTTGTCCCGAGGCAAAAAAGAACGACGTAAACGAGAATTTTGGTATAGGTAATATTAAATATCTACCTACTGATTTCTTCTCGCTCAATACAATAAAATACCTTATTATTATATCGTATTTTACTACTTAGGTATTTTGTTCCGAAAGAATGACTATTCATTGAAAGAAAATTACAATAAAAAAGAAATAAATTCGAACAAGTGTTTACAGTTTAAACAATTCAGCTTACTGCAGACAAACTGTTTTATGTGACATTTACATACGTTTGTGAGCATTTAACACATTCACTGCCCAGTGACTCACAGGCCGCGCCGCCGCTGCTGGACATACAGATACGAGTAATCATGCGTCGTTGGTGAAAGTGGTAACTGACCCCTGATGCTTGAAGAATTCAAGATCAGTAAAGACGAATGCATCATCATCGTAAATGACCTTAAGGTCTCTTAATTCTATTGTTATATAATAGCAAACCAGTAAGCTGAGTACTGACTAGAGCAAAATACGAGATGCCACCAAACGGCTCTACCGTGAGACCAGCGTTGGTTGTACCATGTTTACAATTACAAACAACTCTTGCGTAGACTGAGACCGTTTTATGACTCAATGCAAAAACTAGCCTGCTTTGTATTTTATTTTTAAATCATCTTTGTTTTTGTTGAACCTTTATTAACAAACCAAACTAAATGTTATAAATAACCAAGTACTGGTATTTACAATTGGAACAATTGAGCTAACTGCTGACTGTTGCAATCAATCTACTGTTAGCTCAACAGATACATATTATACCAGACGGAAGTGTACCCAAGATGCTGGCTGTATTGCTTCGCTGTATGATACTGTCTAGTTCTCGGGTCACATGTCTCTTTGAACAGACGCTCAGATATTTATTATTATATTTTGTTGATTGAGTTTCAATTAAAATATTTTAATTCATACGTGTTCTAAAATTCAAATGCTTACTGGTCGCGATCGCTATTTCCCCCATACTGTGCCCATACTGACTGCACGCACGCGCTGTGTAACTCGTTTCGTTACGCCCCGTAACGCCACTCAGTAGCTACACATCTTTAGGTATGGTATGTGGCAATTATACTTAAGTATTAATTTAACATAACATGCTCATTGCAAAAGGTCAATATGTGCATCAGTGCTATTCATGTGCGGAATTCTTTAGACTTCAATGGGTTGTTATTGGTTTCGCAACATGATTTTTTCTCATGCCAAAGCTTCTAGACTCTAGGTTAAAACAATTACTATATTTTGCTAAAACCATAACGATTCAACGAACTAAGGTGATTTACCTAGTTAAAGTTGTTAACAGACAGAGGAATGTTAATCTTTCAAAATCTTATTAACGATTAACGAATCCAAAGATAGGATCGCTTTCTCGATATAAGATACAGATCCACAGATAGATATTCCTTTATCCTGAAAACTTATGACTTAAATAAGATATAGGACGAATGTAAAATTTGGAGAGTATTATAATAAAACCTTTGTTAACAAAGAAAATTGCTATCAAATACCCAAAGTAGAACTAGTATTTACAATTGAACTAGCTGCATACTGTTGCAATTGCAAACAATCAACAGGTAGCTCAACTGATCTATTTATAATAGGTTCTCTCTTTTTCTTGTGTGTCCAGAAAAAATACCACCTTCAATCTTTCTACAGCTAGAAGTTCGTCATTTATCCTGCCCACACCTACCTGTTAAATGATGTCGTGTTTATTTCTTGGTTCAAACAATTTTCCATTCACTCAATCCCTATTTTGATTAATCGCTCATTAGGGGAGGCCTATATTCAAAAGTGGACTAACATGGGCTGATGATGATGTTGATGATTGAATTACTTAACTTGTGTTCCTGAATCCAAGTTTTAAGATTGTTGATATATATAAGTACTTTGTATAGAATAGGTATCCCCTTTATATAAAATATTTAAATTGTTTGCTCTACATGTTTTGACCGTTTTGTTTCTCTGTTTGCACATAAGTTGTTTAATAGTCAAGTTATAGATCTATATTATTTTATTTTTTGATGTTTTTATATTTTTTGCATCTCGATAAACAAATATTCTTGTTGAGATAATATCAGCATAGGTCACGAGAATACGCGCTGATCAAGGAAACATTTTCACCTTTAGAAACTGATAAATGTAGCATTTATTGAACTTGTTAATAGATTCCGATCAAAACAAATGGCGGATCTCACGTTTTGAACCAATATTTCATGCCAAGAACATCTTCCGGGTCATTTTTTGTTATAATTAACTGATCTCTCAATTTTATAAGGTCAATATTAATCATCCTAGCACGGCCAAGGTTTTCTCGTAGGTTTTAGACAATGGGAACATTAGAGACGAACTCCTACGTTATAATTTCAGGCTTTTTGTTGTATGACGTAACTTGCTTGACTTGAACAGATTAGTTTCATTCATCAAGGATGATACAGGGTTCCTACTTCGCACCTACGTGTTCACACTAAATTCGCATTAGCAGTGATTATCGCCCACATTTTTTTGAGGACATTTTCGGTATTTTTTTTCTGAGACTTTTCAATATTATTGACAAACAATTAGAATATTATGTACAGCCTATATCGCTGGCCATTGCCACATTGAAAGGTTCTGAAATAGGCAGATCTTGGTCACATATTTATCAATAGCCTTTAACAAATTTAGATCAATTGAGCTAACTGTAGATTGTTTGCAACAGTTTGCAGTTCGTTCAATTGTAAATACTAATTCTTATATGGTTCTGTTATTAAATTGTTATTTCTTACCTATTGATTTGAATCCGTTGATACAGAAAACAGGCCCAGTACAAATATCATTTGACTGATCTGTTGACTGATTACACCTCGACGGAAATCGAACCCGCCACTTTCTGCATCAGCAGGCCATGACCCACTGCTCTACAAAGATCTGTCTTACCTTGACACCTCGTCTCCATATCCGCGAAGAACCCAGGGTAAGGTTGTTCGTCGCAGTAGAAGTTGGTGTACGGTACAGCGCCCAGCAGGGGGTAGTCTGTGCCTGGTTTCCCTGGAATTCAAACAAATCGAAATTATAATTAATTGTATTGATATGTAATAACTAAATAAAGCTGGACAGTCCACACAGCATCTAACAAGAAGGTGGTATATAAAGTAGGCAAAGGTGTCGGTTTTCTTAGTACGATGATGAGATCCATCTAGACCCTACCTAAACAGGCTTGTTTTATGGGTACTTGAGGAGTATTTAATAAAAATCTAATGAGTATAAAATTGTTAGCAGAATATTTACGAACTCGGTTGTATTTAGTTATTAACATTAAAGTGTTTTTATGTACATTCCAGAATTCAATAACTTCATTTCTTTGGGCTTACAAAATAAGCGATATGATATCTAAGTATTCTCCTACCTAATGGAGGATTAATAACAGCTTTGTTCTTGGAGTCCATATTTTTGCAAAAAGAAACACAAATCCATTAAAATAAAGAAATAAAATACAAAAAAGGACAAGTTTAACTCCAGCGCGTTGAAGTCTTTTGTATGAAAAAATCGTAGTTCACGGAAAAGTTGAAATTTTTTCGTATGTTCGAGATAAAAAAAGATTTTATGATTAATAATAAAAAAAATACTTAAAATAATGATAATATATGTATACTCTTCCTCGATCTCCGCAAGCAAGCAGTACTTTTAGTTCCTACTTGCGAAGGCACATAAAATGTTTAAGAAAATTTAAGTTGTCATAGAGCGTGTAAACACTTTGTTCTACAAATAAAGCAAAATAAAATAATAAGTAAATAATTTTAAGATCTGACTCATGATTTTTATTGTATTAGCAGTTATTTAGTTCCCATCGTAATCAACGTGAATCGCCACGCCCAGTAAACTATGAGTATTACCTCACTGGCACTTGACCTCTTTGTGTTGCACCGGAGAATTGATAATCCCTGATAATTACCTGGTAAACTAAACATCGTTTAGTATTTTATTATGAACCACTATCTGCTTTAATAATTGTTATTTTTTTCAACAGTTTTTTACGCATTTAATGATACATTAAATAATTTAATAATACATTTAATGATAGGAGTGCAAACTCATGTAAACTCTAAAGCATTCAAATAATTCATTATTTTAAAAACTTGTCAAGCATAACTAATATTGAATAAGAAATATAAAAAATATACACATAGGTACATTAAGTGTGGGTTTTTTGTTGAATTTTGTCCGAAATAATTTGTTTTTTAAATTCAAACGTAATTAACGTTTAAATTTAAGTAACGGAAAGATCATTTCAGAAAGACAGTGAACTATCCAAATTGACATTATGCCTTATATGAATTGAAAAGAACTACTGATATAAAAACTGCCACATGCGTGAATTACGTCTATGTTCATACTTGGCGACAGTCCAGATTCGTTTGTGAGCAAATCAAAATTACTTGAGTACACTACAAATGACGAGCATAATAAAACAATTCAACACGATAAGTTTTGAGCATTCCACTGTAGTCAAACCAGTAGTTTTTACAATGCCAGACGAACTGGCTATCTTTACTGGTTACGCCATGTAATGCGACTTCTGTGCTGCGGTGGATGAAGGCCCGCCTTCGATGCAGGAGGTTGCGGGTACGATTCCCGCCTCGGAACAAATGTTTGTACGATCTGCAGATATTTGTTCAGGGCCTTTTTCTATATACAATAACAAAAAGCTATATTTTATTATGTAATGTCAGTCATCTAGTACCCATAACACAAGCTCTGCTACCTTGAGGCTAGATGATGCTGTGTCGATTGTCCAGCATTATTTATTTTTTAATACTCGTTTGTCCTTCCTCACTGATACGCTTGTTTTGGAATATTATATTACAGAGGAATGCTCCTACTGAGGACCCTAAGGTACTTAACCTTTGAACATATTAACCAGTGCAACCAACAACCAACAACTCAATCTTGCGTTAGAAATAATTGGCAAGCTCATCTTTTATTCAAACAGACTACTTATTTGAATTGAATCGTGCTACAATAATCATCCTGTGATCACGAGCACCTTTAGTCTATTGCACTTCTTTGCAGGTTACGGAGCGGGAAGTCTAAACAGTGGCCACTTTCACCTGGCTAACCTTTAGTCTGCCTTCATAAGATGCTGGTTACAGACTGTGTAATTATATAGGTTCCTTATATAGCTTCTTACCTATAGAAAGTAGGTAAATATATCTAAATGAGGTAAACAGAGGCTATAATGAGGTTAACAGACACTGAAAAAACAATACTGAATAAATTAGCATTAGGTAATTCAGCCAGTATTTATTTATTTAATATTTTTTTGTTTATTTGTTTAATATTTACGACTGGTATTGATATGAATCATTTATGAATGCAATGAATCATTATTTTCTACCAGTAATATGTTTACAACAGGCTGCAGTTATCTCAATTGTTTCAAATTGTAAATACTAGTTCTAAATTGGTTATTTAATTGTAATTTTCGTTCTAAATAAAAGTTTTACTACGAAAGCATCGCTACATAAACGGTGTGCAGTAAATGCATTTAGTAATTTCTTTCGAAATGCAAGTTATGCCAACAGCTATAAACCTCATTGCTGCAAGCGGTGCAGTTCACCTTTGACTCATTAATTTATAGCTACGTATGATGATGTTCATCCAAATTGTGGGCGAGCCATTGTGCCCTTAGAACCTGAAATATCTATCTGAAATAGTCCATATTTAGATCTGGTTGCATTGATGCTAATGAGGTTACCCGTTCGGGTTTTGTACGATGTTGACAGATGACTTGGTCAGTATTTAAAGGAACCACGTGACGATTAAAAAAATAACTGTTAGCTAGCATTGATAAAGATCCTGCCATTAATCATCTTGGTGGAGTTGACTCGAACTATTGCATAATCTTATACTAAAGCAGGTATTGTCAAATAAGGATTCCATTTCACAATCATGATAATTTTAATTTAACTTATGAGCTAATGGGATTTCTATATCATGCTAGTTTGCGCTACATCTAGACATGTCGTCTTTCACAGTTTGTATTGCCTCAGACCAAACTCGTATTAAATGACTAGCTTCTGCCTGCGGCTTCGCGTTTTTCCGGGATAAAACGTAGTTCCAGATTTAGAACTAGGTATATCAGAAAATTTCAGCTCAATCCCTTAAGATTACCGTAGATTTGGCTTGAAGGAGTAACAAACATCCATACTAACATCTAAACCTTCGCATTTATACATATTCTAGCGGTCAGCGCCGGATTTGCATAAGCTGCATTTGAACAAACATTTCTAAAATTACAATTTTTTTGACAGGTCGTTGTTTACTTTATTAAAGTTTTCATAAAAATCCCTAACTTTTTTGAAAATATTCCTAATATTCTTTTGTTTATCAAAGATAATGTCGGATTCATATCGTAAAACAATTTTTCAAATCGTTCCAGCTGTTTCGGAGCCTATATATCCAAACAAACAATCAAATATTTCCTCTTTATAATATTAGTCTATACTAATATTATAAAGAGGAAAGATTTGATTGTTTGTTTGTTTGTATGTTTGTTTGTTTGTTTGTTTGTTTGTTTGTTTGAATTGAATAGGCTCCGAAACTACTGGACCGAGTTAAAAAATTCTTTCACCATTAGAATCCTTAATTTTCCGTGATGAACATAGGCTATATAATATTTTCAAAAAAGTTAGGGATCCGCATGAAAAATTCAATAATTGAACCGTGGGCTGTATATTCAACCTCTTTTTCTATTACTAGCGGCCCGCCCCGGCTTCGCACGGGTATTAAACAAAAATTTCTGAAATTATACACACTAAAACGATGGGTTTCACAGTTTTCATACGGATCTTTACTTTTTTTAACAGCATTGGGGTTTTTGACATTGACTCGACATTCCAAAACTGACACTGGCCGTAGAGAAAAAGCAAGCACCGTGCGCTATACAACCTCTTTTTCTATTCTGACGCGCCATAATAGAAAAAGAGGTTGAATATACAGCCCACGGTTCAATTATTGAATTTTTCATGCGGATCCCTAACTTTTTTGAAAATATTATATAGCCTATGTTCATCACGGAAAATTAAGGATTCTAATGGTGAAAGAATTTTTTAACTCGGTCCAGTAGTTTCGGAGCCTATTCAATTCAAACAAACAAACAAACAAACAATCAAATCTTTCCTCTTTATAATATTAGTATAGATGGCGCGTCAGAATAGAAAAAGAGGTTGTATAGCGCACGGTGCTTGCTTTTTCTCTACGGCCAGTGTCAGTTTTGGAATGTCGAGTCAATGTCAAAAACCCCAATGCTGAAAAAGTAAAGATCCGTATGAAAACTGTGAAACCCATCGTTTTAGTGTGTATAATTTCTGAAATTTTTGTTTAATACCCGTGCGAAGCCGGGGCGGGCCGCTAGTGTAGTATAAATTAGTGTGATACACAAATGTTAATTAGGATGTCCAAAACCCAATTTGAAGAACCATACAAATACTATGCGAATTAGCTATACAAAAACTGGTAAATATTTACCAACTGTGAGTTTACGAGCACGTTTCACAACAGTTCTGTGACATAACCCCGACGCGCACAGTATTTGTTTACTTTAAATTTATCGTTTCTGTGTTAGTTTATTTGCATATTTTACAACGCTACAATAAGATCTCAAATACAGTACACATCACATCACCAGCCTATAAGTCCACTGTTGGACATAGGCATCCCCTAATAAATAAATAATGCCGGACAAACCGCACAGCATCATCTAGGCCCAAGCTAAGCAGAGCTTGTGTTAATATATATATACAATAGTAATTCTTTGTAGTATTTCTACTCCAAGCCCTTTTATTATTGGTTTATCACTAAGACGCAAAAACACACCGAATATAACTATAGAGAAATACGAACCTATCTAAATATGTGGCATTGGATTCAATTATTGAATATCGGAAACAATAACTTAAGGTCTTCTCCATTATGTAACGCAGTGTTAAATAAATCGACCATACCTTCCAAACAAGGTCGACATTAGACCTTATCTAATAATTTGAGATGAGGCGTGGTAAACATATTTTTTAACATTGACAATGAACAGTTTTGTTACGGATTTTTGGTGAACGATCGTATAGCGCTTATTGTTTGTTATAATTTTGAGAGTTCTATGTGCGTAAAGAGTGATTAACAAATAACTAGGGACCTAAATATGGATTTACAGGCAAGCCATGGTAGGCTACTTACACCAACCTGTTCATAAAAAGATTCTAAGAATCTGAGGATGCAAAAACCTGTAGAATGTTGCTTAGTTTTGATTGCGTCTCTAGTTTTGTAATTAGACAAATTGAGCAAATTTGTTTTCTCGTAAACATATGTACGCGACGATAACTGTACTCAACAGAGTAAAGTTTTGGAAACTGGATACGTACTCGATGTTTGTAATGCACCTTTTTAAATTTGCTTCATCTTTGTCCTTACCTATGAAATGATATCAGGCTTCTTTATACCTACTAATATTATAAAGAGGAAAGATTTGATTGTTTGTTTGAATTCTAATGGCTCCGAAACTACAGACCGATTTGAAAAATTCTTTCACTATTAGAATCCTATATTTTCTGTGATGAACATAAGCTATAGAGTATTTTCAAAAAGTTAGGGTTACGTATGAAAAATTAAATTTTTGTTATGTAACTAGTTATACATACATATTTTAAGTGTAGGCCGCACGGTCTTCTCGGAAAACCAGCGCAATGGTCTGCTCTATCTACCATAGGATATGCTGAGTAGAGTACGATTTTGACGGTAAATTTATGTGTTCAGAAGAGAGAGGCTAAAACGCCCTAGCTATGCTATTTTCTTAGAAATGTCCTTTTAATAGGTGCCTAATTATAGAATGTGAGATGCCTTTAAGATTTGACATCAAAATTGAAACCGGTTTCACAAGAGTCCGCAATTCGTGAAGACGCTACCAAACCAGCCAATTATATTTAGGAATTACATCATTATACCAAAGCAAGCGAACTCTAAGATGCAACAACAATGTTTTGTTTGTATTTAAATATAAATAGATTGACACTGCAACACACTAAACAAATATGAAGGTGGAATAGGGTTATAAATATGGTAAAAAATTATGTGTATACAGCCCATCAAAACCTAAGCAATAACTCAGCATCAAAGCTTTGCTCGAATAACACAACACTGATTTTCAGCATTCCCCTTTGTAGCAACCAGAAGGATGAAACTCTAATAAAACAAAAAAAGTGTGCATGCCAGTGAGTACTAGTAATAGTACTTCAATGGTGTATGACTATGCATGTTATTTTTGAGTTAGAAGCTTTAAGACTACATCTTGATTTGACTAGATAGCGGCTATGGCTAAATCTCTATATGACCACATCGCGTTAGCACTAAATAGCTATGCGACTTTGTATGCATACGACCTGATATCAAAGTGACTTTTATTTAAATCATGATGAATGCTTCACTGATCCCGTGTTTGTGCAAATTTGACGCAATTCGACGACCTCTGTGGAGCTGTGGGCGAAGTTACGCCTGCGATACAGGAGGTTGTGGGTTCGAGTCCGCCCTCGGGGCAAATGTATGTACGATCTGCAGATATTTTTCCGGGTAGTCTGGTCGTTTTGTATGTCTGATAAAAAATATCTATCTTTGTAATATTAGTATTATGTATATCAGTCATCTAGTACCCATCATACATAAATAACACAAGCTCTGTTAGCTGGAGGGCTAGATGATGCTTTGTGGATTGTCCAGCATTATTTATTCATATATATTTAAATAAAACTGCATATGTGTAGGTGTTTTAGGAGGTACAATTTGGTCCTTGGAGTACTTAGGTTGTAATTGGAAAACATTAACGTTATTTTTCGCATAAGGCTTAGGCGAAAGTATCACCTGGGTGGTACTGAGCTAAAGTTCTTGCATTTGAGTGAAACATAAGATTATTGAAGCCAACGATATCTTAATCTTTAATTAGGTGCCAATGTGTGCCCAACGAATGGCGCAACACACGATGTCGCAACTCTACGAGGCAGCGTCGGCACGCCTACAAAAGACAGGGGACAAGAGTCATACAAATAGCACTTTCAAATAACAATTCTATGCCAATGGGCGAGCTTTTAATTTGCTAACGGCAATAGAATATACAGTATCAGAGATCTCATTAAAATCAATAATTTTCACCTGAATAACATCTTGGTAATGACGTCGAGATGACTCTACCGCAATATTATTTAGTCGTTAATTTTGATCGTGACTTGTTTATATTTATATTAATTATATTTTCTGGATTTCTTCTTATTGTGACTTTTAATTTATAAACAGGCTAATGTGTGGGTATATTGCTGGTTCTTATTCACTTATTCATTAGTTTGCATATATTTAAAGTGTAGGTTTTTGCCTAGGTCCGTCGAGTGAAGACCTGGTGACCTGGTGGTTCTTAGGACCTACTTCAGGCACCAGTCTTCACAAAACAGGTTTTTGTCAATACCTAGCTATTAAAAACATAATATTAGTCTATACTTTGTTACATTGTCTCTTACTTTTGTAAAGAAAATAAAGAAATTTATTATTATTAGAGACAGCTGGATTATGTTCGTGAACCTAATAAAACTATCGTGCTCTAGGACCTCGCTTAAGCAATGGTACCTATATCTCATTGACACCTATCTGTGGCAACCTCTCTATACTAAGGTAATTGGCATAATCATCAGTACTTTGTGTATCAATTAGCACTGATTCGATTTAGTAAACAACATGTTTATGTAAATTATTACGAAAACTAGCTGCTCTTGCACAAAGATGCTGTGTCAAAAATTTACAAATTTTTATAGCACTGATTGGTTATAGTAAACAGCAAGTTAATGAAAATTATTACGAAAACTAGCTGCTTTAACACTTTTGACAGGATAAATTTGTAAAATAGTCGAAATAATTATAGTTATACCGAACCACGTTTTGTTCTAATGTAAAACGATACATAATTGCATGATAAGGATATGATATACATATGATACTTAAAATAAATAGAAAATATTTTATGTCGACATTGAACAGGGCTCAAACAAGCGTTCTATAAATGAGACAAAAACAACAATTTCAAGGGGTACAGGGTGCACCGTGAATTTCCTGTCTATAGGTTTATTTATAACTGAATTGTTGAATGATTACAAACTTATATGCTTACACGACTGCCTTCAGTGCGACCTCACGTTCATTGTAGAATGTCAGGGCGATTGGCTCAAATGCAGCCTCCCATAGGCTGCAAAATACCTAGTTGTGTAGGTACCTAGGTGATTAAACACAAAATGTTTAAATCTCGCGGCCCGGCTTCAAACGGGCATGTAACAAAAATGTTTAAAATTATATACGCACATACCTACACGTTGGTTTACAATATTGAAGTTTTATACTGATCCCTAACTATTTTGAAAATATTTCTATAGCCTATGTTTATCAGGAATATTGTAGGATTGTAATGGTGTAAGAATGTTCAAATCGCTTTAGTAGTTTCGGAGCCTGTTCAATCCAAACAATCCAATCTCTTTATAATATTAGTATAGATTATTGTCTACGCATGTGAATCAATGTAATTACAGACAAGAGCTACGGATATAAAATCATCAAAGCCCTTGATGAGTTCATCTTGAAGACATCTTGATGTTTTGTTATGTTTATCATCTAAATCTAATACCAAACATTGGCCATTCGCGATTCACTAATTGGATTGCGTTATCAAAAACGTCTAAGATTTCTTAATTTATTCGACTAATTAAGAAGATGCACCTTGGCATTATGTGATTGCTGTCATTCTAACTGCTTTTATGATTTATGTGTCTCGATTATTATGTTTATTTTTATGACTGCCATAAATCTGTTTCCACTAATATTATTTAGACATATCAGTTAACGATCATAATTCAGTGGTTGGTAGGTATCTATCTTCCTTCTTCTAAGAGAAGTTGGGTACAATAATTAAAAGTTTTCCACTATACATCTAAGAGGCAATTAGCATCAGGAACAAATATATTATACTAGTGGACTGCCCCGATTTCGCAGGGGTAGGTATACAACAAAATTTGAATATATCAATTTTACACCCAATCGGTTACATTTTGAAGTTTCCAAATGGGTCCAGTAGTTTCGGAGCCTGTTCCATTGTTCAGTTCAAACAATCCAATCTTTCCCTAGTACATAATTTATATATTTCTGAACTACGAAATAGGAGCATTTATTTCGTTGGGACAATTCTTCAAGGCTATACCATGGCGTGACGTATTCAACCTTGGTCTCCTAAGCGTCGCAGGCGCAGGCTTTGTCTAGCAGCATGTAGGTACATTATGGCTATATCGAGTGTCATAACTCTTAATTTTATTGTGCTAACAATCGCACATTATGGACGAGGCCGTAATCGCACTGCTTTAGGCAACGCTCCCGTTGTATGTCGGCCACTTGCGAAACTACGAGTATTAGCATAGTTCACGATGAAAGCAGTACTAAGGTATTAGAGCTACATTGATTTACAACACTGATGAGGCTGGGGATACTACTACTAACCACCGTCTATACCTGTACAATAGATACGTGTCCATCCAAAGGTTGCCTGGAAGAGATCGCTTTTAGCGATAAGGGCGCCCGTTGTACTACTGTTTTGTTTTCATGTTTTTCTGTACTGTTTTACCCTAATTTGGTGTGCAATAAAGTGTATTTGTATTGTATTGTACTAAATAAGAGTTTTGTTAAATTTGTCTTTAGGTACCTATAGGTACAGTAAAGACTGTTCCTCGACGTCGTATAAATAAAGCCTGGAAGCACCTGCACCGTTCCACTTCGTAATGCCTGGAACACCTTATACCCTTTTAAGTAGGTACTTGTACTCTAATTGAGAACTAGCTTATTCTTTTTTTATTTTCATAAAAATGTACAGAGACTTTCTTCACAGCGGTTACAGAACTATTTAAAGATTGAATGGTCTTCATAGTCAAACCGGTACCACGCCAAAAATGGACAGATCTGAAGCTGTAAGTTTTTGGGCTTAAATCTTTGTATTGTTAGTTATATCTAATTACATTGCCTCAACTGAAATCACCTTAGAAACAGTAGGTACAACATCCACGCCGAAGAACGTAGAGATATATTCTGCCCCAATAAGCTAATAAGCTCATATGTTTCGAAATACCAAAAACTAATTTGTTTTTTATTTGCCAAGAGTTGCGCATAGGTGATCTTATTTTGATGGATTGTATCAGTTCAACTTTTTGCCAGCATCCATTAATTTTGCTGCTGCTAACGTAGGCTCTGGTCATCGTCAATTTAACCTGGCCTTCGTTTAGAGCTGTTTTTCTGGTCTAGCAGTCGAGATACCCTTGTGTAAGTTTTTAGTAAACTGCGCTCTATGATTTGATACCTTGAACACACGTAAAGTCACAAACAGTCCAAGACAACCATCTTTTTTCATAAACATAGGTAAGTACCTAACTAGGTTCTACTAGCATATAATATTATAATCTATTCTAATAAATCAGGCAGGAAAATTGAGTAGGTACCTACTATATTATGTAAATAGCGATGATTGAATAATGGATAATCTTGCTTAGGTAATTAGATCCGTAAACAAATTGATTAATTAAAGGTCGAGGACAGTTGTTCGAAGATTTGCTGTCCACCTCTAAAAATAAAACTAGCCTAATGTGCATCTTTAAATATTAAACCAGGCCAAGTACATAACGGACTGCGCGCAGGTTAGGAATTCAGAATTTATTCGTAAAATATTGACTTAGTATAATAAAATATAACACTGAAATATGAATTAAAGTGGGTCTCCTCAATACAAATGAAATCTTCTAGTCATTCGTAATACTTACATCGGCCACGCTTCAGATTCTATCAGGACGATTGTGCTCAAAAGAAGGTGTACCTTTTTTGGTTTTTTATTTGTCGCGGAAATTCGTTTACGCTTTCAACGCAATGCCACTATTATCAGTCTCAGTAATCTATAGGTATAATAGTTGAAAATTGCCAAATTGTGTTCGAAACACATTTTAGATAAACCTCCATTAGAACAAGAAGATTTATGTTGAATTCGTCGGAAGGAAACGTTGATTGCATCTATTTTATTCGGTGAATAGAGTTTTATCACGCGATTTGTTCGTAGCCGGAAATAAAAGAAATGGAAGAATATTCAATTAGTCATTGCGAGTAAAAAATTGTACACTATGAAAAGAAACATGAAGCAATATCATTTAGCCTCAGGTAATTTGAGGATTTGATTAGGTAACGTTTTTATAGAGCTCAACCGGGTGCTCACCTATTTCGCGGTTGAAATAACGAAAATTAGACATTATTGCTTATGAGCATGTGCGGTGAGAATCATTACCTATACATAAAATGAGCAATGATATTGCTAAAACCGCCATTCCCGCACTTGCCCCAACTGACTCTTAGTAAATTTAAATTATCATCAATCGTCCACTGCAAGTCCAATAGAGGATATAAACCTCCTTTAACGCGCGATGAAGCGCTATTCGCATAACTAAATAATGGTTGAGGATCCACACGTCATCATCCAAGCCCGAAATAAGCAGTTAGGTAGGTAACTTTGCCGTGTGGTGCCGGCATAGAATTTCACCACCCCAACTCTTCCCGTGGGTGTCGTAAGAGGCGACTAAGGGAAACACACCGAGGGCGGGCAGCAGCGCCCTCTGCAGAACAATTCCACCGAACTGCGATCCCCAACCCGCATGCCCAGCGTGGGGATTATGGGCAATAACCCCCAAATGATGAATAATGCCACATATGGCGCTCACTAGGGGAGGCCTATGTCCAGCAGTGGATTATATAGGCTGATGTTGTAGGTAACTACTTGATATAATAGATTATAATATTTGATTCCTCATAAAAAGCCCCCACTCGGAATAAACATTTGCAGATCATGTCCAAACTAATGTCCATCAAAACTACAACCGCGTCGCAGGGGGATCTTCGCTCGCTGCAAGAAAGGAAACTAAATAAGCTAAACTCACCAGGTATAGCCATCCCAAGTTCCAAGTACTCCTTGACAGACGGACTCAGGAAAGAAGGCGGTGCTGGCGCGGAGTCCGGTTCAGGGTCTGGTGCGTCCAAGGCTTGTGCTGGTTCGCGCGACACCGCGCTGTCTGCCCGGATACGCTTCACGCGGGCTCCATTCTCTGAACCTCCTGTAATTTTCAATAGATATGAAGCTAGATTAAGCGGTGAGCTTATGCCCCTATCTGCCCCAATCTACTTAATGTGCTTAGTGACCGATTCCCCGAAAATTCATGCAGCCATTCAAAGAAAAATAAACGGGCCTGAATTAGTGAATTAGGGTAGATGTTGGTTTGCTGTATCAGTTAAATGAGTAATCGAACACTGATTTTGATGCTTCAACGATACGAGTAAAACTCACTGGAACAACCATCGTAACGAAGGGAACAACACACGACTATTCGTGTGTTGTTCCCTTCGTTACGATGTTTGATACGGCGGCCTACTGCCTGCCAGTGATAGTGAAGTATCCAAGTAAGTAGGTACCTTCCCAAGTTCCGTCAGCGGTAATACCCGGGAACCTTAATTAGCAATGCACTCATGGTTTGATTTTTTATAAAGTGAAAGATTTGATTGTTTGTTTGAATTGAATAGGCTCCGAAGCTATTGGACCGATTTGAAAAAATATTTCACCATTAGAATCCGAAATTTTTCCTGATGAAAATAAGCTATCGAATATTTTCAAATAAATTAGGGATTCGCATGAAAAATTCAGTTTTTATTAAATACCCAGGACAGCAGCTTTCCTGGTATCCAAAATATTGACAATTCTAGATGCTAGCAGTTATGTCATATTTTGGATACTGACCTAGGGTAGGCACATTTAGTATAAAAGTCAGATGCGCGAGATGTTCGGAAGATAGTTATAAAAAAACATTTATCAAAAGTCTTACCAGTTACCGACAAAGAAATCACCACTATGAATCCAAACACATTAAACCCGTACATTTCGAATCGAGATAATATTCACTTCAATTCATTTACCAAAATGCATATTATAACTGAGCTTTGACACAATTGCTGAGCTTTAGCTGGCATTGAAGATTTCAAGGTTCCAGTGGATTGATGGATTTCGTAAGTGCGGTAAGCGTGAGTGGTTAGTGAACCGCGCGGCAGAGTGTGTCTGGTTTATGTTTTATGCGAGTTGCATAACAGCGGGGTTATGCCTCGCGTGCGCCTTCGGAGACAGTCAAACACGTTGTGCTCGATGCTCATTTGGATTCATCAAAGGCACTATAAAGGTACCGTCAGCAACACAAAGACATGCTGATTTGTTTATGGAGATAGTAGAAATATAAGTAATAATGATTATTATAGATGTCTAGCTTTTAATATTAGTCAGTAGGTAATTGAGGTAAAATAAATTACATATTCAGAAATTCAGGAGTTCGGCGATGGGCGTCGATACTACCAGACAGCTTGTAAAATTTTATCCTTGTGTCATGTTCCCGCGTCACGGATAAAGCCGAATCCTATTTTTTATACTATTTACTTTATTATATATATGGTATTCATTATTTGTTGTAACAAAATTAATACCTAACTATAAAATCCGATTGAAAATACTATTCGAATCAGTTTCGACTTCTACGCGGATGAAGTCGCGGGCAAAAGCTAGTATAGTATAGGTAATTAGAAAAAGATAACAGGGAAAGTAATATTTATTTATAATATCAATAGGTTTGAGTTACAGTTTACAATTAATGTAATACAGTTACATATAGTCTTTTAATACAGTTTACAACCTATAATATATTTTTATTAAGGTGTGCTTATAAAACACCCAAATAAAATATCTGCAGATCGTACCCAAATTTGTCTAATGACGTGAATAATACTCCACCTATACACCCAGAGTGGCGTATTTATTATATAGGTACGGTTCTGAACCCTGGGCCTGTAACATGAACCGCAAAATAAACAGACCAACTGTATGTCGCCTCGCGCAGTATTGGGTTGTAAGCTAAGTACCTATGTACTATTTTCAAAGACATACTATTTTCTAACGTCACCTCGTTTAAACTTCATCGTTATTTTCAGTGGAACGCGTTCCAAATTTTCCTTTGTAACTTTCGCGGTGGTGAGCAAGGATATTGAGCAGTTTCAATATCCATATTAATTTTTCATAATCATTTACTCAGTTGTTTCAAATGTACATTTCAAGTTCATAGAGTTAAAATTGAGATCATGCATGACATAAGCCCCGTTAGGGCTCTACAACAAAAAATCATATCTACAAAACTCTAAAGATGCTATAAAGTTTTCTGTTGTGGCATGCTTAGCGAAGGCATAGACAAGAAGTTATGATTAATTTTAGATTTTTTTTGCAATTATGGGAAGTCCCCTATTTATCCCGGACAGCTCCTAAGTATGCTTGTAGCAGTGCAAAAAAAATGCGCGAATTTGTTGCACGTACCTTAGTGAGAACAAAAAGCTTCTGCCAACTCATGTAATGTACAGGTGGTGTAAAGGTGGTGTCTGTCTGCCAATGCCCAGATTATAATGATACTGTTACTAAACTGCGTTGAACCGAATTCTATCATCCATATCCCTATCCCTTAACCATAGTTTGTGCTATCATCCCTCGTGAACACTGCACTTTTCAAGAATACAAGAAGCCAACGTGATCTACACGGTATAAGTTTATGCTGTCCTAGTAACAAATTTCGTTAAAATCCGTTCAGTCTGCGCGTGAAGTCAAGGCATAATAACAAACACACATACACAATATTTGCTTATTGTTAGTGTCAGGGGTGCCTAGATGCGTCTTTTTCTATTTTTCAGAATTCAGATTTTTACGGATCTCTAAATAATGCGTCCCGTTTTCAGTTGTTCAGTTTGGAGTTTGGAGGATTTTTATTTTGACTGCCGGCAACACTGGATAGGAAGTTGAATGTAGAAGAAGCTTCGAACATTTTGGTCTTGCTTGTTTACGATACGAGGCTTTGAGTATCTAGAACGGGAGTTGGCAAGGTCAGGATACCCCTCTGTTGGTCACAAGACTTTACTGACCATAGACGAATAATAAAACTACTTCACTCGTAACTTCGCGGCCATTTGCTATCGTTTCGTGTCGCGAGATAGTGCTCACCACAAATGGTGAATTGTGCGGTTTATGGGTATAAAAGGCAATTGGAGACATCCAACTTAAGGGTACATAGTGTTTCCTATCACAAGTAAGTGACATTTTTCTGAATTCTTTTTTGTTATATTGTATAATTTCGATTTTAATAGAATATCAGTTGCGACATTTTTATTCCTTGGTAGTATCCCTATATAGTTTGTGATTCCTTGGTAGAAGGCGTAGTGCGGGGACAAGTTGAGTGAAATTGATTGAACGAATGATGGAATGAACGAAAAATTTGTGTAAAATGCGATGTTTTTTGTAACAAAAAATCTATTGATATAGGAAAATTGGTTATGCAAATGATACCATAATACCATAAGAGATACCAAAATCCATTTTTTATGGAAAAATGTGTACGTCACATTTACAATAAATTATTCCATTTTAAATGTAATATAGATTTATAAGAAACAACAAATAAAATGACACAAATAATGATATTTAATAATATAGTATTAAAAATATAATATTATTATAAGTCAGAAGCAGATTTATTTATAAAAAAAAGGAATTACAAAACAACCTCGATACAGAAAGACACAAGCGAAGTGATGATAGATAGCTCGTGTTTTTTCTTTTAGTAGAAATTTTCTCCATCAATTTATTAATATTAATAATTAAAATACTCTTTTTATAGATAGCGCAGGAACACCGCACTGATCATGACATGAAACACGGCGGCGGGGCGGCCCGATCTACATAATGTTAATCTATATAAAATTTTATTATCCCTGTACCCGGCCTGTACCTATCACAATAAATACCTATATTTTCTGTCTTTCTTTCTCTCTTTCTTACTGCCGCTTTTCTTCTCCTGCTCTCTATGAAAACATATAGATATAGATAACGAAAACTTTTCGATTTGCATAAATAAAAAAAATAATAGTCCCAAATAGACGGGGCGTCAATTACGAATTATGGTTCTTAGTTAATGTCAAATGAAAGGAAAACCAACTTTTCGCTTTTCTCTCATTCGAAACATTTTTTTTCTATATTAAAATGCATGTCTAAAATCCTCAGTAAGAAACAATACCTTTATAAAAAAAACCATTGTATAATTTTAACAACCCTGATTTCATTCATTCGAAATCATTCTTTTTTCGGTCTTTTTACATCCAGCACTACTTTTTTGTGTTAGTGTGTAACTAAACAATAGTGTAACAACACTAATTCTATATTTGTGTGCGTGTTCTTTTGTTTGTGTCCAGCTTTTACTTTAGTGTGCGTTTATATGGACGCTTTATTTTTCTGCATTAGTGTGCGTGATTATGTAAACGTGTGCTGTACCGTATTACCTCGCCCCCCTCGAAATCTGACAGAAAGATTTTAGTACTGACAGAAAGCGCTTGGCAACTCCCGTTCTAGATACTCAAAGGATACGAGGAGTTTGATTGAAGTTAGTTTCGAAATTCACTTTGGCTTTTGAACGCAACGAAAACTAGGTTTGCAAAGTAAGCGATCTGCGAGTTTTTAGTCTGGATCTGGACTGTAAGTCATCAAAATACCTACCATAAAGTTTTGATTCTAAGAACGAACAGACAATAATGATATATATCTTTTACCTCACAGCTTGGATGTAATTTGTAGCTACGAATGTAAGTTTTCGTGATACCTTCGACCACCGGTTAGTGATGGACGACAAAATTCGCAAAAGTTGTCCAAATTGCTGTCAATTGTATTACATAAAAAGTAAGTATTGCTTTTAATATAATACTTATATCGACTGTAAAGTTAAAATTATAAAGCACGCTGCGGTAACCGGAAAAATGTCGGGGTTCGTTTCTCACACTTCACACAGTCAGCATTCTACCAAAGCAAAGCATGCCTACAATGTAATGTAAGTACTTAATCTTTGCAAAATTTCTTTCCAGATCAATCATCAGGCTTGAAGGGGAATCTCCCCCTCTTACTATCATGTGGCCATACAATATGCGAGAACTGCATTAGAAGTCTCACTAAGTTCCAAGAACCGATTCAGTGTAAAATATGCCTTCAGTGCATGGAAATAAAGGCAGCAGACATCCTTTTGTTGGCTGCAGATACATCAAACCTGTATCAGATGTTTCCTGTTAACTTCCAAGTACTCGGAGAGCTAACACTGCAACTGATGGTATGTTAATTGTTCTGATTGAGTTTCAACACACTTGTATGACTGGTGAGTTATGCCTGTCACATTAGTATCCTATTTCTCTCACTAAATACTGAATTATGAACCTTATAGGCCTAAAGGTTCCGTCCTACACTAACCCCACCCATTAATATATTGGGAAAAAATATTACTTACCCATTTTATAAAAATTCTAAATCATCATTGCATTTGAGAAAAGATAAACCCTGTTTCTATGCAGAATGTCCGAAACAAAGGCGCAGAACCAGTCGAGGAATGCTTCATTGACATTCAAGGCATTATGAGGGACCAAGGCGATACCCATGGTAATCCATAACTTAATTTATGAATTTCTTTTCTTTATTATACTGCCCTAGCTAATATTATGATTCCATGTTCTTATATATACTTGAAATACAATATAAATCTACCCTTGCTTTTTATGGTAATTATTTTGTTAGCCTGCAACAAGATGTAACTAGATGCAGCATGTTACAGGATAATGGATAGATATCCACACAAAGAAAGAGAACAATAGTACCTAACAGACATACTTAAAGTAGAGGTAGTATAAGCGGCCCTTTATACTTCCTCTACTTTATCACTATGAGCGATCTCATCCACCCAAACTTATGATGTTCCTTCATGTGCAGTCTACATGAAGGAATACTATAGATGGTGGCACAAATAAACAAATACTTATAATGAATAGCTATACTTATACTAAGCCTACAAATACTAATTAAACTTACATAAAATATCAATGAAAAAAATAACTTTATGATTCTAAATAATAATCTAATTTCAGTTCAATGTGTGGAGTGCCATAACAGGACTGGCAAGATGTGCAAACAATGTGACACTGCCTTATGTGAGACCTGCTTCAACAAAACACATAAAAACTTTGTCATCTTCAAAAATCATGCACTTCAGAAGTTGGGTGTGTAATCTTGTAACTTACTTTTGATCTGCTAACCAAGCGATATTAAGAACAGTTGATTATGTGTTTTAACTAGTTGAATTTAAAGTATGTTTTTCAACAGTGTCAACCAGCGACAGCAGCAACAACTGTAAAGTCCATGACCACAAGCAGCTTGAATACTACTGTATTGATTGTTCCAAGGCTATCTGCATGGATTGCTTGTTAGTCGGCAGCGATAAGTCTTGCAAAGAGCACAATTTGAAGTCAACTGCGGAAGTTGTAAGAACAAATTATTTAGTAACAGTAATTTTTGTAGTAATGTTAGAGTGTGTAGTGGAAGTATTGATCCATAAGTGTCTTTGTGGACATAACAAAATACCTTTTATTCTAGAACCAACTATTATGTATATAGTGAAGGTTAGGTTTGTGTAAAATAATTTTTCATTACTCGGAAAAGTCTAAAGTTGCCTGAGGAGCGGGTTGAAAGTGATACTTTTCAAAAGAATCGTTTTCAAGTGACAGCTGTCACGTTTCTATTGAATCATAACAATGGCCGATAAAAAGAAAAAAAAGCGGGAAAGCGGCAATTCCATCTAAATTAGTTTTCTCGTGTTGTAGAGTTTTGTCTGTATTACAAATACAGTCTATGTGATTCAGATAAGGATTTAATGCCTGATTCCTTACGAGAAGAGGCTAAAGCAGTTGTAACCTTTTACTTCCTTATATTCGTAATGAAAAGCACAGTGTTTACCTTGGGTGAAAGTAACTTATAACTTAACTCCCTTGAACTATTTGCATAGCGAGGGCGGCAAACCCTGTCTCGGGACTAAATAAGTTACTTCCAACCCTAGAGTAACAATGTATTCTGTACTTTTTTCACAGAATGAAACTCACATGGAAGAAATAATGAAAGTTCAACCTAAAGTGGATGAAACATTCAGACGGCTTACGAAAACGGCTGTGGTAATATAATTAGTTATATCTTATATACTAGGTCACAAGAATTACCTAATTCTATATAATATACACCTTGTTCAATCTCAGAATTTGGAAGCATAATCGTTTTACCCTGACCTTAAGGCTCAGGTGACAGATAAATTTCACATACAAACGTAATATCAAATGTATTGTAATTTAAGCATATTTTCACCATGTACCTACTGCTATTATTTGTATTAGAATAGTGTTTATATAGGTTCCTACAGTCAATTTTTTTTAAAACACTTCATTGAAATACAATTGACCCAAACAGATTTTTTAAACACGACAAAGAAAACACATTTTCGTTTTATTTGTGTAGATAAACAATTATTTTCAAAAAAGCTTGTGGTAGGAACCTATTACTACTCTAATACAAATAATAGCAGTACATGTTGAAAATATGCTCAAATAATAAATAATTTTGGTATTACGTTTGTATGGGAAATTCATCCATTACCGGAGTCTTAAAGGATATCTTGATGGCATTTGAATTTTATTCCAGGATATAGGGCAGCAGCTTTTCAACATTGACAATGGAATAGGTACACCGTCAGATGTCACTCAAATTATTACAGCCATCGAACAACACTTCTCGAAGCTCTGTGCCATAACCCAAAAACATAAAGCGGAAACCATTGCACTTGCAACTAAAGTAAAGTCTGCTGAAAGGGAATCTTTAATTAAAGCTAAAAAAGAGGTCTTTGATGCTTTGAAAAATGCGAAATCCGTTATGAGAATGATTTCTGCGACTGCTGATACAACACAATTCAAACAGGTTCGTAGTTGTCAGATAAAATCAGACTCTAAAAGCATGTTTCACAATGTATAAAAAAATACTATGAATAGACAATTGTTTTTTTTTTTAGATGAATTTATCTGCCCTATTGGAAGATGCCAAAAAAGTCGCTGAGACACCTTGGTTCTTATTAAAAGTGGAAGATAAAGCAAATGCACTCAAGTAAGTAATGACGGCTTGAAATTTTGCATTCAAAAGCAACTTTAAAATCTAACCATTATACCTACTTCTCTAGGAGGTCTTTGCCAAAAGGCACCCTGTGTTGAGAGACATCCTATAGCCAAACGAATCAAACAATTATAATAAGTCATGATAATTAATCTCACCTAGTTTAACGGGCTAAATAAATAAATAAATAAAAATACAAAACAAAACACTTTATTGCACACCAAAGAAGAAAAATACACAAAAACAGGATAATCACACTTAACAAAAATACCTACTTCTCAGGATAAAAGTGAATGAAGATATCAACACGCTTATCAGTGACTATATTCACCTGGAGGGAAATGCCACTTCAGTTTACAAGCTGTGCACGCCGGAGGAACTTGAAGGAGTGGACATACCACCTCCACCGCCCATCCCTGTGTTGCCACCACAATTGCCAAGAGGTACAACTTTAATAAATCATCCTGATTATTCATCATATATTAGTCCACTGCTGTACATAGGCCTCCCCTAAAATTATTTATCATTATCAACTGTGTCACCACAGGGGGATGAATCAAAATTCATTTATATCGGATTTCACTGATACATAATTTGTTAGTAAATTCTATGCTAATGGTAGTTTTAAAAAAAATGCTAATATAAATTAAATAACAATAAGGCCGTAATCCCCACGCTGGGCATGCGGGTCGGGGATCGCAGTTCGGTGGAGTTGTTCTGCAGAGGGCGCTGCTGCATGCTCCCGGTGTGTCCCCCTTAGACGCCTCTTACGACACCCACGGGAAGAGTTGGGTGGTGAAATTCTATGCCGGCACCACACGGCGGTCTTGATTATTGTAAATATGCGGTGGAAAATCTATGCGAATACTCTTATCTAAACTAACAATTTTACAAGCTGCCAGGGAATAGGGGATCAAATTAATTACAGCCTTGCGGTCGTGATTAAGATTCTCACTTTGTAGTATGAACAATACCTATAAAAGTGACAAAATAATAAAAATAAATGTGATAAAATATTATAAAAGCTTAAGACCAAAATGTATCATTGAGGTATTTTTCGAAATAATCTATCTATTGTGTTAAAGGGGTAAATTTTTATTTTCTTTCTATAAAAACATTTAACCATTTTTCACACAGATGTAAGACAAATACAGAATCCAAAAGTTCCGCCGCCGCAGCCTAAACAAAAGGAAGAAGCTACAAAGCAATTCAATTACTACAACAATGTTCCCAGCTTTCGCAGCAAGAGCGCTTCCATCAACTCTCTGAATTCTGCCAGCAGTGATTCTTCTAGAAAGAGTTACAAACCAGGTGACAGTTCAACTTTGTCGATATATTCATGAAACCTTGTTATCACTAGTATAAAACAAAGTCGCTTCCCGCTGTCTGTCTGTTTGTCCCTATGTATTCTTAGATCTTAAAACTACGCAATGGGTTTTCATGCGGTTTTTCTAATACATAGAATGATTTAAGAGGAAGTTTTTTGTATCAGCATTGAAGCCGGAGCAAGTCACTAGTACCTCATAAAATATCTATCGCTTCCCTAAAACTTGCGATGTACATATTTTAAATACTAGAAATAAGAATAAACTCGTTGCGCCCACTTGTAGGCTACTCAGGATTAATGTTATTTTTTAAAGTACAATGTAGACGCTTTTAGAACAAAACTCCAAGTGAATTGCAAAAAATATCTCTAAATTCTAACTAATTGTCAAACTTATTCTTTGGCTTACTATAAAATATCAGATTACCTAGACGATGAAAATGTTTGGTCGGGATGAGTTGTGCTCCTTGAAAACTAACAACCTAACAAGGTAAAGGTTTCATAAATTCGTAGAGTTCACCCCAAGTGCGAGGGCCAAAGCACTATATCAACAAAAAATATTCAAGCTTTTTGAACTTGACCGCTTTTATGTAATGTATTTCCTTGTATACACAGAGGAAACGTACCAGAGCGTCCCACGAATAATCCCATACACTCAAGGCCAAGAAACCAGACAACCATTGGTGGAAGGTAATGTATTAATGTTTTTTTTTATATATCTTAATATAAAAAGGGCTTTTCCTTCACAAAGAATACTGGCATTCTTTATTAGCCTAGAATAAAATTATTCTAAACAGTTTATAATAGTCTTAACAATAAAGTGGCGGCAGACGATAAAGACCAACAATAAATAAAACAAGAATGCTGGACAATACCTTACCTACACACAGCATCATCTAGCCTAAAACTAAGCTCAGTAGAGCTTGTATTATGGGTACTAGATAACTGATATAATACAACATAACATACATAATAAATAGAAATACTATATATTTTATAATACTATATGTTTTATTATACATATGTATATGTATCAAAAATTACAATGAGCTCTCGTAACAATTGAAACTATTGACATAAATGTAGAGCTTTAATTTACTGTTATTTACTTTGCAAGTATGTATAAAAATTGATAAATTCATTGATCCTAGAATGGAGACCCAGAATCATTATAATTATTTTAATTTCATGTGCATTGATTGCAGGATCACAGGAGCTCGTGTATATATCGCACATTGTTGATCCACACAACTTCTTTGTTCAACGAGTGAGTGATCAAAAGTTGGTAAAGGATATCCTGAGGGAATATCGGAACTCGGCCTCGGAGCCAAAACCACTGCTGGGCAATGTTGCTGAAGGTAATCTACAATTTTTAGACAAATATTTACAAAAAAAATTAAAGGTAAATTACAAAATTAAAAACAAACCTACTGATCAACTGATCCATATCAATAGCAGTCGGAAGTGTACTAATTTATAACTTATAATGGTAATTTATAAATAACTAGCGGTCCTTTGGGCTTTGCACGGGAATATTTACAAAAATTTATTTTTTCATGCGGACCCCAAATTTTTTTGAAAATACTCTATAGCCTATCTTCATTAAGTAAAATTTAGGAATCTAATGGTGAAACATGTTTTCAAATCGGTCTAGTAGTTTTGGAGTCTATTCAATTCAAACAAACAAACAATCAAATCTTTCCTCTTTATAATATTAGTATAGATAAGCGCTAAGTTTATTTGTAACTTTAAAAGATAATAGAAAAGTGGTCCGGTTTTCAAAATTCTTATACTTTTAGAATATAGGTTATGTTTTATCGAGCTACAGCGTAAGCGAAACCGCAAACAGAAACACGTTATTAAATGTTTAATTCCTAACAACGATTGTTATAGTTCTCGATACACAAGTTTATACACACCTTGCGTTATTTGAGCCAGCCTTGCTAAGGATCTCACGTCGACTCATGTTACTGGATTCAAAGCATATACATTCTCAGAATTCAAAGACATCAAACAAGTTGAAACCTTTTTTGTATCTACAACAATGCTTATTATTTAGTCATCTATACTTATAAAAGAGGAAAGATTATGATTGTATGTTTGTTTGAACTCCGAAACTACTGGTCCGATTTGAAAATCTATTTCACCATTAGATTTATTTTTTATTTAGGGGAGGCCTATGTCCAGCATTGGACTAATAAGGGCTGATGATGATAATGATTAGATTTATTCTTGATGAATATAGGTCATATAATATTTTCAAAAAAGTAAGGGATCCGTATGAAAACTTAAATAATGTAACCCAACGTGTATGTGTGTAAATATTTGTAATTATTGAAATTTCTATTAAAAACCCGTGCAAAACCGGGTTGGACCGCTAATTTATCAGTAAAATGATATCCCAATGTTTCTTGTACACAGGCAAGATATACTTAGCCTACAGCAAGGCAGATAATCTGTGGCAGCGTTGCCGCGTCCTGAGCGTTGAAAAGAAGGATATAAAGCAACCTCGTTTCACTGTATACTGTTTTGACTTTGGAAACATCGAAACGGTGTCTATCAACAAGTAAGTTACAGAATCTTGCTTATTTGTATATTGGCTAGTACACTAATGTTAATGAGTAAAGATTTTTGATTACCACGCATGTGTAGGCACCATAGCTATCATCATCATCATCATCATCATCATCACCAGCCTATAATAGTCCACTGCTGGACATATCATACCATAGCTATATTCTATATTAATCTCAATGAGTACTGTTAATTTGATAATCCCAACTGTTCTAATAGTTAAGATTGACCTGTTTGGGGTTGATAATTTTATTTAACACACTGAGTTTAAGTTCAATCAAAAAGTTTATTTCTCACAGAGTACATTGTCCATATCACAATAAAGAGCAATCCGAAGTAATTAAATTTGTCTATGGCAGGAGGAAATAGATCCCAAATTCAATAATAAATAAATACAAAAGATTATGAATTACATGTCCCAATTTAATCAATTTTGTTGCTGTGTGGATTGTCCAGCATTATTTATTTATTTATGCCAACAAAAACAACTTTTTTGGAAATTTCGTGAATTTGTTGTATTTCCAGCTTACGTTTGCTGCCGCCTGCTAAATGGTACACACCGCCGCCGCTGGCCATCCACTGCTCACTGGCCAACTGTGAACCTATCAACGGCGAGTGGATGAATGAAGACTCCATACTCATCCAGAACATTCTTGACAAGTTAGTAGATATTATCTTTTGCAACGCTGAGATCACATCACATCACCAGCCTGTAATAGTCCACTGCTGGATATAGGCCCACCGTGATGAGCGCGAAAGATGGCGTTATTTATCATTTGGGAGTTATTGCCTATAACCCCCACGCTGGGAATGCGGAATACCTTCAATAAACTAAAAAAAAGGAAATTAAATATCCAAATTAGAAGGAACTAGTGTTTATCATTAAAACAATTGAGCTAACTGCAACAAACTAGAGGTAGCTCAACTATTCCATAGCAATGCTAATCGAAGTGTCCCCAAGAAGCTGGCTGCATTGCCTCAATCTTTACATAAAATAAAATAATAATAAAATTTTGATGCGGTGTTTTTAATGAGGCAGGTTGATAATGTATAGCATGGATTAGTATCAGCATTGCACCTGGGCAAAGCGGGGGCCGGTCGCTAGTCTATACTATACATATATACAATTATTATAAAGAGGAAAGATTTGATTGTTTGTTTGAATTGAATAGGCTCCGAAGCTACTGGACAGATTTCGAAAATTTCATTCACCATTACAATACAAAATTTTTCCATACAATATAATAATATTTCCAAAAGTTAGGGATCCGCATGAAAAATTAAATTTTTGTTAAATACCCGTGCGAAGCCGGGGCGGACCGCTAGTTAATTATTAACCCTTTATTTTTTTCCAACAGCAAGCAAGCTTTGATTAATGTCAGACGAGTTCTCGAGACGGAAGGAGGCATAAAGTTGGACTGTGACGTCATAACGTACGAACAGAAAGTCAGTTTGGCACACGCTTTCGTATTCCATGACCGTGCTAAAATGATCAACCCGCGGCTAAAGGTAAGCTTCACCAGTATACATACATCATTAATTATCATCAGCCTATGCAAGTCCACTGCTGGACATAGGCCTCCTCTAATGAGCCCCATAGCCCCTGTCTTCAGCTTGTCGCATCCATACATACATCATCAAATTATAAATAAATAATGCTGGACAATCTACACAATATCTCCTAGCCCCAAGATAAGCAGAGCTCGTGTAATGGGTACTAGGTGACTGATATACATAATGCTATATAATAAACAGATAGATATTTTTTATTATTATATGGAAAACGACCAGAATAACCTGGTCAAATATCTGCAGGTCGTACAAACATTAGTCCCGAGGCGGGAATCGAACCCGCAACCTCCTTTGTCGCAGGCGGACCTTCGCCCTCCCCGCCACAGAGGTCGTCATTAATAGCAAACCGTGGCGAAAATATTCTCAAATGACAATTCATTTTGGTACTACGTTCGGTATGGGAAATTCATCTGTCGCCGAAGCCTTTAAAACCATTATTTTGTTTCAGTATCCCATAATAAACACCATTAAAGGAACACCGAAGATATTCACAAGCAACAGCGATTTCAAACCGAAATCGATCGATGATATCTATTTCACCCACATCGTGAGCCCGGACAAGTTTTTTGTCAGGAAAGTAAGTAGCAGCGCTAGTAAATAATATTTTCATATAATATATGAAATATATTATATTTATCCTTTATTTCAGTTCTTCACCATTAAATTGTTAGTACGCCTTAGTACCTATTAGGGCTTGCATTCGAATAATCCGAATATTAAATTCGTTCGAATATGCATAAAATACCACAAAAAAGATAGTCTCTAACGACGGTAAACATCTTCGGGTGTATCATATTGTGCAACCGAGGATACCACCCGCTATGTGTAGCCTTCGTCTTTAGATTTAGATTAAGGGTGTCTGTGCTGTGGGTTACAGCCCCACGCATGCCTCTCAAAGGACCAGAGCAATATCAACATGAGAATAGCAGAAATGAGATACAATAATATTGATTAAATAATGCTGCACAATCCACAGAGACTCATCTAACCCGAGCTAAGCAGAGCTTGTGTTATGGGTACTTGATGATTAATATACCTATTACAATATATTACACTGATAGATATTTTTTTTATAGATAGAAAACTACTAAAACACCCAGCACAAATATCAATATCTCTCAGTTTTATTTATAACATATTTATATAAGTATTTACTTACCTATGTCGTTTTATTCGATTTCAGAAGCATCATCAAATTGATTACTACAGACTAAGTGATGAACTAAACCAAGAGTACAGTTTAGGCCTTGACTGTGGAAAAATATTCCTACCTGAACTAGGTAAGTGACAATTTGCCAGGCTTTTGCTTCTTTTGTTACAAACGTATTAATATTGAATACCGCGATACAACATATCGTGAAAGTGGAATAAGGGTGCGTGACGCGGAGAATAGCGGTCTCAACCAACTTGAAACTAGCATGAAACGAGTGTGACTATGTCGATTATTTTTTATTTTAATGTTATACAATCCTCACAGCGTCATGTCATCTAGTTCCCAAGTTAAGCAGAGCTTGTGTTATGGGTACTATTAGATAACTGATATACTTAATACAGTATATTACATAGATATTTTATGATACAAAGAAAAATAGAAAACGAGAAGAGCATCTGAACTAAATATCTCTAGATCGTACAAACATTTGTCCCGAGGCAGGAATTGAACGTCGCAACAAAAAAAATACATTGTAGCTCATATAGCACGATACCTAATCCTATGACCCAGAGACTATGATAATGGAATTTTCCACCCCACGAGCGTCTTTAATCCCATGCATTTTCTACAGGAATGGCATGCGTAGTGAACACTGAAAAGAACCGCACCGTAGGCGAAAACAACCCGATACTGGGTGAAGACGTGAACTGGGCGCGATGCGTGGTGACTGAGATGGCGACCCGTGGGCGAGTGCGCGTACAACTGGTCGACTCGGGGTTGCATCTGCTGGTGCATTGGAGCTCGCTCAGAGCTATCCAGTCGAGGTTCACTACGCTGAGGGCACTGGTAATGTCTTAGAGATACGTGAAACGTTTTAACAATTTTTTTACACGCTACTGGTTACCATTGTATCCCATTGTATTTGCAAAGACTTCGAGTTTTCGGAAACTTTATTTTTTTAGGCTTTCAAATGCTCTTAGGCCATTGCTAAGACTAAAAAACCAGACAATTATAGGATTATATACATTCAGGGTGTTCTGGTTGTTATAGGATTAGTATTTAAGCTTTAAAAATTTTCGCAGGCTACAGAGTGTCACTTAGCTGGTGTAACTCCTCACAACAAGAAGTGGAGTCCGGCATCGGTCGCTTTGCTGAAGAAATATCAGAACCATGTCCTTGAAATGGAAGTTGAAGAAAACCGCCTTCGCGGTTCCATCGGAGTTTGCCTCTTCGACAAAACGGATGAGGAGAATATTGTTTGTATTAATGACGAAATGGTGAAGTATAAATTCGCCATCACATTTGGGTAAGCAATTTTTATGCCTTTATTTTAATATGGCTCAAGTGAGGTGGTCCTTTGACTTAAAAGTTTATTTCTTTGCAGAATTTTCAACTTCACCCGAAACCCCGAAAATCTAAAAGACCAATCGTTTAGTTACAAGTCGCCGTTAGATAAACCTACTCAACAACCCAAGCCGAAATCTGACAAAATAAAGATACTCAAAAAAGACAATCCTGAACCGAAACAAACGGAAGAACAAGATTTAGTCGCAAAGGACAAAGGCCCGTTGAGGTTGGAAGCGAAAATCTTAAATTACATATCTCCTTCTGTAATTTACTTGATGCTGGTCCATCAACAGGAGAGCTTTAATGAAATGTTTGCGAACATTCAAAAGTATTACAATGAGAATAAGACTGAAGGTAAACCTGAATGGCAAGTGAACGACAAATGTTGCACTATTTGCATCCAATCACAAACGTGGCGCCGCGCGACGATTCTTGAACTCGATGGAGCTAACGCCAAAGTGTTCTACGTGGATTTCGCCACCGTGGAAACTGTACAAACTTCAGGCTTGAAGGTACTCGTGCCTGAATTCGCGTCGATCTGTGTCGCAGCCCTCAATTGCCACCTCAGCGGAGTGATGCCAGCCATAGGCGAAGAATGGCCTTCAATCACCAAAGAGTTTTTGAAAGAACTCTTAGACGCATATAATAGAATCTTTATTACCAAATCAGGCAATTTCAAAGATAACAGCATGCCAATCGAGATTTGGGTGTACCATACTATCCAGGGAGGTGCCTTGGAAGCCGATGTGTCGGAATGGCGTTGTCTGAACGTGAAAATAATCGAACAGGGCCTAGGGATACCTATCAAATCTGAACAGGTAAATCATCAAACCAAACAACGTGATCAGACTACTTTCATGTTCTTTTACTTTTCTACTGACTTCATTGATTTTTTCAACAAACCAAGGATTTGAATGAGTCAATGCTTTGCTATACTTCATACAATTTTTCTATTTCAGTTAAACACCGATGAAGAGAAGAAAGAATATAAAGACGGCGAAGAAGTTCTATCGTTCCTAAATGTCACAGGCTTGGTCAGTGAATGGCTCCAACAGCCGATGCCGACAAAACCACTGCTCCCAAAAGCAGATACTGAAAGTGGTTCCGGTGCCTCAACAGTTATTGAATGTGACGATGCTTATGAAGATAATGCGGACGATGAACGTATCGCGAACCGTATCTTCATCTCTGAATGGTTGCCAGCAGAACCATTTCGTACCACTGAATTCACAGCGACCGCTACGTAAGTTCTTTAATTCCAATATGTGATTAAATCAACGAATCTTGGAACTGCCTAGAACTTAGCAACCTAATTTTCTCTGAAATTTTACTAAATTTCCAATTATTTTCAGATTTGTTGACAACGATGGAATTATTTACTTGCACGATGTAGCACAGGAAGACACATTTGATCTCATATCTAATGCTCTGAGTGTGCGATACCGCGACCCGGATCCCAAGGCGAATTACGTGAAGTGGACGGTCGGAGAACCATGCATCGCTCTTTACCACTACGACAATCGCTTCTACCGAGGCAAAGTTGTGGAAGTCAATCAGATAGCATCCAACTGCTTGGTGCACTATATCGATTACGGCAATGAAGAAGTATGCTCATTCGCCAATATGAGAAAGAGTATTGCACTCCATCAAATTCCGGTACAAGCACATAAATGCGTATTCAGCCGAATACAGCCCATCGGCGTACAGTGGGAGAAGCAAACGCTAGACTACATACACAAGTTGATTGTAGAAAAACATTGTTTCGTTAAAATAGTCGGGAAAACTCTCGATGGTATCACACCAATAGACATGAAATACGATAAACTGTGGATAAATGATCATTTAGTTGATTTTGAATTGGCTAAGTACGTAGATGGGGTCAAAAAGCCTAAACATAAAGGTAAAAAAAAAGAAACAATGGCTATCAGTGAACCGGAATCAAACATAGAAAATAATTCCGAGCCAGACTTTATAGTAGAAGACGAGGAGCCTGATTTGATTGCTGAAAACAAAAGTGAATCATTGCCAGACAACGATTCTTTTGACATGAGCACTTTTGAAGGTAAAGATTGGAATGACTTAATTGCAGAAGACAATGATCTGTCCACTACCGGTAAATATATCACGTTTCCTAAGCAATTTGATGATGAATTTACATGCAACATTACATCCATTTACGACACTAAAGTGTTTCCTCTCACCATAATCCACGACACAGAAACAGACAGAATATACGAAGAAATGTTTGAAGAGATACAAAAAGAAGGAGATAGCATGCCACCTTTGAACGGGGTTTTTAGAAACAAGGCTTGCATTGCTATTTTTGAAGAAGACAAAGAGTGGTATAGGGCGATGATATTGGAATACAGTCAGGCTCAGAACCGTGTAAAAGTAAGGTATGTTGATTTTGATAATGAAGGGCTTGTTTCATTAAACGATGTCCGTGAAATCATGGAAGAGTGGGTTACTTTGCCCCCGCGCACAGTATATGCGAAATTACATGGAGTTGATGTCAATCCTGAAACGGATGTTAACATAATCAGAAATGAATTTTCTGAAATATTGTTGAACAAAGGACCATTTCATGCTAAAATCATAAGCTCTGATGAGTTTATACCAATTGTGGAATTAAAAAACGCTGATAACGATTTAGTTTCTGAAAAACTCGTAGAAAACGGAGTTTTCGTTAAAGTTTGAAATATTTTTAGTATAGGTATAGAGGTTGTGCCAAACCATTTTAGTTATTATTTTAAGTTTCTTAAGTTCTTAGTTTACGCAAGGAATCTCTTGTTTTTGATTATTTTGCGTAGTGTAAGCGTTTTGAAAGGTCTTGCAAAAACGTTAGGGCTCTAGACATTTTATTTTAATTAAAACTCGGTCTTATATAGGCACGTTCGCCAGTGTTGTGTCCCTATGGAAACTTGTTGGGCCTTAGACTACTTATAATTTTAAAAATAAAAAAAATAGTCTGTCTTTAATGTTTATTCAAGTATAACTTTGAAATAATAATCAAACGCGCCAGAAAAGCTGTTAATTTAAGGTTATATGTTTTCCTAAAGTTTATTTAATTTTAAATTAAATCTGTTATTACCTCCGCATTCTAAGTAAATAAATTTTTCTAAGCCATGTATCTTGGTGTTATTTCTTTATGGAGCAGGAGCCTGCATAGGACAAATTGCAACGAGTCGTAATGGAGCCCCCGTGCCTTCCGTTACTTTAATCGGAAGTGCCAATGCTGTACAGCCAGATTCTGAAAAAAGAAACTATTGTTTCACAGTTGACATAACTATGATTAAATACTTGTAGGCGATAAATTCGAAAAAACAAATATGTATTATTAGTTAATATATATATTAGTTTTCAATGCAGATTGGAATCCTTAAAATAACAATTCGTCACTGGAGTGCAGAAGGAAAGGTCATTGTCGTATAGCTAAAAAGTTTATTTTATAGTTTAATTTTTTTAAGAACTTCAAACCCAACGTGTTAGTGTGTAAAAATGAATGATTTTTTAAATTTTGGATAAATACCCGTCCGAAGCCGGGTTAGACTGCTAGTTATAACTAGCAGTCTAACCCGGCTAATAATTCATCCATCATCACCATCACATACAATAGGCAGTATATCCAGCATAGTCAAGCCTAGTTTGATAATGTGGAGCACCTTTTATAGACCGTCCAGACAAAGCGACCCTTGGAATTCCAACGAAATATTTTACCTGGAATATCACGACTCATATTGACGTTCTCGATGTTGTAAAGTCCGGCTTCGGCGAGTATCCTGTGCGCAGCGAACTCCTGAGAAGTTCCGGGATCTACCGAAGATACGTCCACTCCAACGCCCACTACGTTTTTGTGCTCGGTTTTAATCCAGTTAGCTACTTCGGCACTAAGACCTGGAAATATATTTTGGTTAAGTATCAAGATTTTTCTTTCAACCTTTTCGACAAAGCCCTCGGGTAATCTTTAAAAAAAAATTGGCGAGACGTAAACCCGCGATCTTCTCTCATTAAGGAACGCGCTAACCAACAGCGCCACCCAATCAAGTACCCGATTAGTCGAAAATCTTTGTGAAATTCTTCGAATTCTAGAGCCGTGAACACCACCTACTCGTACTGGGAAAATAAGAAGGTTATCCAATCCGCTAAAGTAAGTTTGTTCTTTATTTTCCCTTGATGAGAGTACTGTGTAAAAATCTTTGCGACTTTGATTTCTCGAGCCGTTAACTCTACCTACAGGGGAAACAAAGAAGGTTATCCAATCTGCTAAAGTTTGTTCTTTACGTACATCTACGTCTACACTGTAAATATAATTAAATGAACTTACCAGGGAAATTCATAGTGCGTTTCTGTGCGTTCCATCCGAGATATTTATTCGATTGATAGAATTGACTCCAACCAAACTTGAAGATCAGTAAACAGGGCCTTCCCTCGTTAATATCATTGACAATGTATTCTAAATGGTTTTTGTAGAGGATGAAAGAAGGATCGCCCTTTACTATACTACTGATGTCCACGATCTTTACTGAAACATAATACCATAATCATCACCAGCCTATAATAGTCCACTGCTGGACATAGGCCTCCCCTAATGAGCGCCATAGATAGCATCATTATTTGGGGGTTACTGCCCATAATCCCCACGCTGGGCGTGCGGGTTGGGGATCGCAGTTCGGTGTAGTTTTTCTGCAGAAGGCGCTGCTGCCCGCCCCCCGCTGTGTTTCCCTGAGTCGCCTCTTACGACACCCACGGGAAGAGTTGGGGTGGTGAAATTCTCCCGGCGCCATACATAATACCATAATAAAGTAATGTAAATCACTAAAAACTAGAATATAGGGCCCTCTTGCTGCCACGCGGATTACTTACATGCGAGCCACCCGAAATATAAATTTGAATACAATTCAAATGCCTAACAGTAAAAGAGCATTCTTACGAAAAAGTGTTGTCTGTGTGTCACGTAAAATCTATAGTAAAATACCTAAATCATTAAAATATCTTGACGAAACTGTAGGTATTTTTACGAGTAAATTAAAACAATTATGTTGCAAAACCCTTATGGGATCACTTTGGATCTGTTTTGTGTTTTGAATCTTTCATATCTCAGAAACTACTGCAGCTATTGACTTGAAATTTGAAATAATAATACATTTTGTGTGCCCGCAGATATTTATAGAAAAATAAATGATTTACGAGTAAATTAAAACAATTATTAATTAGGGTTTTGCCATCGGTTGCAAAACCCTTGTGGGATTACTTTGGGTCTGTTTTGTGTTTTTAATCTTTAATATCTCAGAAACTACTGCAGCTATTGACTTGAAATTTGAAATAATAATACATTTAGTGCGCCCGCAGATATTTAATAGAAAAATAAATTAAAAATCAAAATGAAGATTTTCCATACAAATTTTGAAAATGAAATTTTAAACGGAACCTACGAAGTCGAAAGTGGTATCAAATGAAAGGTACTCGTTTGTAGATTTCAAAATAGTTTTTGAAATTTCGGTAGATTTTATACTTTTTAAAATATTTTGAAAAAGGTCAAAAAAATGACCGTTCGATGTGATAATTATGTACCAAGTGTTTTGTAGATATGAATCTATATTTTACAGGAAATATATAGAGAAGTCTGTTAAAATAAAACTTAAAAATATGGTCAAAAAGAGGGGGGATATTTTTCTAAAGGTAGACTACCCCACCGAGTGAGGTATCAAATGAAAGGTATCGACTTGCACATTCTAAAACAGTTTTTGAAATTTCGATAGGTTTTAAAATTTTCGAAATATTTCGAAAAAAGTCGAAAAAATTACCCCCCCCCCCCCCATACCCACTTACCTACTTACTACCACTTATCTCTCTAGTATCTTGTAATGGGTAGTTCCACTTTTTGAGAAAAGTAATGTATCTTGGATAATCCACACAGCATCATTTAGCAAAAAGCTAAGCAAAGCTTGTGTTATTGGTACTACTATGATAGCTGTTATACTTAATAAAGTATTTGTATCACATTACATGATTTTTTTTTTTGCGTACGTAGAAAAGGACTAGAACACCCGAACAAATAATCTGCAGATCGTACAAAAATTAGTCCCGAGGCGGGAATCAAACCGCCACCTCCTGCGTCGTAAGCGGACCTTGGCCCACCGCGCCAAGACGTCGTCAATATACCGTCAAGTACCTACCTATACGACAAAAGTTCAAAACCCTCGACGCGCGTGTTATACTCGCTCTTGTAGTACTTGTTATATAATGGTAACGATTTTATGACAGATAAATTTTGACATCACATAACTTTGCTAATAGTACCTACATGTCACTTTTATTTCTTTAGAAATTTAAATTTTTGCCATTGTCTCAAACTACAAGTAGGTATATTATTTGGATAGAATACAAAATTCTGTAACATTTGCATGCTAATCTTAGTGGAACATAATTGATTCAAAAAAATTAACAAACATCTATATAACATACATTGTGTTAAAGCAAACAGCCTATCTTTATCTTTTAACTTAACATCAAAATTAGAGTCTATCATGGTTATTAACACTAAAGTCATAAATAACGGGATATTTACCATGATTTGAGTTTTGAGTTTTCCAATATTAGAAGGTATGTTATCAAAACTCAAATCATGGTAAATATCCCGTTATAAATGACTTTAAAATTAGAGGACTTACAAGGTACAATTAGTTTATCCAGTGGGATGTCCCCCACATGTGCGCCAGTGGAATAGAAGTGGAAGGGTGCGTCTATGTGTGTGCCACCATGCTCTGCCGATTTAAATTCATATGCTGCATACCTGGAAAAGCCACTCAAACATATAGGTACTCAACATATAAAATATATAGAAGTTTTTAGAAGCAATTTAATTACGACTCCCTTACCAAAATGGCTTCTCCGTTCCAATATTATGTTTTTCGGTCTTCTTGGTAAACTCAAACTTCTGTATTCCAGGCCAGTATATCGTGTGATTGTCAAACGGGTACGTCAAATCGATAAACTCGTATTGACCGCCAAACAAATCAAGTGGAGTCTCATTATCGCTATTAGCATAACACAATTTTAAGATGCTAATAAAAACAAGAAACGCAATTAGTCGAGATAACATTACGAACGTGTCAGACTAACGAGGGCAGAGAACTAACATTAATCTTAATGGTGGCCAGTATTTATACGGATATCTATGTTTACATTATGTCTTGTACGTACAAGATGTTTTAACTAGGTATCTAATAAGAGGAACCTACTACTAAGAATTCTAGAGCGGGATACTAATAATAACAAAGGTGCGGAGCGATGCGAACAATGACGTCCTATCTATACATTTGTGTGCCCAGCATTACTGATGCTTAGCTAGCTAGATTATAGACCTCTAGCTAGGTTATAAGTTATAACCTACTAGCGTTACGCCCCGGCGCGCCGCCGGTGTGATTCCCTTAGTCGCCTCTTACGACACCCACGGGAAGAGTTGGGGTGTCGAAATTCTGCCGGCACCACACGGCCATAACAAATAATATGCCTAAAAGAAAATGAATGACCATTAATATGACCATGGAATGATAGAACCTAGTATCAATGCATAAGTAGGTAGGTACAGACAGAATAACAACCTACTTATATGAAAGTAAGTAGTAAGGTCTATGAATAGCCAGCCATAGAAGTAGGAAAGTACAATATGAAACTTAACATGGGTTTGTATTTGTTTGATAGTATTCCGGAACTCTGTACCTTCTGTTTTATCCCGTACGTCCTGCCCGACTTTACATGCAGCATCGCCTATATTTATAATCCAAAATGACTAGTTTAGTATCGCATGTATGCAAAAGATAGAAGGAGGAGTATAATGGCTTGTGCTATCCTGACTTCAAGGTGCAAAACAAGGTACTTTTGCTATGGTTAGCTTTCGGGTAAATTCAAAATGTGTTCTATTCTACTGTCGAGGGTGGTATAATTTATCCTCTGAAAAACGATCATATGGAATTGTTGTAATTGTCGAATTTGACACGGAAGCAATATTGGACTACCAGTCTCTTTCTCACAACAGTGGTTTAACGTTAGGAAAAATCAATACACACTCTTTTTATCAGCGCCCTCTTCCTGGTTTCATTGTCACGGATGTCATTCTATTCAACGGGTTTGTTTACATGTCAGGAGAAGTCATTGTGAGATTTTTATGTTTTGCCCGTGTTTTCGACTTATTTATTGAGCAAAACTGTAATATAAATTGAAAATCATATAGAAGAGGTACCATGAAGTGTTCTGTAGCAGGCTGAGGCCTATGCCAAAGCAAAAACAGGCCGAATCTAACCATACACCGGTAAGTGGTAACATTTCGTTAAATTGGTGTCTATTGTACATTGTATTTTGATATAAAGTGTGTAAAAACCTATTATTTTGAATCATCTTTATTGTGAGCTGTAGAAACCCGCAATATTCTCAATATTTCATTCACATCGCAGACATAAAAACCGGTGCTAGTGTTGAACATCATCGAACATCGAACGTTATCGATAAATTAGGTAAGGTCAGTATGGGTACCTAAGTATAACTATTGGGCAAGTGTAGAGGACTTTTTTATTACGAAAACCATTTGAAAACCATTTTTGGATTCAAAATAAACTTTGACAAAAATATGACACACTGCCCCGTGTTGACCTTAGAGGTGCAAGTCCATCTTAACGGACTTGAACCTCTCCACACAAGACCACCGGACACAAAACCACTGATGATGTGTTGACCTTAATAAGTTACGTATTTTTTCTTGTTTTAGTTTACCAAGAAACGAAAGCCGGCGGAGGGAATCGTATGAAAATATTGGCTTAGAAAATATCCGGCCAGGAACTCAAGACATTCATGTTTGCACATCGCACTTTGAAGAGAGTGCATTCAAATCAGAAAAGCTTCCAAAACGTCAGGTTATAACAAAATACAAAATATACGCGATCAATACAGTTAAAACAGTGTTTTATTACATATCCTGCTCCTGCTTCACTTCCAGTAAACTCTCGGATCCAGCTCCAATTCCGAAAATGAGGGTTTCCTTCGATTTCTCCGGGATCCCACCATCAGATCCTGACTTTCTTCCAATGGGACCACTTCAGAAATGCGCTCTTCATAACATAGGTATAAAACAAAGTCGCATCCCGCTGTCTGTCTGTCCATAGGGAACTATGTATGCTTAAATCATTAAAACTACGCAACGGATTTGGATGCGGTTGTTTTAAATAGATAGTGATTCAAGAGGTAGGTTTACATGTTTACTACATGCATAATATAGTAGAGGAACACTGACAATTTAAGAGGTTTCCGTGCAAAGCCGGGGCGGGTCGCTGAATCGCTTAAAAATGTATGTAAATATATTTTCCCGTCGCCTATAAGTAACTTCGTTCTGACCTTACTTTACAGTGGCGCCAACTGGTGAGTACAAAAACGGTAGCCCTCATTGATACAAAAAAAAATATACAGTTGAACATAGAACCTTTCCTTTTTTGATGTCGATTAAAAAGACAAGCTCGTCCATCGATATAATGTTATCGACTAGACGAACAAGTGAACATCCCTAATCCGCCATGTTGTTCTACCGATTTGTTTACATAGGTATCCAAGGAAAGTACATGCTTAGGGCACTTCCATAGACAATCGTTTTTCTGAGAATTTATCCGAGTGACAAAAAGACAACTGTCAACTGTCTCGTTATTTCAGACAGCCGCCGTCAGCAGTTATATGATTTTGAGTAGAAATAGCAAGAGCTAAACACGCACCACCAGCCAGCACAACACAACAACACAATATACCTATTCAAAATATTCTCGCTTGAAGAATGTTTTGATTTGATTTATTCATATTTGCCTTTCCTTCCCTTAAGAGAATAAAACCACTAAGTTCTACCTTTCCCCTGGTTGTGAGTTTGTGCGAACAGAACGCACAACAACACCACACTAATCAAAATATTCTCGCTTGAAGAATGTTTTGATTTCTTCTTAATTGCCTTTCCTTCGTTGGGAGTTTGTGCGTCCAATTCTGGATAAAGTTCTCATTTGTTTCATAGCGAACTTGCAAATACATAAAGTTATCAAGATGTCTCACATAAAAAAAACAAGAAATGAAACTATCAGAGGAGCTATTTCTGCATACCTTGAACGCCGAAATTATCCCGTAAGTTTTATGTACTTATGTATCTCGTGTTTTACGCTATCAACCCGGCAAATCTAGAAAAGATTTACCCAATCTTTGTCACTTATTTTGGGCCTGTTCAAAACTATTTGCTTCCCAGAGCTTTAGCAAAAGCAGAGTGGCTATTTTTGCGGTACATTCTAATAAAGACCATCTTTTGCGACTCTAGATATCGCGGATTGATTGATTACACACTATTTTTGATTGTAAAACTTTGTTCTACAATTTTATATTTATGTGATGTTGGATTAACAATGAAAAGGAAACATGGCTCGTCAGACTGAACATGGTCATTAGGTTGTTGTACTCAGGTAATACCTGGCAAGAAGACATGTAAAACCAAGTGACTTTTTAATTGTTGCTGTGAGTAACAATTAAAATAGTGCGTAGGTCTGAATAAGCTCCAACTTGTTTATTAATTTATCTAAGACTTGCAACAAATGACCATGTGACATGCAAGGTAACAGTGTGAAGTGATCATAGAGGATGTGTTTATCAAATTAATTGCTTGTTTGATTTTGATTTATATTTCTCAGGAAACTGAAATATTAAACTGCAAAAAAAACCACAGCGCTGAGCAAATGGCCACAGCAAGTATAGTGCAATGTGAATCAAGTCGTGCAAATTCCATATTATTTTCTTCAATCAACAATGACTCTGGGCAATATGACATACAGTACACCAGGTATAATTACTTTTTTTATAAATTTATAATCTTCAGACATACTAGTGAACATAATAGCTCATTACTCCTTCTTGAGATGTGTCTAAAAAATCTTATTTCAGATTGGTGAACTTCATAAAAGACATCAAGTTGGAAAAAGTTAAAAATGAGCTTTTTGGATTACTGAGTCCGTTATTATGCCACATGTACCTAGAGATGCTTCGTGGAGGACATGGTGGTGCAGCGCAAGTATTTTTGAAGAGGCATTCTGCCACTTTGCCGCAAAGGGACCTTTCCTTCCACCAGCACATTGACAATCTACCATCTGCCTTATACCGGCCCAACAGCCTAGAGCAGCTTTTTAATTCATTACAAAATGGGACCATAGACAATGAAACCACACCTGAGAATGATTATATGAACCAGATCCTTGATAACATTGGCACAGTTTTTACATTACAGGAAATTGAATCTAAGCCAATTATTGCTGCTTTTAGGTAAGTAGTTATATGACTAAAACTTCAAAGTAACGTAAAATTTTATTAAACAAAATGAAGAAAAAGAAACATGACAATCTTAAAAAGAAGACTTTTATGCTTAAATGCTTATAATAATACATATATTATTTTGTATGATCTACATGTCAACGCAGACACCATTCATGTAAAAAATCTAAATTAGTAAATAAATTGAATTGACTTGCGCGATCCTTTACACTAGGGTTTCCCAACCTTTTTTGCATGGTGGGTGCAACAGGGGTTTATAAAAATATTTCCATACCCAATATATGTATTTACACGTTGGAATTCGCTTACGCAAGTCAACTTCCGCAAATTTTATGGTCAGTAGACACTTTTTTAATATTATGGGTTTTAAATTTAATTTAAGATTATTTTTTAAAAATTTATCTTACCAATTATTGATTTACTAACAAAAGCTAATATATCTTTTTAGATCAAATAAATATGATATTGATTTATCACAAGATGCCCTGAATATGCTGAAAGCTTATTTAGCCAAACAAGGTCATGTTATATTGATTCAGGTACTGCAAACTTGGTTTCATATTGATATCTTTGGTGATACAAAGGAAAAGAAGGTGAGACAATTTGCATATTAAATATTAATCAGTCAGTCATAACATAATACACTCGAGAGCAATGAATCCGGGTCACTCAAAGAATCCAAAAAATCTCGGAAAGTAAGAATGCTAGGTTAATGCAATAAATTGTATTTAATAGACAATTTAATACTCCTTAAATGAAAGTTAAAAAAATATGAGTCACCATACATTTTATTTACACAAAATTACATAAAGAAAAAAAACTGCTGATCTCTCCTTAAAACAAAAATAGGAAACATGAAATTTTTGAACTTTATGACGATTTTCTTGAATTTCAATACTTTTTTTTTTTTTTTATATCTTTATTTATTAAAGAGGGTTTAATCAACATGATTATGTCACCCTCGAAAGTATACTTAATTAACTTATCGTCTACGCTTAATACCTAGTTTAACAAATGTTAGCATCTTAAGAGCTTCCTCCGAGAGTGGAGTAGCCAAGATATTGTTAATTGAACCAATATAAAACAAATCAATATTAAACATTAAACAAAAATGACTTCTTTCCGCTGCGTTCCGGACACACTCCACAACAATATGGTACACATCTTCCACTACGTCACATTCAGTACAGTTCGGTGAATTAGTTTTGCGCATAAGAAAACCAAAGCGATTGAGAGGAATGTGTCCCGATCGGAGCCTCAACATGGTAACGATGTCGGACCTGGCCATTTTTGAACCATCGAACCAAGGTGCTTTAGGGAGTGTTGGTTGTATAGTCTTATACCAAATACTTTTAGTCAGTGATCTCTCGTCTAAATACTCACTCCAATTTTTCCTACATCTTTCTTTGATGAGATTAAGAAGATCGCTGTGATATGGTAAAAAAGCCATGTCGATTCCATCTTCGATTGCTTCCCCGGCAAGACGATCGGCCTCTTCGTTGCCAGACAGGCCGATGTGTGACGGAATCCACTGTAGCGTGATGTGTTTGTTGTCACTCAATAATTTATCGAGCGACGCCAAAACGCTGAACGCTATCGGAGCTCCACGACCCGTCGCGGTGCACCGAGCGAGGTGATGGAGGGCGCTTCTGGAGTCCGTCAAGATGACATAATAACCGCTTGCCAAGGAAGCAATGTATGATACCGCTTCCGCCAAAGCTACTAACTCTGTATACATAATAGATATGTTCGAGGTTATCTTAATTTTAATTGACGAGTGCGATTGGGGATCATAAATGGCCAGTCCCGAATGGTCGTCTTTTTTGGACCCGTCCGTGTAAATTTTGTAACGTGTTGAGTAATTGCTGCATAAATAATTTTCACAAATCTTTATCAAATCATTCGAATTATAGCTATGCTTAGACTTCGAGATAGTGTCGATTTCCGGTTTTATAGTTGAAACATCCACACTGCTTACCCATTTGTTCAATAAAAATACAGCATTTCTAGGACCTGAATAGATGGGAATATCTTTAAATTGTTCATGTATGGTAATAAGTATAGGTTTTGGTCTGCGTCTACACAAATAACTCCGACTAAAGGTATTCAATTCGTTCAACAATGTTATTATATCATTATTAGTCCATGATTTTATACGAAGCCAGTACTTTCCGGCTAGATAATACCTCCGAATATTGAGTGGCTGAATGTATAGTTCACATTCCATTACGTGTATAGCTGTACTTCGTATAAATCCACCAATGACACGCATGCATTGATTTTGTGCCCTATCTAACTTACCTAAATGTGTTTTACAACTGTTCCCGTAAATAAAACTAGCGTAATCTAATCTACTTCTTATACTAGCTATGTAAAGGCGTCTCAAATGACTCGGGTGCATTCCCCACCCAGGACCAGAAAGAACTTTAAATATTTTTATGAATTTTAATGTTTTATCCTTCATTTCATTGATATGCTTAGACCACCGTAATCCGCGATCTAGCCAAACACCAAGGTATTTATAATAGTCAACCACTTCTAGTAGTGAGTTGTTAATAGATAAATTGACAGATTCCCTTAAAAAATTATTCCTAAAAATACAAATCTTACTTTTAGATGGTGAAATACTCAAGCCTATTTTAGATAGGATAATTGATAATTTATTTAGAGCAATTTGTAGGCTATTTTCACCCTTTTTTGCGCTACTACAAGTTATGTACAGGACGAAGTCATCCGCGTATTGTGATATGTGTACATTGTTTATCTCTTTGCAAATAAATAGGGTCGCTATGTTAAAAATAATTGGGGAAATCGGGTCTCCTTGGGCAAGACCACGGTATGTATTGAATTTCAATACTTCGTATTACCTCCTCGTGCTTCCATTACTGCGTTTACGCGGTTTGGCATGCTGTACACCAAGTTCCTTATACGATTTTGGGGAATATTCTCCCATTCCTCTGTGAGAGCAATTTTGAGCTCAGGAAGCGTGATTGGGGGAGGGTTTCGTTGTTTTACGCATCTCCCTAGCTCGTCCCAAGCATGCTCGATCGGGTTGATATCCGGGCTGCGCGCTGGCCACTCCATACAAGTAATGTTCATCTCTTGAAGGTAGTCATTCACAATCCTACCTGTATGAGGTCGGGCATTGTCATGCATAAAATATAGCATCCTCACCCAAATTGACCATAAATGGACCAACGTGTTCGTTGAGGATTTCTTCCACATATCTTACGCTAGTTAAAGAGCCGTTTTCTATGATCACCAGCTCTGTGCGACTTTCAGAGGAAATTCCGGCCCACACAAGTACAGACCCACCACCGTAGGCTACTTTTTCTTCGATGCATGCTTGCTTGAATCTTTCTCCTGGTCTTCTATACACTTTGTGTCTTCCATCGTGCTTGTAGAGCATAAATTTTGATTCGTCGGAGAACAATTTATTGCATAAACCTAGCATTCTTACTTTCCGAGATTTTTTGGATTCTTTGAGTGACCCGGATTCAATGCTCTCGAGTGTATGTAAAATACATAAACCCCTACCTAACATTGTCTGATGATGTTAGCCGAATTTATGTTCTTACTTAGAACAGTGCACAATTAGTGGTTACGCAAACACAGCTGCACTCTCTATTCCCCCACTCTCAGATAATATATTATTTCACTGATCATTTAATACAGTTAAGGCACATTTAACGGGACATATAGCAAAATTTATGATGTATATAGATAAACACTAAGCCATCATAGTTTTATGTAGTCTAAATATTGTTATTTTTTTTTTAATATTACTTCTTTTGTTTGAAGGATGAAGATGATGAGGAAAGTCTAGAAGACCTCGATCACAAATTCTTTGTTAAACCAAAAATAGAAATTGAAGTTGACAATAAAGGTATGGAATTGGCTAAAGTTTAAAATAGAACATGCCTAACTTTTAATCAAAGGCATCCCCTGATTAATAGTCGAAAATCTACAAAATCAGGTAATTTAGATTGTTAAAGAAGCTGTGAATAAAACTCTAGATCTGCATAGCGATGCATCTTAATAAATGGGATGGAAATGCCAATAAAGTTACGTCGCCATTCATCAAGATAACCGCAAAAAATCGTCATGAATTGAGTTCCACACACCCAACGTCATAGTGTCCTCTCTGTACGTAGATGGGGCTAACATACTAGGCTCTTTTATAACTAACTAGGTAATTGAATCCCCATATTTATCGAGAGAGAGAGTAGAGTTTTAAAATATTTTTTTTAAATTCATAGTTTATACAACTATCAATTAGAAAAAAATCACAGAAATAAATACAAACTAGTAATATAAATGTATAAACCTTCCTTATGTTACTAGCTTTATAGTGTTTATTTTTTGTATTTTTTATTGATTTATAAACGAATATTAATATTTCAGATGACATCACCAACAAAATCAGTAACGGCGAATATGACCTTGACATAGCGCTAAGAGAGCTGCAAGATGCTATCAAGAACGTTCGCGACTCATATGCTCCACTGAAGCTGCATAAAATTGCAGCTCCGGACACACAGTTAAGCATCTTTTTATCATTACAATCTATACCCATCTACACTTTAGGGCTTTTATCATTAAAATGCCATAAACCCCACCCTGAGCATGTTGGGCAGTGGAGGTATTAAACACACAATGAAGGTAGACAATCACTCTTCCCGTGGGTGTCGTAAGAGGCGACTGAGGGAAACACACCGGGGGGCGGGTAGCGCCCTCTGCAGAACAACTCCGCTGAATTGCGATCCCCAATCCACATGCCCAGCGTGGGGATTATAGGCCATAACCCCCAAATGATAAATTAAGCCATCTATGGCGGTCATTAGGGGAGGCCTATGTCCAGCAGTGGAGTGATATAGGCTGATGTTGTTGTTGAAGGTAGATGCTGCCCATTTCGTCTATTCTTGCACTAAGGCAACTCCTTTTTTTCGTGTTCCTTTTTTCATTCACTTCTATCAGTCGTCAGCACTCATTCCTTTCTTACTCATGTTTTCACAGTCCATTCATCTTTTCGTCCAGCAAAAATATAGTATAAATGTACTTCTTAAATCTTCTTTTCTTTTCTCAGGTTAATCTGCGCTAAAACCGACCCTAGAAGCACCATGCTAGCGGCTGGCTTCGGTAACTCAGAGGTTAGATTGTGGGACCTCGGACAGAGCAGCGTCAAGAAGATGATGAACCGAAATATATCGGAGATAGGGCTGGCGTGCAATGTGCCAGACGATGAACCGTTGGAGGATCACTCATTGTAAGTATATGTTTTTATTTATTCATTACAAACTAATAAAATAAATAAAGAAGATGATATCCGCCAGGTGTAGAGACAGAAAAATGGGTAATTTGGCTATGGGGGAGAGTCGCCTGCCAAAACATAGTCTCATTATAACTGTTAAAAGCGGCTGACGGTGTCTTGCCAAATGCAAGATGGATTCCTTAAAATACAGGCGAATGAAAGGCACAAAACCGGTGCTCGACACCCCTAGTCGTTTGCTAGGGGTGTCGAGAGGTGCGGCTCCTATTATCTATTTCTATAGGTACTAATATTATAAAGAAGAAAGATTTATTTGTTTGTTTGAATAGGCTTCGATACTACTGGACCGATGTGAAAAATTCTAGAATCCTAAATTTTCCCTGATGAATAAAGAATATTTTCAAAAAAGTTAGGGTTCCGCATGTAAAAGTAAATTTTCGTTAAATACCCTTGCGAAGCCGCAAGTTATTATTATACATTTTATTTGTACCATTATAAACTTTTTGAGGTTTGTTTCCAGACAAATTGGAGCCGGCCTAGCTTTAAGAGGTCACTCGGGGCCCGTCCTAGCTGTGAGCTTCCTGTCCAAGGAGGATTTACTTCTCTCCGCCTCTCATGACAGCACACTGAAGGCGTGGCGGCTTTCTGATTACTCATGTGTAGCATCTTACAGGTAGGTAGTTATTACAATATTTTACAGGTAGTTATTACAACATTTTACAGGTAGTTATTACAACATTTTACAGGTAGTTATTACAACATTTTACAGGTAGTTATTACAACATCTTACAGTTAGTTATTACAACATCTTACAGGTAGTTATTACAACATCTTACAGGTAGTTATTACAACATCTTACATTTAGTTATTACAACATCTTACAGTTAGTTATTATAACATCTTACAGTTAGTTATTACAACATCTTACAGTTAGTTATTACAACATCTTACAGTTAGTTATTACAACATCTTACAGTTAGTTATTACAACATCTTACAGTTAGTTATTACAACATTTTACAGGTAGTTATTACACTAAGAGCGATCTCATACAGGCAACCTATTATTATTTTTGCTTTTTTAACCGACTTTAAAAGAAGTAGGTTATAATGTTCTTCGGATATAGTATGTTCGTAATATCTCCTTATCCTTTTATAAAATTATCGATACTTATTTTACAAATAGGAAATATTTGATTGTTTGTTCAAATTGAATCCGATAATTAGACCGATTTGAAAAATTCAGTATTAGAATCCGAACATTATCCCTCATTAACAAGGTTATAGAATATTTTCAAAAAAGTTAGGGATCAGTATGAAAACTTCAATAATTTAACCCAAAGTGTGTAAAAGTTTATGATTTTAGAATTATTTGTTAAATACCCGTCGAAAGTGTATTTATAAGTTTTTTCTTGTTGACAGAGGACACTCAAATCCTATTTGGTGTATGGATGTATCGAAAAGCGGACTGTTCATTGCTACGGGCTCTTCCGATAAAACAGTGCGACTTTGGTCGCTGAACACGACATTTCATACGAGGATGTACGTCGGCCATACTTCTGATGTTACAGTAAGTCATCGCAACTTGTCAATAAATAAATTTATACTTATAAAGAGTAGACTTTATCAAAATCTTTTGATTAGGCTCCGAAACTACGTTTTCATATAAAAATATCCATCTATTTAAATATTGTATTCTGTATATCAGTCATCTAGTACCCATAGCACATGTCTGCTTATCATGGGGCTAGGTGATGCTGTGTCGATTTTCCAGCATTATTTATTTATTTAATGACGTCATACTCAACCTATTCTATGAGTACCTAGGCAAGTCATGACTCCCTTAATCTTTATTTTCAATAAACGTTATTATTCAGAAAACCGGCGTTGGATGCTAGCTTGCTTGTCATCCAACTAATGCTGAATCTGAGCCATTTTTGTAAACGGCGGGTACATGAGATCTTGCTTCTTTTTAAGTTTTATGTATGTGTGTTTTGTGTATCCTCTGTGCAGTTTATAAATAAATATATCTGAATATTTTCCAGTGTGTCAAGTTCCACCCAAACGAAGCGTACCTTGCGTCAGGCAGTGCGGACAGAAGTGTGCGCATGTGGACTGTATGCGACGGTCGCATGGTCCGCGTACTGTGGCATCGCACGGTCCTGAGAACATTGGCCTTCTCGCCGTCTGGGTCCTTCCTAGCTTGTGCAGGTAAACAATGAATAATGCTGGACAATCCACGCATTATCTATCTCTAAAGGAGGGCACTTCTATCACCGCTACCTAACGCTGCTCTATTAAACCTATAAGCTTCTTCTTTAAAAAAGTCGCCTATAGATACTTTACTCAAACAATGATTAAAGTACTTTCCCCATATCCCATATAGTCGTTACCTCGACCTCGACTCAAACTTCTATTGCATGGTATGCTTGATCATAAAAAAATCCTTACTCGAACTAATCTTAGAAAATGTTTCATACGAATGGAGAAATGAATTTTTATCTCAAGGTACCTCGCGATGTACCTTGAATGCTCCTCAAAAGTGTTTGTTGTATAATGGATTTTAGATGTAATGGGAGCATCTCAATTATATTAACGACGATGAAGCCTACAATTAGTTATAGTGACGCACTGACTCGATTTTACCTCAGAGTTGAGATTTAACCAAATCAACGAACAAGCATACCGAACTCCTACCTACCAATTTTTTGGGGAAATGCTCGATAAACCCTCAGACAAATTTGAGTGAAGTATTAGTTGAAAAACTGTAAAAGCAAATATTCAAACATATATCACGTGTTAATCCTAATATTTACGCCACGCTGGAAATCAAACCCACCATATCCATCACAGGCGAATCTTGCCCCTCTGTGCCATTGAGCACATCGAAGTCATCTTCTAAATATTTTTCTAATGACTACATATGTATATAAATTTCAAAAGAATGTTTTAACACCATAGATAAAGTTTTGTTTGATTAAGATGAAACTTATTAAACAATCTACCAAACACCATTCTTTCAGGCGACGATAAGAAAATAAAGGTGTGGGACATAGCTGCATCCACGTGCATTTTCGAATACAAAGGTCACCATGGGAAAGTCATAGCACTGGATTGGTCATCTGTTGGTCAAGCTAGTCTGACTAATAGGATCGCGTTAGACGCCGGAGGTACTTCGCTGGAAAACTCGCTTATATGTTCGACGGGAATGGATGGCGTTGTCAGGCTTTTGTGGGACAGTCAGCTTAAAAGCAAGTAAGTTATAATAAAACTTTTTAAACTTTCACGATTTGCTGACATATTAAAGAATATTTATCGGGTATTAAGTCAGTTCAGTCGCTCCGTAACCACGATCGCAGCAACGCGATGGAAACGTAGGGGAAATTAAAAACAAAAGGTACGCGATAAATACCCTATAAATATTCTTCAATAAGTTATAATAGACAAAACAAGTTATAAATATGAAGTGCCAGTGTGCTGATAGCGTCAAACAACCTATGAAGTTGTCAAAGAACCGACAAACGATGTGGTACTCTCGCTTCGCTGCCTTTATTATAATCTCTGCTGCCTTCCTGGTACAGTCTTATATATCCGTTCAGTTTGGTCCGTCCAACCCGTCTCGTTAAAGTGTTCTTGAATGAAGACCGTGACTTGGCAAACGCAGTGGACGTCTGGACTTATGGAGAGAGGACGCCTGTTAACATATATGACGTTAACGCAAGGAACTTATACCCAATCTGGAATGTGCACAAGCTACCGATACGCGGTCCGAGCTAGATAGCTTCGCGAGAGCCCTCTGTCCCTTTCAGGATCAGGATCACCAATCACAACCAATTCACAACAAATGAATATGGCTGACGGGCTGCCAGTCTAACTTATATTATATTATACTAATAATCTTTTCTTATTTTATTGTAATTTATAGTGTCCAAATTATTGCTAAAAAAATGTTATCATTCTAACAGATACTTGGAAAAATATTAGAAAATAATAAAGAACGAAAATTAATGCTTTTTAGTAAGACATATTTATTTGTTCCTACCACTTCTACTAAATTCGGGAATAATCCGCCTGGCAACACTTTAGAAAGGGACACAGGGCTCTCGAAGCGCTTTCTCCCTCGGACCGGATTTCTCTCTGACCAAGTGATTGTCTATAATAGACTTAGGGTCATACACATAAGGTTTATTTTATATTGGTGTCAAATTGACAATGCACATTCCAGGTTGGGTAAAAGTTCCTTGCGTTAACGTAACATAATTATGGTAACATATGACGTTCGACGTTCGCCTTTGTAATTTGTATTAGCCAACTGTCATGAACATGCATTGAACATGTTGTTCAAAAGTTGTAAAATAAGAAAAAATGTAGGCCTTTGTCCAGCGGTGGACTAATATAGGCTGATGATGATGACGATGTTACATAATTTAGTTATACCTATCTTAGAGGTACCTTGGAAACAATAGAAATGATAACTCCAATTTTGTAAGCCTTAAAAAAAAGTTTTAGAAATTTGAAATCTATTTTTTCAGGCAATCGTCTCAAGACACTTCGTCATATGCATACAACACTAAGTGTTCATATGTGGTGGATGTTGAAGTGCTACCACATTGGGTTGTAGCGATTGGAAAAAAATAGATAAGTCGGGTAGATCATAATACGCGTAAGATTTGATCTCATAGGAATTAATATTTACTTATTAAACAAGTTTCTAAAATTTGTGTTTTCTTTTTTTGTTCACCTACTTGTCTTGCCATATTGGTCATTGATCTTCAGAGAGATTTTAGTTTAATATTTTATCTCTTTTACATGGTATAAATAATTACTAACTAAAATTTTGATTTGTTACTTGATTCGTTTTTAAACTATGTAGGTTCTGCCAGCTACTTCAGACATGTTGTTTTATTCTAGTAAAGAACACTGCTTAGTTTAAGGTACATTAGACAAATCTTACTACTGAATTTAAAACAGGGTGTTTGGACCAGTGTTAATGAGACATCCTACACAGCATCAGAATGTGTGTTGTCAGTACCTAAATGTTTCTCACGGCCTTCACGGGGAAGCAACACCCAGGTACACCCGGTCACTGTGGAGTTTACGGGACGCAAAAAATTAATGGTTTTTTTTTCAATGTCAAGGTCATTGACCTTTGACCTAAGGTTCTGCCCTTTAGATAAATGACCTTGAGGTCATTAACCTCACTGAACTTTTTTTGTAAAAACGTTGGTTTTCGCTGGAGTCGATACCGGAAAGTTAAATTAATCATTTTCGAGCACATGTCAGTGACCTTTGATGTCAAGGTCACTGACCTTTTTTGTAAAAACGTTGGTTTTTGCTGGAGTCGATGCCGGAAAGTTTCGCGATCGCGATAGCTCCGGCGCTGCGGGAAGTGCAGCCTCTCCGCCATTGCGTAACAAGGGACAGGCACCGCGCGAGCCGCAGTGGCTGAGGCTGGTCGCCGAAGGCGACCAAAAAGCCGAAGCTGCGGAGGTGAACGGCTGGCGGAGGCTGCACTCCCTTCGCGCCTCCGGCTTATTATATACACTCTAGGGGCGCCACGCACAAGACCACGTGGAGTCGGGGTACTCTGTGTCGGATCCGCCACTCAAATTGAACCTAATCAACTCTTCCCGGAATGCTCTGTATCGGGGTAGTTCTTCATGTTGGCCTCTAGCGCCGAGGTCATTGAACTTTGGGGTAGATCACCTGAACCAAAGTTGCACCCCTAGTGACCCTCTTTACGATGCCATAAGAAAAAACATGTTATATATATGCCTAAAAAACATCTTTCGAAATAAGTCCTGCGTCCCGTAAACTCCACTCCAACCGAATTTTACCATAAAAGCTATCGCCGTTGACGATTTCTGGGGGTTAACTACAAACCTATTCCGTGTTGGAAGAACACCAATTAGGTTCGTAGTTAACCCGTTTACATTTATAATGAATTCATTAGAGTATTCACATTTATAGTATTAATGTGGCTTTTTGAGATTTTATAGTATTTATATATTTCAAATATTCTTGTATTGCTATAAGTATTTGATCAGGGAAATCTTAACAGAAAGTATTTTATATCTTAGTAGAACAGTAAGAACAAAAACCCATGTATTATATTATATTCTAGTTTATTAAATTAAATTGTTACAACAAGCAATTGTTTTATTTAACCATGATCAACATAAACAACATACTTCTTAGAAACCCAGGGTTCAGTTTTTGGAATAAAATAAGTTCATGATTATACATGCATAGCCAGAGATTATAAATTTGTTTGATGATATTTAAAATTTACCACTCTTAATACAAACACACCTCCATTTCATGAGTATAACTATGGTTTTCCATGAACTAGACACTGGTAGAAAAGTGGCAAACCAGACTGCAATATGAGTATAAATAAATAAATAATGCTGGACAATCCACACAGCATCATCTAGCACGAAGCCAAGCAGAGCTTGCGTTGTGGGTACTAGATGACTGATATACATAATATTATATATTACATAGATATATATTTTTTTACTATACATAGAAAACAACATACATATCCTTATATACCCATAACGAAGAAGTTGACTATCACACTGGGCAACAATTATTCCTCCAGGCATAAAGAATATTATCTGCCTAAATCTTTTTGAAGAAATTCATCATTGTAGCCTGTTTTCCTTTTTGTGGTGGAGATATCTTTTTCTTGGTAGGTTTGGCTTTCTTAGGTGGTGAGGGGTCTGGCTTTATTTTATTAGTCTTTTCTACATTTTCTTTTTCAGGTTTTATTTCAGGCTGTTTGACTTCATCATCATCTGAACAGCTTTCATAAACCTCTTCTTTTCTTGTTAGGATATAACCATCTTCGTCTGTATATGTCTTATCTACAACCTTTCTTCTTTTTTTGGGATTAAGTATACCAGAAGTTATCTTGACTGTATTGGCAGATGGTGTTGGGGGTATCTCATCATCTGATTCTGGAAGGGTAGGATTGTCATCAGCAAATGGATCTTCATCACTTTCACTATCAGAAACATGCAAAACTCTTTTGCGTTTTTTATCAACTTTAGCAGTTTTCTTTATTTTACTCAATGAACTCTTTGATGCTGGTTTAGAAGCGCTTTTTGGTTCTTCTTTTATTTTCTTTTCAGCAGCTTCTTTTGAAGCAGGTTTTTCTTTTATTCTTTCAACTGGACCTTCTTTGTCAAAGTCAACATCCATTTCCTCTGATTTGATATCTTCAACTTTCTTCTGTACTTGTTGAAGGGTCTCAGTAATATTATTCTTGCCATTTTCTTGACCTGGTTTTGACTTGATAGTTGGTGCACTGTTAGCTTTAGAAAAGAATCCTGTAATTCCTTTTGCTGGTTTTTTTCCGTTTGTATTATTTGGTTTACCATTGGATAAGCTCGATGTAGAGCTTGTGACTTTTTTAGGAGATATTACTTCTGCTTTTACAGAAGGCTCAGATTTAGCTGTCTGGATGTTTACAACAGGCTTATTATCACTTCTGTTTTGAATAATCTTAGCAGGCTTTTCTTCTTTAGGGGGAAGTGATGTAGACTGAGTATCAACAGTAGCCTGGCTTTTGTATTTCAGGGCCCCTATTTCATCTGTTGTTCTCTTGGTGCATGAATTGCTTTTGATCAAACCTGTACATAGTGGAAAATCTTCAAATCTATTAACAGACACTAAGGCTGCACAATCCACATTAGATAATCCTTGACTAACACTGTAGATGTGTTGGAAAAACACAATCTTGAACTTGGATTTCTGATCATCTAAATCTTTCTCTGAACAAACCAAAGTCCTTGCGGCATTACTGTCGTTCAACAATCCTGATATAATAAAGTTAATATTGAGCTGAATACCAGGTTGCTTCTCCTTGATTGCATCCACAACCAGCCTCAGCAAGTTTTTAGATTCATTGATGTGAATGCAAAGTTCTTTGCTGAGAGAAACGTAAGTAACTAACTTTTGTTCATCTAAAATAAGTTCCTTCACAGATTCAACACTTGCCATTGCTACGAAGCTAATAAAGAGCTGTTATTTTAAACGGTTTTCAAAACATTACAAGCTGAATTATTATTATGAGGGCAAGATCAACACTTGTTTCGTTTGCCGCAAAATATGAATTGACCTTGATTGACGGTTAGGTATTACATTTACAACCAACAATACAAAGACACTGACAGAGATGGATATTGAATAATGACAGTGGCACTGACTGTTTCACATAATCTGAAAAAAGTAAAAAATTTGTAGCAAGTTTTGCCTATTCGCTTCGCTACAAATGGCTTATTTTCTTCGATCTATATACCCCCTTACACTGACGAATTTAACATTATCTGCATAATTTCCCTCTACCAACGTAAATCAAGAAGATGATAGATCTCGTCTGCCGTCACACCTATAATAAATAACAAACGTCTATTGTTACCTCATTGTTACGGACCAAAATGTATTTCTCTAAAGCTAAGAACACATTATCGCAAAGCAATGCGTTATTCACGGTCTGGTTATGGTACTCGTACGTTGTTAGTACGTACGCGATTGTTTAGCTAGCATGGCTGCGTTCAGAGGCTCAGGGTGCGGTTGTTTGGTGTAAATTATAACTTACCCAAAGGTTCAGAACGAGTCGGTTGTTATACGTCAAAGTTGACATTATCATGACAAAACTGACGTTACAGTTGCCGGACGTTCGTATGTTTTGTTTTTGTTTTGCGGTTACTTTGAGGTAAATTGTATCTACTGACTGTAACTACGATCGATAACTGATAAATACTGAAAATTTTGAAATTTACTGTAGAAATCTTGATATTTAAGTCTATGACAACGCAAAATATGACAGCTGTCAATGTCAGAGTGTTTTTCGTCGATCGAATTACACCGGTAAAAAGCTTAGATTATAGAGGAATATAGATCTGGCATAAACATCTATACGAACTTGTTACGAACAGTTAGTTATAGAAGTGTGATGTATTTCGACAGCAGAGTTACTTACATATCGGCATCTCTTTTTGACTAATGAAGATAATCATGAGTAAAAAAGGACAACAGCAGTTTGATCATGACTGAAAATGGCAACATTGTTTTGGTGACGTCACAAAATACCTCACCCCTCACCCCCTGTGGCCGGTCGCCATGTTTATTCGCAGTCAACAACAAGTACATCAGTTGTCATCCGGACTTGTTTTTATTCGAAAATGAAGGAAATTTAGAGTTAATAGGCGATAATTATGCTTTTTTATAGTGTGCAAACTTGGAGAATAATGTATTTTATAAGTGTATGTGCAGTGTTTGGCTGTCGCATGAAAATCAACAAAAAACATCAAAATATAACGTTGCATGGGAAAGGTACCGAATTCATTCAAAATTTCTTACATTTTCTATTATTTTCAAACATTTTGCTGTTTGTGGGAAAGTTTATAAAGATCCGCTTGCTTTTCTTTATTCATTCAATGTTTTACTATGAATATTATGTGATTTTAGGAGAAAATTATTCGTCATAGTAAATAGAGTTAGGGTTCGGTATTTTCAAAACATCGATTATCGATAACGAATTATTTCATCGACGCAGTACCAATAACACAAAAATAAAAGTAAATCCTTTACAGCAGCGTCAGCAACTTTGAACCAAGCTAACCAAGATTCAAAGGTGTGGTGCCAGGGACAGAATTTTTGGTTGGGGTGGAGTTTACGGGACGCAGGACTTAGAAAATTTTCGACGAATTTTTTTATGTATATATAACATGTATTTTTTTTGGCTACGTAAATAGGGTCACTATGGGTGCAACTTTGGTTCAGGTGATCCACCCCAAAGTTCAATGACCTCGGCGCTAGAGGTCAAAGTATGTCGTTCAGTTTCAAGGCGAAAGACTTAGAAAAATTTCGAAAGATGTTTTTAGGCATATTATAACAAATGTTTTTTCTTGTGGCATCGTTAAGAGGGTCACTAGGGGTGCAACTTTGGTTCAGCGGTTTGACCCCAAAGTTCAATGACCTCGGTGCTAGAGGTCAAAGTGTGTCGTTAAATATGGATGCAGAAACAATATAAAAACTTTACAGAGCATTCCGGGAAGAGTTGATTAGATTCAATTTGAGTGGCGGATCCGACACAGAGTTCCCCGACTCCACGTGGTCTTGTGCGTGGAGCCCCTAGAGTGTAGGTATATAATAAGCCGGAGGCGCGAAGGGAGTGCAGCCTCCGCCAGCCGTAACAAGGGACAGGCACAGTGTGCCTGTCCCTTGTTACGCAATGGCGGAGAGGCTGCACTGCACTTCCCGCAGCGCAGGAGCTATCGCGATCGCGATGCAATAAAAAAAAACATGAAGAAATACCCCGACACATAGAATTCCAAAAATACAAAAAGGTCTAACTTTGTATTTGAAACTGATTTATTTAACTTACCTGTATACTCCAGCTTAAACTAACGTTTTTACAATAAAGGTCAGTGACCTTGTGTTCGAAAATGATTGATTTAACTTTCCGGCGTCGACTCCAGCAAAAACCAACGTTTTTACAAAAAAGGTCAGTTTTTGATGGAATGGGCTTGATAGGTCAGTGATTGTCTAAGACTCTTCCACACACGCCATCAAGGTACAAGCTGCAGAAACTGGCAGTCCACACGAAACTTACCTTGGGCCGAGCGCGGCAACCTAAATAATTGTCTTATATGAACATATTAGTATTAGTACTGAATATAGAGGATATTCATTGAATTGAGTGCAAGCCAAAGCTTGGGGAAGTTGTAGTGTTAATATTAACTGAATTGAGCTGTACTGTACGTAGTAAATAGCGTTTTTTATTGAACTTGATGAAATCTATTGTAGTATCCCGTTTTTAGACGATAGGACGGAGGGTAATATAATGCTAATGACCCGTTACGGCCGTTACGGATCACCAAGGTATAGAAACTTAAATAAAACTGAACAGAGCTTAAAGATAGGTACTTATTCTTCTACTTACTAATATTCGAAAATTTAGAATTCAACTCCGTGCAACTCAATTACTTACTTATCGATATTCAATGTTAAAATACGCGCAACTCTACAGCAGGCCGCCATCTTTGTGCCAGACTAACTTTAGGTATGCACGTAGGTATTTCAGGTCTATATATTCGTTCGTCTGAGGTAAAAAGTTGCAACCGTCGGAGGTTGTGAACGCTCTAGTTAATAACAACCGAGCGTTTCCCCTGAGGTTATGAACGACCTAGTTGCACTCCGAGCGCGCTCGAGCGTAGGTTGTGAACGCAGCCCAACACTGTATTTCTTTTTTTGTTGATTTGTGACTTTACTTGTCTTGTCTTGTCTTCATGTCTTGTGGTCTGTGTGTGTTGTGCTGCTAAGCTTCTGTGTTAGTATTTTCTTTTTTTGTAAACATCTCAGTTTATAATTAAAATTTGATTTATTTGTACACTTAGAATAAGTTGCAGTGATTACTACAAGCCATCTAAACTTTACCAGTAAGTACGTACATTTAAAAACGGCCTGAAAAACAACAAGCGTAGAGTCTATTTTGATACCATTACATCATTGTGATCCTACCGATGGGCTACTAGAATCTATTGGTATTTCAGCATTTTTATATTATTCTTTTCTGCAGAAGTTTGCGTGAAGAGCATTTTCTTATAAGATTATTGTCACTCGAAGTGAAATAATGCCTGGGTAAGCTACATCTGCTGCTCATTGAGTGGGAGTGGTTAACCTACTTGTAGATTACTCATTTTCGAACCTTCATGCTAAATACTCACATCAAGTAGCAAATATCTAACAATAAAATCACTAGCTCCGTGTTACATACGTTATATTGAAAAATAAATCCAGAACTCCATCAGCTACTGAAAAAGAATGGGCATACAAATAACTAATTTGTAAATACACACAGCAGCTTACTAAAGCATTAATGGTGTCACCATCATTGGTTAATAATAAAAAAACCACACCTAATATGGTTCATATAACATAGCATAACTTAAAATTTGAATTTATCCTGTTACTCCTAAAGTCAACATTTGTCCTTTAACCAGAAATCAGGCATTTTAACTGACTTTGCAATACATTCATGTCTTGCCATTTTGAGAGACTTAAAAGACAGTTGATTTTAGAATTATTTTTTAGACTTGCCACAATGTCTCTGGACAACATGTTTTGTACTCGATGCGGAGATGGGTTTGAAGCCAATGAGAAAATAGTCAACTCCAATGGAGAGCTTTGGCATACCAATTGTTTTGTGTAAGTATTTATTTTTTACTGTGTAATTTGCTCCTAGACCCACAAGCAAAATGTTATTAATTAACTTATGAACTCATTGATGTCAAAAAGATGACTAATCCATAGAAAAACCACAAGCAAACTATAAAAATGTTTACCCCATTCATAGATGACATCTCCTTATATTTTAAAAGCAAAATAGTGTGATCAACTGATCATCTTTTCAGCTATTAATTTATGTTCATTGATGTCAAAAAGCTGATTATCCAATAGAACATACAAAAGAAAAACTGCTAAAAAATAAAAAAAGGAATTTTTAGCAATTGCAGAACAAGCTAACTGATTGAATGAATTTATAAAAAAATGAGAATAATTGAATTATAATTGTGACGACCACTGTTGTGCGGTGGGCGAGGGTCTGCCTTGATGGACGCAGGTGGTTGTATAGTAAAAAATATCTATGTACTTGTATATAATTTATTATGTATCAGTTATCTAGTACCCCCTAATGAATTGTCCAGCATTTTTATATTATATACCTAATAGATGAAATGTGCATTCAATTTGAACATAAAACATTTTCAGATGTGCGCAGTGCTTCCGCGTGTTTCCGGATGGCATTTTCTACGAGTTCGAAGGTCGCAAGTACTGTGAACACGACTTTCAAGTGTTGTTCGCGCCATGCTGCGGCAAATGTGGTACGTAATTATTCAATGTCCCACCCGCAGAGTCATATGTTTTATGGAATATAATAAATTGTTTTCAGTAGTTATATCATCTTGAAACCGTAACACAAGCTTTACCTATTTTGGGGGTAGATGATGCTGTGTTTGTGTGGATTGTCCACCATTTTATTTTTTTAGAAAAACCTCATAACCTCCTCTGAATTTTAAACTATCTATATATCCATGAAGTCAAATTTTAGATTAATAAAGATCAAAACCTATTGCGGCCATAATGTTTTAATAACCTAATCTTCTCTTCAAGGGGAATTCGTGATCGGCCGCGTGATAAAAGCGATGAACGCGAACTGGCACCCCGCTTGCTTCCGCTGCGAGGAGTGTAGCACGGAACTAGCTGACGCAGGGTTCATCAAGCACGCCGGGCGCGCGCTGTGCCACTCGTGCAATGCGCGTATCAAGGCGGACGGGCTGCAGAACTACATGTGCCATAAGTGCCAGTGAGTATTCAGCACTACATGTGCCATAAGTACCAGTGAGTAATTTTTAATTAGATTAATCATTTATTTGTATTGGTCATTCATAACTAAGGAGGTAATATTCTAAACTATACTAATATTATAAAAAAAACAGTTCGTTCCTGTGTTATTTATGAGGAACTCTGTGGCGCTGTAGGCGAAGGTCCGCCTGCGACGCAGGAGGTTGCGGGTTCGATTCCCGCCTCACGACAAATGTTTGTACGATCTGCAGATATTTGTTCAGGGTGTTCTGGTCGTTTTCATTATATAAAAAAAATATCTATCTATTTAATATTGTGTACCTATTATGTGTATCAGTCATCTAGTACCCATAACAGCTCTGCTTAGCTTGGTGCTAAGTGATGCTGTGTGGATTGTTCAGCAATATATCTATACTAATATTATAAAGAGGAAAGATTTGATTGTTTGTTTGTTTGTATGTTTGTTTGTTTGTTTGTTTGTTTGAATTGAATAGGCTCCGAAACTACTGGACCGAGTTAAAAAATTCTTTTACCATTAGAATCCTTAATTTTCCGTGATGAACATAGGCTATATAATATTTTAAAAAAAGTTAGGGATCCGCATGAAAAATGCAATAATTGAACCGTGGGCTGTATATTCAACCTCTTTTTCTATTATGGCGCGTCAGAATAGAAAAAGAGGTTGTATAGCGCACGGTGCTTGCTTTTTCTCTATGGCCAGTGTCAGTAATGGAGTGTCGAGTCAATGTCAAAAATCCCAATGCTGTAAGAAAAAGTAAGGGGTCCGTATGAAAACTGTGAAGCCCATCGTGTTAATGTGTATAATTTCTGAAATTTTTGTTTTATACCCGTGCGAAGCCGGGGCGGGCCGCTAGTTATTAATATATTGGTACAATAATATTATCACCATTTTGTTCAACTCCTCGCTCTAAATTAACTTGTGATTATGACGTATTTGTGCCTCTGCTATTTTTCCTTAGTCGCCGCTTACGATATCCATAGGCTGCCGTGGTCCGATTCTTACGCTACATCACCCACGGCAGTACGATGCGACGAACCTTACATTGATGCTTCATTATTTTCCTAATTCTAACAATAACAGTTCGTTCCTTATTACTCCTACCCCTAACTATAACAGTTCGTTCCGTATTACTCCTACCCCTAACTATAACAGTTCGTTCCGTATTACTCCTACCCCTAACTACAACAGTTCGTTCCGTATTACTCCTACCCCTAACTATAACAGTTCGTTCCGTATTACTCCTACCCCTTACTATAACAGTTCGTTCCGTATTACTCCTACCCTTAACTATAACAGTTCGTTCCGTATTACAGCGGCGTGATCGATGGCGAGCCTCTCCGTTACCGCGGGGAAGTTTACCACGGGTATCACTTCACTTGCGCGACCTGCAGCGTCGAGCTCGACCATACCGCTAGGGAGGTCAAAAACCGCCCCGGATACGCGGCTAATGATGTGGTAAGGTGATGTATAGGCAGCTCCAGCTTATAAGCTATTAATATGATGATAAAATGGTGATTATTGGTAGCTGCTGCTTATAAGCTATCGCTAATGTATATGTGCGACGCCAGGTAGTTCAGGGTTTTCTGGTCGCCTTTTATGTAGCTTTTGCCCGCGAAAATAGTTCGGAACAAACAGACATGTATGTATGCTTAGATCTTTAAAAGTACTGTATTGTAATAACGTTATTTATTTTGTTATCAATACCTAATATTAATCAAAGTCGCTTCCCGCTGTCTGTCTGTCCCTATGTATGCTTAAATCTTTAAAAGTACTGTAATGTAAAATGCATAATATAGTAGAGAAAATGAATAATTTTGAGGTTTCTAATATGATGTAAAATTATCCAGCATTATTTATTTTTTGTTTCCAGAACAATCTATTCTGCCTGCGTTGCCACGACAAGATGGGCATCCCAATCTGCGGCGCGTGTCGCCGTCCCATTGAGGAACGAATTGTCACCGCGCTCGGGAAACATTGGCATGTTGAGGTACATAATTATTAATAAATCTACATTTAATCCCCTCATTTTAAACTATTTTTTGAGGCTTTGCGGGATCATTACTAATCCATCACGAATTAAAGTTATATGGTACTACCATCAAGTGGTGGTCACCACACCACCATATTTGGGTTAAAGATATTAAAAAAACCGATAATGTTTTATTTACTCCACCCTAGTGCGCACTGCAAGATGTTGATGTTGTTCGAGGAGGTTGCGTTGCGTGTTCGATTCCCGCCTCGTGACAAATATCTGCAACTACGAGTATTTGTTTAGTTTGTTTTCTATCATAAAAAATATCTATCTATGTAATCGTGTATTATTATATTTATTATGTATGTCGGTTATCTAGTACCCCGAACACTGCTTAGCTTGGGACTAGATAATGCTGTGTGAATTGTACAGCATTATTGCGGTGAAGTTGTTCTGCAGAGGGCGCTGCTGCCCGCCCCCCGGTGTGTCCTATAGTCGCCTCTTACGACACCCACGGGAAGAGTGGGGGTGGTGAAATTTTATGCCGGCACCACACGGCTTTATTTGATGACCTCTGTGTGTGGCGCGTTGGGCGAAGATCTGCCTGCGACGCAGGAGGTTGCGGGTTCGATTCCCGCCTCGGGACAAATATTTGTATGATCTGCACGTTTTCTATGTATAATAAAAAATATTATTCTATGTATTAATTTCGAATTATGTATATCCGTCATCTAGTACCCATAACACAAGCTCTGCTTAGCTTGGGGCTAGATGACGCTGTGTGGATTGTCCGGCATTATTTTATTATTTATTAATCGTTGTATAAATACTTTCAGCACTTCGTGTGTGCTAAATGCGAGAAGCCTTTCCACGGGCACCGTCACTACGAGAAGAAAGGTCTGGCGTACTGCGAGCAGCATTACCACCAGCTGTTCGGCAACCTCTGCTATGTCTGTAACCAGGTCATAGCGGGAGATGGTAACATTTATTTATTTATTAACTAGCACGATTTCATTCGAACCAATTACAATAGTTGATTAAAGTACATATGTATACAAAAGAACAAATTAATAAAAAAAAATATGCATTAAATTTGACAATAATAAAACCGAATTATAATAAATAATCTTTAAAATACCTGGCAACAAGCAACTAAATCCTATCAACAAATAATGCATTTTAATATGTATATAAGATATTCAAAGAAAACTTGTCATATCTGCTATACAAGGTAATAAATAAGGTAAGATTTTACTTCAAAACATAAAATGTGAAACAAAATCAATGTAATTAAATTATACAGTAAAGTGCAGCTGCATATACAAATAATAAAAAGAGGAGATTTTCCGTAACCATTAATCTTTCTTCTTACATTGTCCGTAATGAACATAGGATATAGAATATTTCTAAGAAAGTTAGGATTCCGTATTTTCAGGAAATGTGTAAGTTTTTTTGTTAAATAACCCGTGCAAAACTGGCGGACCGATAGTCTTAAACGTAAAGAAACAAAAGTAAATAAAAGTTGGTTCATCTATTTGGGAGCCAGAACTAGGCAAAGATAACACCTTCTTTTGAGTCGGGGTATATCTAATTTATTAATTTTGACATAATAATTAATGAAGTGTTCTTATTTATGTAATGCTTTTGTAGATCAAGATAATTATTAATAAAATAGGCAATACTTTTAATATTCACATACCCGATATATGGCGAGATATGAGGATCTACTTATGTTTACCACCTCTCTATTATTGTACCATGTCTTTTAATAATAAATTAAATAACTTTAATGTGGCTAACTATATGAGGATCTACTTATGTTTACCACCTCTGTGTTATTGTAACACTGAAATAATAATAAATAACTGTTATGTGGCTAACTTCATTCTCTATTCCGCAGTATTCACTGCCCTGAACAAGGCGTGGTGCGTGCATCACTTCGCGTGCTCCGTGTGCGACGCGCCGCTGAGCACTCGCAGTAAGTTCTACGAGTACGACGAGCGGCCGGCCTGCCGCCGCTGCTACGAGAGGTTCCCGAGCGAGCTGCGCCGACGCCTGCGCAGAGCGCATCATTACACCGTGCGCAGATAGATGCATAACACTTGTTTAATGTTGGGTACAGACCAAGACGAAAGGCACGAAAGAGAGAGAGTGAACGCTACGATGAGATTTGACGATCGTTACCGAACGTTCACTCGCGAGCACGTTCGAAGGTGAATCGAGCTCGCTTGCTTTCGCCATAACGTCCATACTTATTCGTTTGCGACGTCAACACTTAAAAAAATTGTTATCCTTCACTCGCTTGGTCTGTACCCACCATAAGGGTTAATTTTGAACTATGCGGTATTATAGCACAGAAGCTATTAATTTTGCTCGGTAAACCGCCTGACTTTTTATGATTTCTAACCGTAGGATTACGGTATACCCAACTCATCTGTCGTTATCGCTGTAGCGGTAAATTTCGGGGTTTTTATGCATTTGTTTTGACCGTAGGATTACGGAATTATACCCACTTGGTTTTCGCTAACGCTCCGGGAACCGCATACTGCTTAGATCTGAACCGGCGGCCGTAATCTCTAGGTCGATGTTAAATTAAGAGGACACCAGAGGGCGCTGTTTTGTGAAAATAGTATTTTTTTGTATCAATCCTTATATTTTTTAGTGTTATTAGAACTATTTTGAAAACGCAAAAACTACTTAGATAACTTAATTTTGATGAAACTTGGTTATGTTATAACACAGATAGTTTATTAACATATCCGGGTCACGGGCGCCCAGCTAGTATGCCATAGATACACAGATGGATCAAAACAACATTCAAGCACTAATTGTCGCTCATTTAGCGTCGACCTAACTATTTGATTTAGTTGGGTCGAAAGTGAATTAACCACATTTGCATGAAAAGTTCTCTGTGAATATAAAATAATCTAATGTAGACTAATTTACTTACTTATGTATTGTGTCTAATGCTATTTCGTGTTCAGAAGAGATTTTATGTTGAGTTAAAATTATTGCCGTGTTGGGAAATACTTCTAAAATTAAAATAATTTATAGATAATATTTTACTAGGGATATTTTGATAGGTTGTATTCTTTATTATGCCATTAATAACAGTACAATTCGTTTGTGTGTGTAACATTTATTTTGCAAAAAGATGCAATTTATAATCTAATAAGTAATGTTAATGTATTTTGTTATGTTCTATTTCTGGTGTACAATAACGACGACGTACTCAATTGTAAAAACTTGTTTTAAGGAGAAAAATGCTTTACTGATTCTGCTTTAAAACTTTTACTGCGAACTTGTTTTCGCTTTCCGTGATCAGAGTGATCTACATTCAATGACCAAATGTGCCTTAGATACATTTTATTTACGTAGGAAACATTGCCATTTGCCTTATACTTATATTGGTGCTGTTTGAGAATATTTTGTAAGTAATCATAATCATAGGTTAATTTATTTTTTGATATAAAATTATAACAATAAACTTATATACTAACTAAACTGAATTTTGTTTTTTAAGAGAAACCTACCCATCACTAAGTTTGACTTGTCGTACGTTTGAGTCAAACTTAGTAATTAAACAAGTACGACAAGTGCGAGTGTAACTCGCGCGCCGAGGGTTTTGAACTTTTGTCGTTTAGGTAGGTACGTATATTGACGACCTGTTGGCGCGGTGGGCTTACAACGCAGGAGGTTGCGGTTTGATTCCCGCCTCGGGACTAATATTTGTAGGATCTGCAGATTATTTGTTCGGGTGTTCTAGTCCTTTTCTACGTACACAAAAATAAATCATCTAATGAGATACTTATACTTTATTAAGTATAACAGCTATCGTAGTAATACCAATAACACAAGCTTTGCCTAGCTTGTGGGTAAATGATACTGTGTGGATTATCCAGGATACATATCTCTTCTCAAAAATGTTTGGAGCACGGTGGAATTCTTTAATTCAATAATCTTATTACCTAAAAATTCGAGCGTAGTGGAATACATTAGAGTATGGACTTTGAAATTTTGAGAACAACGGTTTTGGTGCGGTGTGGAACTACTATTAGTAGTACTAATAGTAGTTCCACACCTATACTATAGGTACTAATTTAGTACCTACAGTTACTACAGAGATTAGTGGGTAGGTAAGTGGGTACCTACAATTTTTTTTCGACTTTTTTCAACGTATTTCACTAAGTTTGAAACAAAGACGATTTTCAAAACCTGTTTTGAATTGTCGAGATCCATACCTTTGATTTGATATTACTCTCAATGAAATAGCCCCCATTGTATGAAAATTAGTTTTTTGACCATATTTCAAAAAGTATATTATATTTACAGACTTCTCTGTATTTTTCCTGTAAAATATAGATCCATATCTACAAACACTTGTTCACATCGATCGCTCTGCAAAGTTCGGAGTTAGAGGGGGGTACCAGTAAATTTTTCGACCTTTTTCAAAATATATCAAAAAGTGAAAAATCTATCGAAATTTCAAAAACTATTTTGAAATCTACAAACGAGTACCTTTCATTTGATACCATTTTCGACTTTGTAGGTCCCATTTAAAATTTCGATTTCAAAATTTGTATGGAAAATCTTCATTTTGATTTTTCATTTATTTTTCTATAAATATGTGCGGGCGCACAAAATGTATTATTATTTCAAATTTTAAGTCAATAGCTGCAGTAGTTTCTGAGATATTAAGGATTCAAAACACAAAACAGACCCAAAGTGATCCCATAAGGGTTTTGCAACCGATGGCAAAACCCTAAAAAGTAAAACTATGAGCAGGTAAATGAAACCAGATTATAAGAGGCAGGGAATGTATGTTCGATTTTATTGACTTGAGAAATACATTTATTTATACTACATACAACAAACACTAGGTTCCTGGAAAATTTATACATTGCAATCTACTTGAAATGCACAGCACAAGTAACAACGATTCGAATAAGTAGATTATACATAATTTGATGTCTATTATAGTAACCTTTTAACATTGCAAATAAATTAGATTTTTATTTTGATATCTAACAAATTATAACTAATTCAACACTATTTTACATCAACCTATAACTAAGATGAGGGCCAAAGTTATTACAGGCCATGTTTAATACTTTGGTTAGAACTTTTACTTAGTTCTAAACTTGTTAAATATCCCTAATGGGACTCGGTAATCGACGCGTATCAACGGCCGATTATGCCACAACAAGAAACCCGATAAATTCTGCGTCTGATCTAGGAAATTGTTTATACACAATATTCAGCAGAATATAAAGGGAAGGTCTTGGCCGTGGCCAAGCTTTAAGGGTTCCCTTCCACCACAGATGTGCTATTTATCCAAGCGAGTTTGTGTAACACCCATCAAAAGAATCCTTCACTATAAAAGCTAAAGAAAACCAAGTCATGAGTGTCACTCATCGTTAACATACATAGAAATATACCACATCTTTGCTGGAAATTGACCCAAACGCTACAGCAACTTAATTATCCTTCTTCATCCTGGTGTTAGTCATCCGGTAGATAATGGAATCCCTGCCGGGGTCCATGTCGACCAGAGCGTAGACAATGGCGACCAGAGAGAAAGCGAACACGAGTCCGAACCACAGGATGATGTTGAAGATGGCAGCATAGTCAGCGGAATAACCATCTGAGGTGGCATCTGCAGACTGAAAAATATACATTACACTATGGAACCTTATACAAGTGCAGTTTGAAAGAAAGTCGTTTATTTGGCTAACACCAGAAAACATAAGGAAACTAAACTAACCTAAAATTATCCTTAAATTATAGTATCGTACCTACAGCATATGAACCAAAAAGGTCCTACCTCAGCATTAATGTTGCTTGACAGGAGTCGAGCAACACTGTTTTTCTGGTAAGAACTTAGTTTCGTAACTATGATGTTCACATGAACCATTAACATATCTGTTGTTACAAGTGCAAATCAAAAACCTCTTAATTATAAGCCTGTCTTAACTTTGAGCAATTTGCTATGAATCTTTTTAGCATCATGTTTTTTTGGTTGTTGACAGAAGCCAGGAAATCACCGCTAAGCAATTACTTAATGTTGAAATAGTTTATAATAAAGAGGGAAATATCTAAACTACTCTCCAATGATTTTAAGGGTAGGCTGTCTGTGGTTGACTCGTTAAGAGTTAGAGGATATATCATTAGCATGCCTAATTCTATATTCCTGGAACAAAATAATTTTACAAATTTTAAAGCTAAAGGTATGACTCCAAACAGTTTTGTACAATAATAAGTAATAGTGATTTTTATGATGCTATGATAGATACAGCGGTACGCTCATCATGATTTTATGAAAAATCTATTTCTAACTAATGTTTATTTCGACTCCATCTACAAAATCATCGATCTCACCGATTCATCAACATTTGGAGGGGTTTCAGGATTTGCTGGGGGTTCAGGTTCAGGATTTGCTGGGGGTTCGGGTTCAGGTTCAGGAGGTGGTGGAGCCTCTTCATCGTCCCGAGGGACCTTTCGATATACGTTATTAATGAAATTGAATAAGTCATTCTTTCAGAAATGGACAAAATTTTGATGTTTTTATCGAGGGAACGCACGTTTAAGTCTGATCAAATTGCCGCGAGTTACAAATTAGTCTATGGTTTTTAGTTTTTACTGCGTATGTACAGAAGTAACGGAAGGGTAATTTGCGGAAAATCTTAAACCACTTTCGAGCGTTAGAGTCATAGCTCACTGGACCGACCTGTGGTCAACGGGTAGACCTCGCGTTGTCAACAAGTCGATCTCAGTGGTGCAACGAAATTGCGAGCAGTCTACGAAATTGTGATACAGGAGCGCCGCAACGGCCTCGCGTGAACCGCCTTCTGTCATCGCGCGATCCATGTGAGGCAAGCATGCAATCAACGAGCTATCATCCAGTCGACCACTTGCCGTGGATACCTCGCCCGCGATCCGGTGTCGCTACGGAGTTGATGAAGTGAGCGCAGGCCCATATTTGTATGGAATATAGAGAATACTAACCACTCGAGGTGAGGCGTTACGGCTCGGGTGATGATGAGTTTAGTTAGCTGTGACCTTAACGCTCGTTTCTCCTTATTAATGACAATGTTATATTTTTGGTAGCAGTAATCCCTGTAACCGTGCGTGAGCTTACCTCGTTGCGTGGGGCATTACGCGGGACACGCGAGACTTTGCGAGTGTGCACTATGTCGGTGGTGACTGCTGTCACGAGCACGGATCCGTCGTAGGCCTTCACAAACGCAGCGGTCAGGGCTTCCAGAGCCTCGCCTGTAAAGAAACATTTTGTTATATTATTGTCCGTCGTAGTATTGACGTGACTAAGAGTGCTGGTCTAAAGGAAATAAAGCATTTTTATTTTGATTTATTCAAACTTACGTAATTCAATGAATTCATATAAAAATAAAAATTCGCAATGAATTCGTCAAACTACGATAGTTTTTATAGTAAAATATTCAATTTAAATTTAAAAGTTAACAAATTTATTTTAATCAAATTATATTGTAATAAATACAAACAGAAAATATACTTAAATAGCTTTAATTATATGTATACGAAAAAAAAAAGAAGATTTCTATAAGGATGCCACATTTGTTTAAGCCTTGTGTAAATACTAAACTAAAATGATAATATATACCCATAAAACCACGAAAATATTAGACAAGTTATAAAACTCATGTAGTAGCAAGAAGTAAAAGCAAAATTATGAAAACTTACCAAGGAGTTTCTTAGCCTCCTTAACCTGCAGGGAGTTGGGGCCGTGGAAGTCCGACAATGCATGAAGGGAGTAGACACGGAAGTAATAGAGGTCTACCACATTATCAGCAGAGACAACACCAGAATTGATCTGAAAAAAAAGTAAACAATTTCTAGTACCAAGTCCTACTTTTTACTTTAGAAAATTGAAGCATGCATTACAATTTCTGAAGATTTTTCTGAACTACTGATTGAAAGTTTACCTTCTCAGTAATAGTTTTTAGGGATTCCAGCTCTTTGAGGTACTGAGCGTCTTCCTCGACATTGGGTTTCAAATGCTTATACATTTGTTTCTTTGGTTTGGCATTGATGTCACCAAACACAGAAGTTTTCTGGAAAAAAGGTGATATCAGTTTCAATTCAACCACTTCACATATCTTGAAATCAAGTTTATTATCAATGATGACAGGGTCAACAATGCATTACAAAAATGCTTTAATGTATACCAGATAAATAACATACCAAAAGACATTACATAAAACAAGTACAATGGGCGGCCTTATCTCTTAGAAGCGATCTCTTCAACGTAGAAATATATTTTAATTAGTATAAATTTTATTTATTATTAGTTTTTCAATTAAAAAAATTAAAAGGAATATATTTTTATATGATAACTACAAAAACTCAACTTACCTCACTGCTGCCACGTAGATCTACATAAACCAGTTTGTTACCACCATTGTTAAATCTCTGAAGAATTCTGTGCTCAACTTCTTCATAGGTCCCTGGCTCATACTCGTCCACTATGAGAGGGAAGTTCTGTGATTTCAGATTAGCCTGTAAAAGAAACCATGATCATGATCCGATCTTGTAATTATTAATAAGATTCGCTAACATTTTGATATGAATTGTTTGTTAATTTTATTGCTGATTTGTTAGGTACTTGCATGGCTTTAATTTAAGACCTACAATGTAATTTTAATTTATTCTGGCAATACTTACAATCGTAATAATAATTTATATTTTAAACACATAATAATTAAGTCGCAAATTGTTTCAGAGAGGTTAAGAAAATTTGCCCAGCAGCGGGCACTTGACTAAGAATATTAAGTGCCTACTTAATATTTTCTTGTGGAAAATGTTGAAGGGCTTTAATTTTGGGGTACAAAAAGAAGATGCACAGTTACCTCTAGGAGAGGCATAGAATTAAATATTGTCATCATTGCTACAGGGGTGATGTTGTATATCTTTACTAATTATTATACCTAGTAAATGTAAAATTTGTATTATAATTAGTAGGGGTTGGAAATACTAATTTGATTTATAGGTAGCTACATTATTGCTGACAAATTGGGTGATTTATAGCAGGATCACGTGAGCAAAGCTAGTTGCAAGCAAAGGCTAGTTGCAGAACATGGTATGAGTTAGGCAATACTTAAGTACTTACAATATTGCCAAGTTTTGAGACACCATCTATGTATACTTCCACTACACTTTCAGGAGTCTCGAAAGGGTCGTTTATTCTTAACCCATTCCAATCTGAATTCTGAAACACCATTGGTATATTCAATTATTCAACCAACATCTCTCATAGCTTAATAGTATGGATGTCAAGGTATACTTGATTTAAGGATGTACCTAATAAAGGTATACCTAATTTTAAGATTGCACAAAACGTACCTCTTCCACTGACAACCCTAATGCAGCAGAGAAGATTTCTTTCAGGCTACTTTCAGGTACTTTACTTGATCCTGTAAAGCTCAAGGACTGAGGGCTATGAAGAATGTAAAGTTCGCCATCAGCATTTAGGCCTGAAAAAGTTTTAGTAGATAATAAATTATACAGAGTGATGGAAACAAATAAAAACAATTTAAATAATCACAAAGCTCTTACCAATTATCGATAAAACGAGAGAAATCCAGAAAAGAGGAGTTGTCCCAGCCATTTTGATCGAAAATAATTTTGGATGAGGAATTTTCTGTCATATGATTTCTTTCTGTGTTACCAGCATTGAAATAAATACAATACAACATTTACATCCATTACATAATAGCCACACCAATTGCGTCAGTTAGCTTGTCAAACCGTTGTCGTTGTCAGTCATCCCGTGACCACTTAATACTTTAATTAAAATTCGCGCAGATGCAGTTATATAGCCTAGCTCTTGCACAATGTGAATCTGACCTTAGACTAAGTAGGTACCTAATACAAAGTACTTAATCTATGGAATCTGACACTCCGAAAGAGGGGACGGAGTTCTGAGGGACGGAGGCAGCATCAAGGAACATAGACCTAAGTTCCTTGGGCAGCATCTCCGCCTTTCTCGTATCATAGAGTATCGTACCTTTCAAAGAGTAGACATCACGTCAAGCAAACATCGAAAGGCCTTGGAATGACCAAAGAGAATAGGTAGTATTATAAACAAGAACAACCATAGAAAACAACCTACGTTATCTTTGGTTACGAAGAGTATAAGTATAGGTTTGTCTTTGGTTGGTTGGTCGATAGATAAGATAATGTTCTGTGGGTTGGTCTCTTTTGTCTTGCTTTCAGTGTTTCCACTTTTAGGGATTTCGCCTTTTTTAGGGCGAAACTACTAATTTCATGTATGACTTAGGGCTTTTTCTATTGCGACAGGGATTTAGGGCATTTTAGGGAAAACTTACCTGATGTGGTAACCCTATTTATTCTATGTTCTATGGCTCTCCTATAAGGGGGATTCCCCAAATTAGTTTCATCCGATAACGAATGGCGAAATCAGGCTCTAATCGAACCCAAGTATTTTGCAGTTGATGAAGATGAAATAAAAAGAATGCCATCTGAAATTTATTAGAACAAGGTATTAAGCTGGAATTAAGCTTGAAAGATCATCGCGGTAATTTTTTATATGAAAACCTTGAAGTGGTAGTTTCACTATTATTAGGGGTTCCATCTGCAAACACTGAAGTAGAACGATTATTCAGTGTATTGAAAAATGTTAACACAGATAAACGAAACCGGCTGACAAATGAAACTCTCAACGGAATATTACATACAAAATTAGGGATGCTGGCAAACAATGCTCAATTTTGGAGCCTACAAATTCCATGCTCAGTGCCGCAAAAAGCTGCAAAAGCAATGCTTCTGCTTCTACGTATTAATTAATGTATTTTGGTATTAAAATTATGCAAATAAATGTGTTTTTATTCATGCGCCCTAAATTAGGGTATTTTGAAAAATAATTAGGGTTTTTTAGGGATATTTTGCAAAGAATTTAGGGCAAAACCAAACCAACATCGTGGAAACATTGCTTGCTTTTGTCATGTCAACAAAACAAACAATTTTTACAGGTTTTCTGCAAAAGAGAATATAACCACTACGTTTTACGGTTTTCTGTTTTCTTTCGAAGCTATGTTTTTTTTCCCATTCCAAGTTCACCACAGATAGCTTTTGTGTTTAGTGGTGGCAAAACACTACTTTTATGTAATAGATGTGGCTACGAGTTGGCCGCTGGCAATTGTTTACGATAACGTATTTGAAATTAGTTTATAGGAAGTGAAAAAGCTCAAATCCTTAAGCCAACGCACAAAAAATCTTTACCATAAAAGCATATTTTTATAATGTCTCATAGAAAATCAAATTCTCTCAATAATGACCTATTTCCTAGGGAAATTGATATCGAAGTTTGTCTAAAAACGCTAAAAATTTATCAAAAAATAGAGGGAGATGTAAACTGTGTTGTATGGGATGCCTCATTAGTTCTTGCCAAATATTTAGAAACAGTTAGTAGTAAGAAATCTGACTTTCTGAGTGGTATTAAAGTTTTAGAATTAGGTTCCGGTTTAGGTGTTGTTGGACTAACAGCTGCAACTCTTGGGTAAATTGCAATATCTATTTCATGCAGTATGCGTTAAGGCCTTGTATGTCAACTATAATAAAATTTGGTATGCATGTTTTTACAGGGCTCAAGTTACTTTAACAGACCTACCAGAAGCTCTGTCCCTACTTCGTTTGAATATTAATGAAAATAAACAGAAAGTCTCCAGTATGGGAGGTTATGCTATAGCTGAGTCATTAGTTTGGGGTGATAATAGCTCTGAACTTGTCAAAGAAGTTTTCGACATGGTGGTTTTGGCTGATTGCATTTATTATGAGGAGGTAAATCTTAAAATCATGTGTGTTTTCAATATCCCTGTAAAATACTCAACTGTTAAATAATAATACATGTTTATTTTCAGGCTGTCGCACCTTTATTAGAAACTTTAAAACAATTAACTAATTCACCAGCTAAGAATCCCACAATTTTTCTGACTCAAGAGATGAGGGATTCTGAGATACAGAAAAGACTTTGGGAAATATTCTACGAAAAGATTTCAGATGATTTCCAAGTGACAACAATTCCTGAAGAGGAACAACATGCAAACTTTAGAAGTCCGGACATCTTATTATTAAAAATTACCAAAAAATAAATAGTCCCTTAGCCATAAAACATTGCCTATCACTGTAGCATGACAAAATACCAAGACGTACCTTTGAACCATAGGTTTTGGCGACCCCTGTGGCGCGGTGGGCGAAGTTCGACACAGGAGGTTACGGGTTCGATTCCCGTCATGGGATAAATATTTGTATGATCTGCAGATATTTGTTCAGGGTTTTCTGGTCGTTTCTATGTATAATAAAAAAATATATTGTATTATGTATATCAGTCATCTAGTACCCAGAACATAAGATTAATAATAACTTTGAGTAGGTAGTACCTAAAATGGAAGTGCGGACGCGCCGCGATTTAAGCAGCGTTATAAAATATTTATTTTTCAATATTGAAATTCCGATATTGATGTCGTCAATTCCGGAATTGAAAACGATATTGGATTTTATCGGAATTCCGGAATTATGCCAATTCCGAAATACCGGAGCTCAAGCCCTAGTAGGTACCTATGATTATGACATTCATCATAATCATAGGTACTCAAAGATTTTATTATACAAAAAAAGAGAACATTATAAACAGAAATGTTTAAAGTAAAAAGGGCGGACTTATCGCCATAAGCGATCTCTTCCATGTAACCAATTGAACCCGCAACGATCCGACTGCGACGCAGGCAGTCGGATCTTTGCCCACCGCGCCACAGAGGTCGTCAAGAAAAGTGGAGACTAGGATATATAAGATATACTAAGATATCCTGCTCTTTTTTGTTTTTTGGCAAATTTATTCTTGGTGATACACGAAGACATGTATAGGGGGTTTACGGCAGTGGCTACCCTACCCGCTATCTGTCAAAGTCAAAATCAAAATAGCGGATTCGGTGGGTTTCGTCGCCGTTCACTTTTCCAAAAAAAATATTTAATTTCTTAGTTATAGAAATGCAAAGAATATAGTTGTATGCACATTTTCCGGAACTAAAGATTGATTGATAATGATGATCGATCATAGTTAATAGTGATCGAAGCTCAAGATAGCTTATTAGTTATCGATTCGGTGCTTTTTTATTTTAAATGCTGGACACACTGACGTTACTTGATTTATCATGCTTGCAAATCTCAGACGATAATCTAAGTTGCAAATGCGTTGAGGGCATATTTTTTTTTTGTTGTCTTTGCCGTTTATCCATTGTCCTCCCGACATTTGTGTCATTTTTGATAAATCTAAATGTTTCATAGGCATAATTACATTTTTATATGAAATAATACAGTACAGGCCTCTAGAATATGCTTAAATAACCTTCGATTATTAAAAATTTTCTTATAAAAAATAACTTTGTTTTTTGCTAAACATGATTTGTACGATGTCCTTCACATAAATCGACATTTTGAAGTCGTTTTTTTTGTTATTACCAGTGCAAAGGTATAATAATGTAGGGAAAAGAGCCTTCGGAAAGTTATTTTTAAAAGCTTTCTGGCATTAAAACTATTATTAGGTCCTTACATATGAAATTGGCGTTTTGTATGGGAGGAACAAAAAGTCGAATATTTTTTAATATAATATATTTAATTAATCAAAGTATGAACCATTATTTTCTATGCACTTTTGCCATCTTATAGGTAGTTCATTGATCCCTTTACTAAAAAAACCAGTCGGACGGGAATCAATAAAATCTTTGAAGGCGATTTGGACTGCCCCATCGGAGTTGAATTTTTTCCCTTGCAAGAAGTTATCCAAATTTCGAAAAAAATGGTAATCTGTTGGAGCAAGGTCCGGGGAGTACGGAGGATGTCTTAGACTTTCCAATTGAAGCTCTTCTAATTTAGTAGCCGTCTGTTGCGCAGTGTGTGGTCTAGCGTTGTCGTGAAGCAGCAGTGGCGTGGAGCGATTGACCAGCCTAGGTTGTTTAGCCGCTAGCTTTTCCATCATGGTTTGCAATTGCTGACAATAGACATCAGCCGTAATAGTCTGGCCAGATTTGAGAAAACTGTAATGAACAATACCGGCACTAGTCCACCAAACGCTTACAAGTAACTTTTTTGGGGTTAATTTTCGCTTGGGGCAGGATTTGGCTGGCTGGCCAGGATCCAACCATTGCGCTGAGCGCTTCCAATTATCGTAAAGAACCCATTTTTCATCACAGGTAATGATTCGGTTTAAAATACCTTCATTATTGTGCCGGTTTAGTAATGTAACGCAGCAGTCGACGCGCGTTTGCCGGTTTGCTTCAGTCAATTCGTGAGGTACCCACCTTTCAAGCTTTTTAATCTTCCCAATTTGCTTCAAGTGAATTAAAACAGTTTTATCACTAACACCGCAGCCTGCAGCTAACTCGGACGTGGTTTGCGATGGATCCGCTTCCAAAGAGGAGAAATTTGTGATTAAAGTGGCCAGTACGAAAAACGCCAATTTCATATGTAAGGACCTAATATATAACAGATATAAATTTAAAGAAATACAATTTTATGTGTGGACTTAAAATTAACCTAAGTGGAAAATCCTATTGAGTTACGAACTATTTCTTGATTAACTACCAAAATACTACTAAAATGATATTTGTTTATTGAGCTAGCAACACTAAACAGACGAAACAAGTAAGCCAATTTGATTTTGTCTGTCCTGTTTGAACCTGTGTGCCGTGGCAGAAGGCGGCTCTCGGAGTGACTTTTTTGTATTCCATTGAAAGACGGAGTTTTTGGTGGTAAGTAGCTTGTTTTATGTAGCAAAACGAAGTTATTTCGTTTCCTCTATATTTACTTCAGTTAAAATGATTTAAAACAATAGGAAAGTAATCGTCTATTCCATTTTATTTGAATTTAAATTTTGAATCAGCAAACTGTTACGTTCCGTTGAGAAATTTCGTAACTCAACGGAACGAATTGTAACTCAATGTAATGCTAAAGCCGCGTTTAAGTTGTGATTTTATTCTGGCTAACCTATATGTATAGAGGGTTTTCTGCTAAGCAGTGGTAATTATAAAATAAAAACCAAGAAAATACATTATTATAAATAAATATTCACTGCTAATTATCGCGTTTATTTACCTATTTACGCGATAAATACCCGTGAATATTTATTTATAATAATGTATTTTCTTGGTTTTTATTTTATAATTACCTAGTTTTTATTTTATTTTTCCTATATTATAATTACTAATTAGTTTTAATATTTTGTACTGAAGTCCGTTTTGTAGTCAAAGGTGAACGCAGCCTTACATTTTTGTTACGTTCCACTGAGAAATTGTCCCTCAATTTTATTACAGTATTATTAAAAAATACAGGTTATTTTATTTCAAAGTGTATATACTAGTGTTGTTATTTGGTTACGAAATATGTTCTTTAATTGCCAGAAAGTTCCTTGCACCACTATTTTTTAAACTTACAGTTTTATAGGTATGTAAAGATTGTGGTTAAATCAGTAAAGTAACTCAAAGGAGTAACTATTGTGAATATTACACCACAGTTCTTATTTTTCTGATAGTTTTTGTGACAATTTGATAATGTACCCCATTTCTTTATTAAACAATATTAAAAGTTAATAAATCGCGTTTTATTTCAATGTTTTAAATGCAATTCATTTTGTTTCTCAATGGAACAACTTTTTCAGACTCATGCAAGTAAAATATAAATATTTATTGATTTTATGTATTATCTTCTATATAATTAGGTGAGTTAGACATTTATCTTCTGAATAAATGGCATTATAATACAAAAAAAATCATATTTTTTTACTAGACCCTAAAAAGCAATGAGACAACAAAAAAAAAATATGCCCTTGACAGAAGGTTACTTTTGGCTCGGCAAGGTTACTTCTAGGTTACACGACCCAAAAGGTTACTTTTAGGTGTTTTTTTTTCACTTGAGAATCTCGCAATGGAACATGTGTAATGCTTCCCGCAGAAAGGCAGATCACAACATTACTTTTTATTTCGTGAACCAATAGATGGACAGATACCTATTTTCGTGATTTTACGTCATTTAATAATTACATATCTATACCTAAAACTTTGCTAACGACCGAAAATGTCACAAAATATTTCGCGGCCGTTCAGTTTGTACTTTTTTGAGCTTTTTAACAGCTTTCTGAAAATGTAACAATTTCACAACCATTTTCAGAGGCCGCAAACAAAAAAAAATATCAGCGCTCAATTCTGCTTTTTATTTTACCACGTGACTATCTGCAAAAACATAAAAAAAAAATTATTTTGGTACATACTTTATTTAAATATTTTTTGTTTTTTTACCTTGCTTAATTTACCAAATTTCAAAATCCACCACCACAAAGCTTCAATTATTTTCCGGGTTCGCTAATCTTTTGTCACACAACTTGGTTAAAAAAAAATCCGTTAACTATACCTACAGCCTTTTGCTAATTTTACCGTGAATTATACCAGCCTTCCGAAAATATGAAAAAATTTGGCGGCTCGCTTCGCTCGCCATCCTTTCCGTACCTAGTATGAGTTATTTTGTTGTTAATCTTCAAAAAACCAAATTGTTCTTAGCTTATCTTTTCTTGACTATGCTTAGCATGCCACACCAATAAAAAAAATGCAGCTTACTCCTCTTGACGACATTTATATTGTATTAATTTCTCAACCATTTCCATCGGCTGCAAAAATACAATATATCTATATATTCCACTTGCTGTTATTTATGTTTTCATATTAGATAGTAAACTTTCTTCATTAAACTTTTTTGTCTCCCGCAATATTGACGCTCGAAGTTTAATTCTTCTTTCGTCTTTTTTGTATTTTTTGCCACATTATATTTACACATTTTTTGCCAAAATTACCACCGCACTTTTTGAAATATTCGGGGTTAGCTGTCATATCTATTGCCACAATCTTGCATAATGTCGCTCCGCTCGCCGTTACTCATGGTTGTTGTTTTTATATCGGTTTTTTTTTTAATGCTTGGTTGAAAACCACTCCGGGTACTATCATAGCTAGCATAAGTATATGAGGGGTGTAGTATCATAACCCGCTATAATGCTTTTTGACCAATATTGTGTTAGTACCATCAATCAAAAGTTCTTAAAAATTGCTTTGAAATGGTTGGCTACTTTTCTATCAAAACCCACTAAAACACAGAGAAATTCTCTGGTAAAGAACGATGTTAGGATCAAAAGCCACTATAATAGCGTAGGTCAGTTTCAAAATCCTCTATAACACAATCGACCAATCACAGCACCGGATTTGCGTCTCCTCATCGAGAAAATAGTATGGCGGTTGTGACTTTCTGTGTACAACAAGTGTTCGGATTTTTAATAAATTTAATGCAAAAACGTGGAAGAATTAGCCCAGTTTGTGCAAAAATCAGATCCGAAGCATTCGAGGAAGAGGCCACGCGATCCGTCATCATAGAAACGTGAAGTGGAGCGCAAGAAACGGTGACTGAAAATTGAACAAAAATCTCTTGGAAAGTTAGCAAGAAAAGTTTTATGCAAGATGTACCTAGTAAAGTTTTCAGCCAGTTATGTACGTAGGTACCATTAGGTGTATAGTAATAGTGGTTCGTCGTGGGTTGTATAAAAATACTTCATATCTTTTTATTTTATGTATGTACGCACGTAAATAATGCATTTTAAGTAAAATATCTTTATATCTTTGCTATGTTAACATAAGTACCTACCTATTTTTCTTCCTCCACGTGTCAATTACACAACAATTAAATATATATAATATTATTATTGAAAACATAGTAATCAAATAAAATACACCTAGTAATAAAATAATATCCTACCTCCGACCCCTATTTTAAAAATTATGTCGCATAATGCCATCCATCCACCATCTTATTGTTAGTTTTGGTTGGTTGCAAAACCCGCCAAAATACGACTGTTCATTTTCAAAACCCGCCATTATGCAAGATTAGTTTCAAAATCCTCTAAAACTAATTTTAATTTGCTTATAATTGAGGGGTGTAGTTTCATAACCCGCTATAATGACTTTCTCAAAATTTTCACAGATTAGAAAAAACTGTTAATTCTTGACCAATGAATCGTAATTCATAGTTTTTGGTCTTGCCGATTAGTCCTGGGCAAGGCGCTACTAATCTTAGCTTTACCAACAGAAATCATAGAGAAAATACTGAATTATAAGCAAATTAAAATTCGTTTTAGAGGATTTTGAAACTAATCTTGCATTATGGCGGGTTTTGAAAATGAACAGTCATATTTTGGCGGGTTTTGCAACTAACCAAAACCAACAATAAGATGGAGGATGGATGGCGTTATGCGATATAATTTTTAAAATAGGGGGTCGGAGGTAGGATATTATTTTATTACTAGGTGTTTTGTATTTGATTACTATGTTTTCAATAATAATACTACCTATATTTTTTTAATTGTTGTGTCATTGACACGTGAAGGAAGAAAAATAGGTAGGTAGGTACTTATGTAACATAGCAAAGATATTTTACCTAAAATGTATTATTTACCTACATTCATAAATTAAAGAGATAATGAAGTATTTTTATAGTTTTTATTTAAAATGTATTAAACACGAGTTTCACTTAGGTATAATGAATTCCTACTTAGATGGATATGTTTCAAATATATAATGGAACTTCTCCAAAGCCTCCAACCCACGACGAACCACTATAACCTAATGGTACCTACGTACATAACTGGCTCAAAACTTTACTTAGTACATCTTGCATAAAACTTTTCTTGCTAACTTTCCAAGAGATTTTTGTTCAATTTTCACTCACCGTTTCTTGCGCTCCACTTCACGTTTCCATAAAGATGGATCGCGTGGCCTCTTCCTCGAATATTTTGGATCACATTTTTGCACAAACTGGGCTAATTCCTCCATTTTTTTGCATGAAATTAATAAAAATCCGAACACTTGTTGCACCACGAAAGGTCACAACCGCCATACTATTTTCTCGATGAGGCGACGCAAATCCGGTGCTGTGATTGGTCGATTGTGTTATAGAGGATTTTGAAACTGACCTACGCTATTATAGTGGCTTTTGATCCTAACATCGTTCTTTACGAGCGAATTTCTCTGTGTTTTAGTGGGTTTTGATAGAAAAGTAGCCAACCATTTCAAAGCAATTTTTAAGAACTTTTGATTGATGGTACTAACACAATATTGGTCAAAAAGCATTATAGCGGGTTATGAAACTACACCCCTCAATTCTGTATTTTCTCTATGATTTCTGTTGGTAAAGCTAAGATTAGTAGCGCCATGCCCAGAAATCGGCAAGACCAAAAACTATGAATTACCATTCATTGGTCAAGATTTAACAGTTATTTCTAATCTGTGAAAATTTTGAGAAAGTTATTATAGTGGTTTTTGATACTACACCCCTCATAATGACGATGATGCATAACTGTCTCTGGCTGGTCTAAGGATTTCTAGCTATGGCCCTGTCTGCCCCGACGACAGTAGTATATAATATCAATGTCTATCTATCTATCTACCCTCGAAACATCCTCGAAATATTTATGTTAAATTGTTATTCTAAGTATAATACAGCATAACACGTGGGGAAGGAGAAGGTTACGTACCTTCTCCTTGTCCCGTGTTATATGCCTATGTATTTTTGTTATTTCATCAACTGATTTAACCTTTTGTTTAAAAAATATACAGTGAACAAGAAATGACCTACTACTACCTAATCAATTCAGTAACTTCGATCATCATTCTTATAGAGTAGGTCGTCTAATAGAGTAGGTAGTCTAATAGAGTACCTACTAGCAACGTCAATTTCGGAACAGAAATTGTGTAAGGTTACTTTTGAAGGTTTCTTTTTGGCCCTGGGTAAGTTACTTTTCACTCGACTCGACTGGCAACACTGGTAAGCAAAAAGGTAGGTACAATATTACTGGTATTACCGTATTACCACAGTCTGTGGTATTACGGACTGAATGAACGGCTTTAGCCTAAAAAAAATTAAACAAGCAAAATCAAGCAGCGTTGCAAAACCTACCGATTTTTCGGTAGATTTACCGATATTGACACTCGTTTACCGAAATACCGATTTGGGACGAATGTCTACCGATTTTTTTGATTTATTTGACGTTTACAGTTAAATATGATTTGTGGTAGTGGTAACACGGCTCTTTTATTACTCTATGCACTTTGAACGAATTGAGTGACCGCCAATGGGGATTCCCCGGCTGGTCTGTGTTACTCTGTGATAAAAATAGTATATAATCATATATTGATTCTATTTGCAAAAGCTTTTTTTAAAGAAATTAATGAGTTTCAAGATGATACTGTGATTTTCTGGGCGGATGTGTCCCATATAAAAGGTGGTGACGACGTCACACCTTTGTTCGGAATGGTAACTTCGTTTTTATATCACATTTTTTCTCTACCCCACTCATCAGCAAAGGTGGAAAGAATTTTTTCCGCAGTAAATTTAATAAACACTAAAAACCGCAACCGCCTGTCAAAAGAAGCATTAGTAGGGCTTTTGCATACAAAAAGGTTTATTGGTGATGGTAATTGTTATGATTTCAACATTCCAAAAACAATGTTTAGTAAAATGTCCTCACAAAAATGGTATAGTAAATAAATATTTAAATGTAATGTGGTATATTTTCTATTTTTAAATACCTAATAAATATCTACCGAAAACTACCGATTTTTTTTTGACAACTCTACCGAATTCAGCAAACTTGGTTTTGCACTCAGACGAAGGAAAATAAATAGACCTGAAATACCTACGTGCATACCTAAAGTTAGTCTGGCACAAAGATGGCGGCCTGCCGTAGAGTTGCGCGTATTTTAACATTGAATATCGATAAGTAAGTAATTGAGTTGCACGGAGTTGAATTCTAAATTTTCGAATATTAGTAAGTAGAAGAATAAGTACCTATCTTTAAGCTCTGTTCAGTTTTATTTAAGTTTCTATACCTAGGTGATCCGTAACGGCCGTAACGGGTCATTAGCATTATATTACCCTCCGTCCTATCGTCTAAAAACGGGATACTACAATAGATTTCATCAAGTTCAATAAAAAACGCTATTTACTACGTACAGTACAGCTCAATTCAGTTAATATTAACACTACAACTTCCCCAAGCTTTGGCTGGCACTCAATTCAATGAATATCCTCTATATTCAGTACTAATACTAATATGTTCATATAAGACAATTATTTAGGTTGCCGCGCTCGGCCCAAGGTAAGTTTCGTGTGGACTGCCAGTTTCTGAAGCTTGTACCTTGATGGCGTGTGTGGAAGAGTCTTAGACAATCACTGACCTATCAAGCCCATTCCATCAAAAACTGACCTTTTTTGTAAAAACGTTGGTTTTTGCTGGAGTCGACGCCGGAAAGTTAAATCAATCATTTTCGAACACAAGGTCACTGACCTTTATTGTAAAAACGTTAGTTTAAGCTGGAGTCTATACAGGTAAATTAAATAAATCAGTTTCAGATACAAAGTTAGACCTTTTTGTATTTTTGGAATTCTATGTGTCGGGGTACTTCTTCATGTTTTTTTTTATTGCATCGCGATCGCGATAGCTCCTGCGCTGCGGGAAGTGCAGCCTCTCCGCCATTGCGTAACAAGGGACAGGCACACTGTGCCTGTCCCATGTTACGGCTGGCGGAGGCTGCACTCCCTTCGCGCCTCCGGCTTATTATATACACTCTAGGGGCTCCACGCACAAGACCACGTGGAGTCGGGGAACTCTGTGTCGGATCCGCCACTCAAATTGAATCTAATCAACTCTTCCCGGAATGCTCTGTAAAGTTTTTATATTGTTTCTGCATCCATATTTAACGACACACTTTGACCTCTAGCACCGAGGTCATTGAACTTTGGGGTCAAACCACTGAACCAAAGTTGCACCCCTAGTGACCCTCTTAACGATGCCACAAGAAAAAAACATTTGTTATAATATGCCTAAAAACATCTTTCGAATTTTTTCTAAGTCTTTCGCCTTGAAACTGAACGACATACTTTGACCTCTAGCGCCGAGGTCATTGAACTTTGGGGTGGATCACCTGAACCAAAGTTGCACCCATAGTGACCCTCTTTACGTAGCCATAAAAAAAAATAGATGTTATATATACATAAAAAAATTCGTCGAGAATTTTCTAAGTCCTGCGTCCCGTAAACTCCACCCCAACCAAAAATTCTGTCCCTGGCACCACACCTTTGAATCTTGGTTAGCTTGGTTCAAAGTTGCTGACGCTGCTGTAAAGGATTTATTTTTATTTTTGTGTTATTGGTACTGCGTCGATGAAATAATTCGTTATCGATAATCGATGTTTTGGAAATACCGAACCCTAACTCTATTTACTATGACGAATAATTTTCTCCTAAAATCACATACTATTCATAGTAAAACATTGAATGAATAAAGAAAAGCAAGCGGATCTTTATAAACTTTCCCACAAACAGCAAAATGTTTGAAAATAATAGAAAATGTAAGAAATTTTGAATGAATTCGGTACCTTTCCCATGCAACGTTATATTTTGATGTTTTTTGTTGATTTTCATGCGACAGCCAAACACTCTACACATACACTTATAAAATGCATTATTCTCCAAGTTTGCACACTATAAAAAAGCATAATTATCGCTTATTAACTCTAAATTTCCTTCATTTTCGAATAAAAACAAGTCCGGATGACAACTGATATACTTGTTGTTTACGGACACAAGACATGGCGACCGGCCACAGGGGGTGAGGGGTGAGGTATTTTGTGACGTCACCAAGACAATGTTGCCATTTTCAGTCATGATCAAACTGCTGTTGTCCTTTTTTACTCATGATTATCTTCATTAGTCAAAAAGAGATGCCGATATGTCAGTAACTCTGCTGTCGATATACATCACACTTCTATAACTAACTGTTCGTAACAAGTTCGTATAGATGTTTATGCCAGATCTATATTCCTCTATAATCTATGGTTTTGCAACACTGAAATCAAGCAAGCAAGCAAAGCAAAGCATGACATGAACTTGGTTGGAGGTTGGACTCACAGAGCATTATAATCACTACGTTATAAGAGACGGCAGCTTGGTATAAGAGGTTGAGCTCAACATGAATGTATTAAAACGGACACCAACCTAGGAATTCCAACAAATAGGGCAATACTGCCAACTTAGCGAATAATAATTTCTTGACAGATCTAGTCCTGTACACAATGCACTACCGATATCGATAGAATAGTGATGTACCTATTCATCTATCATTATCGATTAGATAGTGCTGTATCTACTCGACCGTCGATATCGATTAAATAGTGTTGTACCTACTATGCAATCTAATAATATTTAGGTTATTTATTATGTCACATATTCAGTTATCGATATTAAAATAGATTATTGTTATGATTAATTATAATGAAATCCATCTGTGACATAATTATTTTATAAATAACAAATATGAGATTATAATTATTAAGCTTTTATTTACAAAGATTATTACACCTAATATGTAATAGTATGTAAATTACACCTAGTATGTAAATTCTTTGAAGTGTCCTTGTGCTAGGCAGGCCTTGTGGCAGCATTTTTTGCAAGTAGCGGTAAGCTTTCGGTGAACGTTTGAAGATAGAAAGAGCATAGATCTTGTTTTGCAGAGTCCATCGTTTTCCATGCGGTGCTGTTTTGTAATTTTTTACTGAATTTGTTACAATCGATTTAAGGATATCGGAGTCTAGTTTGCCAAGATCTAAAGATGATTTCGCCATCCTTTTTAACGTGGTCTTTGTTTGCAATAAATTTCTCTGCAATCGAATTTCTCTTTTGTTTAAAGGCTTTGTGGCTGTAAAATAAAACATCATTTTAAATTATTTATAATTTATCGATTACTTATGTTAAAATAAACTAAAAACGCGTGACTGGGAAACTTATAGCGTGGGGCGCGGTGGGCCAAGGTCCGCTTACGACGCAGGAGGTGGCGGTTTGATTCCCGCCTCGGGACTAATATTTGTACGATCTGCAGATTATTTGTTCGGGTGTTCTAGTGTTTTTCTACGTACACAAAAATAATTCATCTAATGTGATACTTATACATTATTAAGTATAACAGCTATCATAGTAGTACCAATAACACAAGCTTACAGACCCAAAGTGATTCTAGAAGGGTTTTGAAACCCATGTCAAAACCCTAATTAGGTAGGTACTTACCAGTTTTATGACATCTTCTTAGTGTTTTATAGCTTTGGACAGAAATTTCATTACTCTCCTGCTTAGATATTTCTTCTGCAATAAATAAACAATTAAATAATTAGGACATATACTAAAAGGGGAATAAAAAGAATAAAAAGTAGGTAGGTTAGGTACATACCTCTAACAATAACTGCATTTTCTTTATTGCTCTCAGCGATAGTTTCAACTTCCTTATTGAAGTTTTTCTTGTTAGAACTATCGGTTTGTTTATCTAAAATAAAAAAAAAATAGGTAGGTAAATTTCTTCTTTGGTACTATGTATGTTCCTGTACCTACCTAGGGATATTTAAGGAAAAAAGTCACATAGACATCTCACACTAGGTCTATCTCCGCTGGGTACGGAGATATGATGAGTTTTTTGAAGTAGTGTGAGGAAGGCGTGTGATAGAGGCACTCCATGGTGATAAATTATTAAGTTATACAAAACATTATATTAAGGCAATATAAATTAAGTAATCTTTTATATTGAACACACCTATTGACCTGTAACTTTCGTTATGAATAAATGATTTGTATTTGTATTTGTATTTGTAGAGCTCATTTTCCTGATTTCTTAGATTTTTTCTTTTTTACTTACTTGCACACATGCTTTTATGTACCTACACTAATTAATTGGTGAACTGAACATACTTTTCCCAAACAGCGGGTTTTTTCAATATCTATCTATGTTTTCTCACCTGCCTTTTTTTCACAATACGATGCAACATGTAGAGGAAACTCAGTAAAAAGGTCATCGGACAACTGTGGTCTAGTGAGCCCTAATGTTGGCACTGCATTGCTGAGTAGCCGGTTTCCTTTTATATTAAAGTATTTACGGGCAAAGTGTGAACCACAGATAAACTTTAGCTGATGTAATTTCTCAATTGGAACATAAATCAAATCTTCCAAGCCCGATGCTTTCACCCACAATCGATATCTGAAAATCATAAAAGCACTGGATTCCAATATTGGAAGGAATATTATGGAGGCCTTTTTACTACAGGGGGTACATCGAATTCAGCTTTACACTATACCATGTCGAGTAGGTAGGTAGGTACAGGTTCTTTCTTACCGATCAGGATCAAGTGGAAAACTTGAAAGAAGCATGTCCGTCTTAGGTAACTTCTTTTTACCACAAAATGGTACACTTCCTGCAACACCGACTTTCCATGTTAATGATTTTTACACGGTAGATAAGTGCTGTGAAACATATTTCCCAGATCCTCAATGCAAAATCAGGTTTTATTTCTTTGAATCAATCTCAAATTCAATGTAACAAAATTCTTCTCTTTCCCGCCATTGACCAACAAGAAAAAATAAATGCCAGTGCCAACTTAACGAAAATTAGATTAGGTTGCAACAGTTGGCAATGAGAGGCATTCATCGCCATAGTACGATCTCTTGCCTTGCATTGTCGTAAAATTAATGCCAACTTGAAAAAATAAGATTAAGTTGCAGTGGTTGGCAATACGAATAATACATCGCCATAGTACGATTTCTTTCCTCCTAGTGTCGACCCCCTGGTTGGACTAAAATTCCATTGAATTGAACACAACACAAAAAGTTTAAAGTTTGTGTTCAACACAAGTTTTACTTTACTTTCTCTGATGGAAATAGGGAAAGAGTATGTGCACATGTTTTCTTTTATTTTATTCCCAAAGGACAACAGCAAAATATTTAAAGGTATCCGTTTAATACTTCATACGTAAATATAACCACAACATTAATTTGGCTTTGTTTTTATAATACCGTGTGCAAGTGACAAGCGGCGTTTGAATTGACTATGAACATTTCAGATTTCAGGAGTTTTTGTCTTTGTGAGTACTTAAATAGTTGAAAGAATTCGTTTACCAGCTTAGAGTTTACCATCATCATTGCTGTTAACATGGTAGTTTTGTCGCTAAATGAATTTTAGTCCCAGTTCCCGTTTCTGATAAATCATAAATATTTTTATGCACATTTTGCACATTTTCAAGTATGTTCATCCCTAGAACATTTATAACTGCTTTATGCATTCATCCTAACAAATATACAAACAACAACAGAGCAGAACAACTTCAGAGCTGCTCTGATTGATAATAAATTATACCTATGTCCCTGTGCAGTTAAATTTAGAAATCTGATTTTAAAGTCACAAATACTCCTCCTATTTGTCCATGACATTAAAAATCACTAGCTGAAGTATTGGTAAAATAAGCATGGTATTAGATGCATTGTCTTACCCGCTTATCTGAGCAACACAGCACCATCATAATTATGTCAAATTACCTTCTTATAAATTATATCCCATTTTCAGAATGAGTAGTGTAGAGCGTAATTCTACCAATTTTGATAAAGATGCTTGGATTGTATGTGATTCCCGGTCACATCCAGGCCTAAAGTATTATGTCAACAAAGTGACTGGCATCAAAGTGTGGAATATAACAGACTCTGAGGTAATTTTAATCATCTAATTTATGTAGTAATTTTAATTAATTATGATTGCATAAGTAAGTATAATGATTGGTTTTGTAAATATTTGAGTAGCCTGTAGATAATATTTTTCTCCATTTTCTCAACAGATTGCCTTGGCAGAAAAAGTAGGTAAAGTTGGCCCAGAACCCAACGGCTCTCCGACAATGAACAATGCAACAGATCCAACAGCCAACATATACAACAAACAGATCACCAATAACCAGTTCTCGAATCAGCTATCCAATCTTGTTTTGACCGCTGCTGCTGGAAATCCATATCCATCTTGGGAGAATCAACCTGTGAATTTGCAACAACACCTGTTCAATTCCCAAAGCCTGCCTGTGAACTTGCAACAACAGCTTTTCACATTAGTTCCAACAGCGGCTTTAACACCTTTAATAAACCAAGCAGCAAGTATACAAAACTACCATCAGTTACTTGCTCAGTCAACTAGTTTACATAACAATCCACCCTACATTCCACAACAACAATATCGGCAAAATCAACTATCACCAGTCAATTATCAAAATAATTCATATAATCAAAATAATGACTGGAAGAACAAACAATATCACAGACAAGATGGTACATTCAACAACACAAATACTAGTGACTTGAGAGTGAAGCTTACAAGGAGAAGAAGAAAAAGCTGCAGTGGATGTAAGTGTAATAATAATAAATAATGTTGGACAATCCACACAGCATCATCTAGCCCCAAGCTAAGCAGAGCTTTTGCTAGATGACTGATATACATAATACAATAGATTACATAGAAAGATATCTCTTTGATTGTACCCTCAACCTCCTGCGTCGCAGGCGGACCTTTGCCCACCGCCCAAAGAGGTATTTATTATATTTAAAAAGACCTTAAATGGAGGAAATTATACCAAAAAATCAATATGAACGGAACTCGAGCCTACAGATATCCATATCCTTAAGATTACCTAGAGTTCGCGGGCTTTGCACTATGATAATAAATATCTTAGATCTTAACTATGTTATAAAATGTTATTTATATAATTTCTGTTGCAGCTTTTAACAATGATAAAAGCACTACAAATGAAAAGCAAAACAGGGTGTGTATTTTTTTTGTATTGATTTTTAGCATATTTATATAAAAAGACAAGAATAATATTACAATCTAGCCATACATTTGGCTAAGGGATAATTTAGTTTTAACTTAATTAAAAAAAAAACATAGCAAACTAAGAATGTGTGTATTAATAATAATATATTTAATATCTAACTTGATGTAATTAAAATATTTTTTGCATAACCCAATCCTAAATATTTTATTATTCTTTTTTACAGATTGAATCATCATCAGCATTATTTAAACAAAAACCACTAAAGCTGGCACCACTAAAGACACTGACAGCAAACCCTGAAACAAGTCAATGGTTCATAGTAGTTGAGAAAGATATAATACTCGATAACTATACCTTCTTGGATGATTTGGTGACTGCTGGTCAGTAGAACAAAATTCATCAACAGTTCCATTTAATTGACACTATATATTATATTAAAGGTCAACCCCAGCATCTCACCGGTATTTAACAAAAATGTTGGGTTACTTATTTAAGTTTTCATATGGATCCCTAACTACTTGAAAATATTCTATAACCTATCGGGGATAATGTAGGATTCTAATGGTGAAAGAAATTTTCAAATCGGTCCAGAAGTTTCAGAGCGTATTCAATTGAAACAAACAAACAATCAAATCTTTCCTGTTTATGATATGTATTGAAAACAATGAAATCTATGATCATTCAAATTGTGAAGTTAAAATAATCATTAAATAAAATAAAAACATATAGCCATGTTATATTGTTGTCACATTCACCATTATAATATTATACTCAAACCATAGTATGGTTCAAATGATATGTTTGTTGTGGCGCGCCAGAAGCATATGAAATTATATCGATTTTATATAACACGTTATTACTGTGTCTCAGAAATACAGTGTCTAACCACATTTAATGCATGAAGAACATTTAATGCATGAAAAGTTACAGCTACTATAGAACTTCAAACTCGCCACAACACACCAAACTGGAATAAAGTGCAACACTGGGAATAAATGCACGCTAAAATGAACCTTATATAAATGGTTTTAGATCCTGATTGCCAACTGGTGGTACCACACCACGTGATGTTGGAGCTACGAACGCATGTGTCGGTGAGCAGCGACGTGCGACCTCGCAGGACTTTACGTTTCCTCACCCAACAAATTGAGAACGGAATGGCAATGTTAGGTAAGTTTATAGCCGTAGAATAATAATAATAATTAATTTATTTCAGGCAACATTAATCTAGTACAGGATGGAAAATACTTAAAAATTACGGCATATATAATATTATATATATTATATGGGCCGTAGTTTTTAAGTTAATCTATCATACATAAAATAAATTATTATAAACTACTACACACCACAATATACCTAGATGACCTTTGTGGCGCAGCGGTACCCACCTGCCACGCAGGTGCGGCTTTGATTCCCGGCTGCGGATAAAATTAAATGTTGGACGAACTAAAAATATTGGCTCAGGATAGGATGTTTTCTGTGTTTATTTCATGCAATAATATTTATCTATAGTATAATAGTATTCAATTAAATAGTCATCTAGTACTATACTTATCCACAACACAAGTTCTTTTTACGATGTTGCTATTTGAATGGTCCAGCATTATTACAATTAACCTATCGCAATAGCGAGTCGGATTGTGCTTTTTTAAATTTTTAATGCATTGTTAGTGCTTTGATTGTTCTTATCCCTTGAGCGCGCTATCAATAATAAAAACCGCACTGTAATGACGAGCAACTCTCGCAGCACTAGTTCTACTCGCACTTGGTGCTCTTAGCTATGTTTGAAGAAATTTGTGTAGCTGTAATGTCAATGGTAGAAATATATAAACATAGCTCGTATTTTTTTTATCACAGGAGAAGAAGAAGATGGGCATAGCTCGTCTCACAAAACAGTATTAACGTGTATGAAACTAGCTACAAGTAATAATGTCGTCATCTTGATCTCCGACAATAAAGAAACATTAACATTCAAACCAATTATAAACGGTATTCATGTATTTACCATGCGAGCTGTGAAAGACATTTTGGAGAACTCAATCAAACCAAGACCATCTTCACCCACGATGGCAATTAAAATTGTTGTGCCTAATAATTTGAAAAAAAGCCGAGAACCAGAAAATAATGTTTCCAAGGAGCTATTCAACCATTATGGTAATAATAATTGTAATAAAAGTAGTTCCAATAATGAGAAAGTTAATAAAACTCCACTGCCTGCCACAATAAATGGTAAAGTGGTATCACGCATCACAGGCAAGTCTCCCAAACCACCGACGCAACCCGTTTTATCAACAAACAGTTCCGAACTGGAAACTGTATCAAAAAATGTATCAGTAGAAAAAAATCGAAATATGCTGGTAAATGATACACATAATAGTGTTAATATTATTGATAAAAACCCACATAAATCAGCTACGACAAATATATCTCCAAATGTCCAAGAAATTACTAAAAGAACACCAGACAATAACTCATCCAGCAGTTCCGAAATTGAAGGAAATAACGCACACAAACACACATCTAATGTGGAAGCTCCACAAATATTACACACAACACCAACGGAGGCTGTACCATTCAATAACGTAGTAGATGAACAGAATGAAGTATCTAGAAGATGTTCTGGAACATTCATTGCTCCAATAGATCCTAAAACCACCAATTTGCATCACTCAACTGCTAAATCTAATACCTACTCTCCAAGGAAACCAGAATTTGCTAGTCCTAAAAAAAATTACAACTCTAACTGGAAGCAAAACGGGAACAAAAACATGCATGACACAATGGACACTAGCTCTACTTCATCTACAAGTAATATTAGCTTAGACTCAATGAGCATAAAGAGAATTATATCTATGAAAAATTTAATAACCGCTACATCAAAAAGACCAATAGATAAGGCGAAAGAAATCACGCCCTTCATAGAGGGACCCAGATCAACGTCATCGTGGGCAAGTTATGACAATGATAACACCAGTGACCGAAGTTTGAATAAAACGGTCAATAAAAATGTAGTTATAGAAGAAACTTCTACCTCAGGAGTTATATCCAACAGCGATAGTTTTAATTCCGATAAAGTAGTAAATCCTAAAAAACAGGATGTTAGAAAAGTGTCTCGGAAAAGAAGCGTAGTAATGTATGAGGTTGTTGGTCAAAGCATGGAGGAAGTTTTGAGGTTGAGATCTGAAGAATGGGTGTTTAGATTTGTACAAATAATGGAAGAGGTCCTAAGAGTGAAATTGCAGGAGAAAATACCTTACGAACATAAGGAACCAGCTCCTTGGAATCTGCAAGAGGCTGCTCGATGTATTATTAAGAAGTTTGACAATTACTTCGATGTTGTTGATGCTGCAAACAAGCTATCGCGCTTTCTTTACGAAACAAGCGATGAGAACGGTAAGACCTCTTCTTTTCCTTACTTTTTTGAGTTCTACGTTTACTTTATTCTATAGATTACCTATTGTGGGTTGCATTGTAAATGATAGAGTTAATTCATTATAACTGAGCCTATTCAAATAAGAGATACGAGTATATACAGTCATATTCCAATTAGGGATTATGAGTGTTTAAGGCGAAGAGTTGATGAGTGACTGGTAGGAATCTGCTTTACGAATGAATTTGCTTATTTGCAGATCGCAAAAGTCGCGACTACTTAACTGAAAATTGTGTCACCCACCACTTTGAATGTTGTAGATTCTGCAAAATTATGTTATCAAAATGTTTAATTTTAATAATATTTAACTGAGTAGTAAATATTGTAAACATTTTGATACCATAATTTCGCAGAATCTACTAAGTTTAAAGTAAGGACTAAATTAAAATGCAAAAAATATTATTTTTCTATTTTAACACAGCAAAATAATATTAATATCGAAAATAATAGATATTATTTATTATCTGTTTTTCATCTTTCAGGAAAAATTATAAACATAGAGCCTTCTGACTACATGGAATTGTACAGTTATGGTGTCTACTTAGTAGAAACATTTCTGGTAAGTGTGTTAGACATAGAAGTTTTAACAAGTTTGCTATGATAAATAAATAAAAAAAGCTGGCAATCCACACGGCATCATCTAGCCCCAAGCTAAGCAGAGCTTGTGTTATGGGGACTAGATGACTGATATACATAATACAATATATTGCATAGATAGATATTTTTTTTATACATAGAAAACAACCAGAACACCCTTTAGAAATATCTGCAGATCGTAAAAACATTTGTCCCGAGGTGGGAATCGAACCCGCAACATCCTGCGTCGCAGGCGGACCTTCGCCCACCGCGCCACACAGGTCGTATGATTGCTCCTAAGGCTAAAACGATTTTAATAGTTTTTTCTGTCATAACTGGGATCGATATAGCTAAAAGATAGGTTGACCAAAAAATTAAGCCGCGGTGGAACCGCGGCTTCATACATCAATCAAATCAAATGAATTGGTTCCACATACTAAAGTTGTGAGACAACCATATAATTAAATTCCATGCAATTTGTAGCCCATCTAACGAGGTCTAACATTCATCATCATCATCATCAGCCTATGTTAGTCCACTGTTGGACATAGGCCTCCCCTAATGAGCGCCATTGCGCCCTGTCTTCGGCTTGTCGCATCCAGCATCTGCCAGCAGTCTTTCGCAGATCGTCATCCCACCTGGCCGGAGGGCGTCCTACACTACGTTTACCAAGTCGCGGTCTCCACTCAAGAACACGTTTACTCCAGCGATTATCGGTTCTTCGCGATATATGGCCGGCCCACTGCCACTTCAGTTTGCTAATTCTCTGAGCTATGTCGATGACTTTAGTTCTCTGTCGGATGTTTTCGTTACGAATCCTATCCTTCAGAGAAACTCCGAGCATAGCTCTTTCCATAGCTCGCTGAGCGACTTTGAACTGGTGGACCAACCCTATCGTGAGTGTCCACGTCTCAGCTCCGTAGGTCATCACTGGTAGGACGCACTGATTAAAAACTTTCGTTTTTAAACATTGCGGTATGGATGACGAGAAGACTCGACGTAGTTTTCCGAACGCTGCCCAGCCTAGCTGGATCCTCCTCTTGGCTTCCTTCTCGAAATTGTTTTTACCCAACTGCAAAATCTGCCCGAGGTAAGTGTACTCAGAAACAATTTCGAGGAGGTGGCCATGTACGATCACCGGTCTTGGATCAATGTGGCCATTGATCATGACTTTGGTTTTATCCAAATTCATGCCAAGACCGATACATCGGGAGGCTGAAGCTAGACTGTCCAGCATCCGGTTCAGCTCCTCTAGCGACTCCGCCATTAAGACTATGTCATCAGCGAATCGCAGGTGTGAGATGTACTCGCCGTTTATGTTGATGCCCTTGTCTTTCCAGTCCAGCGTCTTAAACATATCTTCCAACGCGCTCGTGAACAGTTTCGGGGATATGACATCCCCCTGCCTCACTCCTCTGCGCAGTTGGATCGGTTTAGTCTGCTGGTCCTGTACTCGGACACTCATCGTAGCGGCTTCGTAGAGACATCTCAGCACCTCGATATAACGATAGTCTACTTGGCATCGCTGTAAGGATTGTAGAACAGCCCAGATTTCAACGGAGTCAAAGGCCTTCTCATAGTCCACAAAAGCCAGACACAGGGGCTGATTATACTCTTCGGACTTCTGTATAATCTGCCTCACTGTGTGAATGTGGTCTATGGTACCATATCCTCCGCGAAACCCAGCCTGCTCCGGTGGCTGAAACTCGTCGAGTCTCCTGGCGAGACGGTTCGATATAACTCGTGAGAAAAGCTTATAGACGTGACTTAGGAGCGAGATGGGTCTATAATTTTTAAGAAGGGTTTTATCTCCCTTCTTAAAAAAGAGCACCACCAAACTCCCACTCCACGCCTTTGGAGTTCTCCCACTGTGAAGGACGGCGTTGAAGAGGCTCTGTAACTCCTGTATAACAGGGAATCCTCCAGCTTTCAAAAGCTCTGATGTTATTCCGTCCTCACCGGGGGCTTTTCCATTTTTAAGCTGCCTCAGAGCTAACACGATCTCGTCTTGACTGATGTCTGGCAGTTCGTCGGTATAGTGGCGTATCAAGGTGGCTCTAGAATCGTGGTCGTCTCGTTGGGAACGGGGAGCATGTGCAGCGTATAAACGGCCATAAAAGTCCTCTATCTCGGCCGATATCTCCGGCTTCGACAATACGGTCCTTCCGTCGTGCGTTGAAAGCTTCGTCAGGTGGCTCCTTCCAAGCTGCTGAGTGAATACTTTGGACCCTCGGTTTCGCTCTATCGCCTCTTCGATGAGGCGTGTATTAGAGCTCCGAAGGTCGCGTCGTACCATCTTCGCAATTCGCTTGTTCAGGTCTGACCTCTCTGACGAAGTCGCTTGGGTGGTTTCCCGTCTTTTTGTCATCAGCCGAAGAGTCTCATCCGAGAGTTTGGACTTCTTACCAGTACGCTGCTTTTTGCAAAACTTGATGCCCTCGTCCCTCAGCGTTTCTACCAGATTGTGTAGGGTCTCGTCAGCGTCATCAGTGGGTTCCAAGGCAGCGAATCTATCCCCGAGAAGCTGCTGAAACTTCTCGGTGCCCGCCATGATTTGGATTGGGTTCGGTCGGAGCGTGGACTTCATCAGACGGTTCCTTTCAAGCTTCAAATTTATATTCAGAGAGCCTCGAAGGAGTCGGTGATCAGATCCGGTATTGAACCTGTTGATCACTGAGACATCTCTGAATATATGCTTGCTATCCGTCATGATGAAGTCGATCTCATTTTTTGTCACAGAATCGGGACTCCGCCATGTCCACTTCCTTTGGGGCTGTTTCTTAAAGAAAGAATTCATTAAGAACAACCCCTCCTTCTCAAGGAAGTTGACAAGCATTTGTCCCCTGTGATTTCGAACACCAAAACCATGCGGGCCTATTCGGGATTCGTCGCCAGTCTGGATTCCCACCTTGCCGTTAAAGTCCCCCATAACAACGTTGAAGTGAGCCTTGGTGGTGTGATGTAAGGCTTTGGATATGTCTTCGTACATATCCTCCACTTCATCATCCGAGTGTGCCGAGGTCGGTGCGTAGACCTGAATGACCTTCAAGCTGTAGCGCTTAGACAGCCGAAGGATCAGGTACGCTACCCTGGTCGACACACTGGAGATTTCTTCGACGTTGTTAGAGAGGGCCTTATTGACGAGGAAACCTACGCCACCCTGGGATGTTTTATCACCCTCGCGAAAGTAGAGAAGATGGCCCGAGTCTAGGGTTACGGTGTCCTCCCCCTCTCTACGGACTTCACATAACCCTAGAACATGCCATTTAATGTTCTCTAGCTCCACTTCCAACTGCGCTAGATGGTGATCAAGCCTCAGAGTGCGTCCGTTAAACGTTGCCAGGGTCAGTGTGTGTGGTGAATGGTAGCCTGGGGTAGCCCGGAGATTCTTCGCACCCCTGCCCCGCTGTTACCATGGCCGCTACCATGGCCAGGAATAGCGAGGCGGCCGGGAACTGGGGGCCATTTTTTGGCGGTTTTTATCATTAAGGGGTTATTGCCCATAATCCCCACGCTGGGCATGCGGGTTGGGGATCGCAGTTCAGTGGAATAGTTCTGCAGAGGGCGCTGCTGCCCGCCCCCCGGTGTGTTTCCCTTAGTCGCCTCTTACGACACCCACGGGAAGAGTTGGGGTGGTGAAATTCTATGCCGGCACCACACGGCGAGGTCTAACATTGGAACACATTATTAATAACCTTATTTTTTAGGACATGTGCGCCGACTGCAAAGAAAAAGATTGCAGAATGAAGAAAAATGATAAACGAGGAAGCTTTTCAGAAGAAAAATGCAGTTGTCATGAAGTATGGACTGCTTCTGAACTGTTGAAAAAGCTTTTGTTTGATATTCACAACTCGAATGTTGACGCATTTGTAGATCAAGAAATAGATCACCCGGCTGACTTTTTAATGGATTCAAGTGGTAGGTAGAAAGAGTACAAGGTGCCACGAAACATGTACACTAACCCGACCCCCTTTCGAGTTAGTAAACATGTATACTAACGCGAAAGGGGGTGGTTGAACCTCGAGGGGATCAACCTATGTTCTACAATTTTAGAATTGCAAACATGCAACTTTTTTTAATTTTTTTATTTTAGTTTTGATATTTCAAGGGATCTACATAATTTTTTGTAATAATTTCATGAAGAATCCCTGGCCAATATGAAACAAAGACATTTATGAAATATTTTAAATAATGCAAGAATAAGAATGCATTTAAAAGCACACGAATAGGCTAAAACTATTTTATTTTTTAAAATAAAAAATATCGAATTTACTCTACATGCTTGTGGCAACCTTGTGGGATTTTAAAACATTTCCTATATCATATAATTAAACGACTTTTTTACAAGTTGTGTGCATTTTCAGCTAACGATTCTGAACTTTACGATTTCAATATCGACACAAGAAAACAGAGCTCTCCAGAGGTCGTCAAAACGAAGATTAACGAAATGGAAAAACCAGAAAATGCGAAACCCTATCCAATGAAAAGGAAACAGACCGTAAGTTTTTTAATGATTTTAAAGAGCGAATAATGTTATTAACGAAAATTTTTAATGAAATTGTTAAATGTTCCAGGACGCATTAGACAAGGGTACTGCAAATGCAAAAAGAACAAGAGCATCTTCGAACTGTCTACAATATACAAAAAAAGTTGATAAGGCGGTAGAAGCAGATGACGCTCCTCGTAAAGTACAAATGAAGGTTAAGGCTGGTAAGAGGTTTGAAAAATCATTTTTCGATAGTCTTCAACTAAGAAAAAAGGTAGATAATAATAAAAAAATCAATGGTCTGCGTAAAAAGGTGGATAACAAGGTTCCTAAGGTAAAGAATATAACGATGGGTACGAGCTCTGATTCAGCATTTTTCAGTAGTCTTCAACTTGATAAAAAAGACTTGAATAATGCTGAAAAACTCAGAGCTTGTAAAATTACAGTCGTATGTTCCAATAAAGCAGATGATCCTGATCAGCATAAAGATCCTCCAAGAAGTAGCCCAGAAGAGTTGATAGGTCTGAAATGCCATTTTAATAACGAAGATAACTTGGTAGAGAAATCACCATCGAAAGTTGTATGTACGTTCAAAATAAATGAGGACATTGAAAGGAGAGTTAAAGCGAAATGGTATGAAAAAGAATACGAAGATTTAGAGCCCGAAGAGAATATGAACGGCGAATATAATGAAACCGAAGAATATATACGGTCGGTAGATAACACTTTAGGTATAGACGATATGGCAGCAAATGGAACTTTTGAGAGAACAGTAGGTGATAATCTTCATGAGCGAAAAACAAATGGAAATCATTTGACGATAGAAAACAAAGTTCACAATAATGGTAATACTATCCAAGATGAAGCAAATGCTATATTTCAAGGTTACATAAAAAACCTCAGTGTGAGATTGGCAAACGTTTTCGCTCGAGTCATATCATTGTGGTGAGTATTTATTGTTTTGTTATGATTTTTTTAACCCTCGACCCAAATGAGATAGTTTTAACCTGTGTAAATAAAATATTATCTACATACTAAATTAAAATTGGTTGTTTGCTCAACGTTTGCCGTGTGCTGCCGGCATAGAATTTCACCACCCCAACTCTTCCCGTGGGTGTCGTAAGAGGCGACTAAGGGAAACACAGCGGGGGGCGGGCTGCAGCGCCTTCTGCAGAACAACTACACCGAACTGCGATCCCCAACCCGCATGCCCAGCGTGGGGTTTATGGGCAATAACCCCCAAATAATGATGCCATATATGGCGCTCATTAGGGGAGGCCTATGTCCAGCAGTGGACTATTATAGGCTGGTGATGTTGTTGTTGATGATGTTTGCTCAACTCTGATATCAGGGTTTATAGTCCCCGTAGACCGACGTGACGTACGACGCGACGACGCATCTTTCTATGCTTAAACGTCATAAATATAACTTCAAAACTACATAAGTTTTCGTACAATATTACCAATAGACAGTGATTTATGAGAAAGGTTTGGGTAGGTATATAATTCACTAGCTTCTACCCGCGGTTTCGGACACCGTTTTCAGATAGCCTATGTCCGCCCAGGGATATTGTTTTCCTTCCTGCTACATTTAATTATGATCATTATAGTCGTGAAAAGGTAACAATTATATAACAGAGTTACGTTCGCTTTTATAATATTCTTACATCGCCACTTACAGTACCCGGCGATAAATAATGCACATCGACCTTTGGAAAGAGACAATCGGCTAATTTCGGCTTCGCACGAAATACAAACAGTCCGGTATCTATTAGGAGCTGTTGAAACAATTGTGATTTGCTTCTTTTGATAATTTTTTATTCTTTGTATAAAATACACCAATTTTTCTATAAGTGTTGGCTTAGGTTGAAGTAAAATAAATTAAAAAAAACATGTTCACATTATGTTTACGTATTTAATTATTTTGAAAAATTACAGCTGCAGTGTACATAATAAACACCATTATACCTATTGTTAAAATGAGACATAGTAATAAAAATAATAATAATTCTAATTCTCAATTACTTCCATTTCACTATCTGTGCTCTCAAAGAGGTCAATATCACTGTCACTGTCACTGCAGTTCATTAAATCGTAAGTGAAAATCATACAGCATCCTTCGAACAACATCATAATCAAAATCGTCCATATCTTTTTTTGGAGTGCTGAACTTAATTTCAGCAGAATGTGTTTCAGTACTAACTTCGTTTAATATATTGTTCAAAGTTCTTCTTGAAATTCCAGTGGCATTTGCAACTCGCTCTTGAACCTTCTTAAAATGACAACTTACATTTTCATCTTCATTTTTTTTTAATCTGTCAGATTCGGTTACAAAATATTTATAAACATTGTAGATAATTTCGCGTGACTGACCTCGTAAAGGTTTCCCTCTTTTTCCTAAAGATGCCATAGTACAACTTTAAATTATTTAAATTTGGGGGTGTTAACAATATATATTTTGAATTGGACGCGACCGCACTCTACCGCACTTGAACAACGACTGACAGTGATGTTTCGTCAGTCGTATAGGTAGTGTGCGACAGAGATAACGCTCTACGAAGCCGAAATTAACCGATTGTCTCTTTGCACAGATCGATGTGCATTATTTATCGCCGGGTACTGTACCATCGGTTGAGATTGTGGTCAATCGAAGGTCTTTTCTTGATAATATAAAATAAATTTACCACCTATATTTTTTCTGAAAATTTGTCAAATTAATGTAATTTTTTTTTCCCGGAACTCTTCTACTTTAACTTCGGAGGAGGGCGTTGTCATCTGCGACACAGTTTCAAAACTTCTGCAGGTGGCCTCGTTTTCAATTTTTATCCTGTAACCATTGTTTTATGTTCCATAATAAACCATTTATTATTATTTTATATAAGATAAATAAAATAAAAAGATCTATTTAACGGTTCTGTAACCGTTGCGTATATATTTGTCTTATTTTGTTTTGTTGATATTTATTTTAAATTTTTTCAGTGATACCTATTCTAAGGAACGAATGAAAAAGCCTTCTACAAAGTATACAGAAGAACTACACCGCAAAGTGAAAATTGCATTCTTACTTCTCTTCAGAATACAGAAAGCATTGAAAAGGTAACCTTTATTTTTTTTAAAGTAAAGTAACATTTTATTGCTTCAAGTATAATTCGCGTCACGTAAAAAGAACGCTGACCCTGAACCTGCGCAGAAGTCGATTTCTAGGTCTGTTTGGTGGTAAGCGGTGGTGCGCGGGGCGAGCGGATCACGCGGCGCATGCGTGCCGGTTCGCTATTGGTTCGTCAGTTGACATTTGCTTTCAAAGTTCTGTCATTTTTCTCGTCAAAATACCGTCGCGCACAAAAGTTTACGAAAAAATATTTTAAAGAATATTGTTGTATGAAATGAGAGGCAGATAATAATGCCTTTGATATTTTAATAGGAGCGTCGCGTCGTTATCTAGTTCTCGCATCACCCAAGACGACCTAACTAATGAATGATATGCTACATTAAATTTTTTTTTGTAATTAGATTAAACATTCTGAACTGAATCGAAAATGTCTTTCATTTTATCTAACATTTTCTAATAACAAATACGAAATATTAGTTAAAAATAGGCTTAGCAAATTAGCATACCTAGTACTGTCGTGCGCGAGTGTACCCATGCGTGAACGTACCCCTTCCACTTTCTTCCAGCGTTCTTTTTACGTGACGCGAGCTATACAGTGTAGTAAAAGGTATAGGTGTTATAAGATAAAAATATATAATATTAGAAAAAAAATATTTCTACCGGTATGGCGTGCAGTTTTTACAATGTCAAATAGTTAGTTAAATTAATGAAAATAAATTTAAATTTAAATTATGGTAATGAAACTTAAAGAACTTTCCATAAAAAAATTAAAAACTTATGTTATTATAAATAAATAAATAATGTTGTACCATCCATACCATCATCTAGTCTCAAGAATAATCAGAATAAGTTCTAGGTTCTAGAAGACTGATACTTAGTTTTGATACTTAGTTTTGATTATACATAGAAAACGACCAGAGCACCCGGAACCAATATACAGCAAATCGTCCAACATTTGTCTCGAGGCGAGGCGGGAATCGAACCCACAACCTCCTGTGTCGCAGGCGGACCTTCGCCCACCGCGCCATAGCGGTCGTTATTATTAATTTATATTATATACAATGTGAGATGCCATCATAACCTACGTGTCCTTACATTGCAGCGCCAACCAACGTAATAATCACTATGAGTACAACTTCAAGAAGCTGTTGAAATTAGAAAACACTGAAGATTATTTCACTGATGACAGATTTTGCTTGCAGTACAGGTAAATAAATAATCCTGGACAATCCACACTGCATCAACTAGCCCCAAGCTAAGCTGAGCTTGTGTTATGGGTACCAGATGACAGATATACATAATACAATATATTAAATAGATAGATATTATTCATTGTATATAGATAAAAAAATAAAATAAAACACTTTACAATACGCCACTTTCATTAAAGTCACCATCTGAAATTGCTCCATAGTTTATGTACCTAGTTTAAAAGATTTTTTTGTTAATTTTAGGCACTGGATAGCGAAATGCGCTAACACGGCTGAAGACATCCTGAAAGATGTCCGCGGAATACTGAGCGCGGTGGATTGTAATAACAGCGCTACTCCAACTGTTTGGTGAAAAGCTTCCGAAAATTAAATTGCTAACGCCTACGGCGCCGGAGCTTACTTCTAAACCTTAGAGTGATCACATAAACCGCCTTTACCAGTCTCAGATTAACATGTCTTTAAGCTTTCAAAACAAGCACTAAGACAACTCAAATTTTATACAGTTATTATAAGAAATTAAGTTGTTATAGATTTCACTTCACTTCAATTTTTTGTCCTCTAGTGGAAGAACATATGCCTCGCCTGATAAGCGATAAGCACCACATGGCTATTTGAGCTATACAGGTGTTTTAAGTAAGTTTAAGTGGTTAAAGTGTAATAATTTGACACTGAAAGTGTTTAGCGGTGTTTGCCTTCGCTGTCTGAACCAGAATTAGGGTGATGATTCGATTCATTATGACAGCTACTTTTTGTTTGGTAATTTATGATGCATGGAATAGTTGACTGACATAGTCTAAACAAAGGAAATGTTATTTTTTCTTACTTTCAATGAACTGAAGAATTTCATTGTATTTTTTTATTAAAGCTGGGCTTATATTCTTAGAAATAAAAGTTAAACTAAGTGGGTAGGTACTTTAGGTACGCATAATTTGTATAAGTTAATTAAAATAAGTACTTATTATAAGTTTGAAGCAATATAACTTACAAGTAATGTAAATACTTTTTATAACTGAGGACGGTAAAGTTAAAAAAACATGTTATCTGCTATTTTTAAGTTGTATGTAAAAGTTAATTATTGCGTATGTGCCTATGTCCTGTTTTGTGTTTATTGTTTTCATTAAAAATGTTACGTAATTGAAAACTTATCCATAATATTCTAAGCAAGTTGAATATTTTAAAGTACAATTTGTTTGTTTTAACATATGCGAGGGTGGTACCTAGTGAGCGAAGCCGCGAGCAGATGCTAGTGTCGTAAAATGATGATGAGCATAAACTGTTCTCTAAACACAGTTTCTGTAGCCACAGCATGCGAGCTCGTATTAAAGGATAAGTTTTCTGTTATGAACATTATGTTTATGAAAAATTGCCCTAAGAATAATGATTTAATTTAGCTAGGTTCTTGCTAAATAAACCTAAGTCTAAACATCTCTTTTTTCACCATGGATATTTAAAGGACAGTATACTGTCCTCTGGGCCAAATGTTTGTCAAATATCAAATGAATGTTGATTAAAAAATGCAAATGTTATTCTTTAAAAAAGTTTTATTTTTTTACCATACCTAGTACATAGTTAAGAAAATAACAGTTTTAACAACAGACTTAGCACGTTACCATAAAATATGGCACTTTTGATTTTGAGTTATTTTGTTAAAAAATAATTATTCGGCGTGGACTAACTAATTATTATTATGTAACTTAAGCATTATTATTTTTTATATAAACTATAAATTAAAGTTAATTAAAAACCGCTTCCCTCCATCATACCATTTGCACAAATTTTTGGGAATTGAACACATTTCAGTAGGAAGTCCGTGAGATCCTGAAAATTTAATAAAATGGTTAAAAATCTTTCAAATGATATTTGTTGATTGGTTTGGTTTACTATCGACATTCAGAGACTAATATAATGCCTTTGTCGAGCCCGATAAACTTTAAATATTGTTGTTAATCGTGAATGAGCACTGAGCGACCGTTTTTACGCTTGTGTTTATTAAATAGCATAGAAGGTAATTTTCACAGCCATTTTGGAGTGTCTGATAAAAAGTCTGAATTTTGACTGAAATGAGACCAAAAGTGATTGTGACTTGCTTTTATTTCGGTCAACGGATTAGCTAATGTTGCCATTATTCTGGAAATAGCCTTTTTCAGGCGACTTAAATTTTTTTTGGGAATGGATTTTCTTTTAAATGATATGTTATAGAGTTTACTTACCGATAGTGCTGGTATGCATACTGTAAGAGGTAGTATTATAATGTAGAATCCTGCTGCGATAGAGGCCACGACGAAGGAGATGAAGATCAGGACTAAGAGCCAAAATATGGAGTATATAATGTTCCCCATGATCTGAAAAAGATAAGTTTTATCTACACTCGTCCCGACACAGAATACATAATATCTGGTATTTTCCGGTCCGGGGACATAGGTCTTTAAGTCAAATTACCGACCTGCACTTACGACTTTATGTTAAATTAGCAACATACCATATATCATCTCCGGTATCTATCAACCGGCCGGAAGAGTTGGTAACACCACCTTATCACCGCATCGGTACGCTAAGGTATTTACGTTCCGTACTGATAAGATACCTATGTACATAAATTAGTTGATAAATAACCAAAAAATTTTTGGTTATTCTAATCCTTCCATTTTTAACAAAAACTTATATTGGTCAGAGCGTCTCGTTAGATAAATATATAAAAAATTCTGGCCAGATGACTAGATGATGCTGTGTGGATATAGCATCATCTCGTTGCAAGCTAAGCAATTCTTATTTAATCTTTACTGACTGGAATATTTAATACAGTACATTATATTTACTTCCACAGTTTTTTTCTAATACATAGAAAACGACCAGAACACGCAAAAAATATCTGCAGATCTTATGAATACTTGTTCCGAGAGGCAGGATTCGAACCAGCAACCTCTTGCGTCGCAAACTGACCACCCTCCACCGCGCTGAGATCGTCATACCATCCATATCATTAATCACAATTCAAAAAGAAATACACACTAGGATAGTAGGTAGGTAGATCAATGCTAAACTTTTTAACAACAGAGATTATTACGCTGATTATTCGGTGTAACAATCTCGGGATAAAATATTTCTAAGAATGTCGGAGATAAGAACGCATACCTATTATACTATAGGTCAAATTTACATCTAGCTAACTAAGCCTACCTTGATGTCCTTTGATAGATAAAAAGACCTTTAAGTAAACACGATAAGTGGGCTAGTCGTAGGCTGGTCGAACTACTATAGTTTTCAGTAGGTACATAGGTAAACAGTATTATAATGTACCCTTATTTAGGTGTGCATCGAAAATCTGGTTGGCTCGGCTCTAACTTTGGCAACGAAACCTTCTTGAAACGAACATAGGTACCTACTCATTTCGCCATGGAAGTGATGTGTGGCTGGTATTATGTTGATAATTAATGATGTAATGTAAATGTACCATACGGAATTGGTGTAATAATACGCACCTCCTACATGATACGACATTAATACACGGTGACACAATGTGCCTTGAACCTTCCTCGTAGTTTCATACCTATTATTATCTGTGACTGCATATTTTATCAGCATGGCAATGTGAAAGCCATCAAATATCTAAAACCAGTCAGGGTCATTGAATTCCACATAAGAATCGAATGAATTCGTAAAATTTCTTTAAGGCCAGGTAGGCCAACAGAGGCCGCACTTTTGTGGTTTTCAAAACCATCTGAGATGTAGGAATACTGATTAAAAATTCTGTAAAAAAGATATGTAATAGTTAAGGATTTAGTCTAGTCAAATTCGCATTCAGATACAAGATTTTATAAACTTCGCTCGGGAAAAAAAAATCTCGAAGTTACCCCTTTTTGAAATGTTTTTTCAATATTATGACTAAACTATGTGATATTTTAAGTTTTTTTTTGTACTCAATTAAAGACAGTAACTATTTCTAGACAAATTCGCAGAGTTTGTCCTGATAAAATGATTTTCAAAATCACTATTTTGAAATAACTACAAAATTCACAAGCGTGGTGGCTTGGCAGACACGATCAGTCGCGCTCTGGCGCTTACAGACGACGGACCTATGTCAATTTTTCCGCTAATTTATGAAGTACGTAAATGTTTCATTTGTTATGCAATTTTAGTCTCTGACACAATGGCGTTAGATTCAATTTTACTTCAACCTTTGACATGATATGTGACGGTCGTAGTGCCATAGTATAAAATCATCGGTATGTAAGGCAGAAAATTAATAAAGGTTATTGTTCTAGTTTAAAAATATATTATCTACTTACTGGAATGATTTATTGAAGCCAATAATATTTAGTTAACTACATTAAATAACATTTTATATATCTATAAAGCATTGACATAATTGTTCTCCTTGATGGTGGAGCCCCCTCCACCATCATAGGTATGGTTTTTTTTACGGAATCGTATAGAGGGCATCGGGGGGACCTAAGGGAAATTCCGACTTTTCCAAATTTGCCCCTTCTCCCCCCCCCTTTAGGGGGGCTCCCAAACAGAGCCATACTGAATGTTATTTTTTGTGGGGTTGTATAGAGGGGGTCAAATAGTTCAAAGGCAGGCAAAAATTCCCCCCTCCCTTTGCCCCCAGACCCCCCCTTTTGAAGTTGCTACCGGAAATAGTCGTTATAGAAAAATTTGGATTGCGGAGTCGTATAGAAGGTTTCTTCTAGTGTTGAAAAATAAAAAAAAATCACCCCCCCTCCACCCACATTTTCACCCCCCCTTTTTGTATCTCCCAAACGGATCGACCTAGAAGAAAAATTTTTTCACAGTTATGTAGAGGAGAAGAAATCATTTTGAACTCCAAAAAAAGTTTGAACCCTATGACCCCCCAGACCCTCTTTTTTTATAAAAAACCGAAAATTGGCCAAATTTTGACCTTTTTTTTCGGGTGGAGCATTGCGGCGAGCGAAGCCAGCTGCAATGCGACTAAGGAGAATAGCACGGCGAGCGAAGCGAGACGTGCTGTGACCCCCACGACCCCCCTCTCCCAGCAAGCGGGTGAAGCACTGCGGCGAGCGAAGCGAGCTGCAATGCGACAAAGAGGAACAGCACGGCGAGCGAAGCGAGCTGTGCTGTGTGACCTAACACCCACTTATATGGGTATAGTTTTCGACTAAATCAAACACGTAAATTACGAAAAAGATGTCCATTTTCAAATCCAAGATGGCTGAAAGTTTACTATCGCAGATTTTACACATGGATATCGATTACCATCAAATCAAAGACGTTTTAGGTTATGAAAAGGAAAAACTCCAATGCGATAAGGCCGCCTAAGGCAAGGCACTCCCCCCGAGCTGCTAACCTCTAGTTTTTAATCTATAATTTTATTACATGTTAATAGGTTTCTTTTATCTATACTAATATTATAAAGAGGAAAGATTTGATTGTTTGTTTGTTTGAATTGTTCCGAAACTACTGGACCGATTTGAATTTTTTTTTTATCATTAAAATGCTAAATTTTCCGTGATGACCATAGTTAGGGACCCAGATGAAAAATTCAATAATTAAACCGTGCGCTATACCTATATTCTTATTCTATTATGGCTCCGCTGCTTGTTTTCAGATTTTTTAAATTATTATATAGTAAAAAACTGCAATTAAAACATGAATAAGAGCGTTTTCTACTTTACGTAAAATAAGTTTTATCTTTTTTTCCCGAATAAAACCGCAATCACATCTTACAATAAAAAGCGAGATATCGAGGAGTGAGTATTAACCTGTTGCGATGTTGTTCGGATCAAAGAGTTGTTTTTATTTTTCGTTTAATAAAAAAGTAAAACCCATTACAAAAAGCCTATCTCAAGAACTACTCGTACGATTTGCCTGAAAAAAATTCAAAAGGTGTAATCGCACCTCAGAAACAATTATTTCAAATAAAAACACTTCTATAGTAATAGTCGGTTACCATATTATGTATTCGGTGGGGGCGGCGAATTATGAAAATATTTTTTTTTATTTTTTTATTTTATTTATTCTTGAAAAACTTATTCTAGTTATTAAATATTAACATTCGTTAAGCCCTTGAGGATTTGACTCGAATGTTACATTCCTCTGGTTACATACTTTACGTTTTTATTACGTGAGTGATAAAACAAAATTTTTGTGTCTTAAACTACTAAGGTACCTAATTGATATAAATAGATAAAGAGTAAGAATAGTTATTGAATAAACGCAGCCCGAAGTGTGCAGCATATCGATGCAGTGTTCGGGCTTTCTCGGACGGCCGAGCCTCCCGAAGTTCCCCGAACACTGCAGAATGCGCCGACCTCGCTCTGGTCGGCAAAAATGAAAAAATGAAAAATCAAAATAAAGATTTTCAGTAGGTACAAATTTTGAAATTGAATATTGAAATGGGACCCTACAGAGTCGAATGGGGTATCAAATGAAAGGTTTCAATTTGCACATTCCAAAACAGATTTTGAAATTTTGATGAATTTTATACTTTTTGAAATATTTAGAAAAAGGTCGAATAAATGACCATTCCCCCCTTATCTCCAAAGATTGCAGAGCGATCGATGTGAAATGTAATAAATGGTCAAAAAATTAACCATTCCCCCACCAACCCCCTATCTCCGAAGATTGCAGAGTGATCGATGTAAAATGTACTATGCGTTTGTAGATATAGATTTATAATTTACAGAAAAAATATAGAGAAGTCTGTAAAAATTAAACTTTTTGAAATATGGTCATAAAACAAATTTTCATACAATGAGACTTTTTCATTGAGAGCAATTCAAATCAAAGGTATGGAATTCGACAATTCAAAACAGGTTTTGAAAATCGCCTAAGTTTCATACTAAGTAAAATACGTTGAAAAAGGTCGAAAAAAGAATTGTAGGTTCGAACCCATCGATCCGAATATCGTTGTGATTTCAAGATGAAAATGTAAATTATAGACTTCCTAGCCTTACCACAAATGGAAAAAATAATTATGTGATGTCCATAGCCTTATCATCTCCTGAGCCACTAACCGGGTACAAGCACGCTAGAATTGAATATTGGAGAATTTTGAGAAAATAATAATATTTTATTATAATTGTTTTATTTGATACCCTTTATTCTTTGTATTTATTTCAAACAAAATTTTAAATCATAGAAGCGAATGTTCTCTATTTGCTTCTTTGTCTTCTTTATTTGAGTATTTATTTCACATTTTGTAGGTACTTAAAAAACGAAGTTCGGAAATTAACTATGCCTTTTGTTGGTCTGGTCCAGACGTTTTTCAGCGTTCTTGGTTTGGTTGGTTATCTTGGGATCAATTACTTTATTATTAATTCATTATCTATATTAAGAAACATAAATAGAGATGAAGTTGTAACAACTTCATTTATTTACGAAACTCTAACTGAAAACTATTAACAAAGTTTGATCATAGCAACAGCGTTTCTAAAGTGAAATAATATTATGCTACTGCTTATTTCTATACTATGTCGTTGGCGCTGCATCTGCGCTAAGTATTTCGCGCGCAACTTTAGACAGGACAAAATGCCTACAGCTGCAGGAATACCTCGCCTTAAGCTAGCTAAGGCGCTAGCTAAGCTAGCTAGCGTGGATACCTAAAGATAATTATCATTATCTATTATTATTATTCATCGAAAACTATGTTGTGGGTAAGATTTTTTTATTAAAGTATCTTACCTAATTCACTTAATACCAATTTACTTAGGTACCTACTTTACCTAATTTCTCATCATTGATTTTTAGAATTGGCATTAGTACCTACACGTGTTGATTTAATCTCGTTCCTATTATTTTAAGTGCTGACAAATATTTTTTAAGCTCAAAGTCCAGAATAATATAGCATCTTCGTTTTGTCAAATTTTGAGTTGTTTACAAACATTGTAGGTTAAGAAAGGCATGAGTATAGTGTTCGTTTAGCGCTCAGACGAAGGAATAAAGAATTCTATTCCTTAGTCTGAGGTTTAGCGGCACTTGTTTATGTACCTACCTACCTCACACAGTAGTCTCTATCAAAATGGATTTCAAATTCCACAGATGGCACCAACAAACCACTTCTTGCTTCTGCCACTTTACTACTCACAAATTTTAATAAAGTTTACAAATATTCCCCGTTAGACAATTCAGTTATTTCAAAATCTTCATGACAATTACACTTACAACATGCTAACAATAAGCAGTGTTTTTACTGTAGGTATGCTAAACGATAAATGCGTGTCTAGGCGTCCACATCTACAACCATCGCCTACGCCGTTTGTAAGTTATTCTTAAAATAGAAAATGTAAACAGACATACCGGTTTTGAAAACTACAAATTCACGCGTCGCTAGATCGTCTTGCCTCGCCACTTTCCACTGTAGCACTGACGATACGATGTGAAACTATTAAACCTTGAAACGCCTCGTACATTCCCTTATCTGTGTTTGATGACGCTGCCCGAGCCCGAGGTACCTAGGACCGTTATGTGCCGTGTTTGTGATTCAAGTCTCTAGAGTTTGTACGCATCATGCACATGCACACCACAACCGGTTTCTTCCGATAGGTTAGTAGGTACGGTACCTAGGTAATACCTTTATTTATAAAGCCACCGATGAAATTTAACAAAAGCCTGAAAAAGAAAAGGCAAAATAAGAAAATGCCTAAATCAGTATCTAAGTAAACAATTGAAAATTTATTTGAATGCAATATATTTATTAAATATAGGTTCCTATTGCATTTTTACTTTACCTATAATAAGTAGATACCAAAGAATCCAATCCCCACCCAGCAATCCCCATTGAAATCTGAGGCTTTAAGTTTAGACGGATCTCAAGTAGGTACCTACGTCTACAACCGCCGCCGACGCAGTTTAATTTTATTCAAGTTCGATACTTAATTCATATGGTAGCCCCATCGGCCCCGATGATGTTTACTATTTTAGTTCATGATAAAATTGATTTTATCATGCCTTAGTAGAATTCTTTTCGTTATTCTTATCCCACGCAATATCGGGTTGTTCAAGAGCTTATACTAGAAACAAATAATACCTAAGCTTCTTGGGTCGACGCAACATGTAACATGACATTCATACCTACCCAAAACTTAGGATAGAAATACCTTCCAACTTGTTTCCTTCCGAGGTTCTTCATCACATTATACCTATTACATTTTATTGTACACTTATTGTATTACTCGTGTGGCGAGGAGGGAGGGCGGGGTTAATCCATGTTACATCCTCTTCCTTCCATCATATTTCTTGCGCAGATTTTTGGGAATTGTACACATTTAAGTAGGCAATCCGTTAAACCCTGTGAAGTATACAAAATGGTTCATAACAGTTTTTTATGGTTAAAATTATGACATCACCGACATTTCGAAATCGTCGGAATTTTAAAAGAAACCTATAAGGTCAAATGTATTATGTATGAAATTATAGGTACCTGTACTTATCGGTTCGTGCATATCAAAACCGTTTTTGAAATAAGTACCTATGTAGGTAGTTTTCATAGTTTTTGAAATATTTTGCGTTGCGGAGTGACCTATATCAAATCACGAATAAAGCCCCCAGTACACAATGGCCCATGCGTGCCCACTACAGGCCATCGCCATTGTGTACAGGGGGTAATGGTATATGATGGCGGACAGTTGTCCATCGTGGCGCGCAATCGGAGAGTTGTCGGTTTTTTGGGCACACTTCAAAAGCCCCCAGTACACAATGGCCCATGCGTGCCCACTACAGGCCATCGCCATTGTGTACAGGGGGTAATGGTATATGATGGCGGACAGTTGTCCATCGTGGCGCGCAATCGGAGAGTTGTCGGTTTTTTGGGCACACTTCAAAGGAATCGCAAGTGGTTTGCCAGGCAGCAATGAGCCATACGCCATTGTGTGAACACCAAGTGATCGTGGCCTACAATTGTGCATTGCAAAGCGTGGCCCATCACAGGCCATTGTGTACTGGGGGCAAAAGGAATCGCAAGTGGTTTGCCAGGCAGCAATGAGCCATACGCCATTGTGTGAACACCAAGAGATCGTGGCCTACAATTGTGCATTGCAAAGCGTGGCCCATCACAGGCCATTGTGTACTGGGGGCATAAGAGTAACCAAATGGCAGCAATTTAAAAATTCTCGCCGCGTTTTTTGCGTTTTTCTCAAAACTTGCTTTTGCGACTTAGCCGCTTTTTAGATAACACACGGCAGAAATGTACTAGGTACCTAATCTACCTATCTATTCCATAATCTCCGAAGAAACAAGTTCAAGTTCATTTATTACCTAACTTGTGAAACAGGTACTTAGGTATGTAGGTACCTACGTATACCTATAGTCGGTAGGTACCTATCAGTAACTAATTAAATTACGTAATTTAATGTAATTTAATTAGTTACTGATAGATTTCCGAGTGTTTCGAACCTCCGTAGATCATTATTATGATCTACGGAAGTTCGAAACACTCGGCGCGCGGGTTACACTCGCACTGGAAGGATCTTATTTTTCTAAGGGATTACACAGCTGTGTTTCTGTCATGTCATGTCATGCATGAATGATCCAATGACCTGGATCTACGCTAGACAGACAGACCTAAGGTATACCTTGACTTTCAAACGACTAAAAATCCTTCCAATCCCGACAAGAATTCTAAATAAATAAATAAATAAATAATGCTGGACAATCCACACAGCGTCATCTAGCCCCAAGCTAATAAATAAAGCTAATATGCTAATTATAAAGCTGCTATTGATTGGTACCCGTGAAAACGTGAAACATTGTGAAACTAAACTAAGTTACCTACCTCTAGGAGTATTTAAATCAATTAGGTACCTACGAATTAGCATAATATTACAAAATCGTACCAAAACTATCATATTATGATAGTTTTGGTATGATTTTGTAATATTTTATAATTATGATAGTTTTCAGATCTATCGGTATATTAATAAGTATTGCCATTTCGCTTACCGATAGACCTGGTATGCAAACTGTTAAGGGTAGTATAAAAATGTAGAATCCAGCTGCAAAAAAGGCTACGTTGAACGAAATGATGATCAGAACTAAAATCCACATTATAGAGAATATAACGTTCCCCATGATCTGAAAAAGATAAGAGAGAGAAATACATTTTCATTGCCCATGACGCACATGAACGCTGGTGGTGGTGGGAGAGGGTCGAGTAAGTCGCAACCCCACCGCAGAAGCTGGGCAATTATTAAATATAGCCATAACTCATACAACATAGCCTTAAGATTCGGTTCGATGTCAAAATTTCAAAAGTATTAGGTACTAACATGGGTACTAATATTCACGACGTCAGCCTCATCGTGACGTCAACATGAACCCTATCTAATCGCAATGTGAATTAGAGTTTTCGTCATGATAACTAGGTATATTGCGTGTAACGAATAAGGTACGATGGTACGAAATACAAAGAAACAGGTACCTACCCACTTATTGTTTATATATTATTATTGTTATTACTTATAAACTTGGGTTACTACAGCGCGAATGCACAGGGCTTCTGGATGCGGGCGAACGACGACAACCGACGACGACGTACCCGAGGCAATTGCCGGGCTCTATAGTTTGTTTCGGTAATTGTTTAACAACTTTGTAACAAGAAAAAGAATAAAAAGATCAAGAAACTTGTTAGTGGGAACTAAAAATTATATATCATGCATTTTAATAAATAAATAACCATAGAAAAACAGAAAATCCGTGTTGTTCTCAGTGAGGTGTAACTACCAAAGAGAATATAACCACTACGTTCTAGGTGTACTTACCACAAAGAGATTTACCAGTCATTATTGGTTTTATTATCTTTGATTTACCAGAGCAAAATAAAGTACTATAATCTCTGGCTAATACGATAGGACTCTAGTAATAGCTCTGAGTCTGAGTCTTAAATTAATACTAATAGGTACTGCTGGGAGGGAACTCCATGGAATAGCATCTGATCCATTGAGTTAGGTACCTACGGTCGGTGTTCTGATTTTTCCCTTTAGCTGATAAGAGTACCTACCTACCTACCTACTTACAAAAATCAAACACGCTTTAATGGAGTAGGTAGGTATTTAAAATTATTCTTATAATAATTCTCAAATCGAAAAAAAAATTCGGTATTTCCGGGAAAATCCAATAACCGTAAATATAGGTAATTAGGTATCTTAATTTTTCGATGTTTTTCTCATGTTTAAATTATCGGGTGTGGTATTTTATTTAGATAAATAAAAGAAACACAATCAGTACAACGTAATAAAACGACTTCGCAAAATCTCGTCGACTGAACTAAAGCCTAGGAAATGCAAACGCTAGCGCGTTTTTGCGACGAGTGTTAATCGTGCCATATCGCTAAGCCCGGCTGGACTTCGCAGAAAAAGGTCAGGTAAATTATATTTTGTTGACGTGACGATGCTTCTCGTACGAAAAGAGTTGTGATCTAAGATGTGAACCATGTGGGTGTGAGCTTATCTAGGTTAAATTCACGCAATAGCATAATTTCGGTCTTTAATATGGATGATAAAACCATGAAACTATAAATAAGTTCGGAAGGAGTATCAGAACAAAATAAAATGAAGCACTCCAATCAAGCAAGCATGCCAATCAATCAAACAGTATGCTGGCCATCGCCATTACAGCTATAGACACCAACTGATGAACTCTATTGTAAACAAACAAAAATAAACGGAAAACGCCGTCTTGTGTGGTCAGATGTTGCAAAAGTCACAATGGGTTTGTCAATAAAAAACACCGGATCACATTTCGTAGATAAATTTCTTATATCACCAACTTGTTTTATCGATTTGACGCAAAATTATTATCAACATATAAATCAAACTACAAGCACAAAATCTCGCCAGTGCTGCCAACATGTAAACATGTAAATTTTCCAGTAAGTGTGGGAGGATATTAAAAATATTTTAATTCTAATATTTTATTGACTTTAAATTATGAATCAGGTTTATAGGCATTTCTTTATCATCCTGGTTATACCTATAAAATAATATGTATTAAGTATTCGAAATATAATTAGGATATTGAATTTCAGTTTGTAATATCTATACAATACGAATTTCGAAATATGTTTGTTTTTTATTTGAGCTAACCTCCAAAATAGCTGAACCCATTTGGATAATACTTTAAGTGACGATCATGCTACGCAGATGTTATAACGAGATTAACGATAGCCGTGGGGCATAACTAAAAGTCAATATTTTTTCAGATTTCCTGGTGACGAAAATTGGAAGTTAAATTGAATTCGCATAATCAGAGAATCTCATAATTAAAATAATTTGAAGCCCAATAAATCAAGTGTAGCATGCAATGTGCATGAAGATTTTTCATGTCAAAGCATGCGGGCAGTATATTATATAATACATAAATTTTTATTTAGAATGTATCAATAAACAATGAATATGAGAATAATGTATATTTTTCACATAACATTTCATTGATCTTCCCAGTAACAATCATAATAAGATATGGCTGCAAATGTAAATTTAAATAATTATATTTTTTTTAATATTAGGTATATTGGTTAGGCATTTCCATAGGAACAATGTATGCGAAGCCGTAGGCAGAAAATGTTGTCAGCCAGTTAATAGGCACAAAGAATAATTTATTCAAACTAAAATTAGACATGGAATGAGACTTTGGGTGTTTTTATCTTTGTTACTTCTGCACACACACTCAGAGGCCTGAACAGATTTTGTTGAAACTTCTTCGATTAGCATAGTTACTATTTAAACCCGGGAAAGTAAAGTGTTCTGTTCCGTTCTTGTGGGACATTAAAATTCACTGCAGTTAGCACCATAAAGCGCTGGCGTAAATTGAAAATTATAAAAAGTAGGTCTAATAATCACGATTACCGTGGCTAAAGCAGTACCTAAAATGATTCATTATAATTTTACATATTCATATTAATAAGTGAACAATTATTAGGAAGAATATTTATAAAAATTATGGGTAATTTTTTCTTCTGTTGGCAACTCTCTATACACTGACACTCAATGTCAATCCGCCATTGCTAAGATTCAAGTTTGATTTGACAGGATTCTATCCGTACTTTTAATAAATCCATGGATAAAACGTTATTAATATAAGCGGTTTGTAGTATCCGAGACGTATAATTTTTTAAATATGATTATTATTACAAGGAACGGAACTTTAAGTGGATGTTTACTACCAAGAATTGTTTCTACCCAAGAATGATCATTGGATAAAAAGTTGGATACTGTTAGAAAATGGCTAACCAGAACCTTCTTGAGTGGTGATATCAAGAAGTCAAGTCTTTTGAAATAAATAATCGATCTACGTACGGAGGATTTATTTTTATTAAAATAAAAAATTGGTCTTTTTAAAAATTTACCGCTTTTAATAATAAATAATGTAACCACGCCTCCATTCCATGTATGATCGTTTTTCAGCTCAGAAAAACGATTGTCTATGGAAGTGCCCTAAGCATGTACTTTCCTTGGATACATAAGTAAACAAATCGGTAGAACAACATGGCGGATTAGGGATGTTCACTTGTTCGTCTAGTCGATAACATTATATCGATGGACGAGCTTGTCTTTTTAATCGACATCAAAAAAGGAAAGGTTCTATGTTCAACTGTATATTTTTTTTGTATCAATGAGGGCTACCGTTTTTGTACTCACCAGTTGGCGCCACTGTAAAGTAAGGTCAGAACGAAGTTACTTAAAGGCGACGGGAAAATATATTTACATTTTTAAGCGATTCAGCGACCCGCCCCGGCTTTGCACGGTAACCTCTTAAATTGTCAGTGTTCCTCTACTATATTATGCATGTATTATACATGTAAACCTACCTCTTGAATCACTATCTATTTAAAACAACCGCATCCAAATCCGTTGCGTAGTTTTAATGATTTAAGCATACATAGGGAAGGACAGACAGACAGCGGGATGCGACTTTGTTTTATACTACCTATGTTATGAAGAGCGCATTTCTGAAGTGGTCCCATTGGAAGAAAGTCAGGATCTGATGGTGGGATCCCGGAGAAATCGAAGGATTTTCGGAATTGGAGCTGGATCCGAGAGTTTACTGGAGGTGAAGCAGGAGCAGGATATGTAGGTAATAAAACACTGTTTTAACTGTATTGATCGCGTATATTTTGTATTTTGTTATACCTGACGTTTTGGAAGCTTTTCTGATTTGAATGCACTCTCTTCAAAGTGCGATGTGCAAACATGAATGTCTTGAGTTCCTGGCCGGATATTTTCTAAGCCAATATTTTCTTACGATTCCCTCCGCCGGCTTTCGTTTCTTGGTAAACTAAAACAAGAAAAAATACGTAACTTATTAAGGTCAACACATCATCAGTGGTTTTGTGTCCGGTGGTCTTGTGTGGAGAGGTTCAAGTCCGTTAAGATGGACTTGCACCTCTAAGGTCAACACGGGGCAGTGTGTCATATTTTTGTCAAAGTTTATTTTGAATCCAAAAATGGTTTTCAAATGGTTTTCGTAATAAAAAAGTCCTCTACACTTGCCCAATAGTTATACTTAGGTACCCATACTGACCTTACCTAATTTATCGATAACGTTCGATGTTCGATGATGTTCAACACTAGCACCGGTTTTTATGTCTGCGATGTGAATGAAATATTGAGAATATTGCGGGTTTCTACAGCTCACAATAAAGATGATTCAAAATAATAGGTTTTTACACACTTTATATCAAAATACAATGTACAATAGACACCAATTTAACGAAATGTAACCACTTACCGGTGTAAGGTTAGATTCGGCCTGTTTTTGCTTTGGCATAGGCCTCAGCCTGCTACAGAACACTTCATGGTACCTCTTCTATATGATTTTCAATTTATATTACAGTTTTGCTCAATAAATAAGTCGAAAACACGGGCAAAACATAAAAATCTCACAATGACTTCTCCTGACATGTAAACAAACCCGTTGAATAGAATGACATCCGTGACAATGAAACCAGGAAGAGGGCGCTGATAAAAAGAGTGTGTATTGATTTTTCCTAACGTTCAACCACTGTTGTGAGAAAGAGACTGGTAGTCCAATATTGCTTCCGTGTCAAATTCGACAATTACAACAATTCCATATGATCGTTTTTCAGAGTTTTTCAGAGATTCCATGACAACAAACTGACTGGTTTGATGTCTAGTTTGTAATTTTCTGCCAGTGTCTAATCTATGGAAATTTCATTGTCATGGAATGGAGGCGAGCGAGTCAATCAACGTCACTTTCTTATTTTTCAAAATTTTCAAATTTAGGATCGTCATTGTTTGTGAGCTTGTGATTGTTTTTAGATTCATAAAACATAAAGATCAAGCAGCCTGTGATCCTCTCTTTTTTTAAACAAACAACTATCAGTGCAGTGCAGATACAAAGTTAGCAATGGCTGGCTACTTCGAAGAGATGGGCTGGCGAGAGCTGCAAGACGGAGAGCGCCCGGATCATCTTTTACATATGGCTAGATTTCTTCTAGACTTTGGCCTACATGACGATAACTTCTCAGGGGAATGGCCCAGGTTTGTGCGAAATGATTATTCACCAATATGTACATAAGCCCAGTTGGGTAAAACAATTTTGAGGATATTAAAAGGATCCAGCTGTGCTGGGTAGCATTTATGCAAAATAACTTTGTGCAATCTTCTCGTCATCCTTAATAAAAAATATTTGAAAAAGAAATCATTAGTTTTCAATCAGTGTGACCTTCACTACACTTAACAAGTTTATATTTTCATTATTTCTGAAGGTAAAGATTTCTATCAAAGAAATCAAAGTTCAAGAGCTAGCCAATGCTGTGGTAAAAATATTCTTGGAGACCTAGGTATAAGAGTTATTTAAATATCTACCTAAGTTAAGTTTGCTGATGTATTTACCTTTCTTTAACAGATTGCCACCTCCTGCAAGCAAAGAAGCAGTAAATAATTTACCTGTAATTACTATTAAAAAACAGAGTGAGGATAATAACTGCCCAATATGTCTAAAAACATTCCAAATTGGTGAGAAGGTGAAACAAATGCCCTGTCAACATCTGTTCCATGCAACTTGCATATTGACATGGCTGGCCAAGGTGAGAACCTAGTTTATTGAATAAACATAATAGGTATTGGTTATACACCTGGGCTTCATTACTACTGCTTGGCGTTTGTATGCCTAATTTTATGAATATAAAAGTAATAAAAAAACAAACAGGTATTCACAATATGTTTGATTTTTTTAGTTACATTGTTCATTAGAATTGAACAGGCGAAAGCCATTATAGCCATATTGCCTAGTCTTAAGTTTATCTTATTTTCTTTAGTTTAGTGTATATACACTTTATTGGTCAGCCATTCTATTTTGCTTCTCTGAATATGTTTGATAGGAAAAGTATGTACTGATCAGATGAAGTTAAAATTTAGCTTTAGAACTTAAAAAAAAATTAAAAGCCTGGTTTTCATATGGATGGCATGGCAACAAAATTTATAATGATTTTTTTCTTTCTAACAAAATATGGTCCTAGACCAGTCAAATCTTAAATGTTGGCAGAAGATAGAAAAGAAAAATAGAATAAAAAATTCTGTACAAATCAGACTCATCTCAATATTTTAAGGATAACTTTGTCTTTGCAAAAGGTTGTAAGAGCTTATTTAAAAAATCTCACCCCAATTTATAACAATCAATTTACTGGCATTGATTTGTCAGCTTTCTTTAGAAACCTGTATGTTTGATTTAACAAAAGATACTGTGCATTTACTCTGTTTAAATTCTAATGGAATACAGTGATATTACATAGAAATGTTTCATTTTTCAGACAAATTCATGTCCTTTCTGCAGACATGAATTACCAACAGATAATGAAGGGTATGAAGCATTCAAGAAAGAAAAAAAGCGTGCTGTGCAGAGGAAAGAAGATTTAGAAACATTGCATGACTCCATGTTTAGCTAGCCCAAGATAAATATGTATATATCATATGTATAATAATTATAATATGTATATATAATTATATGTTTCAATTTTCAAATACCTAGTTTGTAAGAATTGGATTTAGGGTCATGGTAACTATTTAAATCATTATTGTAACATTCTGGCAAGTAAATTATGTATGTACCTGGGATTTGTTGATTACATTGGGAAAATGGCACAATAGGAACTCTTACACAAAATATTTTATTTATTAATAATATGTACATTTTATAACAAAATAAATATAAGTATATACAATAACTTCTTTTATATTACTAAGGCTAATAAAGTATACTTAATAAAAAGACTCCAATTTGTATTAGTAAGTTTTAAACTATTTATTTTTAGTACTATTTTAAACTATTACATACTATTTTACAAAGTAATTTTTCTATGAATAGTTCAATTTCTTAGTACAAAGCTCTATTCCCTAGAGCTTTACTATCATAGCTTTGAGCTAAGATAATATTAGTTATATAGCATGTATTTAATAAAAATAGTAGTAGTAATATAATATTAGATATAATAGTAATATCACTACATAGATAAAACAAAGTTGCTTCCCGCTGTTTGTCTCTCTACATATGCTTAGATTTTTAAAACTACGCAGCAGATTTAGAAGACTTTTTTTAAATACCTGTAAAGAGTGATTCATGAGGCAGGTTTATATGCTTAACATCCATCCCTGCGAAGCCGGGTCGGGTCGCTAGTCTCATATAAAGTAGCTTACACTATACTTTCTCGAAGTAATTTAAGTCATCACACATAGGTACTTTTATTTATAGATATACTTGAAGGGAGTGGAGAGTACTAGCTAACTATATATGTATATCATTTATTATAGTTCAGAAGGTATTAAAATTTGTCTATGCTTTTTGCGGTATCCAATCTGAAGCTGTGGTATGGAATACAAAAATAAAAAATGTGGATAAATGTTTTTTATCTCTGGATATTTTAAGTCAACTGGAATTAGTTTCCAAATTCAAACGACCATCATGCACTATTGTGGTTTTATTCTCTTTGATGCACTATTATGACATTGCCTAGAAGTCAAAAGATGAAAAAAAAAAATTGTCATCAAAATTCAGTGTGAAAAATAATACATTTAAAAAATGAAATAAATAACTATTCTTGTTTCTAAAATCAGTGAGGAATTATAAAATACATGCTTCAATGAAATAACATTAAGTAAGGAACAAAAATGAGTAAGAAAAAACAGTGAGTACCTAATAAGTATATAGGTACATGTAATCCCTACTGTACCTACTGATTTGGATTAGTCCAGCTACCTACCTCTACGTTTTACTATAAAAACTATCGTAGTTTGATGAATTCATTATGTAATTAAGCGGGTTAACTGCGAACTTATTTTGTGTTGGAAAAACACCAACGTTTCATCCCTTAACTTGAGTGCGGCTCACGTCGCGCCCGTATCGCTTGTGCGCCGAAACGTTGGGTGTTCTTCCAACACAAAATAAGTTCGTAGGTAACCCGCTTACATACATAATGAAGTACCTCTACACTTTGCTTACAACAGTCTGCGGTCAGCTCAACAGTTGTCTCTGTAAATACATTCTAATTTGTGTTTATTTATTAGGTACATTTCCTATTTTACAGATGTAAATGTACACCCAAGCAAATCAGAGCAGCATATAAAAATGCAAAGTTAACGGATTGTACAGATATCGGTGAGATCATAGAGGCGCTTACATGTGATGATGCCGGTAAGTGGGTGCTGCTGACCATCATTTTTATGCTATCAACACTACATTTATCATTTCATTATGCTGCCTCCATTGGAAAAGGTGCGTAGACAAGCTTTGGGTACCGGTGTATAATTGTATTTCGACAGTATAACATTAAAAGTACCTAATTAATGATGGTCAGCATGTTTGGCATGCTTAAGCCGTGTTGACACGATCAGAGTCTGCTCGGACCGAGTATACTTGTGTACACATTATCCGAGCGCAATCGGACGAAGATGGTTTGCCACAATCCGATTTGCGAGAAGACTCTGATCGTCTTAACGCGGCTTACGTGTGCTAAACATGGTGACCATAATTACTTTTTATGTTAGACTGTCGAAATACAATTTATACACCAGAAACTGATGTAAAAATTACGAAGCGGACGAAGCCGCGGACCGCAGTTTGTGTTTTCTAAAGTAGGCAGTGGTAAATATCCTATTTAATTTCCAGCTGGCAGATTATCAAAGACAGTCTCCAAACCACCAAAATTCAAAACAAAGATTTTTAAACCTTGCCGTTTAAAAGAAACATGTGTGCCTATGACCCCGTCTATGCGCACCAGGTACCTTTACTATATTACTTAGTAAGTTTTTTTAATTTCGCGCAAGTTTCATAGAAAGCCTAAACACGCCATCAATCGTTCACTGTAGGTCAGAGGTGGGTGGACAAAAAGCCGCGTTGACACGATCAGAGTCTGCTCGGACCGAGTGGACTCTTACGAGTAAGCTCCATACGAGTGTATAGGTTAGCGTTGATTTGATATTAACAGTTCACTCGGATAATTTTCGTCATTCTACCAATTATTTAATCGGTCAACATCTAAAAATAACGGATTTCTTATTATTTGAAGTCATGTGTTGTTTTCCTACTCGTACATAGCTCGGAAAAAAAGAACCCGAGTCCACACGGATCGGACGCCGCCATCGTCCGATTGCGCTCGGATTATGGGTTTGGCAACCCAAAAAAAAAAAATGCTAGTTGCGTCCTAGTAGATATCCGAGTCCACTCGGTCCGTGCAGACTCTGATCGTGGCAACGCGGCTTAATCCTACCTCACGATGACGCTATAAACAACTGTCTGTAGTCTGATATCCACCTTCCATTGACTTCTAGCAATGCGACCATTCTCGACCATTCTTAAAACAATATCGGTTCAGCGAGTGGATAGTCAAACTTAATCTTTCAACAATTAATGTTATTTTTCTTCCAGATTACGTTACATCGGCCATTGTCCTATGGAGTATGAGCGGCCGCCATATAAGTAAGTTTATAGTATTGTTAATTTATTAATTTATGTTTTAAATTTAATTAATTAATTTAATATTTTTTAAAATTTATGTTAATTTATTTTAAATTATTAGTAGCACTATAGACTTCATAGAGTTCATGAATATAACATCTATACTTAATCTATATCTATACTAATATTATAAAGAGGAAAGATTTGATTGATTGTTTGTTTGTATGTTTGTTTGTTTGTTTGTTTGTTTGTTTGTTTGAATTGAATAGGCTCCGAAACTACTGGACCGAGTTAAAAAATTCTTTCACCATTAGAATCCTTAATTTTCCGTGATGAACATAGGCTATATAATATTTTCAAAAAAGTTAGGGATCCGCATGAAAAATTCAATAATTGAACCGTGGGCTGTATTATTCAACCTCTTTTTCTATTATGGCGCGTCAGAATAGAAAAAGAGGTTGTATAGCGCACGGTGCTTGCTTTTTCTCTACGGCCAGTGTCAGTTTTGGAATGTCGAGTCAATGTCAAAAACCCCAATGCTGTTAAAAAAAGTAAAGATCCGTATGAAAACTGTACCCATCGTTTTAGTGTGTATAATTTCTGAAATTTTTGTTTAATACCCGTGCGAAGCCGGGGCGGGCCGCTAGTAATACATATAAAGAGGAAATATTCCATTGTTTGGATAAAATAGGCTCCGAAACCACTGGACCAATTTGAAAATAAGTCAAGTTTGTACAAGATTAAAAGTAGACTACCTATTTAAAAAAAAATATATGGTAGGTAGGTATATTAAATGGTATATTTTAGTGGTACTTTAGTGACTATTTTATTTATGTAAACTAAGGCTTAGGTAGTCTAATCTAACATGCATAAAATAAAGTTATTTGCTACCATACGTAGAGTCGGCGACGTGTCTTACGCAATGCAAATTAATATACCTAATGTAAAAAGAAGGTTTATACGCTGCACATGCTCCCCGTTCCCAACGAGACGACCACGATTCTAGAGCCACCTTGATACGCCACTATACCGACGAACTGCCAGACATCAGTCAAGACGAGATCGTGTTAGCTCTGAGGCAGCTTAAAAATGGAAAAGCCCCCGGTGAGGACGGAATAACATCAGAGCTTTTGAAAGCTGGAGGATACCCTGTTATACAGGGGTTACAGAGCCTCTTCAACGCCGTCCTTCACAGTGGGAGAACTCCAAAGGCGTGGAGTGGGAGTTTGGTGGTGCGCTTTGTTAAGAAGGGAGATAAAACCCTTCTTAAAAATTATAGACCCATCTCGCTCCTAAGTCACGTCTATAAGCTTTTTTCACGAGTTATATCGAACCGTCTCGCCAGGAGACTCGACGAGTTTCAGCCACCGGAGCAGGCTGGGTTTCGCGGAGGATATGGTACCATAGACCACATTCACACAGTGAGGCAGATTATACAGAAGTCCGAAGAGTATAATCAGCCCCTGTGTCTGGCTTTTGTGGACTATGAGAAGGCCTTTGACTCCGTTGAAACCTGGGCTGTTCTACAATCCTTACAGCGATGCCAAGTAGACTATCGTTATATCGAGGTGCTGAGATGTCTCTACGAAGCCGCTACGATGAGTGTCCGAGTACAGGACCAGCAGACTAAACCGATCCAACTGCGCAGAGGAGTGAGGCAGGGGGATGTCATATCTCCGAAACTGTTCACGAGCGCGTTGGAAGATATGTTTAAGACGCTGGACTGGAAAGACAAGGGCATCAACATAAACGGCGACTACATCTCACACCTGCGATTCGCTGATGACATAGTCTTAATGGCGGAGTCGCTAGAGGAGCTGAACCGGATGCTGGACAGTCTAGCTTCAGCCTCCCGATGTATCGGTCTTGGCATGAATTTGGATAAAACCAAAGTCATGATCAATGCCAACATTGATCCAAGACCGGTGATCGTACATGGCCACCTTCTCGAAATTGTTTCTGAGTACACTTACCTCGGGCAGATTTTGCAGTTGGGTAAAAACAATTTCGAGAAGGAAGCCAAGAGGAGGATCCAGCTAGGCTGGGCAGCGTTCGGAAAACTACGTCGAGTCTTCTCGTCATCCATACCGCAATGTTTGAAAACGAAAGTTTTTAATCAGTGCGTCCTACCAGTCATGACCTACGGAGCTGAGACGTGGACACTCACGATAGGGTTGGTCCACCAGTTCAAAGTCGCTCAGCGCGCTATGGAAAGAGCTATGCTCGGAGTTTCTCTGAAGGATAGGATTCGTAACCAATTCATCCGACAGAGAACTAAAGTCATCGACATAGCTCAGAGAATTAGCCAACTGAAGTGGCAGTGGGCCGGCCATATTTCGCGAAGAACCGATAACCGCTGGGGTAAACGTGTTCTTGAGTGGAGACCGCGACTCGGTAAACGTAGTGTAGGACGCCCTCCGGCCAGGTGGGATGACGATCTGCGAAAGACTGCTGGCAGATGCTGGATGCGACAAGCCGAAGACAGGGCGCTATGGCGCTCATTAGGGGAGGCCTATGTCCAACAGTGGACTAACATAGGCTGATGATGATGATGATGAAAAAGAAGGTTGTAAATAATTGTTAGTCAATTAAGACTGAAAACTATAGTAGTTTGATGAATTCATTATGAATTCGTGAAACGCGTTTTTTTTAAAGTAATACTGGACAATCCACACAGCATCTAGCCTAAGTTAAGCAGAGCTTGTGTTATAGGTACTAGATGACTGATATACATAATATAGATTACATAGATAGATATTAGTATACATGGAAAACGACCAGAACACCCTGAACAAATATCTGCAGTACAATCATTTGTCCCGAGGCGGAAATCGAACCGAATATTTGTATAATATTGCTGCACAATATTTCCAGTCAACCATGCCCATATACCCACGAAGACTCACCCGAAGAAGAGTTAATACGCACTAGCGAGAAGCAAGGCTTTCGCAAGAAGATTTGCTACCACGACCTCTTACCTGGCGACATTCTGCTGCCGACGCCTGTGCCGGTTATCAAGCACACCGAATCGGATCAGTCTATATTGAATGTTAGTATTTTTAGAGCAATTCGCCGTGTGGTGTGCGCGCAAATTATTATGTCTATTTCAATGCGACAAATTCATGGTCTTCCTTTTATGTCTGATATTATGTTATTTAGCAAAAAATTATCCTTATGATGAAGCCTTTGGATTGGTATGATAAGCTACAGGGTAATTATTTTTCTCGTGTAACGAGTTCGATTCCCGGTTCACCCATTACTATTAAAAATCTATGAATGCAGTTAAAATTGTTTTTATATTCATATAATGTATTATTTCAGTAAAATGTTCAATCTACAATACTTAACTTTTTTTTTTGGTACTTTCCCTCCATGTGACATATCTGTGGGACCCTCCCTATAGTGTTATTGTGTGAACTTTTCAGGTGCCAAGTCCGAAAACCAGTGGAACTAACGTACAAACAGTAAGAGCTTCAGTGAAGCCTGGCGAGTGGGTTCCGCCTTTACCGGCCAAGTCAGGTCACGCGTAAGTAGCCCTGAAAACTAATGCAGATTTACTATTAATAATCTTATATGGCAGCGAGCTACGTCGCACTGTGGATTATGCTAGAACAAGTGCAGATCAAAAATACTTTTTTTAAGTTATGGAAACAAGATTTATTTTTGGTATTATTTTGTAGGTAAAAAGTCAACGTTTCATAATCGAGTAAATTTTTGATGATTAGTGAAATCAAATATTGTGTAAAACAAGTTTATTTCCGACACTTTGCAATTTCTGTTAAAAACACTTTCAAATAGGTGAACATACAAAGTTAATTTACACCACTGTTTATAAGGACTCCTTTAGTATCATACATCATTCGAAAGCTCGTTTTATTTACAATTCAGAAACACTAGTTTTTATATTATATTTTCAGTAAATATTGTTGTAATTAATATTTTTATACATTGCGAGCAAATATTTTCTTTTTTAATTTCATTGAGACTTTTGACAATTAGCTAAACTTGCCTATGCTCTAAATTTAGTATTATTTACTGCATTAGGTATTTAATAATGATATAGCAAAGAATCAGCTGCGGATACTTGCGGTTTGAGCAGTTATGAAGAAACAAGCGGTTGAGGTACCAAAATGCATATTCGTTGGACATTGATAGATAACGGTTTCTCCTATCAATGGTTACGAAAATTTGTGGTTTAAGCGTACTTTATCAGCATAAATATGGTTTTGCACACGTTCTTCTTGATAATAAAGAAATGTATGTCATATTGCAAACTTTACTCATCTAATTTTCCTATAAAAAGCAAAGGCATAAAATATGTCATTATTAATTGCCATTTGCTACTCTGTACGCACTAACAACTCTAAAAATGAACTCGTTCACTTGCTCGAGGCGTGAATTATTAGTTTTCTATATTGAAAACGGTAAGGATGTGTTGGCTCTCAACTTTTTTACGTGAACATCATCAAATTTCCTCTGAATACATTGAGCTCATTGTTAGCGACATTCAAAAGAAATTATTACCGCAGTTCAATGTACGTTGGTCTCAAGCTTCACGCAAGAAAGAAGCATTTAAAAAAAAAATAGCATTTGGCTTGATGGAGAATATTGAGTACCTTTGCTTATTCCAATGACTGAAGATGAGCCTTCCACTTCTGAGAAACGAGGAAGACCTAGCGTTTCTTTTGAAGAGTCTTCGGATTCCAGTAAAAGAAGAAAAAATGCTACACTACTAAGAGAGTACGGATTTGAGCATATCTTCGAAGCATATTTGCAAGGATTGAGATCAATTAACGAAGGAGTTGAGGCAAGCCTTGTACAAGCTTTACGGACAGAAGATGCTCAGAAAAAGGCTATGATCTCAGACTCTCTTGGATCCAGTAAGATTCAAACATTATCTAACGAAGAAGCTTTGAGTGTCTATATAGACTTAGACTTAACCAAAGCACAGTATTTATACTTGAGGAATCTCACTGATCAAAAGAACTGTAAGTTGTTTCCACCATATTATAAGATTCAAGAATGTAAACAAAGCTGTTACCCACCTGCTTCTTCGATAGAAATTACTAACACTTTTGCAAAGATAATTTCGTTACAAAGTCTGTTGGACCACACAGCAGCTAGAATTCTGTTGATCGACTCAGTGTTTAAAAACGGGTTGAAAAACATGATTTTGTACAGCAAATGGGGATGTGATGGTTCTTCAGGGCAAAGTGAATATAAACAAACGCTTCCAGAAGAGTCTGAACTCATTTCGGACGCAAACTTATTCATTACTTCTTTTGTCCCCATAAGATTGGTTGATGAAACTACCGGAACTATTGTCTGGCAAAACCCTGTGCCTTCATCTGTAAGGTTTTGTCGGCCTATTTTGATAGAGTTTTCAAAAGAAACTCCCGAGAAAACGAAAGCTGTTGTTGATAACATTCAAAACCAAATTGACAATTTAAATTCATCTCTGATTAATAAACACGGTGAAGGAGTACAGATCAAACACTAACTTTTCCTAACGATGATAGATGGAAAAGTAGCACAGGTATTAACCGACACTCCTTCAAGCTCTACTTGTACTATATGTGGAGCTACTCCTCGTATAATGAACGATCTAGCAAGAGTTACTGCTAGACCAGAAAACGAAAACAGTTTTAAGTACGGTTTATCCACTTTACATGCTTGGATTAGATCCATGGAGATGGTTTTACACATCTCCTACAATGTTGGCTTTGAAAAATGGTCAGCAACAACTGCAGAAAACAAACAATTAAAACAAGAAAAGAAAAATGCGGTGCACAAACGTTTTCGTGAGGAGTTGGGTTTGATAATCGATAAACCGCGGCAAGTTAGCGGCAACACTAATGATGGTAATACCGCAAGAAGATTTTTTAGGAATACCAGTTTTACTGCAGAAATAACAGGTGTAGATGAGCAACTAATACGCAGATTGTATATAATCCTACAAGCTTTATCATCGGGTATTATGATTGATGCTCAAAAGTTCGGCGAGTATGCTCTAGAAACGGCAAGAATATACGTCAGTAAGTACAATTGGTATTATATGCCATTATCAGTGCACAAGATACTCATTCATGGTGAAAGCATCATCAATCATTTTGCCGTATTGCCAATAGGTCAACTCTCGGAAGATGCGCAAGAGTCCCGGAATAAGAACTACAAAAGTTTTAGACTACATCATGCAAGAAAATGTTCTAGGTCGGCAACAAATGAAGATGTATTTCATACATTACTATATACATCAGATCCGTACATAACAAGTATCCGAAAACCGTATGTCAAAAATGTTAAAGAACTTGACGAAGAAACTCTACTCCTTTTAAAGGTAAATCTGCTTATCTCGGATCCGGATGTGGTTCAAATATAATCATCAGTACCTACTTGGAACTTAAATATGTTTATCCTTAGGTATATTCCCATTAATTTAACTTATTTTGTATGTTAGTACCTAATCAGAAACAATATTATATTCATTTAATTAAAACTCTAGGTGTAGGTTAGGTATATTTATCTTAGTTATAAGTTTGTTGTAAAATATAATGTAAAAAGAGATTTTTTATTAAAATGTTGTTACATTGTGCTTGAATTTTAATTTTAATTATATAAACATCACAACTATGCCGAACTGTCAGATTTATTTTATGTAATTCGGAAATCCTAAAATAAAATGCAAGTAAAACCGCAAGCTCTCACTAGTTTTTGTTAAAACTATTATTGATAAAATTCTTATATATCGGTTTCCGTGTATGCAAAATTTCAAGTGGATAAGATTAAAAATAAAGAAGTTACAGATTTTTGATCAGCAAATCACCCATATTTTCCATAGTCGCTTCAACGCGTGCTTTCAAACTGGTGTCATCTATATCTATACTCTAGTATTATGTTATCTGTGATCTATACTTATATTATAAAGAGGAAAGACTTGATTGTTTGTTTGAACTGAATAGGCTCCAAAGCTACCGGACCGATTTGAAAGAATCTTTCACCATTAGATTCCTAAATTTTTATAACGTATGTGTAACGTATATTTTCAAAAAACTTTGGAAAAATATTTTTTTTTGTTAAATACTTGTCTGAAGCCGGGGCGGACCGCCAGTGTCAAATAATTTAAAACAGCGGCTCAATCTTTCAAAATACGCAGTCGATTGTTTCGTAATTTTTTCGTGCAAATTGATACTCTAGTCCACATTCGTTCACCAAATTGGCCGAAACGAACAGGATTATTTCGTGTTGGGGAATTAAACTAGGTCAATTAGGAAACCGTTTTTTTTACAATTAGGTAGTAAAACTAGCGAAAACCTAATTTCCCGCTGTTCATAAACTTTTATCTCTGTACTAAGAGGGAAGATTTGTTTTATTTATTTTAAGGGAAGATTCGTTCAGGTTTTCGAAACAGGTTTAAAACAAGTCTATATAATTTTTTTAATTAACTTTTTTTTTTCAGCCTTTTCAAGCCCCACAGTGGAATCGTTATCAACGCAGATTCAGAATTTGCTCCCGATGTTGTGGATATGCCGGGGCCCAGACGAGTTCCTAGGTTTATTTCATTTTATTATTTTTATCTTCTTAGCCGATAAGAAGCCCCAAGAGTGTATGAAGAGGGTACTCATAAAGAGTACCTACTCCTATCACTATCACACAATAATAAGAATAGGAATAATTTTTATTTCAAATTTACAGTACATTCGTCAATATATAAGTAGGTACATCACCCATTTTAATGCTAAAATGTTTCATTTAAATTTCATCAAAATATCTGTTGTTCGCGAGTTATCCCCGGACAAACATCCAGTGCGGGATCGGGCGAATTCCAAACTTGTCAAAACTAATTTCCAGTCTAACCTTTCGCTAAGATTTAAATTTATGAATTTTTCGTTTCAGGCCCAAGAAAAAAGGGAAACCGTGTCATAAAGGAAAGTAAGTAAGATTCGCAATGTCAGAAAGGAAAGTAAGTAAGATTCCTTTTAACGACGGCTGAAATGTTCGCAAAGATGGCCAGGTGCGAAGCACCCTTGGCCTTACCCTTTAGGAATTTTTTTTAACTTACGTTTTACTAAAATTTTTGCAAAGGCTCTAAGCACTAAGCAAACGTAACTTGGCCTACTCTTACTATTAAAATATTATTTTCTTTTAAAATATTCTTTTCTTTGAACAGAGTTTGTGGCAAGAAATCGTGCAAGGCAAAAAAGGTGTAAGTGAATTTCTAACATGCTTACTAAGTGATAGGTTAATTTTCGGACGATGTAGATAGCGATTAGTACGCCCTTTCGTTATTTATTTAGTAAGGTGGAAAAAATCATCTTTTAGACACTGAAATAACTAGAAACTGTAGTGGTATAACAGAAACCTAAGAATTTTCACTTTAGAACACTAAAATTCGTCCGCGTAGTCGTCAAGATGGTGCGAATAGTATTTTAATTGGTTTTAACGTCATTAATTTTGTTACAAGATATAAATAATATAAATATTCGGTAATATCGCGTGTCCCTGTATTATTCCGCGGGAACATGACACCGGCATAAAAAGTATCTTATGTCCTTTCTCCCGGGATAGACAATGTCTGTGGCAAATTTCATCAAATTTGGTTCAGTAGTTTAGGCGTGAAGCCGGACAGACACAGTTACTTTTGCATTTATAATTATTAGTCGGGATAAATTTTAATAATACCTAAAGTAATTTGAATTGAAACCTTATACAATTTGAAATGGTTTTCCTGTACTTTTACAATTAGTTACCTATTAACTAATTTTAAAAGTACAGGAAATCCATCCACTTTTACAATTATTTACCTATTAGAAATGATCTCACCACACCATTATTATTATTAGCTTCTAAGTTACTTATTACTTAAAAAGATTAAGTTAATAACTTAAATATGTTTTCAGAAAGAAGAGGAGACATAGACGCGGGTAAGTTCATATTTTCACTCACCTACAAATGGGGTAATGCGTAGATATTTTACCATTTATTAAACGAGCCTCAAACTGCCTTAAGGCATAGAAAGAAGTGCTTTGTGGGAGTAGATACTCAACACACAAAAACAACTTGAAGACTCTGCGGGAATCATAATAGCAGTTTCAGATTATTAATATTAAAATTTATCTATTCAAAGCTTCGATCATTCAAGTTTCTATACAGCTTAGGTAATTTATTATAAATTTTAGGAGCGACACTAAAAACACTTGTAACCTAGTATCATCCAGTCTGTTTCAACTCAAACCATGTTCATAAGATAACCATAAACAACTTCGCTCTCATTCTCATAAGTTACGTAGGTAGTTAAGTTCGTCATGATAATTAACAGTTTTGTGTTATTTCCTTGCAAGATTACTAAGGAGAGTAATCTTGCAAGGAAATAACACAAAACTGTTAATTATCATGACGAACTTAACTACCTACGTAACTTATGAGAATATTTGATAATTACCAAAAGTTCTCTTGTTTTGTTTCTTAAGATTTTTCTATTGCAATTTGTATTAGCCAACTGGCCAACAAGCTGTTCAAAAGTTCAAAAGTCAGATCAAGAAGGGGATCCGAGGTGCCATACGCCAATCTGGGAGTGACGGACGGCAAGCCACGAGCGCGCGGCACGCAGAAATATATCGGCGAAGATGACTCTCTATGTGGCCTTGATGAGATACCGAGGCCTGAACATGTAAGCAAAGCATTTTAAACACCTAGATATCTTTATTAAGGTTCTATTCTGACCGAAACCAGTGTCTCCGACTATTTTACCATTTTGTATCTTTAAGGCAGTGGTACGAAGATGACCTTTATGGCCACTACCTGTTTTTCGCATCTCTGCCTAAACTATACATACAAAATAAAACAAACAAAGGCATTAAAAAAGGTTATAGTATGTATCACAAACAGCCCAATAAACATTTAGAAATTTCCTTTGTTCAAGGTAACGTAATAATAATAAGATAAAATCGATGGCGGCGCTAATTTGGGTCGGGGAAACGTCCTAATAAAGAAAATCACAATCAAAGAATAGGAAAAAATTAGAACGAATAAACAATTGAGCTAACTGCTGACTGTTGCAAACAATCTACAGGTAGCTCAACAGATACAGATCGGTGTAACCATACCTTACATTAAAAATAAATGCAAAAAATATACCTACTCTAGTATATATTTGGTCCACAGGTGCACATGCCGGATCTGAAACGTGGCACGTTACAGACGCACTCCCTGACCGTGCTTCGTTGCACCAAAGATAGAAAGGGACAGATCCACTATGGCATCCTCACTGGCTCTTTCAACATGTATGACAATAAATTTAGTAAGTACCTTTTTAAATTTTATTGCGCCTTTTAAAATTTTGTTGCATCTTTTTAAAGCTATCTACAAACCTTTACCTACTATTAAAGGGATGGGACATAATAAAGTTTCAGTAGATAATTACAATGACTTATTTTCGTTAAACAAATTATAAGTAACTAGCGGTCCGCCCCGGCTTCGCACGGCTATTTAACAAAAATTGAATTTTTCATGCTGATTCCTTACTTCTTGAAAATATTCTATAGGTAGTCTATGTTCATAACAGAAAATGTTGGATTCTAACAGTGAAAGATTTTTTCAAATCGGTCTAGAAGTTTTGGACCCTATTCAATTCAAACAAACAAATAATCAAATCTTTCCTCTTCATAATATTATTATATAAATATCTAGACCAAAAAAAATAATTTCTGGTACAATTGAATAGAATCCAAAAATATGAATATCTCAAAGTCGCTTGCCAGTTTCACGCAGCTACAACTTTATACTGTATACCATAACCATATATCTTTACATTATTTTAGGTGCAAGATCGAAAGGCAGGCAAGCGTTGACGATGAGCGTCATGGCATACTGCCTGGCTTTCCATTACCATCCGAAGCAGTGGACGATGAAGCTACTTGACAATCTGGTGGATGCTGGGGACTCATGGTATGTTTTCTTGGCTCAACAACATCAGCCTATATTAGTCCCCTGCTGGACTTAGGCCTTCCTAATGAACGCCATAGATGGCATTATTCAAAAGGCAAACACACCGGGGGGCAGCGCCCTCTGCAGAACAACTCCACCGAACTGCGATCCCCAACCCGCATGCCCAACGTGGGGACTATGGGCAATAACCCTCATATGATATAATGCCATCTATGGCGCTCAATAAGGGAGGCCTAGAGGTCCAGCAGTGGACAATTATAGAGATGATGAAAAACTGGGCGCGTCAACCCACTTGCCAAGCGTGGTTATGGTAAACCTTCAAATCTTACGTCTATATCCAGCAGTGGACTTCTTTCGGCTAAAATGTATGTTATTACTTATTAGAGTGGCGGCTTAGTAAGGTTTAAATTATTATATCGTTGATCCCCAATCTAGAATAGACCCTTTATCTTTAGGACCACTTTTAGGAGCTAAACTCACATATCGTCGTTGCAAATTTAATACCTCGTATGTGTAAAAAGTAACTTTCCGAGAAAAACGATAAAAACTACCCACAGTTTTTATTACAATAAAATCTCAATAATTCATTAAATAAAATGAAACTAGAAAATTAGTAAAACTTTATGATACAAAAAAAACTTAGTTATACTTAATAGTTTTGTAATAAAAAGCCCTTTTTTGGAAATTATTACACATAAGTCATTTTGATTGCAAGTATTTTTCCCACATGAGAGTTTTTGTAACGTGTAGTAAGTATTAATTAAATAAAATGGTAAGTCAGGGACGTTAGAGTTTTATTATTTATATAAAAGTTATTGTGAAAACAAATTACAATTGTAAGAAGGGAGGCACGGCAAGGCTAGGTACTAATCAGTTACATAAAATGCTTACAATGTAGGATTAAGTTCCAGGTTCAAAAGAAATTGCACCATAAAATGGATGATAGTCCTTGTCGATCACAGCTTTAAAGCTCTTGTAGATTAGATGCTTGTAGTTGCGTTCAGTGATTTTTAGTATTGCCAAATACGAATGATGTGGCAGCTAGTTATTAATAGTATCCCTTCGCTGCGAAAGGATAGTCGTTGTTGTGTCGTAATTTATAGAGCACAGATCTGAACAATATTTTAGGCCTCTATCTACAACAATCGCATCTCCATTTTTCCCGGTCTTATCGACTTAAAGTTTGAATTTATATTTTCGTAATTCAAGAAGAAGTCATAATTAATGGATTTGACATCGTAAGGGTTTCTCGGGCGAGCCTGCTGCATTCGTGTTACTATGTAGTCACTAGTTGCGTAAATAGGAGGCTTGATTTGATGTACCTACTGTTCGATAGTTGAATGCCCGCTGTCAACGTCCATCATAGTGCGACCCTTTTCCAAGTACAACTGCTCTATGATCATGTTGGTTCTCTGATACAGATCACCTATAGCGCTTCATAAAATCCAATTTCGATTTTGGTCGCCACATCTATCAGATATAATTATGACTCTTTCTGTTTCTGGTGGCTTTGATACGTAATCAACACACAGCTTATTATAATTTGCTCGTAAATACTAGGTACTTTTGGGACCAAATCAATCCACGTCTTTACTGTCTTTGTTAGAGGATTGGTATATTGTAATAAAGGGGCTCGATTATCAACATTACGAGTGACTGGAAAAGAGTTTGATGTGCTCAATGTGTTTGCTGTACTTTCATCACGAATAGGTGAGTCGCCACTACAGACAACATCACTAACTATGTCTTATTCATTGGTCCAGCGCCTAAAACTATCCCCACTAATAGCTAATGTATTCAGAAAAAATAATGTAACTTAGTAGATCCTTCATCGCTTCTGTTAAAATAAATATCGTGGCCACTTTTTTGGCAGATAAATCGACTCCTGCCGACGACAACTTCTTATTCCCCTGCGAACTGCTGCAACCTTCACAAACGCTTTTTTTTCAGCCCAGGTTCCCGACCCGAAGCAGTAATGAATTTTTTTCTTCAGTACTTGTATTGCACATGAACGAGTGCTTGTCTCTCAAAACCAACTTTGTGTGAGAACAGCGAGCTTTCTTAATTCTTTCAGGCTTCTCAACACACTGGTTATACCGGTTATTTATTTTTTTATAGCCTAAATTAGCTTCTCCTAATACTCTATACTTTTTGTTTACCAGTGGATTGTTTTACTTTTTCTTATCAGACTTACGCGGTCTGACCTGATGCTCGATTTCGTCGTCCGGGGGAAATGGAATGTCTTCCAGAAACCTGGTGTTATTTACGAATCCTATCCTTCAGAGAAACTACGAGCATAGCTTTTTCCATAGCTCGCTGAGCGACTTTGAACTGGTGGACCAACCCTATCGGCATGTACATAGATAGCTGATTTAGATATCTCCGAGGGTTATTCAACATTATTGCTTCTGACTGATTCTACGGCTATTGCGCGTAGTGGTGTTAAAAGTGAGGGTGACAACAATACTAAATTACCTACTAATGTACCTCAATCTCAAACCCTCAATCTCAATCTTCAGGCGTAATCAGGGAATGGTTTGGATCTGAAGAATGTGAATTCGTTGACGTTAAATTGACAGTTTCAGTGGAATATTCAGGTCCTACCTGGACCTGAATATCCCACTGAAAACATCAACGTTGCGAGATAGGTGAATTCCTTGAAAATTCATCGTCTTATGTATGGACATTAGATCCAGGTTTTACCACTGAAACACCGGACTGCAGGGACAGCGAATTTTTCGGAACAAAGATCTCGTTTTTGGCAGGCAACTTGTCATGGATGCTCCCCACATAAAAGTTTTTGTGTTACAATTATTTGAAAACAAAGACCTCTTATGTGTATACAGCGCACATGAGAGATTTTGCTGGACAATAAAATGTAAGCTGACACTTAAGATAAATTAACTTTAAAGCATATCTCACTCAAAAAATAAGATATTCACATAAGAGTATTTGCAGACGGCGGCCCATTCACGTAGCCAACCAAAAAAACGAAAAAGTGATTTTCACCAAAAATGTCACATAAGAGATTTTGAATTTGCAACGACGATATATTTTAGTAAAAACAATTGTGAAAATTAAGAAAATATATTACACACTAGTTGTCACATCACAGTGTGCCCACATTTAAGGTCTTGTGTCACGTCACAGTTTGCACTCATTTAAGTTTGCTGAGTATAAGAGACTAGCGGTACGCCCCGGCTTCGCACCGGTATTTAAAAAATACAATATTCATGCGGAATAAATGTTCTATAATGTTCATCACGGAAAATTTAGGATTCCAATGGTACAAGAATTCTTCAAATCGGTCCAGTAGTTTCGGAGTCTATTCAATTCAAACAAACAAACAATCAAATCTTTCCTCTTTATAATATTGGTATAGATAAAGAAAGCTTTTTATCATCACCTAGGTACACCCAATGCCTCGACAAAGTCCACGACCACTCCGCAGTGCAGGGGATGTGCGAAGTCCTACCCTTCGGAAAGAAACAAACGCTTATCCTTAACGCGAAGAGGATGCAAGTGCTTTTGTGCGAGCCCGAAATAGTTGGATATACTATGTCGTTGGACCCCACTGTGTATAACTTGTGTAGGGGGTTGAAGGCGTTCTTCAAGGATTGTAACCATCGTGCTGGGATCATGTTGTCTAGGTTAGTGAGGTGTTTGAAAATAAATAAATATTGCTGGATAATACACAGAGCATCACCTAAGCTAAGCAGAGCTTGTTATTGGTAAAACAATATATTAAAAAGGTAGATATTTTTTATTATATTATATGGAAAACGACTAGAACACCCTGAACAAATATCAGTAGATCGTACAAATATTTGTCCCGAGACGAGAATCTTAGCCGCAACCTCCGTCGCAGGCGAACCTTCGCCCACCGCGCCACAGAGGTCGTTAATTTTGTGATGGGATATACTTAATAAGTGTGGTTTAGGTACGAATATTTAATAAACATAGGTAATACGTTTTTACTTATAGTTCCGACATTGATAACATCAATTCAGATACACACTCATCTCAAAATTACTGCGTGTATGTATATTTAACATTTTTTAACTACCTCAATGACTCAGTGGGTCATAGTCCACCTGCCACCCAGAAGATTGGGTTCGATTCCTGTCGCGACACGTTATAATTAAAATCGCAACATAGTACTAGGTACTGTAAGTCTATTTGCGCAAATAAATCATTTTATTCTTATAGACGTCGTCTTTCGGCTTCGACGTGTGTAATAATATAATATGTGATAACTTTAGTTACAAAGTTGTATTTTGAATAATATTTTTTCCAGAGTTCTAAAAGTGGTCGTATGGCGAGACAAGGTATGTTTCTACATTTTCGACCCCGCTGGCAGAGATTCAAGAGCCTTTTCAAATTACTCAAACGGGTGCGCCGCCCTCATAAACGTGAAAGACATTGAATCCGTCGCAGAGGTACTCCTATCCAGAAGCATCCTAGAAGACCAGAAGTTCGTCCTAGCACCCTTGAAAGTCCTCAAAATGATCAACGAAACGGCCGACGAGGATTTCGAATCCGATAAAGAGTTTACTCAGGCTGAAAAAGCGATGATGGGCTACAGAATACTGAACGAAAACTGTGCAATAGTCAACGCGAACATGCATTTAGGTGACAGATGCTTTGAAGAATGCAAATTCCGACAGGCGTTGCCAATCGCTGTAGCGGCGTTGACATACGCAAAGATATCACCACCGAATACTTGGTTCACGAAGACGTTAGACAAAGTGCTACGTTTGGGGAACAAGTTGTATGTGGATTGCTTGCATCCGAAAGTTATGATCGACATGACTATCGACAACATACCCAATAACATCCAAGTCGGGCCTTATGCGTGCGAGATAATAATCTACCGTGATCGAGTCAAAGGCCAGCTGTTCACAACGAAAGAGTGCCTGTTCAATATTCAGTCTGGCTTAGAGGAGTTCTTTAGTCATGAATACAATAGCGGTATACTCGAGTTCAATAACTATGTGTTGGCTATTTGGCGGCAGAAGGATATGTTCTATTTGTTCGATCCGTACCCGCGAACGAATGATGGTTCGAGGTCTGCCACCGTTGGGAAAGCTTGCTGCTGGATGCTATTGAATTCAGACACGATGGCGGATATCTTTAAGAGGAACTGGGATTATTTGCCGACGACTACTCAGTTCTATATACACGCGTTTAAAGTTCTGAAGCTGAAGAAAAAGGAACGAAAGGTAAGGTTTAAGGAATACATCCAGCCTTGATTGATTTCTTAGGACACTTTTTTGTAAAAAAGTGTCCTAAGACATCAATCAAGAAAAGTTAGTAGACTTTTTGTAAAAAGTCTACTAACTTTTCTTTAGGTTTACAAAATAAGGACTTACACCCATAATCTTAGTTCTTTCCCTATAATAATCCTCCAATCTAACTATATTGAAGAGGTTTGGAGGTTTCCTCGAGAGTTACCGTGAAATCGGTATTCTTAGACATAACAATAGTTTTAGAGTATTCCCCTCGACTCACCCCTAAAGGTACACTCAAGATGAGGAAAGGAGTGACGTCATTGTTTCTGATATTGCTTATATGACTAGACAAGTTCAACAATCAATAAAAACAATGGATTTTCTCCTGACTCCTCAATGAAAAGTTATAATAGTTGTTGTACGATTTGCAGAAGATTGTCTGTACGCTAAGCGACGATCAACTACCCGGGGCGAAGCACAAAGGGCGAACTATGAACGTGTATCAATCTCAGGGGGACGGAAAAGAAATCTTCCACGATGTCTTGCCGGATGACACCCTCGATGTCAGACCGCATGGTGGGGTAAGTAACTTTGACCACCCTTTGTACCGTTTTAGTTCAATAAAGTTGTTAAATAAATAAATAAATACCCGTGATAATAATAAAAAAAATATTTATTTGATTCTTTTTGTTTATATGTTTAATGGTGCCTAAAAGTTAGTTCTGCGTTCTTCACAATGCTACTTTATTGTTTACTAGCGGCCCGCCCCGGCTTCGCACGGGTATTAAACAAAAATTTCAGAAATTATACACACTAAAACGATGGGTTTCACAGTTTTCATACGGATCTTTACTTTTTTTAACAGCTTTGGGGTTTTTGACATTGACTCGACATTGACCGTACCAACTGACACTGGCCGTAGAGAAAAAGCAAGCACCGTGCGCTATACAACCTCTTTTTCTATTCTGACGCGCCATAACAGAAAAAGAGGTTGAATATACAGCCCACGGTTCAATTATTGAATTTTTCATGCGGATCCCTAACTTTTTTGAAAATATTATATAGCCTATGTTCATCACAGAAATTTAAGGATTCTAATGGTGAAAGAATTTTTTAACTCGGTCCAGTAGTTTCGGAGCCTATTCAATTCAAACAAACAAACAAACAAACATACAAACAAACAAACAATCAAATCTTTCCTCTTTATAATATTAGTATAGAAGATTTTACGTGATTTATTCAAAGAGAGTTCTAATGCTGACGTAGTACTATTTCTACCTAAACTTAATCCATCTGCCATTGGGGAGTGCAATCATGTTATTTTTGTATTTATCGTATCTTTTTCTAATATTGATTTCAGATTTTCAGATTTCAATAACTTTATTAGGCTTACAAAACAAGCAGACAAGTCAAATTTTAATTCAGTGAATTGTTATAAAATAACATATTAATAGTTATTCATTTCAATTTCTAATTGCAGGAGCCGTTACCAGACGAAGAACAAATGGGCGACATAATTTCCCTGGTGGATAGTATACAAGAGGACTATCTGCCTCCGATACCTCTCCGGTACAAGAATATGGAACCCGAACCTCTGGAGCCGAAAGTCTGTAAGTACTGAATCATCATCATCATCAACAGCCTATAATAGTCCACTGCTGGACATAGGCCTCCCCTGATGAGCGCCATAGATGAATTATGGGCAAAAACCCCCAATTGATGAACAAGTACTGAATATGAGCGCCATAGATGGCCATTGTTCATGAATTATGGGCAAAAATCCCCAAATGATGAACAAGTACTGAATAGTCTTGTATAACTAATTATCTATACTAATAATTTTAAAGAGGAAAGATTTCATTGTTTGTTTGTTTGAATTGAATAGGCTTCGACACTACGAGACCGATTTGAAAAGTTCTTTCACCATTAGAATCCTAAATCCGTGATGAACATAGGCTATAGAATTTTTCAATTATTTTCATATAGAATATGTTCAAAAAAAATTAGGGAATTACCCGTCAGAAGCCGAGGCGGGCTGCTTGTTTTGTGTAAGACGTGTAGAAAAAGATGGGATTCCAAAATTAAGCGGGAAATGCTGTTTGATCAAAAATTATCTAAATAAATAATTTTGGAAAAAATGCTGGATAATCCACAGTATCACCCAAGCTAAGTAGAGCTTGTGTTATGGGTAATAGATGACGAAGCAAAGCGAAGAAATTTTAATGTTGTTTACAAGTCTGTATGCCTACTTAATTTCGCAGTACTGAGATAAAATTAAATAACTTGTATGGTGGTACTTATAACTATTATAAACTGTAGACCTTGGGCTAGCTAGTAATAAAAAAAAAATATTCTTATTCTTCGATTAAGAATTCTTCTAGCACACCTAATAAAACGCATCTTGCAGTAAACCTGGACTCCCCAACGCTATCGGTGACGCAGGTGGTCCCTCCGTGGCCGAAGCCCCGGGACAAGACCAACGAGCCGCCTGAGCCCGACCCGGATCCGGAGCCGACGCCTCCGCCCACGCCGCCCCCTGCACTTGTAAACAACCCTCTATACCATAGACAAACTAGACGTACAATACAAAAACTAAATAAAAAATATTTATTTTCAGAAAATAAAACACCAAATATAAACTTAGATTCTGTCGCTTTGTATTAACATATTTATTAAGACCTGTTTTTGTCGTAAGTTTGAATCATCGCTCTAACTAAGAGAATCTAGTTTGAAGATGCGAGGGAACATACAATAAAAATACACGTAACACAATACGATAGAGTTAAACAGAACAGAAAAACAAGAACAGCAAAACCAGTTGCACAATGGGCGGCCATAAGACCGCCCATTGTGCAACTGCCATTGTGGCATTGCCATTAGCCATAGCCATTAGCCATAAGGCTAAAAGCTATTTCAGGCAACCTTTTGATGGACAGTAACTATTGTACAGGTGTACCTGTACATACTAATGTATGTGTGGGTGCGTATAAAGGCTTTGCCAAACAGAACGCGTACTTAGCGCCGCGGTATAGCGTTATTAGCGTCGCGTTTTAACGTCGCGCTCTTCGTGACGCTGAAGTCAATTTCAGTGTGAATTACACTGAAATTAACTTCAGCGTCACGCTCCTTCGCAACGTAGGTACCATTCACCAGAGCGTAGTGTATACATATAATGTATACAGTAACCTACATAAATAAATACTAGATATTAATATAAATAAATACTCATCATCATCAGCCTATAATAGTCCACTGCTGGACACAGGCCTCCCCTAATAATAATAAAAAAAAATAAAATAAAAAATAAAAAAATAAATAAAAATTAATACATAGTATTAAATAAATACTATCTATTACCAATAATATAGAGGTATATTACATACCTATATAAACTGATAATAAATATTAGATAGTGGAGCAAGAAAATGTTCATAGACCATATTATTATGTTTAAATAAAGGGATATAGAATGCTTGTAAAAAAACTAATTAACTAAAACTCACTTGCTTGGTGTAGAGTTTTAGATATAAGCAATATTTAATGAAGGAAGGATCTACAATCGACAAATTATCTAAATTGCATGTAAATAGAGGCGATTACAGAGCACATTTTAGGTCAGGTTTTGGGGGTTTGTTTGCAAACATTCCACATTGAGTTTGGCTATGGTATTGATAACTATATTCACTATTACACTTCTAATATAAATGAGAAAGTTTGGATTTGTAGATCGATAGAAGTTTGTTACTTACGCCAACTTCTGTCTGTAAAATCTGCAAATATTTGTTCAGGGTGCTATGTGCGCTTTTACCTATCAAATAAAAATGAAATTTACGATTACGGCGGGATTGAACCCGACACCTCCCCTCTCTACGGGCTGCGATGACAAAATAAACTGAACTAAAGTACGTACCCGACTAGTCGAGAATCTTCTTCGGACTTTCGCGCCGTTAGCTCCACCTACCGAGGAAACATAGAAGTTTATCCAAACCCCAGTCCCGCCGAAATCGTGTTTTTTTGGGACATTATTTAATTTTCTATCCTTATTTTTCAGCCACCCGAAGGAGCTGAAGAGGAAGAAGAAGAGGCGGAAGAAGAAGAGGACGAGGAGACGATGAAAGCCAAGAAAGAGGAGGCGGCAAGATTGAAAGCTGAAGAGGAAGAGGCCAGGAGGAAAGCGGAGGAGCTTCCGCCCGCCATGCCGCCGCCGCCGCCGTCGCCGCAGCCCTCGGAGATTGAAGTGCCGGTGAGACGTAGATTGTTCATTCTGTTGATGACGTCATTCTGTTGTGACGTCATTCTGTTGATGTCGTCGTCTATATGCATACTAATGTAATGAATGTTCATAAACCTTCGCTGGTACCGGTACTATGGGAAACCCTGTATATGATTCTTTATTAACTCTTTTATCCAGCACTCAATAACAAACGAATATCATTCCAGCTCGCGCCAATCCAAGTAGCGGAAGAAGAGGCCCAAACACTCCCAGCTGTGGACGTGGACCGGCGCGTCCTACTCACAGAGGACGCACGCAAGAGGTTCAAGCTCAGACAAATCAGGAAGAAAATGACCCCGCCCTTAGACGAAACAAAGGTTCACGCGACGCAGTCCGAAGAACTCCAGAAACCAACGAACTTCCAGGAACTACCCGACAACACTGAAATCATGCGCGGGAATACAGCAATACCTGAAGACGAAACGGTAGATTTGCTACCCTTCACGGCGATTATGGCGATTGTGACGTCATACAAATACGCTATCAACACGTGGTCGGGTACAACGGTTAATTTTATTATCGATACAGCGAAGAAGATGCATGCGAATAAACAGCAGAAGTTTCAGCTTGCGCCTGTGCATATTATACCGAAGATTTCGATTGGACATCAGGTATATTTTCTTACATCGCTTTAGATTGTTTTTTGACCTGATTAAAATATTATCATTATCAGCCCATAATAGTCCACTGCTCGACATAGGCCTCCCCTAATGAGTGCCATAGCGCCCAGTCTTCAGCTTGTCGCATCCAGCTTCGAATTATATAAGTACAGAAGTAAGCTATTATTTGTTTATTGAGTAAATATTGTACATGTAAAGCAGTGGACTAACATGGGTTGATGATGATATCAGACATCTAGTACCCATAACACAATCTCTGCTTAGCTTGGGGTTAGATAATGATGTACGAATTCTCCAGCATTATTTATTATTTTACTTATTGAAACCTTCCTCTTAAATTCTATCTATTTAAAAAAACCATCAAAATCCGTTGCATAGTTTTAAAGATAATAAGATGTCCATAATTATTTATAAACATTTTTTTATGTATTCTGTCATCCACAGGCCTTCAAAGCTAGTATAGAAGTAGTCGCGGAAGGTGCTACCTGGCAGTTAGAAGACGTGCTAGCAAACAAATTCCTGTCTAGATACGACCGTGGTATGGTCACCACTAGCAATTACAGCGCGGCTTTCTTCATACGCAACGGGCTTTATTACCTATTCGATGGAAGCCCCTGTAATCCTATGGGGCTGCGAACGCCGAAGGTCTCTGTTGCTGCCAGGTATGTGTATTATTTAATTTTTATTTAATAATAATAATAAATACTTTATTGCACACTTATGAGTAATCAACAAACTAAATAGTCTTAAAATAAGCGACAGTTGGCGGTCTTATCGCTGAAGAGCGATCTCTTCCAGACAACCTTGAATGGATAGGATCGTTGAATTGTACATTTATTTTATAAGGTACACAATGCACTAACAAGCAGTACTAATAATAACACATAGAGAAAATACAAACTGGCTTTTAAACTCTGTGCTGATAACAAATAATAAGACATGTTAAGTAGACATTTGAAAAAGCGGTCAACCCCGGCTTCGCAAATTGAATTTTTCACGCGCATCCCTAACTTTTGAAAATATTCTATAGCCTATGTTCATCGGGGAAAATTTAGGATCCTAATGGTGAAAGGATTTTTCAAATCGATCCAGAAGCTTCGGAGCCTATTCAATTCAAAAAACAAACAATCAAATCTTTCCGCTTTATAATATTAGTATAGATAATATAGAAGAAAAATAACAACAGTAAAAAAACAACAAAATCAAATAAAGCAATACAAAAACAACGACAGAGAAACTACTACCTACCTTATTTATAATACTTTAGTGACAGAGGCTATGTTGGTCTCATTATTGCCTATAAGTTGATATTTTTCAAAAATGAAATAGGTATATCAGTTCATTTCCAGGGCGACTCAATGCAGCTGCGCTTTCGACTGGTATAGATATGGATCATTTCAGCTACCTGTAGATTGTTAGCAACAGACTGCAGTTACCTCAATTGTTCAAAGTAAACTTTAACAATCATCGGTCGATTGTTTACTCATTTTTGTTAAATTATCTTGCAAAAAGGGAAATAATGAACACATTTTTTCTTTTTCTAGCAAAGGCGACAAGGCATGCTTTCTACGGTTTCGGAATTTGCGCGCTTTAGTGACCAGGTAATATAATAGTGATAAATAAGATTGTAGCTAAGACCTTTAACAAAGAAATTGCCGATTTGTATGAACAATTTCAAGAACTACATTTTTAATTTAATAACTAACTTTCCAATAAAGTAATGCAAAGTAAAAAATGATATTAAGTTATATTGTAGGTGATAAGATAAATCTCCAAAAATATAGCTATTTAATCTTTGCGTTCGTATAATTTTCAGAAAATTATCTAATTTTACACTACAGAATGTAAAATAAAAGTTATGGCAACAATATATTTAGAGACTTTTTGTTGACCTGTTGACTGTTGTCTCAAATTACTAAAATCTGACGAAATATCCATCTGTTAAATCTATTTAACCCGTAATCAGTAATAACTAATTTGTACCTACTTGTTCACAGAGTAATATACAATAAAGACGGCAGAGTTGAGAACCAGCAATTTATCCTAAGCAGAATTCTCGTTAGGAGACTACTAAGAGAACCCCGGACGAAACTACCCGAAGATTACGATTACGACAGCAAACAGCCCAAATCGCAAAAGTCCAAGCCTTCTATAGTTTCTGGCTCTGGTAAAATGAGTGCAATCGATGATCTTGCAGAGAAAAAGAGTCAACCCGTATTGGGTTACCAATACATAGATGGACTATATAGAATAGAAGGTACGACAGCGCTCAAGAACAGAACTGCAAGGTTTGATGTTAAAGCATGCCACTTCGTCAGTCTTATTGCGATGCTGCTGGCAACAATGCATCCTATCAGGACTTGGGACCATCTCATGATAGACACGTGCATGGAAATAGGCCAAGAAATATTCGATAAAGCGACAAATCTAAACGTTTGCGAGAAGCGAGTCATCAAAAACATTATACTGGATGGAAAGTTCATCAACGTCAATATCAAGAAACTTATGGTGGTGAACGAAAATCCGGATAAGAGATTGGATCAATTTTTGAAAGCTGTGCTGCGGAGATTGCGTTACGTCATAATCCGGTTCCCTCAGTGCAGTTTAGTGATCTGTCAGGCTGAAGGGTTCTTCCACTTGTTTGATCCGTACCCGCCGCCGAGTGAGGACGCTCAGAAGCCGGCGGACTTTGAAGACAGTGGATCCGAAGGGAAAAATGAAACTCGGAAAAGTTCGTCGCCGCCCCCGCCGCCCGCGAAAAAGATACCCAGCCACTCGGTAGCGACGTGGACCCTTTACCGTGACATAGATTCATTGATAAAAAGAATCAAAAAAGTCGTTTGCGCCAAAACAGCTGACTCTCCCGAATTCTATACATTCGAACTGACTTCAGTGAAAATGGCACCTCGGCACTCTGCTATGAATTACAGGCTCAGTCCTTTGTTCAAAGCTGAGGAGAATCCTAACAAACAATACCTCAAACGGAGGAGAGTACGGCCTCTTGTAGACGAAAAGATGTATTGGCTGAACATACAAGCTATACCATGGTCTCGAATGAGTCCCGTTAACGACTTAGGATTCCAAAGAAGAACTCCTAGAACTGTGTGGAATGATTGGGACATTGAGTTCCCTGGGGATCTCTTTTCGCTCTGGGGTACCGTACACCCCCTGGATAAGAGATTTGATGTGGAGAATCGCGGGAAGCAGTACTTGGCTACTTGTGTGGTAGCCATTGTTATGACCCAGGCGTGTAGTCTCACCGCTTTCACAGAAAGCCTGCTGGATGGAGTGGTCACGTCTGGCGACAAGTATCATACGAAATGTCTCGCTAAGATAGGAGCTAAGGGAAATCACGAAATAACACTGGAGGATCTTGATAGCAAGTTTGATGGCATGTTCCCCTTTGCATTCTCAGTCAAATTCGAGAATGTTATATTTGGGTTTGTGTACAACAATTCTCCAGATAGGTTTAACCTGGCGAGGGCTTTGTCATACTTTTTTGAGAAGAATGAATTAGGGATACTGATAAGTCCTTCGAAAAATTTGGCTTTCGGTAGGATAGGCGGATCTTACTTTATGTTTGACTGTCAGAGTTATGGAGCGCCGATCTTCAGCCCCGGAACGGGTGCCTCATACATGTTGAAATGTGAGAGTTTGAACAGACTTATTTACTGTATAACCCTAACATTAAACATTAGGAGGCATGGCCAGCAATTTCATTTATATAGTGTAGCGGTGTCTGTTTCTGAAAAGTCGAAATAAAATAAATATATCTTTATCTGGGCTTTTTGTTTGTTTGTTGTCTGTCACTTCAGAGTTCTAAAGGAAATAGGTACACTTTGATATTCAGTCAGCCAAATACCCTAAATATCCACATTAGAAACTATGAGGATGTATTCTACTAAGTGGTGAGATAGGTAAGCAAGCAGCTATGTGATTTATGATGTGGATAGGGTATGGTTACAGGTAGGCGATGAAAGTAGTTGCGTAGGCATCACCCTACACTCAGGCGAGATAGGTTAATGGGGCTGATACATAGGTCATTAAAACTCTGTGCCACAGTGGGCTAAGGGCCGGTTGCGGGTTCGATTCCCGCCTCTGCAGTAGGCGTAATTTTTTTTTTCAGATATTTAAGCCGGGTACATCCTACATAGCATAAGTAAATAAAATATTTATAGGCATATTAAATACCTATAGAAATACATGTCTTAGGTATAAAAAGCAGCTATCTTTTGCCTTAAAGTCGAATATAAAAACGAATGGGGAATTCCTGTGTATGCCACTGAACTCTACCGACGCGACATGGACCGATTCTGATGATAAATGATTCAGTTTCATTCACTTATTTCTCATAGGCTAATTACACTGCACAATGATATTATATATTGTTGTGCTATAATTGAAATTGCTCGGCAAACAGATAAGGCAATCTGAATCTCAATAGGTACCTTACTCGATATCAAAACCGAAACCATTCATCGGTGGGCCGCCGCCGCGCCGGTCACACGCACTTGAATATGTTTTGCTACGTGTACCTACCTATTAATATTGCTGCACAAATATTGAATTTATGGCATACATTTTATTAGACAACCCAATCTCACATTACTCGCTGACCACCGATTTAGTCATTTTAGTAGATTACAAAAAATGAAATCAATAAATAATTTTAAATTTAAATTGTTTCTTAATTTTCAACCTTCCTAGTCTCATTTATAACTATATTTTATAAAACGTTAAACGTGTAAAATTTGTTTTATTTTTGATTTAGGTACTTATGTATAAAAATATATAACTAAACAACTTTTTTAATTTTTAAATATTAAAATGGGTGGCATTAGTTAGTGGGTATTCAATCAGGCAATCATTAGACATGATACCCATTAGCATTAGCTAATGGGTAGGTACTCAGTCAGGCAGTCATTAGATTGCAGTATTATGTGTTTTGTTTGTCTATGGTATTATTTATTACCTAATTTAGCTAACAGCGGACCAGTTCCTTCCCCATGGGGTTAAGCTGGGATGCCTGGTGACGTCACTCCCTAGTGGTCAGGTGACGTGCGGTCAGCATATTCTTATTCATAGCATATTCTTGTTCGTGGTAAGGAAGTATAGGTAAGCACTTACCTATGTGTGCATCTTGTTATCAAGGCTTCAAGTATGCGGCCGTCGTGTTCGCTCTCATATCGCTCTTACTAGCATTTGCATTAGTCTCGGACCTCATAAACATGCTGATTTACATCAATTTCTTATAGATGAAAGATGCCTCGTATGATGTTATCGAGCAGTCGAGCTGAATGTAGCTAGCTGCTACGTGGGGCGTCGTAGGTCATTAATTAGGTATCTACACAAGGGTGTGTAGGAATCTAGGAATCTCCTTCTCTACCTAACCTACATAGTATAAAACAAAGTCGCTATCCGCTGTCTGTCTGTCCCTCTATGTATGCTTAGACCTTTAATACTACGCAACGGATTTTAATGCGGTTTTTTTATAGTTGTATATACCTAGTGATTTAAGCTGAACGTTTGTGTACAACATGACCCGTGCAAAGCCGGGGCGGGTCGCTAGTTATTGTTATAATATACTTCGGTATTAAATAATGATGTACATCTAGCAGGTTTTAAGCACTTTTTAATGATGTAATATGAAATAAGTAGTTAATCAGGTTTTATTTTTAACCAAATTCGAAAACGAATACCTTGATTTTTCCATCAATCATACTTTAAAAGCACGCTCTAATCTTGCGTATATCCAGAGAATAACTATTTAGTAGGTTTACGTAGTCCTTTGAGTCTTCAGACAGTCAGTTCACGAGTGTGTTAAACCTGATATGAATTTAAATGCTTTGGCGAAACTTAGTATCGAAAATTTGTTTTTGGTCACCCAGGTAGCCAAGTGGAGCTGCAGTTTAGATATTCCCTTATTATGGTAAGGTAACACGTCCAGTGCCCGATAGAAGTCGGTCCGTAGCAGACCGACGACGCCGACGTGCACAGCTCACTGTTTAAAACTACAAGTCTTGTCAGCAGTTGTAGACTTGTATTTTAAACACATTCGACGCCAGTGACTCCCAACGTGGGTCAACTCTGTCACATTTGTGTAGCGTAGTGACCGAGGCGGGCTTATTTTTTTTCCAATCATAGGTAATTAAGAAAATAAATTACCTATTTCAAATACCTTTTCTTATTACAAGTCGTGGTTTTTAGATTTAGAATGATTATGTATAATTTGGTTCTTCCATGCCAATGGACCTAAAGTCCAAGATCAGATTTCAGAAGTAACATTTGGATAGTAGTTTAAAATGATTGTCTTACTTGTTATTTATAAAAAAAATAAGGAAGCTTATACAAAAGTAAATCTATTGGATCACAGTGTATAAGATAAGAGTGGAATTTTTAAATCAACAGAACCATAATTTATTTAGTAATTTCAAATACATCCCACTTAAACATTTTAAAAAGGGTGAAAGTTTTAGACTTTCCCAGTTTTTAGAACAGAAATGCACTATGAGTTCTAATAATGTACCTATATTATTATAAATAATAAAAGTATCTGTGAAAGCACCATGTTGAGATTTATTTTATTTTATTGCCTTAAATCTGCTGTGAGTTCACCTGTGCATTTATAGGTACTGGTATGGACCCTGGCGGTAGGATGCATGGTGGTATTGCAATAGAGCGGGATTGAATGTGTGAAACAATTATTTGAAATAAATAGTTCAATTATTTTCTTTGATCAAAAAACCTTTAAACTCAAACCTATAACATTTTGTTTAGTTGCTAGTGAAGCTTACTTATGTGTTTTAGTCATAGTAACATGACAAATAATCTTTGTTGAGCTATTGATCAGATGGATCATTATGCCAGCACTGCTTGTGATAACTTATAAATGGGCAACCTACCTGTTTTACTTTATGGATGGAAAGTTCTAGAACACTTGAAACTAACACTATAAAATAATAGGAAGTTAAACTACTCTAATCATTACGTGAATGATTTTATTGTAACTGTAAAAACCTTATACATAATGTACTGATAAAACAAATATTAGCGTAAAATAACTTTCAGACTTTATTCAAGATCAGGTAGATTTTCATCATCCGAATCCTCTTCTAAGTCATCAAAGGATGGTTTGGCTGGTCCTAGACCACTACCCATTGATCGAAGCATTTCTTCAAAATCTTGGTTTTTGTTAGCAGCACCTTTGCCCTCTTCATCAACATCATCTTCATCTGTCCATTTGTTGAAGTCAACCTTTAGATAGTGGGGCTTCTTCTTATCCTTTGTTAGAGAGGGCCAGTATGGGGCATTCTTTTTCTCTTTTCGAAGTATCATTTCTATGCATCTACCTTTATTGATGAAGGCGCTAGTTTCGGGAACCACAGCATCGAAGAGATTAATGGTAACTTCATGCACTTTGTTGTCTGGGGCATTGACACCTTTGAAGTAAACTGACTCCTTTTCAATTTTGATATTCGGATCTTTTGACTCGATGCTAAAAGTGAGGAAGACGTCTTCCTTGCGCTGGGCCCATAGAACGGGTGGAGGCACTGCGCTTTCGTTGGACATGATCTTTCTAGTACTGGAAGTTATCGTATAGGTAGACAAATTGTTTCACTTCAAACTGCTTCTAGTAGAATTGATTCACAATTGCAAGCAAATGAGACTCACGAATATTCTCGCACACCGCCGCTGCTCGCCGAAAAAATTTCATTTATGGAAATTCATAGACAATAAACGAGGTAGACGGGAATAAATCAATAAAGTCTAACCACTTCCTGTTGCCATATGGAAATAACTTGGAAATACATTGTCTTTGTCAATCCTTGCCTACGATCAAGGAACTTATTTTTGATTTGTTCGCGTTTGTTCGAGATCTCAGCAGTGAGCTCAGACTAAGGAAGACTTGGCATAAAACATCTATACAAACAGTTATAGAAGTGTGATGTATTTCGACAGCAGAGTTACTGACATATCGGCATCTCTTTTTGACTAAAGACGATAATCATGAGTAAAAAAAGACAACAGCAGTTTGATCACGACTGAAAATGGCAACATTGTCTTGGTGACGTCACAAAATACCTCTTTGCGGCCGGTCGCCATGTTTTGCCTCCGTAAACAACAAGTACATCAGTTGTCATCCGGACTTGTTTTTATTCGAAAATGAAGGAAATTTAGAGTTAATAGGCGATAATTATGCTTTTTTATAGTGTGCAAACTCGGAGAACAATGTATTATATAAGTGTATGTGCAGAGTGTTTGGCTGTCGCATGAAAATCAACAAAAAACATCAAAATATAACGTTGCATGGGAAAGGTACCGAAATCATTCAAAATTTCTTACATTTTCTATTATTTTCAAACATTTTGCTGTTTGTGGGAAAGTTTATAAAGATCCGCTTGCTTTTCTTTATTCATTTAATGTTTTACTATGAATATTATGTGATTTTAGGAGAAAATTATTAGTAAATAGAGTTAGGGTTCGGTATTTTCAAAACATCGATTATCGATAACGAATTATTTCATCGACGCAGTACCAATAACACAAAAATAAAAGTAAATCCTTTACAGCAGCGTCAGCAACTTTGAACCAAGCTAACCAAGATTCAAAGGTGTAGTGCCAGGGACAGAATTTTTGGTTGGGGTGGAGTTTACGGGACGCAGGACTTAGAAAATTTTCGACGAATTTTTTTATGTATATAACATGTATTTTTTTTATGGCTACGTAAAGAGGGTCACTAGGGGTGCAACTTTGGTTCAGGTGATCCACCCCAAAGTTCAATGACCTCGGCGCTAGAGGTCAAAGTATGTCGTTCAGTTTCAAGGCGAAAAAGACTTAGAAAAATTTCGAAAGATGTTTTTAAGCATATTATAACAAATGTTTTTTCTTGTGGCATCGTTAGGAGGGTCACTAGGGGTGCAACTTTGGTTCAGCGGTTTGACCCCAAAGTTCAATGACCTCGGTGCTAGAGGTCAAAGTGTGTCGTTAATATGGATGCAGAAACAATATAAAAACTTTACAGAGCATTCCGGGAAGTGTTGATTAGATTCAATTTGAGTGGCGGATCCGACACAGAGTTCCCCGACTCCACGTGGTCTTGTGCGTGGAGCCCCTAGAGTGTATATAATAAGCCGGAGGCGCGAAGGGAGTGCAGCCTCCGCCAGCCGTAACAAGGGACAGGCACAGTGTGCCTGTCCCTTGTTACGCAATGGCGGAGAGGCTGCACTTCCCGCAGCGCAGGAGCTATCGCGATCGCGATGCAATAAAAAAAAACATGAAGAAATACCCCGACACATAGAATTCCAAAAATACAAAAAGGTCTAACTTTGTATTTGAAACTGATTTATTTAACTTACCTGTATAGACTCCAGCTTAAACTAACGTTTTTACAATAAAGGTCAGTGACCTTGTGTTCGAAAATGATTGATTTAACTTTCCGGCGTCGACTCCAGCAAAAACCAACGTTTTTACAAAAAAGGTCAGTTTTTGATGGAATGGGCTTGATAGGTCAGTGATTGTCTAAAGCCCCCAGTACACAATGGCCCATGCGTGCCCACTACAGGCCATCGCCATTGTGTACAGGGGGTAATGGTATATGATGGCGGACAGTTGTCCATCGTGGCGCGCAATCGGAGAGTTGTCGGTTTTTTGGGCACACTTCAAAGGAATCGTGGCGTAGCGTGGCCTGTGGTGTTTACACAATCGGGCATTGTTTAGTTCGTCACCGGCCGCTGACCGGGATAGTTGATACCATCGCCTTTTTCGCCATTTCCTTTTAACAACTTTGTGACGGTACACACTTCTGTAATACTTGTAAACAGTATACAAATAAATAGCCGCAGCCGTAATTACTTCGACGTCCATCGCAAGTGGTTTGCCAGGCAGCAATGAGCCATACGCCATTGTGTGAACACCAAGTGATCGTGGCCTACAATTGTGCATTGCAAAGCGTGGCCCATCACAGGCCATTGTGTACTGGGGGCATAAGACTCTTCCACACACGCCATCAAGGTACAAGCTGCAGAAACTGGCAGTCCACACGAAACTTACCTTGGGCCGAGCGCGGCAACCTAAATAATTGTCTTATATGAACATATTAGTATTAGTACTGAATATAGAGGATATTCATTGAATTGAGTGCCAGCCAAAGCTTGGGGAAGTTGCAGTGTTAATATTAACTGAATTGAGCTGTACTGTACGTAGTAAATAGCGTTTTTTATTGAACTTGATGAAATCTATTGTAGTATCCCGTTTTTAGACGATAGGACGGAGGGTAATATAATGCTAATGACCCGTTACGGCCGTTACGGATCACGTAGGTATAGAAACCTAAATAAAACTGAACAGAGCTTAAAGATAGGTACTTATTCTTCTACTTACTAATATTCGAAAATTTAGAATTCAACTCCGTGCAACTCAATTACTTACTAATCGATATTCAATGTTAAAATACGCGCAACTCTACGGCAGGCCGCCATCTTTGTGCCAGACTAACTTTAGGTATGCACGTAGGTATTTCAGGTCTATTTATATTCCTTCGTCTGAGGCAGTGAGTGACATCATCAGTGACATTCATTCTGTAGGACAATGGACGAACGAAATCACTCAAAGTAAGAAAAGGATATAGGTCTATCGGCTAAATTGACGGCGGCGGGCGGGCACATGGCGCGGGGCGGGCCTGTTCAAAAAACAACAGGTTCTACAAAATTGTATTAATAAAACGATTTTTTACCCCTGCCTGTGCCTTAAACCTATAGTATTTTTTTTTACCGCTTGTATGATATCTACAGACAGGGACGGAAAGGTTGTACTATGCCATCGAAAGTTAGCGTTTGTGTAACAATTTATTCGATTGCGATCTCTCTTTTAAATTTTTTTAAAACAAAATTGTAACTTATTTCATAATAGTCGTGTTTTTTAACGTAAATTCTTACCTTTTTTGTTATTGTTTCGAAATTTCAATGGATTGACATCATTTTTCTGTTATAAATTCAGAAAACAATAAGCATAAAATTACGTGAAATATTTTGTGAAGTGATTGAATGCAAGCAAGAGTGCGAGCAAAAGACAAACTGTATAGAAATGAAAAAAAAAAAAAAACTATTTTTTATTGATGATGACATTCAAAAAATCTTTGTGATCCGTCGGACAGAGTTTAGAAGAATTACTTATGTAGTCCTTTCCGTGGCACATGTATAGTATATCGCTGTTCTAGATACTCAAAGATATCGCTATTCAATAAGTAACATACATAAATATATTAACAATTTCAATAAATAATGCTTTGCAGTTTGCTGCACACTTAACTCAAAAAAAGTGAGTTATAGTAAGATATAAATAAGATCTAAATATTTTTTCTCCTAATGTTACTATTACCTTCTCTTTGAGTTACCCGTAAGTTATATCAAAAAATTTACAACAGTAACACACAATATTTCTTTATTCTATTCTCTGTTTGATAGTGTAAAACTTCATTGCTTGGCAGAATAACATTGGTACATTTGCCTTCTTCTTTGGGTAATTTTTACGAGACAAAAATTGACATTTCGCTCGCTTTGATTGAGATTTACATTTACATTTCATTGATTTATTTTTGTGAATTGAAAAATGGCTAAATTTCCAGGAAAAGTATACATAGGGTATGAAGAAGAGATTATAACCGAAAAGAATTTATCCCTAGTGAACTACACTGTAAATAAAATCGGCGGCCTCCCAGTTAGTAACTACCTATTGTTAATATATTTTTTTACTGAACCACGCTTACGTTATTAATTATTTAATTTCCCCGTTTAGAACTGGCCCCATAATGAGAATATACAAGCACCTTCCAGATGTCCCCTTTGCGGGTTGCACAGACTTTTGGTCGTTCAGTGCTACGCGCCTCTCGAAATCTCACAGTATCATCGTACTCTTTATGTCTTCGCGTGTATTAACCCTAATTGTTGGAATCAGTCAGAAAGGTACTATTTTATGTATTCACTATAAATATATTCCATAAAATCTCATATAGCAATAATCAAAATACTTTGTTCCAGCTGGCTCTGCATTAGAAGTCAATCTGTAGATCAATCGGGAAAAGAAGCAGATCCTTTGGTATCAGTTCCAAGCCCTGACTCGAATATCTCTTGGTGCAATGGTGCAGATGAGTGGGATGAGAATGACAATGGTGATTCAGCAAATGGAAACATTATGTGTGTTGATAATGCACCATGCCAAAACAATGCAGTACAAAGGTATTTATAAACTATGGACAAGTTCATATCAGTTGCAGCTGGGCAGTGTATGCTTTAGTTTCCCCCAAAAATTGTTTCCCTTTCAGAAATTCTGATGATGATGAAAGCAACTCTTTTGAAATAGAATCTGTTGAACAGGCGCTCGGAAATCTACAAGTATTTGATGCTCACAATGCTAACATGTCTCCAGTGCAAGGTAAATACTGAAATTAATGTATAAATATTGCTGGACAATTCACACAGCATTATCTAGCCCCAAGCTAAGCAGAGCTTGTGTTATGGGTACTAGATTACTGATACAATTAAAGTACATAGATAGATATTTTTTTTATTATAAGTAGAATACGACCACAATATCCTGAACAATAATTGCAGATTGTGTGTGTGTTGTGCTTTATTTCCTTTAGACCTTACAGGACTCTTGGACACATCACAATGGAATCGAACACACAACTTCCTGCAACTAAAAGTATAGAGTAGGTACCTATTATTATATTTCTTTACATAGAATCACCATTGTTATTTTTTATAACAATTTGGACTTTTGGTCAAAAATAATTTTAATAGGTATTCATTATTCTGCTATTTATAATGGATATTGGATATTTAATAGATAGTCTTTTTATTCACCTATATTTATAATTATTCAGTGTTTCTCTTATAAAAATTACAGGTGCGGTGGGTGCCATAGGTGTTCCTGAGGCTGCTGCGGAATTGGAGGGTGGTGATGAACCGGGGTTGATCATCGTGGATACTCCTACATACCCGCCTGATGATATTGATCTATTACTTAACCAGGTTAATAAGGAAATTACAAATATATAATAAAATACATAACAAAAAAATTCAATAACAAACAAATAAGAATTAGTATTTCCAAGTGCCATGTGGTGCTTAGAATTTTACCACCCCTGCTCTTCCCGTGGGTGTGAAAAAAGTCGAGACACAGGGGACGGGCAGCCCCACCCTCTGAAGAATAACTCCACCGAACAAAAATCCCCCGCATTTCCAGTGTAGGGATTATGGGCAATAACACCCACAAGATAAATAATGCCATCTATGGCGCTCATTAGAGGACACCTATGTGGCATTGGATATTATATGCTGATGATTTACAATTGAAACAATTTAGCTAACTGTAGACTTTTGGAAACAATCTACAGGTAGCCCGACTGATACCTATCAATACCATTCGGAAGCTTGACCTACAGCGAAGCGATGCTGGCTGCATTGCCTCGCTGTAGGTCAATGCTGATGCGCTGCACTAGTTACTCACAAACAGGTCACATGCTTCAACAATACTCTCAGATAATTTTTAAAAACCTGGATATCCTCGGTAATACTCTGTTAAATGGTTTCCTATCGGACGAGGAATTCATAAAATGTATTATGTTACCACAGCCTGATTTAAGATATATTCGAGACAGGGCCGTAGCCAGAAATACTATTCGGGGGGGGGGGGGTCGAGCCTTAGACCCGCCCGAGACAACATGCAACATCTTTATATTATGTACGCTACTTATGCTAGTACCCGGAGTGGTTTTCAACCAAGCACTTTCCAAAAAAAATCGATATAAAAATAATAACCATGGGTAACGGCGAGCAGGCCGAGCCGCGAATTTTTTCAGATTTTTCCGATGTTTTGTAAAAAAGTAGGCAAAAGTGTGACAATAGATGTGACAGCTAGCCCCAAATATTTTAAAAACTGCGGTGGTCATTTTGGAGATTGGAGATTGGTATGCCAGCAACAAAGAAAAAAATGTGAGAAATACAAAAAATAAATAACTTCTAGTGTCATTTTCGGGTGACAAAAAAGTTAGTGGTATTAGTTAAGGGGTAGGTATAACAATTCACATTATTATGAGAGAATGGCGAGCGAAGCCAGCCGCCAATTTTTTTACATATTTACGGCAGGCTGATAAAAATGACTAAACGGCTATAGAATGATCGGCGAGCGAAGCGAGCCGCCAAATTTTTTACATATTTTCGGCAGGCTGATAAAACTGACCGAAAGGCTACAGAATGAACGGCGAGCGAAGCGAGCCGCAATTTTTTGTGCGACCTTTCGGATGATCTATAAAATAGAATCAAGAGTGACAAAAGATTATGATTAGCGAACCCTGAAAATTTTAGAGCCAAAATTATAACAGTGAGTGGAGTGACCGTCGATATTTTGTTGTGTTTGCGGCCGCTGAAAATTTTTAAGAAATTGTGGCATTTTCGCAAGGTTGTTAAAAAGCTTAGAATAATTCCGAATTAAAAAAAGAGGCGAGCGGAGCGAGCCGCGAAATTTTTTGTGACCTTTTCGGCTGTTATTAAATAGTTTAGAAAAGTATGTTATAAATAAATACATGACAGTTAACGGAGAAAGCAATTCAATTACGGAACGACAACAAAATGGGTATATTGATTTATAAAATTAAAAGTAATGTCGTGATCTGCCTGCCTAGCTGGAATCGGCCGTAAATGAATGCGATGCGTGCACCCAGCTCATTTAAAATGTAGAGACGAATTTTGTCGAAAAATAATAGCTATAAATAGCTATTCTCTCTTAAAAACACAAAAATTATTTAAAGTAAGCCGCACTTTCCACGTACGAGTACGTATCCGAGAAAATTTTACCTATTCAAGTTTGTTTTTTAACGGTGCTTCAACATTTCGGGGGGGGTTTGAACCCCCCAAACCCCCCCCCCTCCCTACGGCCATGATTCGAGACCCTTACCTACCAGACTTATCATTTAACTATGACTTAATAAATAGATTCGCTGAACAATACACACAGCATCATCTAGCCCCAAGCACAGCTTGTGTTGTGGGTACAAGATGTCTGATATACATAATACAATAAAGTGTATAACATTGATAGATATTTTTTTATTATGTCTAGAAAACGACCAGAACATCCGGAACAAATATCAGCTGATCGTACAAACATTTGTCACGGAGCTGGAATCGAACCCACAACCTCCTGCGTCGCAGGCAGGACTTCTCCCACCGCGCCACAGAGGTCGTCATTTTAAGCATATCTGAAGTGATGCATTTACCACATTAATTGCGTTTATGTAGGTACTAGGCCTTAGGTGAAGTGTCAAGGTGTTTAGCAATGTCACTCTTGAATTGATAACACTCAGGTTAATAGAGCAGTCAAAACATCCCTCTGTTTTGATTACAACACATTTTAAACCAACCAATGAAGTTGCTATCACAACCGTACTTCTTTCTCTGACGACCTCTGTGGCGCGGTGGGCGAAGGTTCGCCGACGCAAGAGATTGCGGGTTCGATTCCCGCCTTGGACAAATATTTGTACGATCTGCAGATCTGGGTTCTGCAGTTCAAGGTGTTCTGGTCGTTTTCTATGTATAGTAAAAAAAATATCTATATATTATGTAAATAATATTGTATTATGTATATCAGTCATCTAGTACTCATAACACACGCTCTGCTTAGCTTGGTGCTAGATGATGCTGTGTGGATTGACCGGCATTATTTATTTATTTATTCTCTGATTTTTCTAAAGTTTATCCTATTTTCTGTTTCAGACAGCAGAATTACCTCATGATATGAGAAGTCGGTTAGTGTGTGGTCCACTGCAATTTCAGCCTAAGTTCATTTATGTTGAAGAAGAATGGAAAAAGTCTGGGTGCGGTGATGAAAAGGTTGCTGAACTTATCAATAAATACAAAAAGGAGAATGGTAAATATGATTTCTTTGAAAAATAATAGTAGGGTCTAAAGTTATAGGGTACCTGATAAATTATACAGGGTTATAGGTAGATGATCAATAACCTCTTTGGCGACTTGGGTAGATCAAGTCTAACAACTTTTTTTCTTCCCGGGGACTGGTGATGGTGGTCACATATTATATTATTAAGGTGCCCTAATATGAGATAGTAGCTTGCTAGTTCGATTCTCGCCGCAAGACATTAAACAAATTGTCTTGCGGCTATGGTAACTTTCAACTATTTAATCGTATACAGGAAAACCTTTTTTATGTAGGATAGGGGTATTTTAATTGCATTATACAAAGCAGTGCCGTGTGGTGCCGGCATAGAATTTCACTCTTCCCGTGGGTGTCGTAAGAGGCGTCTAAGGGAGACACACTGGGGGGCGGTCAGCAGCGCCCTCTGCAGAACAACTCCACCGAACTGCGATCCCTAACCCGCGTGTACAGCGTGGGGATTATGGGCAATAACCCCCAAATAATGATGCCATCTATGGCGCTCATTAGGGGAGGTCTAGAGGTCCAGTAGTGGCTTAAAATAGGCTGATGATGAATCTAGTCTAAGTACATAGGAAAACCTTTTTTATGTAGGATAGGGGTATTTTTATTGCTCAGCTTTGTATGAAACCCTGTTATTTCAGACATAGAGGTATGTGGTGAACGTTTGGGCGGCGGCGGCGGAGAAGACGATCTATATGAAGAGGCGGCGCCTTTGCACGGAGACAAACTGTTTCATGCGTTTATCACGCGATTGAAGAAAAACCCTGGACAGATCCTTAGGTAAGATTTATGTATTTTTTTATTTATTATTATTTATGCCTATCAATGGCCGCAGCGATACTAAAGCCACCAAAAGATAATAAAAAATAGGTAAGATTTGTGTAGTTTTCCTTTCTTCCATTTGTATACTTCCTCTATCTGTTCATCTCGCAACTGCTGCGGTTTATTGACATGTATAAAATCACATTAAACTTAGATTTAGATAGGCAAAACAAATATGAGACACAAAAGTTTTTTGTAGGATATGGACATCCATATCCTAATTTTTCAAATCGGTCCAGTATCGGAACCTATTCAATTTAAACAAACAAACAACAAACATTCAAGTCTTTCCTCTTTATAATATTATATTTCTATATATAATAGTATTATCTTATAAATTATGTAATATTATTACGAATGGTATAGATATAGATAAACCGTATAGATGACATCACGACGGGACCTTTCATTTCAGATATTCCCGCTCCGAGCCGCCGATCCTCGGAGCGCCGATCCCAACCTCATCCATCAGCCGGGAGACTCCGCTCGTACCACCTTCTTGCCCCCGTTGCGGCTCCCACATCATCTGCGAACTCCAACTGGTACCAGAATTCGCAGAATCCCTAAAAGTCCTCCCTCACAACATCTCTCTATCGTATCTTCATTTTCTTTCAGTTCTTGTATTCACTTGCGCGGATAGTTGCTGGCAAGCGTCTGATTCATATGTTAAGGAGACTGTTGTGATTCAAGCAGAGGTTGTTTAAGTCTTCCATTGTTTGATTCGAATAGCGGATGGAAGCAAATGTGAACGAATATACATTAGACGTTTTGAAGCGCGCGCTTTGGTATTGCGCGTTTAGATGAATTGCGCGCTATGTAGGTTCATAAGCACGTTTGCGATGTGTACGGATGTATCGAAATCATACATGTAAAATTTGGGAGATTGCATAGGTACTAGCTTTTTAAGTGGTAGGCTTAAATTAGTTGCAATTATACTTAATTATATTCGCTCAGTCATATAGGGACCGGTGCCGCCGCCAGGCGTCAGTGTTTCACGCTTTCAATGAAGTAGCGTGTAATGTGTAATTTATCGAATAAAAAACTTGAGCAAAGTCCACGTTTTAGTTCAATAGGTGTACAAATAGCTCGTAAGGACAACATACATTTATATTTTTTTTTATTATTCTACAGCTATATTTCGCCATTTGCAGATAGGTATCTATAGAAATATACAACATATTTGTGCGTAAAAAGAGATCGCAATACCTGACTTGTTGTACGTCTTTCAATCTTCAATGTCAATTCAGTCTCGTTCATGGAATCATTTTACGTGTAGGTACATGTACTCGTATTACACGAAATTAGAAATAGGTACAGTCTAGCTGTAAAACAACATAGAGCATTTTTTGAAAACGTACCACATCTCCCGAATTTTACTTACACCAATGATTGAACAGCATAGTTTACACGCGTTATCAAAACGCGCGCTTAAAAATGCCTAATGTGTATTCGCCCTCAGCTAAGAACAGCGCATCTTTCTTGTCATTTCAGTGTTATTAGAAAGGGACAGCATAGTTTTGCGGTTTAAAGTAGTCCTTAGAATTAAGCCTCTCCTAGAAAGCGCGGCTGTTTACATTTGCAAGTGAATACAACGCAAGTTGTTCGGGCCACCGCCGCAAGCCACGTCTGTATTGGGTTTAGTTTAGAGATATCTTAGAATACGTAGTGACGCCATTTTATTCTAGTATAATGATTATGTTTCTCAAACCTTCAGTAGCTGATATCCTATCACATCTAACCATCTAATGATTGTAAAATCACTTGCTGATTTTATGATAGGACTAGCTGGGTGCCCGCGGTTTCACCCGCGTAACTCCCGATCCCGTATGATTCTCGGGATAAAAAGTAGCGCATATATTATTCCAGGTCATAAACTATCTGTGTACCAAGTTTCAACAAAATGCTTTTGGTAGTTTTTGCGTGAAAGAGTTACAACCAAGCATCCATACTTTCGCGTTTATAGTATTAGGCTGGTTTTAGAGTCACGCTGACCGTCGGCGCTGACAGGCCAATATGTATGATTACTTATGAAGCGTTTTAGAGTAACACCGACGGCTCAGCGCTGAGCACTGTCAGCGCTGGGCCATACGCGCGCGTACGCGCCACGCGTCGGCGCCGCTGAGCACGCGGCGCCGACGCGCTTCCGAACTCCGTTATCGTTACAGTGTTACATAAAACGCACGCGCCGACGGGGACAGACGAGCGCAACAATGAATCGCGATATTGATACTGAATAACAATATGGAGACAAATAATATGTGTCTGAATAATAATAATAAATGTCAAGGTACTAAATAAAAGTGTCAATTTAATTAAAATAAAACGTAAACAACTTGGTTTTTTTCTTACCTTAAACAAGTGGATGAACTTGTCTTTTTCTTCGTTGTTGTTGAAGTCTTTTCTTTTTCCATAAAAAATACACGGCAGCAATTCGAACACTCATTTGATTGTGCATGTCTGTATTCCACGACGTTCAGCACGATACTAAAACGAGTTGCCGCAGACAGCTACGCGCTGAGAGCTACGCGCGTAGGCCTCAGCGCCGACGGTCAGCGTGACTCTAAAACCAGCCTTAGTAGTAATTGCACTACTTTCGATTAGAACTCTTGCAACAATGCATAATGCTGTATTTTTCAAACTCAACACCTATTTTAGATTTTTGTGAAGTGAGTTGTTTACAAAAATTGTAGGTAGAATCTTCAGAATGGCTTGAATATGAATATAATGTTGTTTAGATTTAATTATCGTGATACTGCGATGAAAGCCATCAATAATCTTGAATATTTAATTAAGCTTAATTAACCTTTATAACTTTAAGTCTTCCAACGATCAAAAATTTCTTAAACTCCAGATTGACGGGTTAAATTATTACTCGACGTTTTCTTCTTGTCCAAAAAAGTCAGAGGGATACTTTTTAAAAGGTATTTAAGTATGAGGGATAATTATTAAAAGGTAGTTGAGTGATACTTCTTAAAAGATATTTAAGTATGAGGGATACTTAAGGGAAGTCTAATGGGATGAGAATAGATAGTTATGTTGTAAGATGGATATCGATGTCATTTCAAATGTCACCAAACATAATTCATTTGACAGGACTAAAAATGCTGTCAAATAAGTTGAGATTTCGTGACACCTGATACCACTATGGCAATAAATATGGTGGTAATTTGGAATGAATAAGGTATTTAATTATGAAACGTTATTTGAATTTGGAATTTATTTATAGACATTAAGTTGGTTTAAGTAGCCATAATAGTACTCAAAACGGTTTGCTAATTTAAAACAGTTTCTAAGCTATTTCTCACCGACTTTATGTCAATGGAAAAAGACAGACTGGGAAATAGCAAAGCAAAATTAGCACACTATACTATAATTAAGTCGTTTAATGTTTAAGTGGAATATTTAAAAAAATGAGTATTTAAGAAGCAATATGTTGTATTGATAACTCGGGGTAAGTGTACCTAGATGTGCATTATTTATCAAAAACTTCCAAATTTATACTTAAAAAGTTATTTTTAAGTTTTTATTCTATTTGTATCTAATTATATTGGTAACATGGAAATTTTCAAGTATTTACCTTTTTAAAAAGTTGTTTTCAAATTAAATCTATTTGTCTATATTGGTAGAATGAAAATGGATTGAAGTTAAAGAACTGAGCAATTGATGTAGATATTTAAAACATGTTTGAAGTCCATTAATCATTGCCATTTAAGTAGTAGGTATATAGTTTCGCTTAAGTACTAATAAATATAAAATATTTTATGTCTAGTCTATAAGATAAAGCCTGTTTTGGCGTGAAATCTTAAATACTGTTTTACATACCGACTTTATTGGGTCATCGAACAGTAACAATCTAACAAGGTAAAGGTTTCTGTTCGCTTCTTTACCCTAAAAAGATTGAAGTGAACAAAGAATCAAAGCGATCCTTTTATTTCCCAATATTACTTATGTAATTTGTATTTAGTGAGGTGTCCAAGAGTCCTGTAAAGCAAATAAAGCACTTTGATTTTATCATGTACTGTAAAATATAGTTAAAACTAAAACCATGTGAAATTCTTAAACTAACTTTCACCCATATTGAGTGTCTTTATCTCATTGGTAGTCGTCTAACTGTATAAATGGTACAAATAAACATAAAGTAAAGTAAAATAACTCATAAAAATATTACAAGTTCGGAAATTGAAAGTCAATATTAGTCTGCTAGAGATTTGAAGTAATGTAATGTAACTATAATAGGTGGTGCTTTAGGTCGAGCGTAGCGAGCAGGACGAATTTCCATAATTTAATCTTTTGGTTTAGCTAAAGAGAAGCGAGCATAAACAAAATAACACAAAAATGCTTTTTTTACATTAGAAAATTAACAAGACATTACATAAGAACAGCACAATGGGCGGCATTATCGCTTCGACGCGATCTCTTCCAGGCAACCTTTGAATGGAAAGAATTATTTGTAAGAAAGGCAGGATGATGTGGGCTGATGTAGGCTGATGATGATGATGAAGATAGGCAAGGGTGCACCAAATATAGTTTATACTAATACGTGTCTGTTTTAGCTCGTTCCGTTCCACTAGTTTTGCAGAAGTGGTTAAGCACCACCTTTAGATTTTTTGGCGTATCTTAGAGCCGTTAGGTATAGACCTTAACTTTTCTAAATTTATGTAGCTTATATATTTACCTATGTAGCTTCTACTTTGCAAAAAGGAATTAATTGAAAATGTTATCTACTAGTTCTTTTGATGATATTCGTAATTTTTTATCTCATGCTCTACTATATGCACGCTATTGTTATTTAAATTATTTTTAAGTTATTTGTCGTGTTAAAATTCGCAATAACTTGAAGTAGTGCTGTGATGTCATTATTATTAGGGATTTATTGTATTTAGATACTAAGTATCATTACCAGTTTGCCGGTCCATAAAAGTTTTAAATTCTTTAAATCAAAATAAAAATCTTATTGTACCTCTATTAGTGAATTTTGGTTTTATTCACATTCTACCATTTAGCATAGGTATACATATTATATACAGCATATATATATTAATGTTATATGACCTTAGTAAGCGTTACAAAATCGGGGACAGCTTTGTAGAAAGAGCATTCTGCCTTAAATTGTCTTTTGACCTAATAACCTTTTTAAAGATTTGCAAACTTTGCTGGTTTTGGTTAGATATGCTAAATTTAATATCATTTGCCGAATATGGGTCCGGTGATTGCCCAATCGGGCCTGTGTGGGCGAATCAAGACGTAATAGTATTTTTTCTTTGGATCCTTTGCCAGAAAACAACCAGGTTCCATAGTAGTGACATATACTTGTCAATTTAAAAAATCTAATTTATTTCGGGGGGTGATAAATCATAGATAATTATCGTTATAATGGAGGTGGGGCGACGAATTACCGAGCTCTTCTTTTTACTGGTGAGTAGATCATAGTTTTCAATCAATTTTTTTATAAGAGGTACTTAACACCTTTATCAACAAACAAAATTACGAAGTAGTATTTAATACTAAATAATTAATAATGCTGGAAAATCCACCCACACTAAGCAGCCTCAAGCTAAGCAGAGCTTGTGTTATGATTACTAGATTACTGATATAGGTACATAATACAATAATATTATATAGAAAGATTTTTTTATACATAAGAAACGACCAGAACACCCTGAACAAAAATCTACAAATCGTACAAACATTTGTACCGAAGCGGGAAACGAACCCGCAACCTCCTGCATAGCAGGCGGACCTTCGACCACCGCGCCAAAGAGTTCGTTAATTTACAATGGAAACTATTGAGCTAACTGCAGACTGTAGCAAATAAATTACTGCAGCAGCTACTTAGCAGATAGCTCAACTGTATTTTGTTTATTATGTTCGGCAGAGCAGATCAAATAATGGAGGGAATTTATTACTTATAACGATAATAAAATCCGTCCATTATTTGATTTTTGACCAATGAAACCAGTGATTGCTGCAACATTGTTAACATACCAATTCGAATAGCGACTCGACTTTTTTAATCGGTAATAGGATTACGATAATAAAATCCGTTCATTATTTGATTTTTGACCAATGAAACCAGTGATTGCTGCAACATTAGTTAACAATTCGAATAACGACTCGATTTTTAACTTTAATCGATAATGGTATTTTTATAGCTTCTTTTCTTCCAGACTTTTCTAATAGCAGTCCCGCTAGAAGCAGTCACAGTACCATTATGTCCTACAAACAAAATAGCGCCGCACCGTTATATACAAAACTGGGACTATAAAGCCCGAACTTTCGGCGCGTTCTACGATCTACTCGCACCAAATAATCAGTACCAGAACAATTTGAATGATGCACCAAGTGATCTACAAGAAACGCCTGACGATGACCCGGATGATTGTGGAGAAATAGAGGATTATGACGAGAATGATTTGAGTTCAAGTAAGTTTACCTTTTTAAATAATGCTGGAAAATCCACACAGCATCACCCAGCCCCGAGCTAAGCAGGGCTTGTGTTATGGGTACTAGATGACTGATATACATAATGAAATATATTAAATAGATAGATCGTTATTTATATAGAAACGACCTGAACACCCTGAACAAATATCAGCATATCGTACATAGATTTGTCCCTGATTGTTTGAGGCGGGAATGCAACCTGAAACCTCCTGCGTTGCAGGTGGACTAAATTTCCCAAATATATACAAAAACGTAATACAAAAATGATTTGTAATTTGAGCATATTTTCAACATGATCTGCTATTATTTGTATTAAAATTGTATCTTTCTAGGTGCCTACCAAATTTGTTTTCAAAATACTTTACTGAAGTGAAATTATAGGTACGTTTTCTTATTATTTGTGAAGGTAGGTAAGTATTTTCAAAAAAGATTATGGCAGGAACTTAAACACTATTCTAATACAAATAATAGCAGATCATGGTGAAAATATGCTCAAATTACAAATCATTTTGGTATAACGTTTGTATGGGAAATTCACCCGTCGCCGGAGCGTTAAGTTACTCTTGTAACCTAAAAGATCATACCTATATAATCTACATAATTCAGTTATGGTTGGGTATCTGTTTGCATATCAAAGAGTAAGTGTAGCTTTTTGTACAGTAACACCACAAATGCAGCGCAGACAAGGAAGTGAGAAACTATTCGGGTGGTTCCGACCGCCGAACTACCCCGTTCGGCCGCCTTCGGCTTTCCCCCCTCCAAGGCCAGAGAGACCTCCTTATAGGCCTGAGAGACCACCTGTAAGGCCTGAGAGACCTCCGCAAAGGCCAGAGAGGCCCCCGATCCCCAATTTCCCAGCAACGAGGCCACCGTATTGGTCTGGTGGATTCTTCGGATCGAATGACTACAGGCCACCGATCTACCAAAATCCGACAGGTAATGAAATTCAATTTAGTTCTTGATAAATAAATTAAAATTGTCTTTACTCAGACAACTATTTTTAAAATATTTAGGGTATTTATTACAAAACAAGGATTTTGTCCATTGATGTACCCAACATACCTACTCCTTATACATTCAGTGGTCAATCGAATTTGGCGGATACCGCATCACTACAAAGTATAAAATAAAGTCGCTTCCCGCTGGCTGTCTGTCTATCCCAATTTAGGCTTAGATCTTTAAAACTACGCAACGGATTTTGATGCAGTTTTTGTATAAGAATATAGTGATTTAATAGGATGGTTTATATGTATAACATGCATTAGTATCAGCATTGCACCTGTGCAAAACCAGGGCGGGTCGCTAGTTCAGGACAAGACACGAATACCTACGGCATAATGGTTTCAATTGTATTGAAATCATTTCACTTGTTTTTTCCGCCTATTTAAGGATACACTACGGCTTATGATTTATTAAATTAATAGGCAGGATAAACAGATAGATGCCTAAACAATACACAATTGGCAAATTTACCGTCCTGAACTTCATTTATTAATTGAGTAAAAAGAATTTAGGAGTGTAGAAGATAGAATACCCGCTAGATTTTTATAAATAAAATAAAATTTTAAATTACTTACTAAATAATTTAAAATTTATATAACATAATATATAATAATTTATTGAACTTTTTCAGATAATATCAAACCTATCTACGAGAATTCCGAACACTCGCAACAACCTTACCAGCCCAATGTGGTCGGTGGACCCTCTGGTCATATCATCGGCGCGTCCCCAGCTATACCCAGCATGGATAGCTACCATACTACCACCCGTAAACCTTTCACCCCAAACACCACCCCACGATATGACCCAAACCGTACCCCAAGATATGACCCCAACCGTACCCCTAGATATGACCCAGTACGAACCACCAGGCCATATCCTACGCGAATGCCATTCCCATCAACTCCGCCCAGTTACCCCTCTAGAGGACAAAGGCCAAGAAACTTGAATAGCAGTGGTATTCTAGGATCATTCGTAGATCTGTTGTTCAAATAAATTATTATTCAAAAATTTTTTGTCGTTATTATTCCGCAGTTAACACTGTTAACCTTTCAACGCCGATAATTACATACTATCTAACATGTTTCACCTTCTATTGTTCGTGTCGTATCACGAAAATACCAATGCAACCTTTGAATCCATGCCATTTTGTCATGATCCTTACGTAAGTGAAGAGGCAGAACCAAACCACTAAGTTTGATGGCAGACAGCGCAATGCGCAAATTATTGCTCCGCTGATGAAAACGTAGCGAACACGACGAAATTAAACCGATCCGCCCATTTCATCAGTATTTTTCCTCATATAACTATTTCCTTAATTAGAGGAATGTGGAACATGTTACTTCAGTGTCGTTTTCCAGTGCTATTCGAAGGCAGCTTTGCCTAACGGGTTAAAATTAAATGTTTGTGAAGTGTTAAAATGAAAGTTTTAATTTGTTTAATAACTGTGTGCATATTTGCGGAAGCAGTGAATTATACTGATTTCTTTGAGTGTGGAAAGGAGTACGCACCATGTCACATTATTCGATATCCTAAAGGCAAGTAATCAAAATAAAATTAATAAATGCTGAATATTTAATTCATATGGCATCATTTAGTCCTAAAGTAAGCAGAGCTTGTGCTAGGGGTACTAAATAACTGATATACTAAAATCTATACTAATATTACCTATATAGAGGAAAGATTTGATTGTATTGAATAGGCTCCAAAACTACTGGACCGAGTTGACAAACTCTTTCACCATTAGAATCTTGAATCCTTCATTATCTCTGATGAACATGCTATAGAATATTTACAAAAAGTTAGGGATCCGTATGATAAAATTCAATAACGTAATATATTAATACCCGCGCGAAGCCGTGGCGGCCCGCTAGTATAAAATTATACAATATAGATAAAAAACCTTCGAACACCAAAATAAATATTTATATTTCTAAAAATTACACGACTGAATTTGTCGCGAGAAAATCCAAAATACAAAACAATTGTTAAGGTCAGAACCATTGTCAAATTTAAAAGTAATTGTTGGTAAAATTTACATACAATTGCAACAACACTTCACACAATGTTACATTCGTAAAAAAATCTTAAGATTCTTATCAAGATGTAATCCGTAGTTAGCTAAACCTGGGCAGGGTGATCTAAGGGAAGACGTTGCCCTACCCAGCCGTGGATTGTCATTTGTCTGCTTAGGTAGGTTTGTTTTTTGTTTGTTTATGTTTTCATCAGTACAATTAGGGAAAAAATTAAAGAAAACTTTATTAATAACATTAGGCCCATAATTTTGAAATAGGTTCTCCCTTGCGGCACGCCTTTTACAGGGATGAAGAGTACCTATAGAATAGAATCCTATCTTTTTCGTAGAGTTAACAAACGTCTAAAGGTTAGCATTTGACGATGCGTTAGTATTCACGACATCTGTGCCGCGGTGGGCGTAGGTCCATCTGCGACGCAAGAGGTTGCGGGTTCGATTCCCACCTCGGGACAAATTTTTGTACGATCGGCAGATATATGTTCAGGGTATTCTAGTCATTCTTTTTTTTTATAATAAAAAAATATCTAACTATTTAATATATTGTACTATGTCATTCATCTCGTACCCATCCCAAGCTCTGCTTAGTTTGGGGCTAGTGATGATGTGTAGACTATCCAGCATTATTATTATTATTTATTTATAACATTAGTACCTATGATTAATTCAAGGTATTCGTAACTCCCAAATCCTAAATATCTTACAGGGCACAACCCATACAAAGCAGCAATACGTAAAAACCCACTGATGCGCCAAAGAGGGCACGGCTACCTCAACATCCGCCCCGGAGTTCATCTGTTCTACCAGCTCTATTACGCCAATGGAATCAAAGATGGCGCTTTCAACAAGCCGCTACTTATTTGGATTCAGGGCGGGCCGGGGTTTGCCGCTAGCGGGTTGGCGAACTTCGCTGAAATAGGCCCTTTGGATATGGACTTCAAACCACGCAATCATACTTGGGTAAGAACTTGTTTTGTATTAGTAAATATGCTGACTAAAGAGAGTTTAATAACGGTTTTTGTGTAATAAAATAACATACATAGTGCACGATTCAAACCTAATTCCAATTTAGTCTAACAAACAAACATGTAAATAGGTAGGTTGGTACAGTGCTTATAGTTAGGTACCTATTATGGTTAACATTAGAAGGTATATTTTGTATAAAATTTGAATAGATAACATTAGTGGTAGGTTTTGATTAAAATTTAAGTACCTAATGAAAAGAAAATAACACGATTAACCTGCTGCTAGGTGTTTACAAGTTCAGCCATATTTTTCCCAGGCAGAACTTAGCAGTTCCCGAAAATAGTTTAAGCTAATTCTTTATTGCACACATTATTAATATCCTAATAATATTATAATAGCGAAACTTTGTAAGTATGGATGGATGACGCAAAAACTACTAAACGGATTTTGATAAAACTTGGTACATATAGTTTATGACCTGGAATAACATATGGGCCACTTTTTATTCCGAAAATCCCACGGGATCTGGAGTTACGCGATCACCAAGCCAGTCATACATATGTAGAGTAAAAACAATTCTGGACATGTACACCGGCAAACTTGACCCTAAAAGTTTTTTTACAGCAAACCTACTGGTAAAGTTTATTAAAGTTGTATTCGCATTTCAGGTTAAAGGAAGGAATGTGCTGCTAATAGACCACCCTGTAGGAACCGGTTTCAGTTATGCCGACAATGATACGCTGTTGGTGACCACTGACAGAGATATGGGTATGTTAGTTAGCGGTACAACGTGATATGGAAGGGATGAGATTTTTTTTAAAACGACGACGACATCTGTGCGCTATTGGCCCGACGGAGGAGGTTGCGGTTCGATTCCCGCCTTAGGACAAGTGTTTGTTATTAAAAAGTTATGTAATCATCATAACTGAACGAAGTGAGAATTCGGAGAGGCTTTTGGCTAAAATAAATTATATAAGGATAAAAAAAGCTGAAACCTAACAAAAAAGCCTAAGTTCTACAAAAATGGTAGTATTTTTGTAATTCACAAATCAAAAGCTTCAACCTAGTTCCAATTTTATTTGGCAAATCGTGCATGTCTTAAAAACTTGGGCCATAACAGTTTGACTTTAAAAGGTTTAGTTATGTCACGCGATAATTACAGCAACCTACAGCTTTAAAATAGCAACACGCGGCGAAGTTTCACTAAATATTATCATTTGATTTAGATTTCATGGTCATATTTATTATTTAATAAATATAATATACCCACAGAAATTAAAATAAAATAACTAAAAAAAATATCGCAACAATTTATTTATTTTAATAATACGTTTTGATATTTTTTTAAGATGCACATCGATCATCGTGTGCGTGACTGCCTACCAAACCACTACAAGTTATAATTATGTATTTAGTAATAAGAGAATCCTAGTGTCTAGATAACCTTTATTTTAGGATTTAAGACACAAGAAGGTAAAAATCTAATCTTTTGATTAAGTAAATAAAGAAAAAAAAACATTTTGTTTCAGCAATAGACCTTTCGAAAGCTATAAAGATGTTTTTAAGAAGAAGATCAGAGTTCCGAAGAACACCGACCTACATAATAGGGCAAAGTTACGGCGGTAAAATTACACCAAGATTAGCGCTTTATCTTTACACGGTATGTAAATTTAATACCCTTTATTAACAAGCATTATTACAATTAAATAAACAAATCAGAACTACTATTTAACGGCTGACTGCACCGAATCTAGGTTTAAAGAACTTTATTCTCATACAAACACAATGGTTCACTTAAAATGAGATACAATTTGAAGCATTAATCTAGGTTTAATAACAATATAAATTACCTCTGGTACCTAAACTTTAATTATAACTAAATGTTATTAAGAATCTCATCAAACAATCTCACTCACACCTCGTTAAGGGATGAAAAGCTGTCTTCCAATACCAACTAGTTCATAGTTAACACGCTTTAATTCATAGAGAACTCACGAATAATTTACTTTTCTATCCATAAATTACTAAATCAAAATCGGTTCATCGTTCTGGGATGTAGTTACCTACTCTGGTAAGATTCAAAAGTGAACTTATATCGATAATACGTCGAGAGTCAAACAATAAATTCGGAATAATTATAAAAATAAAAGCGTTGTATGTGGTATAAATTAGCTCTTAGCCTCTAGACTAGACAGACGGACCAACTTTCAACTGCAATCCAACCGCAAATTACAGTTTGAATACAGTTGACACGATTGCTTGAACTGCAATCGGACTGCGCGTTTGGTTTGCAGCTCTATTGCAGTCGTGTCAACTGCATTCAAACTGCAATTTGCGGTTGGATTGCAGTTGAAATGCGGTCCGTCTGTCTAGAGCTTAATAGGTCCCAGATTCATCACCATCATCACCAGCCTATAATAGTCCACTGCTGGACATAGGCCTCCCCTAATGCGCGCCATAGATGGCATCATTATTTGGGGGTTATTGCCCATAATCCCCACGCTGGGCATGCGTGTTGGGGATCGCAGTTCGGTGTAGTTGCTCTGCAGAAGGCGCTGCTGCCCGCCCCCCGCTGTGTTTCCCTTAGTCGCCTCTTACGACACCCACGGGAAGAGTTGGGGTGGTGAAATTCTATGCCGGCACCACACGGCAGGTCCCAGATTAAGAAAGCCTTAAGTTTAAATTTCATGGTCTACGACAAAGTATATATCTCCCGCCACGTCCATGTAGAGCCATGATGAGTGCGATAAAATATGTTTGTTTTACAGGCAATTCAAAACAATAAATTGGAAATGAATTTCAAAGGCATAGCGATCGGCGGTGGATGGGTAAACCCAAAAGAAAGCATATTGACGCAACCAGACTGTTTGTATCACAAGGTGAGCTATCTATTACATGCAGAATAACTATAAATTAAATTATCTATTAATTAAACCTATTACAAGCTTATCAATCAGCTACATCTATCATATTATTATAAAGAGGAAAGATTTGATTGTTTGTTTGTTAGAATTAAATAGGCTTCGAAACTACTTGACAGATTTGAAAAATAGTTTTACTATTAGAATCCTAAATTTTCTCTGATGAATATAGGCTATAGGTAGAACATTTTCACAAAAAGTTAGATGTCCATATAAAAATTACGATAATGCGTAAAAATATATTATATTTTTTTCTTAAATACCCGTACGAAGCTATTCTGTCTATAAATGAATGGATCTAAAATCAGAGCATAAATTTGTTTCAGGGTTTGATTGACCGAGACCTTTACATGAACGTTAAAAGGATTGCGTTGAAATTGGCTCGAGCACTCGACCAGAAATCCCAAGTTACGGCAACGATACTGGACGATCTACTATTCCAAACCATAAACAAAGATCGACCCATAAACTTCAACAGCGCGTTTGCAGAGAATCCATACGGAGCCTTAGATCTTCTGAATATAAAGATTAATTTATACGTTAAACCGACTTTGAGGAATGTCAACCAGAGTATTTATTGGCGATATCTTTCTTTGAAGCCTTATCAGAACTTGAAGTCGAATTTTTTGTATCCATCTTATTCGTTCTGTAAGTATATCTTAAGGCTCCGGCGGCGGATGATTAGATAAATACAATTTAAATACAAATGATAGCAGATCATGGTAAAAATATGCTCATATTACAAATCATTTTGGTATTACGTTTGTATATATCTGGGAAATTCATCCGTATCGCCGGAGCCTAGGTAAATTTTAGGGTCTTTTTAATTTCAAAAATTATGAAACCTAAATTAATTTAAAAACTGTATTGAGATGTACAAACAGATATCTTTCAATTGACACCCAGTCGGTGGGGTAGCAGCGCGCCCTTTTGGAAATTATTACCCTTTTTTGTAAAAATTTTAAAAAGTACTTACACTTCTACTTACACACTTCTCAATATTTTTCCTGTAAAATATAAATTTATTCAAAGCGAGACTAACAGGGAATCGTTACCGATCTCGCTTTTAAAATTGTGATATATTGTATACTTAATAAAATGAACATAAACGTACATAATCTACTTGTTATGGAGTATTTTCATAGAAAAATCATTACATACGATTTTCTTAATTTAATTCGGTTTGCATTTGTTTTGCAGTGGAAAAGCTTTTGGATTATTCTGATTTGAAAATAGTTGTCTATAACGGAAATTTGGACATAATCACACCAGTGGCAGGTAAATAATACAAACTTCAATATTTCTGAATATTTTCAATGCTGTTAGAATTCTTGGCACTCTGGATTTTCAGGAAAAAGATATACGTGTATATATATATAAATAAAAATAAATAAATAATGCTGGACAATTCACACAGCCTTATCTAGCCCCCAAGCTGAGCAGAGCTTGTGTTATGGGTGCTAGATAGAATATACGAGTACATAGATATTTTTTATTATACATAGAAAACGACCAAAGCCCCTGAACAATATATGTTCCGAGGCGGGAGTCGAACCCGCAACCTCATGTGTCGCAGGCGGAGCTTCGCCAGCCGCGCCAGAGGTTGTCGATATGTAGGTACTTTTTGTATTCTATTATGTAGTGTACTTTTCTTACATACTTCTTTAATCATAGGTGCATCAAATTGGGTACACAAGTTACGATGGCACGGCGCTGCCAACTTCGCAACTGCCAAGAGACGTGATATACATGGGAAACGGAACGGGTTCTATAAGGAATGGGAGCGGTTAAGCTTCTGGAGCGTATTTGGAGCTGGTCATTGGGTAAGTTGATAAATAAGGTTATATTAATTCAATAATGCTGGACAATTAAATCGTTCAAAGGAAATTGTGTTGTGGTAGTAGATAACTGATACGCATACATAAACGTTATACCACATTGTATAATATATTATTACTTCTATTGTAAATAACTAGTTCTTAATTATTGTTGTTACTTAAAAATAATTTTCCTTGGTACTAAAGATTATTATATAGATTATTATATAAATAGGTAATTACTACACACAGAAAACACAGGACACCACAGGGTATTTCTATGTGATTTTTATTTGTACCGACAAATATCTGTAAATCGTACGAACATTGGTCCTAAGGCGGGAATAGAAATCTTATTATATAGTATGTAGTTATGGTTAATATGGTATCCTAAGAGTAGTGGTTAGCAAATCTCATTTTATGGAGAGAAGGTTTGCAAACATACCTGACTCATATCTGCATCCACCTCCAAAATGGCTGAACCGTTAGATAAAAGAAGAAAAAGAAAATATTTTTAATTAACCCTAATGAAACTAACTAAACACACCTTTAAAACTATAGTTTTTTTTTTTGCGTGTTTTGTAAGCCTAAGGAAATAAGTTAGTGAAGTCTGAAATCTATATATTTTATCACAAGTGTTATTTTAGCCTACACCATATTTTATAATAATTTATTATATGATGAAATTTGGGCCGTGTGATGCCGGCATAGAATTTCACCACCCCAACTCTTCCCGTGGGTGTCGTAAGAGGCGACTAAGGGAATCACACCGGGGGGCGGGCAGCAGCGCCCTCTGCGGAACAACTCCACCGAACTGCGATCCCCAACCCGCATGCCCAGCGTGGGGATTATGGGCAATAACCTCCAAATGATAAAGCCATCTATGGCGCTCATTAGGCCTATGTCCAGCAGTGCACTATAATATTATAGGCTGGTGATGTTGATGATGATGATGTTGATATGAAAATTGACTTGTCTTAGTGCTTATTTTATAAGCTTAAAGAAAATTTCTCTGAGCCATGTTTCAAGAAAATTGGTGCTGCAGTTAATTTATGATGGTTTAAAATATTTTCGTCGTGGTCTAAGAGATCTAGTAAAATAAGCTTTTTTCAGTCAAACTATTTTACATTTCAGGTACCAGAAGATAACCCAGAAGCAATGGAGCACATTCTTAAGCATTTAACAGCAGAGGATCTAGATTTCAAAAGTATTTTTATACCGCCAGAATGGTAAAGCAGTTATAGATGATTATACATTATATGATGGTATTGAATTTACTGCAAATGTTATTTATTTTATTTAGATAAGATAGTAACGAATAAATATTTACGCGATCTGTACACGTTATTGTAAGTGCTATTTTAACGGGTATTTATAGCGTTTATTTATAAATTGTTTCCGACGAATTAACAGGTTTACAGACTGTCGTGGTCACGAGATGACTACCAATATCCTGTGAAAACGACAGGGAATAAACGCGGTAAATAAACTTAAAATATTTGTAATAATAAGTAATGTATACATTGTGCGTAAAAAGAAAGAATTTTTGGATGATTGATGCAGGAAACCGCGTGTTAATTTTTAAAGATGGAGATTTTTTATGGCTATAGTAAAACAAAACTCAAAATCATTAGAATAAAGTAGAATATGTTTTGCCAAGTAGGTATTTGAAAGGTAATAATATAAAATAAAATATACTTATATTACTTCATGATTGTTTTATATCGTCATTTTATTAATACACAAATAAAAACATATATTTACATAGATCAATAATTTCTGATAACAATAATAATATTTGATTTTACATTTACACACTTCACACAATTTCATCTAAGCACCTCTAAATAGGTTATGAATTGCACTATGAATTATAAAATAGCATATTTTGAATTGAAACTAGGTACAATTTTTTTAATAAGTTAATTTTGCTTTTTAGTTATGGTCATAATTCATTACATCGATTTATTCACTTCAATCTTAAAGCTGTTGATTTGTTCTATTATTAGTTTATTATAATTTTTAGGATTATTCTATTCACTCAAAATGTGGTATTTTTACATGTGACATGTCGGAATGTAGCGATAAAATGCGTCGCCTGGATCCTTTTGGGCCACAAACAATATGCAGAATTATTATATTGAGATTGATAGTGAATTGTATAGTTTTTTGACAAATACGTTCAAAGCCGTACTCTAAACACATGGCATATGAGCCAAGTTGGATTTTCATATCATATACATACTAGGTCAGTCTCACTTCTGCATAGCACGCGTCGCAAACGCGTACAGGCTTGGTATTGCCAGCTAACGCCACTGTTTTCTCGCTGCATGCTGCGCAAAATATGTGGCCACACCGACGGCAGTGATGCTGGAAAACAATACAGTTACTTTTTTATTTAAAAAGACAATAGACAATTTTGAATGGACAGAAGAAAACAAACTACATTTCAGGATACGGATGAAAAGGATTGATTTGTCATCTTCTCTCAGAGTTTCATAAATTATTCTCTTTAGGTTCATATCTACGGAAACTTTACAACTTGCCCTCAACATACAAGATCTGGTATATACCGGCGTGTGTTGTATAGATATTTTTTTTATTTTTATACCTATAAATATATAATACTATAATTTATTATATAATATAATACTGTAATTATCTAATCTATAGCTGTAAGTTTTCCTGAAATTCTGGAAATAAATAAATCACCCTGGAGCAGAATTTTGCTTGCTTCACTTCATAGTGGACAAGCAAAAAGCTGCCCATGTACTATCTATGGTTATCGAAACTCTAGATACGCACTATCTAGAGTGCATTTTCCTTTGATACATTGGTTTCAACCTAGATACTTTTGTTGCAACTCCTACATATAGACAGGAAACTACAGAGCTAAGGTGCTCAAATGAAATAAAATTTATCATGAGACCGTTATCGTAAAGCGATTCATTTAGCGACAAAATCCAAATATTCGTGGAAATCCAAATTCAAAATAGCCGAAAAGGCGAGAAAGAGGCTTTCTTATTAGTATCCTCCTCGCCGCTTCCTTGGAAATAATTTAATTTAAACAAGGAGTTTAAAACATTACCTTTCTCCTTGCTATCGTGAACTCCTTGGTGCAAGAGGTACAGGCCACTGCGTCCTTATCGCTCGTCCAAGTGGGCGTATCATCCGTCGTCGTGGAAGATTTCGCCTCTCGCTCTAACAACTCTGCTAGCTGTAGCTTGTTCTCGCTCAGTGTAGCGCCGACCTCTTCTAACGTCTTCTGCGCTTCGGTGTACTGTGTCCTTAGTAAATGCTGCTCTTCTTGTAGTGAAAGGTATTTCTGAAAAAGAGACAGTTGAACTTGAAATAAAAAGTTCCATACTTTAACCCCCTTTTGTTCTTTTTTTCTTTTTGTTTTGGCAATTTTATTCCTCTTGGTGATTTGAGGAAACTTTTTCCAACTTCACGTACCTACTAGTTCACAGATCATTATTATTTATAAAAACATAAACAAAAAAGATTTGGGATTTATCAGTAAGTAGGAACATAAGTACAACTTTAACCCCCTTATAGTCTCCTAACGTGAAGCATTGCTATTTCTTAATGTCGTCTTCTATTGACACAATTCCATAAAAGTCAGAAATGACACTAAATAGACTCACGACGATAAAAAGTTTTGGGACGAGTTTTGATCCAACTCGAAAACTAATAAGGTAAAGGTTTCTTGTTCGCTTCTTTACTTTACCTTGAGATTGAAGTGAATAAAATATCAAAGTGATCACTTTACTTCCCAGTATTATAATAAGTAATTTGTATTTTGTTACGTATCGCAGTTAGTAGTCCTGTAAGATCTAAAGGAAATAAAACCCTTTGATATTTCACTTTATTTCTCAGTATAACAGTAATTTGTATTTTGTTACGTATCCAAGTTAATAGTCCTGCAAGATCTAAAGGAATTAAAGCACTTTGACTTTGCAACTGTTCTAAGTTAGCAGACCATTATCAATAAGGATGCTAGTATTTAAATAGCAGACTGCACTAGCTCTTGTAATGAATGACAATTTGCGTAACCGGACGGAAGTTCAGATAAACAACAGTGTTCCACATAACAAAAAGTCTGCTTCCATTAAATTCGCGTTATAATGACCCAGGCGGTTCCAATGTGCAATTACGTCACACGGCTTTTGTGCAGTGAACGTGACGGTCAGTGATGGATGAATTTTAGGGTCAAGGTCACGAGGCACAGATTTTGTCACACTGGTTTTTATCTCGTCGAAGTTTCGTCTCGATGCAGAATAAACATTTTGCTGACGAGAGAACTTCACAAAAATTAAGTTCTTTCGATATTTATCTGAAAACTTTATTGTTAGTACTTTTTCAATAGGCGATCGCGTTGGCGTGTGTCCAAGACAGTGTGAAAGACAGGAAAACAGGAAAATAAACGCAATACCCATTCAAATAGTACATACTTACTAATAAGGTTCTATCGATTCGGCTTTTATAAAGGAAAAAAACATCAGATTGCTTTTAAATGAAGGTAAAATTGTTAAGGTACCATGGGTTATTGCTGATAATTCTCTTTCAAAAGAGAATCGGATTGACTCCAAATTTTGAAAGGTAACCGAACCGAAGTATCATCATCATCATCAACATCACCAGCCTATAATAGTCCACTGCTGGACATAGGCCTCCCCTAATGAGCGCCATACATGGCATTATTATTTGGGGGGTTATTGCCCATAATCCCCACGCTGGGCATGCGGGTTGGGGATCGCAGTTCGGTGTAGTTGTTCTGCAGAAGGCGCTGCTGCCCGCCCCCCGCTGTGTTTCCCTTAGTCGCCTCTTACGACACCCACGGGAAGAGTTGGGGTGGTGAAATTCTATGCCGGCACCACACGGCAAACGAAGTATACATAGTTTATAAATGATCATCATCATCCCATGTTAGTCCACTGCTGGACATAGGCCCCACGTAATGAGTCTATCTAATCTAATCTAATAATCTAATGAATCCCTCGTTAAGGGATGAAACGTTGGTGTTCTTACAACATATAATAGGTTCGTAGTTAACCCGCTTACATTCATAATGAACCCACGTAATGAGTTTATGAATAGGAACAAAAATATTACTTACATGTCCTATTGTCTTCAATGATTCAACTTCTTGCGTCAACATGGAGATTTTATCACGATCCCGCACCATAGATTCCTGTAACACGATTATTGTACTGTTAAGGAACAAGAAATACGAAATATTATAGTTTCAGAGTCCAAAGCAAACTTTCTGTATCTAATTTAATTTGGATAATTAATCAACCTCGAACAGTTTCTCTTAAGCACATGTCGTTCTACGGTTATTCAGCATTATTCATTAATAATAATAGATAAATAGTGCAGGAGAATTCACACATATCATCAAGCCCATATCAGAGCTTAAGTACCTACAAGTCTACAGATCAAACAAACATTTGTTCCAAGGCGGGGAGTAAACCCCGTCGCAGGGAAGGTATCTATAGCAAATCGTTTGTCATTAAATTGATTGCAGGAATTAATTAACCCACATCCTATATATGAGACAATTTACTAGTAAAAGTACTGTACAGATCACCAGATTAACATTAACAATCATTTGTCCCGAGGCGGGAATCGAACCCGCAACCCCCATCGCAGGCTATCTGCAGAGCGTTCTTCAGAAAAAAGATTGCTAGAATTGAGCCGCCTTATAAATCAGACGATAAATTCCAACAAAAGGTACAAACTCACCTGCAAAGACGTCCTCCACTCCCGTTCTATCCTAAGATCGCCCTCTGAGGCGATCGCCCTGGTTTCAGCGGCCGCTGCTTTCTGACCCAACGAGCGCGCACTTTCCTCTAGTTCCTTCCTAGCAATCTTATCTTCCTGTAATCTGTACGAGGATACTGTAAAGCCTGGTTTATATTGGCTTATTAGAACGAAGGCTCTGGCGACACGCGATTTCCCAAATATATACAAACGTTATACCAAAATGATTAGTAATTTGAGCATATTTTCACCATGATTTCACCAACAGTCTCGCCGATTTTACTAAATTAATTACAACGTGACAATGGTATCGTCTCAGAATGGCACATTTTCGAATTTTACCTTTGAAGAACGAAACTATAGATTAATACGCGCGTGTAGGTTAGGACCATTCCATTAATATCCGTGCTTATAGCACTTTACGTAGGTAGGTAGAGTTTATTTATGCTTTTTTTTATTTGTGTATAACTTTATACTAAATGTGGCAACACGCTGTAACGATCGACACTAGATAAACCTTACATGGTTTAAGTCTCATAGAAATAAGAATAGAATAAGTTTTTGATTAATAAAGAAAATACAATACATACAATCTAAGAGTTTCTATCATCCATGGACTATCCTGCTGAGACGGTACCATTGTTATGGTGAAGTGATTCATTTAGTGGAATTCGGCCCTTATGAATAGGAATACCAGAATCCAGGTCAGGTCTTTAACTTGACTTACAGAAAAGGTATAGAAAGGGAAATTAGGGAAACTACACGATTTTTACGTAATCATGGTCGCTCGCAGACGAATTTGTGAGCTGTTAGATAAGCTTGAACACTTTTGGATATTTTACCATGAACTATGATGCAACCTGCCCAGTGTAGGAGTCTATATTGTATCTATTTATTCATTGTTGTTAATAATTAAATCTACTTATCGAGGTGCCTTCATCGCCGTAAATGGGGGATTGTGTGGGCGATGATTAGCTAGGTACCTACGTACTAAGTCATTGTATTCAATTAGTCATACATCTTACAAACACAATGATAATGGCAAACCTACACAACAAACAAAACCAACAAAAACAAAACCGTCCAATAAAATACAAATTGCGAATAAAATTCTTTATTGTAAATAGGCTTTACATAGCTACCGCCCTGAATTACAAAACTATTCGAATGAAAATATACACTTTGATAATGTTTTATTCCTATTAGCATAAAGTTTAATTTGGATACAACAAATAATGTCTAACAGCAAACACTATCGAGATCATAAACCGTAATACATGTCATTTTCTTTACAGTCTCATACTTTATTATCACTATAATTAATAACAGAAAAAGCTTAAATCCATACAAGGATGATAAAAATTAACATATTAAAACAATACATTTTGTACTTAAACTACTGATTTAACAAATTCTAGAAATCGTTAAAATAAACAACTTATCAATTGATATAACGAGAATAATTTACGATAGCAAAGCCGTAGCAACTTCAGCATACAATTCTAAGGTTTGCGCTATCACCGCGGTTCATATTCGAGCTTGATGTCAATCTAAGTTATTCTTTGTTTATTGTGACGGTTTGCCAATATCGAGCTGGTAGAAAGAGTCGCTGAAAGCGTGCGTTGCTCACACAAGACCGTGCGAATCGTGTATTTATAATCAAGCGATTACAATTGTTAGCGTTTACACTTAGCGAGAGGCTGGATCCAGCGATATTTTGATAAACAACAGATGTGGAATTACTGTTAAACCACCCACCTTTTAATGACACTAGCGGTCCGCCCCGACTTCGCAAATTGAATTTTTCATGCGGATCTCTAATTTGATATTCTATTGCCTACATTCATCAGGGAAAATTAAGGATACTTATGGTGAAAGAATTAATAAAATCCGAGCCTATTCAATTCAAACAAACAATAAAATGTTACCTCTTTATAATTAGAAAAGATTTCAAAGCCAAATTCAATCAAAGAATTTAATGTCATTCCACATCTGGTACATACAGGGTGGAATTTTGTAATGCCACCTGGAGGGAAAGTACTCTTAATACTGAAGATAGAAAATTGTACTCAAAGAAAACATTCCTTTAATTTTTAAAAGAAAGAAAACTGCATTCAAGATTTTCGAAAATTCGCTTGCCACACCCGGGAATCGAACCGACTAAAATCTGTAAAAATTACACCCTGTACTTTAATTGCATAGATCGTTAGGGCCAATAATAAGGATGAAATCTCTCTAACAAACTTAATAAATTAAATGAAAGTAAAACCATGAAATCTAAAATTATAAATTGAATGGGTCAAGTTAAGCACTTTAACTTAAAGGTCCATCTGTTTACTTGTGTCAATAAATGCTATCGTGATGGTCGGTTGGTCCAAAAATTGCATTCTGGGGATAGTGAGAGACGATTACAATTTTGTCAAAACATGCTGAGAGAAATTGACCGTAACCCTAATTATTTGAGTAACATTGTATGGTCTGACGAAATCAACTTCAGCAATAACGGCATGTACAATCGCCGCAATAACCACTATTGGTCTCGAGTGAATCCTGTTCGTGTCGATGAAACTAACAGTCAAGTAAGGTTTTCTTTCAACGTTTGGTGCGGAATTATGAGAAATATGGCTGTATAAGTCCACGTGTACGAAGGTTATTTAAACACTGTCATGTATCTTGAAATACTGGAGCTCTTAAGAAATTAGTTAAATGGTTTCCCCGAGGCAGAGCGAAACCAAATAATTCTACAGCAAGATGGTGCTCCAGCCCATAACAGCAGAACCACTACTGCCTACATTAATAACCATTTTAATACCTGGATTGGTACCAACGGCACAATCAGATGGCCTGCGAGATCACCAGATCTCACCCCTTTAGATTTTTTTTTGTGGGGATATGTAAAAAATCTAATTTACATGAAATCTTATGCGAATGTAAACGAGTTGAGAGTTGAAGTTCAGAATACGATTTATAATATTCACCACAACACGTTATTAAAAGTTCTAGAAATGAATTCGTTACAAGAATAAATTTGTGTATCCAAGAAAATGGAGCCCATTTCGAGCAACTAATTAGTTAGTTGACTTTTTATCTATACTAATATTATAAAGAGGAAAGATTTGATTGTTTGTTTGTTTGTATGTTTGTTTGTTTGTTTGTTTGTTTGTTTGTTTGAATTGAATAGGCTCCGAAACTACTGGACCGAGTTAAAAAATTCTTTCACCATTAGAATCCTTAATTTTTCGTGATGAACATAGGCTATATAATATTTTCAAAAAAGTTAGGGATCCGCATGAAAAATTCAATAATTGAACCGTGGGCTGTATATTCAACCTCTTTTTCTATTAATGGCGCGTCAGAATAGAAAAAGAGGTTGTATAGCGCACGGTGCTTGCTTTTTCTCTATGGCCAGTGTCAGTAATGGAGTGTCGAGTCAATGTCAAAAATCCCAATGCTGTAAGAAAAAGTAAGGGGTCCGTATGAAAACTGTGAAGCCCATCGTGTTAGTGTGTATATATTTCTGAAATTTTTGTTTTATACCCGTGCGAAGCCGGGGCGGGCCGCTAGTTGTAAATAATTAAAATAATTTAAGATTTCGTGGCTTTCCTTTAATTTAATTTATTAAGTTTGTTAGAAAGATTTCATCCTTATTATTGACCCTAACGATCTATGCAATAAAAGTACAGGGTGTAATTTTGACAGATTTTAGTCGGTTCGATTCCCGGGTGTGGCAAGCGAATTTTCGAAAATTTTTCTTTGAATGCAGTTTTCCTTCTTTTCAAAATTAAAGGAATGTTTTCTTTGAGTACAATTTTCTAACTACAGTATTTAGAGTACTTTCCCTCCAGGTGGCATTACAAAATTCCACCCTGTATATCAAAGGCGTAAATCTTTCAAGAAGGTTGTTAGATTCTTGACTTTTTAGTTTTTATAGAAAACAATCGAATTCACTTTTCTTCTCGCAAGTGTAAACATAACACACTATTTTAGGCACTCTTTCAATCCTTGCGTTTGAAGGCCATAGACCATAGTCGTAGTATAAAATTAGAACCTACTTTTCATCGAGCTGATGTATCGTGCTTCCCATTGACTCAGTCTTTGCTTCCAATTTGGCTATTAGCTCTGTTTTATGTTTCAAGGAACTTTCACATTCCTAAAACAATGCCAATACATAGGTAAGTGAATTAACTCTTAGGTAAAGCGAATAAATGCAAGAAAGAAGCACCGTCACCCAACATTCACGTATGAGGCTAATACAGTGAAGTGATTATTTTATAGATGCCTATTATTAATAATTTAAGAAGTTCTATTCAACTATATTATCCTCAATATTAGCAAGTACAATATATTAGTACGATGTTATTATAACATTAATAGGATGATGAATATGAATATAAATAAAACATATTATTTATTTCCTTTAAGAACGATTGAACTATATGTATATAGTGGAAACATCAAGGCATTTCATTCGCCTAATTTAGCAACAGCTTTATCTTTACTAGCGCTTTTACGAAACGGTGGTATTTCCTGAAGATTTAGTTTCTTATGCGGAGGGCCATCGTCTTTAGACTTTGCGCCCTTTTGTGCGTTTTGTGCCCTGAATTTCTCAATTTTCTCGCCTAGATTATTCTCGTTAGTTGTGGGGGACCTAAGGGCTTTGACCAGCTCGTGGTCGGGTCCTAGGAAGTGGTTATATTTCTCGAGGTTCGTTAGTATTTTGCCAATTTGTTCGGCTTTCACTTGAAGCCTCGACACCATTTCTCCTTTCTGCGTCAGCTCCAGTTCGCATTCCTTCCGTGCGACAATCGCGGCATTGTGAACAGCAATATGTTAGTATACAATACATATTCAAGAGATAATATTATTCAAATACATAAACTATAGATATAATACGTAGATAAAAAGCAAGCGGCAAAAAAACATGATGAAGTAGCTAAATAGAATAAAATAGATATTTTGATAAAAAACATGGTAGATTAAAGCGTAGCATACAAATATCTTGTAAAATTATTATTTCTCTAAAAAATAAAAAAATATTGATGTCTTTCATTTTAACTTTTATAACATTCAACAATTTTTTTTCTGTGTTCAAATAATTGAATTCAATCTACATAGAAATTTTAAAAGTACCTTAAGTTTATATGTCAGCAATTTATTTGTTATCTGCTTTATGAACGAATAATTAAATAAAAACAAAGTATGAATAGAAGATGCACAGTGGGATAAGGTAAAGATGGTGCATGGGCGTAAGACAATGAAACAAGTAAGCGCCCACTGTTTGGCCTTCAAGGATCATTGACCGCGTTGCTTTGATAACTTTAACAATCGCTTGAACTTGGATTAACATTGAGGCGATACATTGTCAGTGATCGAAACATTGCCGAAGCATAAATTATGTACTCTATTATCTTGACAAATACTATAAATGTAAGATTAACCGTAGAAACACTAGGGCATATAATTAAATAGCCATACCAGACTTCTTGAGATAGATCTAAGCGTTCAACCTAGCTAAATCTATAGAATTTCCAAAAGTTAAAATGTATATCAATAAATTAATCAACGAGTAAGCATTATCATAATCTAAGCAATGAAATCAAATAGTGTGCACCGTTAATTCTAATTAATTTCTCCGATATTACGGTTATTGCACTTTAAAATGCTATTGGTTACTCTGGTAGCGTTTATAAACGCTAGACGCTTAAATCTTGACTGTAACTGTACTTCATAATGTGATACAATACAAAAGCCATAGTCATATAGCCTAGATAAGCATATTATATAGCTTTATTAAAATGCCCAATCGGTAGACCTGTCCTAATTCTAAAAAGGTAACGTGCAAATAGTGTTATGGGTAAATAATCGTGGTAAATTAAAAGAACTATGGATGACCTCACCTGCAGTTTTTTGTACATCTCCAAGTTGATTAACTTTATATCGTCTAGTTGCCTTCTCAAGGATATTATAGTGTCTTGTTTGTCATGGATATCTTTCTCAAGCAATTTCATTGCCACCTCCATTTCTGCTTTCAATGACATCTGAAATATGTGAAAGTTTTTATTAAATTTAACAATGTTCAAATGTGCATTTAAAACGTCAATATATTTGTGTGGTTTATAAAATCATTTATGAACTTTGTTTGTTGGTCAGATATCCTTTGTAAAAAAACATTTCTGTACAATATTGTATTAGAAGTATATTAATTATCCTTGTGCGCAAAACCTCTGTTTACCTGATGGCTAGTGATGCTGATCCCATGTCTTTTGATTGTTGATTGTGTGATGAATTGTATTTTTTTTACGCATAAAAGAACTCTACTGTGAATTGTCTTTACATGTATTTATCTATTTGACTGTTTTTAGGAAACTAAAGAAATTGTTAGATGGAATACTCAACCTAACTCAGATTTAAGTAATTCTAAAGTAGTGACTTTTTAGTGTTCAATGAAAATCTACCAAAATTCGTCATTTGACACGTGGTGTTGAAGTATTCTCTCGCGTAAAGCCAGCAGAGGGACATTTATTTTTTATAAATGAAGTAGCTACTGTAATATTACAAAACACATGCAATATCGTGTTAAGTTCTCATAATAACTATTAATATTTGAGCATACAAAAAGTATAAGTACAAAAAGTAGTAGTAGTTATGTGAGAAACAACAAAAGTCGATACAGTGGTTTGTTTACAAATGTCACGTTTGTCGAACATAGCAAAACGTTATCAGATTTCGATGTACCTATCTTTCGTCACGTAGGAAATTAGAAACATTCTAATATTATGAATGGCAAACTGAAATTATGGATAGATGTAGGTCTAGAATATGTAAACATACATGCTACTATTTATCCCGGTTAAGCTAAGCTACATTAATAATAGCATGCTAAGATAAGCCACAAGTTACTACTTGTGGCGATATTTACAATTGAAATATAAAGATCTCACTAATATTACAAACGCGAAAATTTGTAAGTATGGATGGATATTTGTTACTCATTCACGCAAAAAACTACTGAATGCATTTTGATGAAACTTGGTACACAGATAGTTTACGACTTGTAATAAAATAAGGGTAGTTTTGTATCCCGGAAATCCCACGGGATCGAGAGTTACTCGGGTGAAACCGCGGGCACCTAGCTAGTATGTCATATTTGAATTTAGAAGGATAATTATAGTCCTATGTGTTTGTTTTTAATAGTGATTCATATTTTGTGGATAGTCCAGCATTGCCTATTTATTAAGTATACTAACCTCAACCATCTTAATCTGAATCGGTTTATTCCCTGTTTGTTTTATTCTATGAAGCTAAGTAAGTTTTTATATGACGCGTAATATTTTAAGAACTCGGTACAAAACATTGTATTATTCTTATTGCTTAGTTGGTCTTTGTCTTATATTTCCAAGTAGTCATTATTATGATGCTTGAAATATTAGACAGGTCTAACATGTGTAACATAATCTATACTGATAACTTAGACATCAAACCTACCTGCAAATCCAGTTCCCTTTGTAGTTCATTATTTCTCTTTCTCTCTTCATCTAACAGTTTCGCCGTCTCACTGTCCTTATCTGTCTTTGACTTATCGGACGTTGTGCTTTTCACGCTTCTTTTTTCCTGAAAGTAAATAATGACACATTTTTCATGATAAAACGTTGAGTAGTATTTTTGATAAGTACTAAAATTGATAACACGATGTCAAGTTTTCAAAGTGAAGTGCTTAGGGTATTCGTATATGTAATTAACGGGGAAACCCCAGCTGATAATTTTTTTTTTAAATATTTATTATTATCTTAGTAGGTTATTATTTATCTGAATATTCGGAAAGATAGTTTACGTATTTAGTATTTTTAAATTTCTTAATATTTTGTTATTGTTTACTATCCTGTCACACACAACTTTGGAGAGTTTTGAAAATTTAACTAATAAATATTTTCCCGAAAGCCAAAATCGACCGCAGGACATGCTACCCCTAAACGTCTCGGTTAATAAAAATATTAAAAATAATTACCATGAAATAACCAAATAAGCACTAGTGTTTACAATAGAAATAATTAAGCTAACTGCGGCCTGTTGCACAAAAACTACAGGTATCTCAACAGATTCGTATCAATACCAGTCGGAAACTTTAATAATACCAGAAAAATTAGACATCAACTTACATCTTCATCTGCTTGCAGCTCGGTTACTTTCATCCTGGTGTCTTTGTTTATATCCTGACCTGTAAAAACGCACGTGTCAAACACAAATAAACACTATAATTAGGCAAAGATATATTTAACCACATCGAACACAATGAAATAACTCACAAGATCTGAACCATAACGTTTTATTCCTATTTGATTTAGACGTTGAATTCCCCATCCCGAAAAATAGCGTGTTGTCGTATCGCATAACGGTTTGAAATACAGTTACGCGGATGCTATATAAGTTTGATAAATGCGTGCGACACCGCCGGCATTCTAATGCATACTGTCCGATAGTATATTTATTGTTTTGTGGTACTGACAAAACACTAAGCGATTAGACTGACTCATCGATGCAAGGTGTCATAGCTTAAGACAGTAAACAAAATGTGATTTCCTCGCGTAAACATGACCTCGACCAGATTTTATTGAGTGGAGATCGAAAGTGGATCGATTCCTATAAATAGCAGTTCGAAAGAAAGTATCTGTTGCGATGCAAAACGGGCAGGAAAAACTATTTCAGTCGAAGACGGAGTTAAATCAGTAAGAAACAGAAATGGATGACTGAGTAGACTGACTTAAATTATGAATAAAGGACAAAAATACTTACAACTGGAAAGCATTAAAATTAAGATTTTGAAATTTTACGGCCGTACTAAAATCGTTGTATGTAATCAAGTAGGAACACAAGATCTGCTTAAATAGGGGCTTAATGATGCTGTATGGATTATCCAGAATTATTTATTATTAGAACTATAAATAAATAATGATGGACAATCCACACATCATCACCTAGCTCCGAGCTAAGCAGAGCTTGTGTTATGGGTACTAGAGGTATAATAGATGACAGATAAACATAATACAATTTATAAAGATATTTTTTGTGACCAGAACAACCTGAACAAATATCTGCAAGTCGTTCAAACATTAGTCCGGAGGCGGGATCGCAGGCCTCCTGCGTTACTTCTTTGTTTAAAAACAAACGAAAAGGTAAGAAATTTAATTACTGTAAAACTGAAATTCAGAATTTACATGCGGCAAAACACGTTGAGAAAAATAAACTTACCCAAAGCATGTTTCAGCTGATTATTTTCCTCTACCAGTGAAATCATCGTGTTTTTGGATATAGCCAAATCCTCTTTCATCAGAGCATTAGTTGTTGTCAGACCTTCCACTTTGGCTTGCAAGTTTGCGACCGTGGCACTAAAAAATATTTAAGCATTAAATAAATAAATAATGCTGGACAATCCACACAACATCATCTAGCCCCAAGCTAAGCAGAGCTTGTGTTATGGGTACTAGATGACTGATATACATAATACAATTTTATTAAACATTACACAGGTTTGTTTGAATATTTTTGTGTTAAAGATAGTATAACTATAGAATCAAAATTATAGTTATTATGATAAATATATTAGCCCATTATAATAAGTAAAAGATGCTAAGATATGTATATTATCCAGGAACAGTTAAAATTACAGGAAAACTAATATTAAGTTCCTTCCTTATTTCTGATTAAGATCAAATCTCTGTTTAACATTTGAGAGACAAGTTCAAAGTGTACAACAGTGGTATTAATGGCCTGGAAACTAATATAACGAACATTATACCAACATAAATGATGCATATCTGAGTTCTCACGTTTCCACTGGCAATAAAGAATACTTTCTTTTAATTTCTCCATCGTGAGACTTAATAATTAGAACCTGATGTTCTAGATCTAGACTGGAAGCGCTATTCTTTTAAACTAGGGTCATTAATGAGACCCACGGCCTCAATTTCGCGGTTAAATGCAGCAATAGCCACATAATGCGCTGGTAACATTGTGGGTAGAGGGATCGTAAAGTCTACGTGATTGGATAATTTATCAATTGCTTCACGTCTGGCTGCTCTAAAGGTTCGAATCAAAGAAATGACTATTTCGTATATGACTATTAGTAATGTAATTGCATCAACTACATTATGAACTCGTATTTAGGGTAAGTAAATAATTAAGGACAACATTACACATACGAGAAATAAAAATGAGAAGGGGATGAATGGCTAATAGATTTGTAACCATTTCAAGTCAAAACATTATGTGAATGAACAGATGAGGATAAAATTTTGCATAAATGTAGATCAAGACATCTTTCACTAATATTATAAAGAGGAAAGATTTGATTGTTTGTTTGTTTGAGTTGAATAGGCTCCGAAACTACCTAAATCCTAAAAATTTAATTTTTGTTAAATATTCGTGCGAAGACGGGGCCAACCGCTAGTATATAATATGTCGAGTAATATCTTTCTACGAGTATGATAAATACACGTTATATTTTCTGAAAGACACGTCACTCACTTGAGATGCCGATTCAATTCCTCGATATAGTTCTTCTGATCCAACATAGTGTTAATATGGCGTTGCTTCGGCTCGTTGTTGGCGTTGTTGCCATTGCCGGTGAGGTCGTTGGAAGAACTGCTGCCACGGAGGTATAATGAAAAGTCGATGACGCCTTGTTGGCTGTCTAAATCTTCTTCCTACAAAACATTTTCTCATTGATTGTGCTGTCTTAAAGCAATGGTCGTGGTGGTTGTGTGTGGGGCACAGAATTAATTATGTAAGTTAAACACAACGTAGTGTAAAAATGTATATATAAAGTGAGTTATCAGGGCATTAATATTTTTGATATATTGTTCTTAGTCATTTCAAAATCACGCAAGGCCATTTACCTCTATCTACTATGGCCATTATACATCGACATAGAAGATACATAGATATTAGCCTCTAAAGATCTAGAAATAAACTAACCAGTAGTCAATAAGTCTAAGGTCGAATCTCTTATCTGAATGCGGTACCTAGGTATTAATCTAAACTTTACTAACCTTGACACATAGATTACAATCAACAACATTCAGTCCAACCAGCAGACCAGTAATAATAACCGCTTCTTCATTCAGCATAAGAGCGTGAGGTTCGAAGTATTCTTCCAGTGTATCTTCGCGATGTTCTAGAATAATCCTCATATAGTCAGCGAGGCGCTTCTGCATCAGAGCAAGTCTCAGCCAGGCGCGAGCTCTACCCATTGCGGTCCTGGGAAACAGATTTTGCTGCAATTTTGGAGGGATTTCAAGCGAGGAAAGCTACGTTGATGAAGAGGTGCGATTGAGGTGTCAGGCAATTTCGGAAAAAAACGAGCGACACCTACTATCCTACGAAGTGGTATGGCGGAACATGTCAAGTAAAAAAGACATTAAAATAATGTATTTATCACGAGTGAAAAACCCAGTCTACTAACAAGTTAGTACTTATTTAATTATTTACGAAGTTGCATTAACACTTACTTGACTGTAGGAAGATCACGAACACTAGCTGTTATGTCGGCAGCTTCAGGTGAATACTTCTCCACCATTTGCAAAATGTCCCAGAGCTCCTTTTTGGGGCCAAGGAGTCCCTGCAAACGTATAATATTGTCAACAATGACTCAGTCATAAAAGTCTCGTTACAAAGACAAAAGATCAGGTCTAAAGAAGTTACACTAGACTTCACTTAAACTGAACATGCAAATCTAATTAAATTACGTTATGTTACCATACCTACGATTGTGTCATCTGCATGTACTTCAGAAAGTTATCTAACGCACCTTTGTAGTAAATGTTAAGAAAACTACAGCTGGTAATGTTACCTACAGTTACCTTCTTAGGTTTGAGTCCATGACGCATAACATGCTCGAGTACTATGAAGAAATGATGTAACGGCAGATGATCGCTATCCAGCATGCGACCATAGCGCAGCGACTGTTCAATCAACTCCTTAACAATCAACTTGGAGATGTTCACTAAATTGCTGCGCTCAATAACAACCGGATCGCGAGCTAAAACAATAATATAACCCTTGTTTCGGTTCGCGACACAACTTACAACAACAAAGCAATGAAGTTACCCATCAAGGAATGCATAGGATCGACAGGCGAGGTGATCGCACCGTTGTTTTCCGACGGATGTATGTAAGAGTCCTGCATAGCGGCATCCATGTCGTGCAATTCCTTCAGGCAGAGCCACTCTCCGTCCACGGAGACGCGGAAATTGCACAGGTAGATGGTGTCCTGTGCCCCGGCCATGTCGACGTCCGGGTTGTCCCCCTGAGGCTGCCCCTGAAGCCCCACAGCCAAGGGTTCCACCCCGTGAATCGCGGTTAGAGAACGCATAATAAAGCAGCAAAGAAACGATCAAGCGAAAACAGAGACACGCGTCCGTTAATCGTGATCAGCCGTTTATTTTCATTTCGAATAGGTACCGAGAAATAGATGTTGAAGACGGTTTTACTAGTTGCAACCTTGTGCTTTGACTGTTGACCCGTAAAATCCCTAATATAAGGGGAAATAAAGCGGTACGTCGCAGAGAATAATTGCGAGCGCTCGGTTTTTCCACCTTTCAGATATCGATTTGCCGTGTATGCCTACAAAGCACGGCGTAGGGTAGAAAATCAATACTTGCGCGCCGCCTCCGCGTCGCTCCCTTCGTCGCCGCGGTGCTGCCATCTATGGCCCTCGCTTAACACTAAGGTAGCAAGTTTCTGACTCGAGAGTATACAACTTACGAAAGTAGAAATACTTTTTATCAGGTTTAGTAAGTATTGATGAATATCCATCAACATTCAACAATATAATTGCAATAGGGACTGGTGGACTGTGACCCCCTCTCACATAAGCAAAAATAAAAGTTTAAGTAATTTTTGCCCAGACGGGCGCCCGCTTTATCTATGTATTTTACCAGCAAAGAATGTGTGAATCCGATGGCCAAAAGAAGTAGCGTTGATTAGTGCAATGCCTGTGTCTGTAATCATCAATCAGCTGTCTGTTTGTAACTTACATGATAATAACATGCAAAACTATGTTTATGATTATGATGTAATATAGAGATAAAATCATACATGAATTAAATTAACCATAAAGCCAATTTGGCTTAATTGGACAGGGTCATATTGGAAATTCTTGCATTACTATCTATGTTTTTTAGGATACAATTCAGTGCATAAGTTGAGGGTATAGACACCAGTTGAGGGTAAGACAGCTTCAAATTTATAGGCCCAGGGACTTACTACATTAGATGGGTTGTAAAGTTCCACGATCAAATAGTATAGTATTTCTATAGTTTTGTATGAACATTTTTGTTTTAGCAATCTTTGGAAGTAGATTAACAAATTACAAAGGCCAATTAGAATTAACGGTGATGATTGATTTTACAGGTTTTAATGGACTATTTTGATGACTCCCAACATATCCTCCACACAGCCCATCAAAATTTCAAATATTTTTAAAAGACAACATGGTGGTTGTAGCTGCAGGTTAAACTTTTATGTTCTCAATACACAACTAATGCTTCTGGAATTGCTAGCTAAGTCCACAATGTATTGACCAATCGTTATTTCTTAGCTTACTTGCAGTTTCATTAAGCTAATAAAAAACTGAGTTTCCTAATAGTTTACAAGTTTAGGCCAAAAACCTACGCATGCAAAAATTTGGACCGTATTAGCATAAATAACTCGCACCAATACACAATTTATTAGAGCTAATCAGTACTTATCTATTGCAGCTTTCGTGGTTGTGTTGTCCTGGGTTATTATATTAATAGGCTCTGTTTGTAGTGCTAATCTAGTAGATAATATAGCAGAATAAATGATTGGATAGCTTTACGTACATTTTGTGGTGTAGAAGTAAGATTTATCTGGTCTTGACAACAACAGTTCCGGCCATCTGTCTTCTTTAATTGACGCTACGGATGGAGATCTATTGAACAAACTTGATTTCATAGATGAAGATGGAGTCATTGGGGACACGTCCTCCTCTTTATCTTGGGAGGCAGACATAATAAAAACATTTATTTACAATAATTTGCACTTTCAACTGAACCGCCACAGTGTAGGACACAAAAACAAACATCATCAGTCATCTATCAAAAACTTGACCGACAGAAAAACCAATGACACCACGTCACTTTTGTCTTGACATTGACATGATACTTATTTTTTCGACAGCCACAATTTTAATTTTACTTCTGGACGAACGAAATCACCCCTTGCTTCCTTTCCTTTTGCTTCCAGCCAGCCTTAACGAAAGTTCTATTCAACATTCATAGATGTCGCTTTTACCCATTTTTGCATGGGCACTAGCGACATCTATCATTAGTTTTCCCTTGTTCACGTAAGAAAATATTTTTTTTTCTCTGTACGAAGAAAAATAAAACCTAAGAATATCATGCAGCTTAATAACCCAAAGCCAAAACCCCTCTCTAGGGTGGCAGCCTCCAAAAATAGGGTACATTTATTGTCTCTGTAATTTCTATATGTATTATTAGTAGTAGCACAGAAAGAAGAGTGAGTAGTAGCCTGGATGAAAGAAAGAAAAAGAAAGAAAGAAAAACTTTTATTTTGGCTCACACAAGAAAATATAGGTTTACAAAAATATGCAGAATATAATATTGATGAACGTAAGCCTGCAGGCATTTGAGAGTCAGAGTAGAACATCTCTATAGGTACATACATTCTCCCTGCTACAAATTATTGATCCAAAAAATTTAGAGAATGAGAGAGAGTGAGATATATATTTATGAATCTAAGCATATTTTATTTATGAGTACATAGATATCTCTCTATTGTCTCTATGGTGCTCATTAGGGGAGGCCTATGTCCAGCTGTGGACTATTTTAGGCTGGTGATGTTGATCTTGATATTTGGATTTGGTGGGATCAGATTTGATGGGAGGCAATTCTCGCAATATATATATAATAACTGTCAAAATGTCGAGTGATTGCTTCGAATCAAACAAGCGTATTCTCAACACCTGCAATTCGACATTTATCGATGGGTTATTGGGATATTTTGTGATTATTGTCTGTGAATGTAACTCTCGCGTGAAACCTCAAACCCTAAGAGGAATTTATTGAATTCTTTCTGTTTGGATCAAGGAGGGTATAAGTTCCTTGGTTTTGATTCACTGTGACCCGGCCGGGGGCCCGTGTTGCTCTGTGACTGTGACCTTATGGAGTTATAAATGGGCATTATAGTTATATAATATGCTAACGTAAATAAATATGCCAAGCTATATAACTATTGGACTTATATATAAATATATATAAGTCCAATAGTCCAGTAGTTTAGGAAGAGATACGAAAATAGATTTTGGTGGCCACCAAGGGCAACTTCGTATCTCTTCCTAAACTAAATAGAATAAAACTATTACAGAGGCATTAAAAAAAAGCTTACGATAGGTATCACAAACTGGACGATGGATTTTTGAAAATTCCTTTGTTAAACAGAATAATAACATAAACTAGGTGGTGGCGCTAGTTTAGGTGCTGTATGCGCCTTATGACAAGTATAAGTACATACCATATTGGTTTTATCCTCTTTGATACATACCTTATTTGATTTGATATCTGATTCCAAAGAGAATAAAACCACTAATGGGGTCTCATTCCATATAAAAGTTTTTGCGGTACAAAATAATTTCAATAGATGGCGTTAGCTATTGACTTTGCTATTGAGGTTTATGTGAACTAACAAAACAATACAGAATTTAATCATAAAAAAATATTTTATCTGTGCCACTACGTTAATTTTCTAGTTGTGTGAAAAATTCTGGAAACCACGAATAATGAACTTTCAATCCTCTCCAGGATTGCCACCATTGAGAGTTTTATTGATTAATTCACTTTCTCCGGCTGGTAATTTAGTCGTTCCAAAAATATTAGCAGGGTCAATTTTCGGGATCAACCAGCTAGTAGATCTTACCCTTTTGGTTTATTCGAACGAGAGAGCCTCTGCTGAAAAATTAAAATTACAGTTGAAATGTTGTGCTTTTCGATGCATGAATTCCATCGAAATATCCTCGGATTTACCAAGGTAAGTGGAAGTATCTAGGTACCTGCTTATATTACATAGGTAGTAGGTAGATTTTACGTGCAGATTATGCAGACAGTCAAGATCTTACAATACAGGTGAGTTTTTTTCAGGGCTACCAATTGGAAATCTGTACCGTGAGAGTTATCGAAAAGTCATTTAAGGAGTTACTTGCTCGATTTTGAAAATTATTTCCTCTAAATTAAATTATTACCTACTATTACGCTTCAAAAAAGAGCATATTTTTCTTCAGTGTTTCTATAAAAAGAGTTTTGATAAATATGTTTTTTTGCATTTTTGGATACTTGAGTCTTAATTATTAAATGAATACCTATATGACGACCATGTGCTCAAAGTTGTTGGAACACCTTCAAAAACTGATCTCAAATAAAACAAGCGCAATCACCTTAATTTACCTATTTCAATAAATGTTTATTCCAAAAATACAGTCAATGAGTATTCAGTAGTTAACCTTTCGCATAGTCTAATCGCCCAACTTAAAATGCTAGGTTTTTGCTTCCGTCAACCGTCTGAAAATAACGAGCTTCGAAATTTACTCTCTCTCTCTCTACTTGTAAAGAATAATTCACGAACAAATAGTTCATCAAAGTTCATACTATTAAAAAGGCACGTAAAGAAGTTTGATTGCTTCTCCTATATTTTTTCACAAAGGCTCTTAATAGGCTTTGGTTTCGGATAGCGGTGCGGACTGAGTTGGAGTGGCCGATTCTTACGCCGCTATCGCCACGGCCAACCCCAATTTTTTGAGGTAGCATTTCCTATCACGATCTACTAAAAGGTGGGGTACGGGTACATACCTAAGTATTTAATATCTTAACATTTTACCTCCGTTTGTAGTTACAACGACGCAGACGTTTTTCTCTTCCTCTGCAACTTTAAGAATCCCAACAGTTTGGACTTCGATAACATCGATACTGATACATTCGACCAACTTTACTTGATTATGAAAATTGCACGTAACTTTGAAGTTCCTGAAGCGAAACCGGAACCTGAAGAACGAACGGGGAGAAGAAAGAATTGGAAAGAGGTACCAAAGCCAAGAAAGACCCTCATTTGGGCTGATGGTTTGGTTGGCCTAGATATAATAAAGACTGTGTCACGAAATTTACCAGACGATATTTTCTATAGTCCCACCCCACTGAACGGAATGGCGAAAACCATTTTGGCTGAATATTTAAAGGTTAGTTTTCGTTTCCTTAAGTTTCTAAATTGGTCGCCTAGGTGGTATAAATGGTACCCACGTCATCATCAATCTATGCAAGTCTATTGCTGGCCATAGACATGCCTAACGAATGGCGCTCTGTCTTCAGCTTTGTTACAGAGTAGCACCGAGCTGGGGTGCAGCAGCTCGGCAATGATGTTTGTGATGTGATGTGGTATGCCCCAGAAGGGAGAGAGTGTTGGGGAGGAAGTGTGTAGGATTTGTAGAGACTTGAGTCAACTAAGTGGCTCATTTCTCGCAGTTCCGGTCCGTATAGTCGCAAGGTTGACAGGACTATGGGAAGGTGTAAGGATGGCTGTCGGCTCTTCAGATTTACTTTTTTAAATTATATCACTATAAACTTCACTTCTAGACTACATGTTCAGCCATCAACCATGTCTACGTATGGGCGGCGAACGATGCTGTATGCCACGTTGAAGTTGAGAAGCCCTACGTTATTCACGACGACACATTGGACGACCAGACTTATTGTGACTGGGACATGATTGGCAGAGAACTGTTAGAAGCTATAAACTTAGATCATACACAGTTTAACGAGTCTTGGATGAAGAAAGATTTTATAGAAAAGGTACTTCATATTTCGCTGTTTTATTATTACGGATGGATTATATAGGTATTTACCCTATTGTGTCCTATTTACGCACCTTTTGTATTTTCTATTATCAAAGGTAAAATCCCTAAAATATGTATTTCTGATATAGTATCAGAAACCATGATGAAGTGATTAATTTAATGGTATTAGGACCCACTTCATCCTGCAACGCTTCAATGGTCGAGACACCTCATGTAGCTCTTATTAGACTCACATAATTCAACAATTCAAAAGGTAAAGGTGTCCTGTAATTACAGATGGTGGCAGCATCAACGAGTAATCCCTATGGTAACATAGGCAGAGCTGCTGTGTTCACCATAGGCTTGGAATTCGTTTGGAAGGCGCGGACATCTGAAAATCGTACCCCATATTACCGCAGCTTGGGCGTTATTAGTGATGGTTCTTTGGAGACTATAAAAGGTACAAATCTACTTTAATAAGTAATTCTGTTTCCACAAATGCTCAAATCGTATATAAAACGTACTTTTAACCCAAACGCAATGCAGATCTCAGTTTTTTGTTGTGAGAGATTTATCGAAAACTCCATAAAATTCGGGTCTGTGTCTTAAACAGACACTGGCAAGAAAGTGGCAAACGAGCCACATATTGCCATAACCGCAGCTGGCAGCTGCACCACATTTTCAAATCAAAAGATAGTTTACAAGGTTTTTAATTAGTAGGTAGTGAATTAAAAGTAAGTTTGCCCTGCGTGACGGTTGTTGCATAGGAACCGAGCGTTCTTACCTAGACAGCGGTCGAATTACGACGATTACGGGTAGATCCTTAATTGTCGTAATTCGAATTCCGAACCAGAGAAAGAGCAGTATCCTTCTATATATATTTTTAACACCTCAAATGCGATCAACAATCGGCCTACTATGCGCGTGGTGATTATGACAAAATCTGTCTCTGTCTGGAGAAACGCTCAGCTGTGGATAAATGCTGTGAAGGTTGTTAAGTTTATATAGTTCATGTTTAATCGATTGAATGAAAGAAGATACTGTCGAATGACTTTAATTCCTAGTTAAATGTGTATGCTTCTTATTTCCTCTAAAAAAGATTGATATGAAGAAAAAATCTAAGATCACTTTATTTACAAGTATAACTTAAGTAATTTGTATTTTGTGACGTGTCCAGGAGTCCTGTAAGGTCTAAAAGAATTAAAGCACTTTGATATTGATACTCGATTAAGTACCAGTTTCTAATGGTTTCAATCCTTATTGAGATCAATTCAAAGAGCTGTCACTCGACCACACATCTCTCATATTAGGTATCTCCATACTACGTCCAGCTAAGTGGACACAAAGCCGGTACCTATCAGCTATGTAGGCCAAGCTACGCAGTCCAATAATGTCGATTGAGTTAGCGAGTTGCCTATGTTCATTTAGATCAGAATGCACGACTTGATGAGCGATATTATCTTGTATTAGCGTTTTCTCTACTGAAGCATAATGCTCGCTCATATGGTTTTAACCCCGATAACTTTGTCGGGGTTTACGTGCGTATTGTACCCCCCATATAGGCATCTGTGTTTGTCTAGTATCACGCAAACGACTCATCCGATTTTTTGAAAAGTCTATCATCAGCAGATTAATTATATATTAATTGAAGGTAATTTCATTGAAAGTGTTCTAAACTTTGTTTGAGGAAAACTGGCGCAGCCGTTCAAATGCTAGGAGGATTCGCTGTCAAATTTCCGTCGCACGTTTTTTAAATTAGCTTGTATGTTTAACCTTAAATTATTTCTGTTTGGGTTAGGATACCCGTATATCATACCTTTGATATTGACGGGAGATAATTGGAGTGCAAACAAGCGCTACGAGGAGACTTATCATCTGCGCCAAGAAATCAAAAGGATCAACAAAGTGGTCAAGGAACACCATGAAAAGGTATTTAGGATAGTTTCTTTATTATTATTAAATAAGCCCAAAGTGATTCACTGCAGGGCAAAATCCTTGAGATGATTCATTATGAAGGAACTATGTTTATTTATTTCCTACTAGCTTCCGCCCGCTGCTTCGCAAGCATTTCTCAAGTAGCCTGCATGTTAATCAAGATATATCCAAAATTTCATCCCGTTCCGTTCAGTACTTTTGGCGTTAAGAAGTACATCCAAATATGTCGAAATATCTGCGTAATTAAATATTGGTGCGAAACCTGGATCTTTTATCCGAATACGATAAAAAAGCTTATCATAGGTAAAATGTATGCCGTTAGCTACAAAATTCTTTACCACTAAAAGTTCTAGAGCTATTTTCAAAGGTATATGTAAAGTTACAGCCACTTATTAAAAGATATGGGTGTTTCTAAAATGTGCGGATTTAAATTAAAATTTCATGTAAAGAAAACGGTTTGTGAATTTGATTTTTAATGATATCAAATCGACCAAGCGTTTCATTCTTCATAACTCTAAGCCAAAAAGATGTGACAATGAACTTTGTATTCATAAAATGTTGCATCCTTATTTGCAGTTAGTGCGTTTCTGCAAGAAGTTTGTAGAAGAAAACATAGTGCAAAGAGGATTCATTCCAGACGATTCAACTTTGTCTAACGATTCGTTGACAGACCTCCCACAGTCTTTACATAGTTATACTATTAGCTTACCGTCGCTAAAGCACGCGTAGGTATCTGTTTAAACTCAAGAAGTAGGTACCCAAAAAGGCGTGATCGGTCAATCAAAAAATCTAATGGATAGAAAGTTGAACCAGGTAACTTGATTTGTCTTAGTGATTATTTTGTAAGCCTGAAGAAATAAAGTTATTGAAATCTGATTTCTTAATAAGATAATTCCAAGTCCAGACATGGAATAGCTATGTCTTTTTAACCTATCACCAATACCTACTTCATTAGTTAAAGCGGTAGGCGCCTAGTCAATAAACCTAAAATTAAAATATCTTGAAACCATGGGTGGGGAGGTTCACTTTGATGACTGTCTGTTGACTCTACTTTCCTATTTAAGTACTTACCTTCTTTTTAAGATAAAGTCATAGCTTGGTTCTAGACTGGACCGACTCTTGGGTTTAGAATGCATTTTATGTTGATACGTGGTTTCTCCATTGTTAGTTAGTTTATTTTAATCAATAAAGTTTTCTGTCTGTCACTACATTTCTTTGTATTTTTGATGAAAATATTTTGAAAGCACTTTTTATTAAGTAGCCGGATTTTACCTACCGTGATCACATCTATCGTCCATATACTAAAACGCATCTCAGATTTAAGCACAGTCATGCATTTTTATAGTCTTCATTGAAAATGTTAAAAAAAAAATCACTTCGGAAGTAATTAAATCTGAGTCTCATTTGAGTATTTGGACGTTAATCCTGTCCTGTCCTGTCATAATTTAAATATCCTGATTGGTTGATGTTTGAAATGCAAAAGCTTTATTATTCTTACACCAGATAAAAGCGTTTAGAAAGATGTCACTTTCTCCCAGCTAGCGGCTGTTAGTCCAGGGAAAAACAAATAAAAGCGCATTTACCGAGCGATTAATATTCGACGGACCTCGGTCTCGCCCGTCGGACCGCATCGTTTGTTTAACCTCTTCTGTCAATTTGATTTCCGACCTCGGGGGTATGTAATTTCCATTACGAAGGCCAGACGCTTTGTTTATACACGCAGGCCCAATAAGACCACCGGGATTCTCCATTTCATCTTAGAAATCTTGTGTACATTTTGGTACTGTTTTGCATCAGCCGTGGTTTTAATAATGTCTCTCAGAAGCGGATTCTTTTTATAATTGAAATGCTTTTCTTTCTTGAATAAGGAATGGCTTAACATTATGGTAATTTAAATTTATTTTATGCAATGGAAAATACTGAGCAGAACTCGAATTTGATTAGCGCGAGACAATTTTCTTTGAAATATTAACCTAATTCATAATTAATATTTCAATCATCAAACAATTAAATTCTCGGGCTCTACGAAATACTACATCTACCAAACTAAACCTATCTAAGCATATACATTTTCTATTATGCTTGATTCCCGCTTTTAACTGGATAAATGATTTTAAATCTTGTCTCAAAGATAAACCTATACTTTATACAGAAGGGGTCTCAAAAACGGTGCCGATAATTCGCTAAGGTGATTTCAGGCGAGAACTATTTAAGCTTGCTAGAACCGCGTCGGGAATTCGAATCAAACTCGTCTCATTAGCTAGTAAAGGAAAACTTGGATTAGTTGACCAACTGGGGGTGCTGTGGCGGTAGTAGGTAGTGAAATGAGCGGCTGCGTCGCTCATTCCGGACGAACTGTGAACAGTGGTCATAACTTTTCTGTTTAATGTTTGAGTGGCTAGTTATCGCTTTTCATAGCTTTTGCAGATAATAATTGAGCAGACTATATTTTATTTCATTTGGTGTATATCCGTTTTAAAAGTTTTATTAAATACTGCTGGTTGCCCTCGGTTTCACCCGCGTAACTCCCGATCCCGTGGGATTTTCAGGATAAAAAACCCCATATGTCCAGGTCATAAACTATCTGCGTACCAAGTTTCATCAAAATCCGTTTAGTGGTTTTGCGTGAAAGAGTAACAAACATCCATCCATATTTAAAAACTTTCGCGTTTATTATATTAGCAGGGTATTCCAACCTAGGGTCCTACAATATTACAAAACATAATTTCAGATTAGATAATATCCTTTCTATTAGAAACTTTCAATTCTCCTACCATAAAAGTTCTGAGTTTCCTATACATTACAAAGTTTCAGGAAATTTTCAAATAGTGGATAAAATGGCTGAAATAATGTCAGTTAAACCCATGAAAAGGATATTAACTGCTGCATTTATCTAGGAGAGGCGGCCACCACACCTTGTCGAGATATACGATTTCCGCAGGCAATGACTTGAAAACAAATCTAGAGGGGTACCTTCGTCGAGCGCATGTAGCTCGTTCGATTTCTAATGCTTATTTATAATGTTGATTTCCTGTTTAACCCTTTTCGTGTCATATATTTTTGATTTCGTATGCTTTCTTTTTCAACAAATAATCATTTTAATTATTCATAAAGATATAGAATATCACGTCTTATCGATAAGTCGATGTACTTTCATAGTCTTACCCTATGAGCGTTTGCCCTCTCAAGCAAACGCATAAAGTGACATAAAAGGCCCATCATGGCCGCAGAGACACGGAAGTCACGTTAGGCAAATAAAAAAACCCGTTATTACCTGATCATGACTTTTTCTGCCAAAGCAATCTATTCCCGTACCGGTATCACCTTCCTACCTGATCTTAGTCCAGGGACATTTATACAGCCTGGTTCTTAGATTTATTGACTTTTTTCCCCTGACTTAATTTCCAGAGATTCGGTCCAATGGCCCACGCCAGCACCGTAGCATTAACGCCACCCCAGGGAAATATCTCTCTCTGTTTTGTAGTATTTTTTAAATGTCGCTACTGTCGCTTATCCTCCGAATTTGTGGTGGATCTTATTAGTCTTGTTTAATTAAACTATTAATTTGATTACCTAATCAGGAGCTTTGTGAACCTCGGCGTTGTGTGCGACAGAGTTGGACTTGAAGCTAACTAAATGATTTGTCACTCTGATTCCCTTTATCTTTTTATTCACACTTTTCCGTTTTTCAGGGTGACGGATTGGAAAAGTTTGGATAACGTTTCTGTAAAATAAATTAGAATAATTTAAGAGATTTAACCTTTAACATAACTTTGTAATAGCGTTCTTATGGTACGAGTATACAACATGAAGCGGATTCTTTAGAGCTGTGGGTCGAAAAATTTGTTTAAAAATTCAATATCGTATAAGAAACGCGTTGAGAGAAGGAAACGGCCTGTGAACATTTCCATTTTCCTTTATTAACATGGACGAAATTGCTCGATTAGTGAGAAAGGGGATACTCGCGTACCTGTATTCTCAAACGTTCTGGTATCTGCGATCCAAGGCCCAAGTTTACAAATAATATACCTACGTAAGGTTACATTGTATGTTCTAATGATATCGAAAATATGATACCAAATATTCAATGCACTGTACCGTTTCTTTGAAAATAATTGCTATTTCTCTTCAGTATTTCACGATATTCATATTTTTGTGATTGAATAGTAGAATGAATTTAATATTTATCAATACTTATTCAATAAAAAGTGTTGATAAATATTAAATTCACGAGTTGCCAATTAATACTGGTTTTAAAAATTCTGGAAAAATCGGAGGAATCTGTGCAAGTTTAAGTGCTGAACGGGTATCGAAGCTCTCGTTAATAATTTAAGACCATCAGCGGGACACTGCCTTTTTATCTTTTGTAGGTGAACCTACTATGTACCAAATACAGTAAAACTTTTAATGGATTTGGTTAGTGCTTTGAGAATACTAAAAATGACAATTCAGCAGCCTTAAAATAATTGGTAGATAATTGTACTAATATTATATTTAGAAACCTATCTACCTACTAAAATAAGTACTAGTTAGTAAATAGGTAGTAGTAGTTTAATAACTACATTCTTTCGAAAGCTAATTTTGTCTTATTGGTTTTGTTTGATATTCGATTAGATATACGTAATAGCTGTTATTACCAGTCCATTCGAAAACCTTACGTTTGTAAACAACAAAAATGTCTTTCGAAATCGTCGCCTCCCTAAAATGCTTCCCAAGAAAAATGTGAGAGTAAGCCGGATTAAAAGCATTCAATTTAAATATCCCGGACCTTTGTCCAGTGAGTTTCTGTAGGCAACCGGCCGTGAAATTTCATTTAATCGCTGGAGAGAAGTGCGTCTTGGCTAATGCAGATTGCGAACCTCACCCTCCGGTTAATTTATGGCTCAACAAATTTTTATTCTTTCTTGAACTGCTCAATAATCCATTTTTTTCGCCGAGTTTGTCAGCCCGCTGTATGGGTACTGAACTCAGGCGCTGGTCGCTCTAAAAACAAAGCTTTGTTTTGTGAAAGGGGTTAATTATTTTTCTTTCCTGTTTCATGGATCGCGTGCAATCCTTTGCGACAGGAGTTGCTGGGACTTTAGGTGGCTCTTTATATGCGCTGACCCTAAGTTGATTAATGTTATTGTATTGTCCTGCATGCTGGAAAATTGGAATTTAACATAATCTCGAAGGCAAACTACTCTGAATGCTAGAGACAGACGGAGGCTGAATTGGCTTCAATGAAAAAGGCTTCGCTTCTCATGACTTGGCATAATTGTCACTAGTAAAATCTTGGTGTTACCGAAGATACACAAGAGTCAATGTGTCAGAGTTGTGTGCGAGTTTTTTTAATTTAATACTAAGAAACGACAGCTAAACTCAAAGCAAACTAACCTTTGCTTGACCTAGAATTACTAATTACCTATTCTCTTATCTGCTCCGATCCCTACAGCTGTAGGTGACTTGCTTTTCGTGTGCCAGATATAAGTTGCCGGCGCTTGTCGGTTTGTATCGCCACTTTTGTGTGAATTCTATATTTCAAACCTATTTATTCCAATGGTTAAGCTATTATCGCTTGATTGCATATAAACTATAACGCACCAATAGCCAATGTTTTCATGTTCAAAGCCAATCAACGGAATCAAACACGATTAAATATAAAGGAATTGAATAGCGATCGCGGCGTATATCTATTACGAAGACCTCATTGTGTAAATAGCAAGTACCACTTGACAATAAAAAACACGAGTTTGTGTTTTGTGTCCCTACGGCCCGGGTGACCTTTTCTTGTTGACATCTTTATCGAACGATTTTCGAGATGTGGAGGCGTGGAAAAGTTAAATAAATCCAAGAAGAACATTAGATAAGAAAATGGCTTTTGTAATGTGTTCGGGACGCCCGTAAATGCAGCCGATGTGCCATAGATATATCTGTCGGGAATGTGCGAGAATTCAAACTATGTTTCCGACTGTTTGGTGGTTTATGTGTTTCATAAGTATATTTTATGTTTCCGCTGATGTTGTTTCAATAAAATAGACTTTTTGGTGGAAAGTTTAAAGGCATCTTAGGTTCTTGGGTGTTTTTTCAGCTATTTCAAGGTTTCTTGTTTTCGTCTTAAAAAAACCCAATAACATTTATAGGCACATTATCTTATTAATAAAAAATTAATGTGTTTAGTTATTTATTCGCGTAGATCTTGCGAAATTACTATTGCATATGTTTCGTAAGTAGGTATTTGTGCTGTACATTTATGTGCATTACATTTCATTATGCAGAATCCGTGTGGTGCCGGCATAGAATTTCACCACCCCAACTCTTCCCGTGGGTGTCGTAAGAGGCGACTAAGGGAAACACACCGGGGGGCGGGCAGCAGCGCCTTCTGCAGAACAACTACACCGAACTGCGATCCCCAACCCGCATGCCCAGCGTGGGGATTATGGGCAATAACCCCCAAATAATGATGCCATCTATGGCGCTCATTAGGGGAGGCCTATGTCCAGCAGTGGACTATTATAGGCTGGTGATGATGATGATGATGATGATGCAGAATTAATATTTTACGATGCGCTATGCAGTGGTATAAGTTTGAGAGTATCATAGTGGAACCAAAATGGACTCGGCACAATGATGGAGCTATAAAACACCGTTGCCGGACACGCATCGAGGATAAATCACGTACATTTGTATCTACAGCACGCCTGACAGGAGACGAACCCGGCAATTCGATGTTTTCATTGTGCATTTGTTGCGTATACACAGCACACATGATTTGTCGATGAATTTTGGCGGCTGGACCTGGTTTGCGAAATTTTAATCCAATCACATTACGCAGTATCTTTTTGAATAACATGAAAGTAATCGAAGACTTTATTAGGTTTATTGCGATTCTTAGATGTACAGTGCGCGTCACATATAAGTACCCCCCCTATCTCAATGTATGTGGGACACAATAGTTGTTATTTTTGTGAATTTCAGACTTTGAGTATTATGGAAGGTCAGTTCGATCCTGAGCGGCGACCTGATAAATTCTTGCATCTGAAAAATTGTGACAAGTTACAAGGGAATTAGAAGTAGTCGAAAATAGTTTGTATACAAGGGGGGTACTTAATTCTGACGCGCACTGTACCTGGTCCCTTTTGACTGATGTTGTAGAAACTATATTAATAATATTGTTCACATTAGAACCATTTTATTATTTGTATTTTTTTATATTATTTTTTTGAGTTATGGTACTTGAAATAAACATTTATTTTTATAGTAACTATGTTCGCCACTATACTGGTCTTCAACGTCTCTTGACTTTAGGCCTTTAAGAGACATTTTCATCTGAAGCTTAATATTTTTACAAATGGTCTTCCTTCATTTCTGGATCAAGGATCTGTTACACAGGATAACTAACTATACGTTAGTAACTTATAGCAACCAGGAATATCAATTACCTATTGCCTGACCATAACATATTATCAGGTGCCAAACATGTCTCCCTCATTATTTCCTCTCAGAATTTTATATTATCTCTTCTCTTTGCCAAAGCTGAAATAAGGTTTTATGGCAGGCCTTGAATTGTACCTAAAAAAGTTTAATACAGATTATCACGCAAGAGCAGCCCCAAGCAATTTTTCCTAACTAAAATGCCGTTATTGCCAAATCGGATTCAGAGTCTTTTTGAGCGCCATTGAAAAGTAATTTGCGACAATTTTTATTTACTTAGAAGGTCCTCCATTTAAAATTGTAATAATATTTTTATAGAGCAAAGAGATAATCTGAAAGGCCTTTGGCTGAAAAGACAGCAGAAATAATGAAAAAGGCATTTATTAGTCGTTTTTTGTTCGTGCGTAGTTAATAATATTTATCTTTCTATGTTTGATTTTGAGGACACGTGTTTATACCTTTTAGCTCTGAAGCCGCTTTATTATTTAAAAGGAAGTGATCTCATTAGTCAATTAAACCACTTCCTGTCCTATAGTATAGAAGGTACTCTAGAATGCGGGGTTGATACTCGTACTTATAATTATTGACCTCGTCGTCCGTCACAGTGTTCAATGGAATTTGATTTCGAATATTTTTAAACTTACGCGATCTGAACACATAATGATTAGTACTATATTAACGGAGTCATCTGGTGACCACGACAGAGTACAAACATGTTGAAACGTCAAGAAAAAAAAACCGCGATAAATACCCGTTAATATAGTACTAATCATTATGAATTTGATTTCGATTTGAATCGGAGTTTATCAACATACTTTTAATATTTATGAGACATAAAATATATGTAGGATATATTATTTTAAAGATTCTACCTAATTTTGTAATGGATAAAACAATAAAAATGAAAAAAAAAACATAGAATTGTGTTTCTACTCAATGTCAAATGCCTTCGACGAGGTTGCGGTTTGATTTCCGTCTCGGAACAAATATTTGTACGATCTGCAGATATTTGTTTGTGTGTTCTGGTCATTTTCTACGTATACAAAAACAATCTATCGTAAATATTGTATTAAGTATATCACTTATCTAGTACCCATAACACAAGCTAATACTAATGCATGTTTGACATATAAATCTTCCTCTTGAATCACTATATAGAGGTAAATTAAAAAAAATCTCATCATAATCCATTGCGTACTTTAAAAGATGTAAGCATACATAGGGACAGATTGCGGGAAGCGACTTTGTTTTATACTATGTATTTTCGACCACTAGTTATTAATTATGTTAGCGTTTGTAAAATAATAGCAAAAGTGCTCTATTCCTTTCGAGGCAGTGTCGAGCATAGTTATCAGTACGTACCCATTTGCAGCACATGATCCATCGCTTAGCATGGATCTAGCAGTGGCGGATTTATGGCAAGTCTTCGTCAACGTCGGTCGATGTTGACGGCGCACGCTTCGGCCGGTTATTATTCTCGTATCATGTGCATAGCTGGCAACACACTTATATATGGATACCCTGGTATCCAGTGGCACTGACAGCAATGACAGTGTGTAAGGAACTTTATGATGCTTTACATACAAGCTGGTTTAATGTTTTCTTTTTATGTGAGCGGGTTAGCTACGAACTTTGCGTTTGAAAATATAATTAAAAATGGTTTTGCTACCTGTAGATTTTTTGCTACGTTGTAATTGTAAATACTATTCGTTCGGATATATAACAGTGATTTTCATTGTCATACTTAAGGTAAGTAGGTAGCAAGTAAACCAAGTGTACAATTTTTTTTTATTATTATGTGGTATCATGTCTTAAGGCGCATACAGTAGCTGATTGCTCCTCTTTGGAGGCTTTCTCCTCCTAGAGTAGTCAATTTTATGGGCTGAAAAAAATATATGTTATACATTGACCTTTTATCTGTAAAGTGAACGTACAAAAATGTTCTACGTGCTCGTTTACCTGGTGAAAAAAAATCACAAAGTGGAGCTGTTTCTGACTGAAAAAGTGTATCTACTTCTAAACTACTTAGAATTTTATACTTTTTTTTCACCATCATGTCGGCAAAGACTTTATCTTCAAACTGAACGTATGATTTTGTGATACGACGGTTTTTCACATAGAAAATCATTATTTTAAATTTTTGCGTATGATTAGTGGGCGGTAACCTTTGAAGGTAGTCTGCGCGGGCGACGGGCGGCAGTGAAACCCTGACTGTCGTACGGGGAGGTTGTGTTCGTCTGCCTCGCGCTCTAGGTGAGCGCGAGGCGTACTTTTGCTTTTTTAATATAATGCTATATTGATGCACATAGACGCTTTATTTATTATTCAAAGTTATCCGCGCATGGACGCTTTATTTGGTGTAAGACAGTTTGTAAAATATTGAAAATTCCGAAGATCAGTAAGCTGAAGAAAGCCAGAGCTCTGAAAGCTCGTTATTTTAGAAAATTTATGCTATTGTAACTACCTATTAGCAATCTTATGTAGATTTTACATATTTGTTTATTTATTTTAGGAGATCGGGTAGGTACTAAACTAGGTAGGAACAAATGAACGACAATGTAAGTAAATACTCCTTAGACCTACCCATTTATTTGTTTTATTACTAATCTTACATTATTATTTATTTATAGATTTACAGTGACCGGACAAGTTGAAACTGGAGTGAAAATGTTTTATTGTATTGTGGTAGCTAATATTAGGTAGGTAGCTATGATGTATTATGCGACGAAATAAAATATGTACGTACGGCATTCTTCCTAACGCGGTTCATGATCGTCTTCAGAATTCTTGTATGGCTGCAACAGTTCTATGACTCTCCGAAGTGAAGCACTAGGTAGGTACACCCCCCCCCTTACTTACTGTTATGAAATGGTAATGGGATTCAAAATGTAAAGGAGACTGGGTAAAAATGGTACATAGCCTTTTTTCATCTCCTAGAGCTCGGATATTTTTAAACTTACGAGATCTGAAATCATAATTACTATTTTAACGGGTAGGTATTTATCGCGTTTTTACGGGTATTTTTTATTTACGAGTATTTTTACGGGTTTTCTTCGCGACGGCCACCCTTTGTACTTGTACATAATTATCTAGAATTCTAGATAAACAAGTACGACAATTGCGAGTGTAACTCGCGCGCCGAGGGTTTTGAACTTTTGTCGTTTAGGTTGTTACGTTTATTGACGACCTCTTGGCGCGGTGGGCTTACAACGCAAGAGGTTGCGGTTACTACAGAGATTAGTGGGTAGGTAAATGCGTTGGTACCTACAATTTTTTTTTTAATTTTTTTTATGTTTTTCTGTAAAATATAGATATACAATGTGTCTGGTCACCGGTGTCGGAGACTTTGAGGGGGGGGGGGTGAAATACGGTAAATTTTATCGACAAATCACTATTCCTATTTTTTTTTATACCTCCATGACAAAATGGCAGCCATTTTGTTTTCTTTTGCCTCGAAGCACGGGTGCTTGTACTGATTTAGCTATAGCAACCCATGTAGAGGTCCTAGGAAGACGATAGAGGGCTTATTTGATAGCCAATAATGTGGACAATAAAGCAATGGTAACATTGTTTCCATTTCCATTTTATAATAGAGGAAAAAATAATTTATAAAACCAAAAAAAAGAATTATTAGCTTTTTCATAGAATCCAAACTGTCAAGCTACATGTTTTTTGTTTTTGAACGTTAGTACATACTGTGTGCTTCAAAATAAGTCTTGTATCTTAGCTATAAGTAAGATAGTTTAGAAGTTCATTCAAAAATTTAAAAAAAAAAATCTTGTTTTTGTTTTATAAATTATTTTTTCCTCTATTATAAAATGGAAATGGAAACAATGTTATCACTGCTTTATTGTCCACATTATTGGCTATCAAATGAGCCCTCTATCGTCTTCCTAGGACCTCTACATGGGTAGCTATAGCTAAATCAGTACAAGCACCCGTGCTTCGAGGCAAAAGAAAACAAAATGGCTGCCATTTTGCAATGGAGGTAGAAAAAAAATAGGAATAGTGATTTTTCGATAAAATTTACCGTATATCACCCCCCCTCCCCAAAGTCTCCGACACCGGTGACCAGACACATTGTATATCTACAAACGCTTTGTACATTTTATATCGATCACTCTGCATCTTCGGAGATAGAGGGGGAGGAATGGCCAATTTTTCGAAAAAAAATATAGATTTACAATGTGTCTGGTCACCGGTGTCGGAGACTTTGGGGGGGGGGGGTGAAATACGGTAAATTTTATCGACAAATTACTATTCCTATTTTTTTTCTACCTCCATGACAAAATGGCATCCATTTTGTTTTCTTTTGCCTCGAAGCACGGGTGCTTGTACTGATTTAGCTATAGCTACCCATGTAGAGGTCCTAGGAAGACGATAGAGGGCTCATTTGATAGCCAATAATATGGACAATAAAGCAGTGATAACATTGTTTCCATTTCCATTTTATAATAGAGGAAAAAATAATTTCTATTAATAATATTCTATTTATCTTTTGCGGCTTACGCGCGAAATCTATTTCATTTTCTTGGCTATGCGGCGCCGGCGGCGGGGGGCGCGCGGAAGGGTGCGGGGCGAAACCATAGCCCCGCCCAAATTGCTCAAGGTCATTCGCTCCTGTATGCGCCTTAAGCGAGATTCGAGAGAGTAATGACAAAATCCATGGTCCCCCCACTGTGTACTTGAGGCCTGAAAGTCTAAGTATAAGAATAGAGAAAACAAAAAATAATACAAGGGAGATTAGGAAATGTCATTGATCTAAGAATGTCGTGCAGTAATTTATCCGACCGATACCAATTCTTCAATTGAGTAATAATAGCATTTTACGTTGAGTAATAGTTTTTTCGTCTTTAAAATATGCCGAGGATTTGTTATAAATGATTCCAAACTTAGGTTTCATAACATATGCTGAGTCGGACGCCATTCTGGATCCTATAAGTTATATTTTTAAGGCTCCGGCGACACGTATGAATTTTCCAAATACATACAAACGTAATACTAAAATGATCTGTAGTATGAGTATATTTTCAGCATGATCTGATATTACTTGTATTTTCCTAGCACAATTTTTTTTAAATACTTTTTGGAATTAAATTAAACCATATCGATTTTTTGTACAGAAGACACGTTTCCTTATTAAACGAAAGTATTTTCAAAAATGCGCGTGGCAGGAATCTAGATAAATACTATTCTAATACAAATAATAGCAGATCACGGTAAAAATATGCTCAAAAGACAAATCATTTTGGTATTACGTTCGTATGGGAAATTCATCCGTCGCCGGAGCCTTAATTAAATTATGTGCGTAGAAAGTATTCCTCTTCTATCTAATTATATTTTACTTCCTAAATAAGAAACGTTCTCGCTTTTGATAAATCGTCCTTAGAAATCACTCCAGACAGCACATGGTAAGGATCAAGTTATATTGGCGGTTTAGCCGTTCGCTAGCAATACGTCTCATCTGTCTAGTTAGCCACAGCTTATCGAGTACCTACCCACGCTCGTCCACATGCTAACTGAAACTGATTTATGAGATCGATGATAGTTTATTCAACGAGCGTAGCTATTGTTTATTAATTGGCTATACCGTTGTAGATTATTAAACTACACTTACCAAAATGTGCAAAGCGGTGGAATTGTAAGGGAAACGGTAAATTTGCGAATATCTGAAATTTATATCCCAACTTGTTGTTGGGGATTTAAAGATCAATTTCCTGAACATTGTACTACTCATTTGGTAGCATTGGACGTAAAAAAGATGAATTTTCAGTCGATGACGATTGAAACGTGAAGATAGCATCATCAGATTCATAGCCGTCTATGTCGCGTAGGCGGCTACGCAGAAGCAAAGACTTGTCGTACGTACCTACTGTGCATACGCCTCTACAAGTACACGACTAGGTACAAGTAAAAGATATAATAAAAAAGATTAACTTTTTTATTTTATAATATATTACACACAGCTACTTACTCAGAAGACACGTTGATGTTTCCAATCTCGCTACACCCTAGCTGAACTCCAAAATACCTTACAAACATGTCTGAAGTAAATTAGGAATTTAGCTATTCAGACCCGCATGTACAACCATTAAGGTTCCAGTAGTAGTTTACCCAACTGATTACTGAAAGCACTACGACTTCAGTATCTATTTTGTAATTAATTACGCGCTGCATGGAACAGAAAACACTGGATAAACATTAATTTGTCCATGATTGAATTGTGTTGGTTTATTTTGGCACGCGTATAATGATAAGTTTATTTAAATATATAAAATAATTACTTTTTAATTGCACTTGCAGGCTTCAATTTGTGTTTTATAATGGATTCTCGTTGTCATTATATAATTACCATAACCTTATATAAAGAGGAAAGATTTGATTGTTTATATGTTTGTTGGTTTGAATTGAATAGGCTCCGAAAATACTTTACAAGTTTACAGATTTGAAAAAAAAATTCACCATTAGAATTCTACTTTATCACTGATGCACATAGAATATAAAATATTTTCAAAAAAGTTAGGGTTCCGTATGAAAACTTCAATAAGTAACCCAACGTTTGAATGTGTATAATTCTTGAATTTTTTGTTAAATGCGAAGCTTGGGCGAACTGCTAGTTTAATATAAAATACCTAAGTAATCTTTGTAGGTTTTTAATTTGGAAATGGAACCGGCTTTTTGTTTGCTTATTTTATGCATGTTATTGACTGCAGTTTATTAGAGTAATTATTACAATTAACGTTTAAAACGGCGACGACAATTATAACTTTATATTATCATGTTAACTTAAACTGAGGTAAAGCGTCTGAAGTAATAAAACGAGCTACATAATACTATTAATCATTTAACAGAGAAGATGAAAAAATCTTTCCGCGAGGCATTTACCCCAGCAGTACACTAAGTGGCATTCATTAATTCAATTCATGTGCGCATTCTCCCTCTACCACTCGCATCCAGCCACAACGAATATCTACCTGCATAAGTACGAATATTATGCGCTTTAATTTTTTATGTTATACGTTGATTTTGCATAGGTTTTTTTCAGCCACGTTGCTTTAGAAACCGCATGAACCCTGCGAGGATTGTAGATGGTTTTGAAACGTTGATAATCTTAAAATGTTTATCAAAATCTTAGTGCTTTATTTCCATTAGACCTTACAGGACTCTTGGACACGTCACAAAATAAGAAATAAAAATGGGAAATAAAGTGATCACTTTGATTAATTGTTCACTTCAATCTTTATAAGGTAAAGTAAAGAAGCGAACAAGAAACCTTTACCTTGTTAGATTGTTAGTTTTAGAGAAATATAAAATAGGTATAACTGTTTTATCTAGGAAACTGACCAATACGACGTAAAATATTTCAATATACTACGTCTTGCCTATATTTTCCGTAACCTTTGTTGTAAGGGGCGATCTCGGAACACTAAAATATTCCCAATGTGAAAGTCATTCGATTAAATGTGTGTGAAATGATCCGAAAAGAAAATTGCAACCCTTGTTGTGGAAAGGTGTTATTTGCTTTTGATTCGACTTTAATAAAACTTAAGTACGGATGGAGAAGTTTACGTAGAATGTTTATTACGCTAATTTAGCAATGGCATTTAATGTTTAATGCTCTTTGTTAGTTACACGAGAAGTTATTTAGTTCATTGGATTGTTATTTCATTTATTTTATTATTCAGGTGGATTTTTTAGTAAGACAAGTTTCTTAATACAATTTTAGTTGTACAAACACATACAAACACTTATTTTTCTTGTTTTCTATAATCTACGATCCGTCTTCTGACTATGAACAAATTTAGTGTAACTATGTACTTAGGTGAGGGTCATTTCAAAAAATTGTGTCCAGTGATAGTTTCCCTTGTTTCTTTATAAATTTAGAAAGTAAAAAATATTAATTCCTAGAATAATTCAATAGATCATGTTAACAGGGTGAGTTTATTCAGGGAAAGTATGGGGGAGTTTTCGAAAAGTCATGTGAGAGTTTTTGTTTGTGTTGTGTGTTTTTGAATACAATATAAATACTGCATTAAAAAGACTCGTGAGGTTTTCTGTTCTTCTGGAAGGTAAGTGAATTTTAAAATTTTCGTTTCAGTTTTGTCTTTAGTAAATTTACGACGACTATGTGCCCAAAGTTGATAACTTGTTTCAGACTTCGCTTTAGTAGTCCTGAAAAAGCTCGCCCTGCATAAACCTGCTTGCGTGACAATGGGTAAATAATATATTGGATTTAAAATTTCAATATTTTTTTTGGTGGGCTCACTAAGAAAGCCTTTAGATAATAATATTATTACTATTATTTTTTAAAATAAGAAATAAAGTATGAGCCTATCTATTATCATAACATTAGTTAAGCTTTATCTAGTCACACTCCTTGACTACTAGGTAAACTATTTATTATCCAGATATCACTCGTATCTTGCCATAGCAGTATCAGTAGGTCGCACTATAAAGGTATAAATCTACTAAGCCCCTAACCCAGAAGCCAGATTTGAAGGCATGAACTACTGGCTACCCAAGGGAACTTTAATTAACCCGAATATTACATTACCATGCGGAAATATGAGCTTTATTAGACCCCTTTTCAGGGTTTCAGGGTTAATTGAAACTAGAATTGAAACTGGCCTCCTAATACACTCTACATACCTAATATGAGTATACGAAAATAATTTGCGAATCTGTGCAGAAAAAGGCAATATGGGTCAAGTTTTCTGCGAAAATGGTAGAATTTGGATACGCCGTCATCTAGGTATCTAGGTAGAGCCTGGTTACTGGGAGGTAATACTGAAAAGCTATAAGTCTTATTGTTTTTAGAGTTATATGATATTCATGTTATTTTCTTTACTGTATTCTAGTTTTATGTAAAACCTACTTATGTTTACCTAATACTACAAGCACTGTACCATCCTACCTATTAAGTCTTCAAAGAATAAATAAATGTTTGTTTTAAATGATTTGTTTTAAACTGTATGTATACTCTTACAATGGTAAAGCGATTTCACCACAAAATATAATGGACATTTTATTTTCTACAATTTATATCATTCACTCCCCGTCTCGAGGTCATAACTATATCAGCTATTAAAGTTAAATACGAGTATTTAAATTGCAAAAATTGTTAAAACTGCAAATATTTCCAATCTGTTCAATCAATAGCCAGACTCAAGAAATCCGAAATTTCAAGGAACTTTAACACTATTCGATTGGAGACCAATATTCGATCAAATAGACGTCTGATTCGAATAGTGGAATTGCCGTTGTGACATTGTCATTGTTATTACTAGTAAGCGAGTTGGCTTACTATTGCAAAGTAACTCATGTATATTAAATTTTTAATAAAAAATTCAGTCTACCGTAGCCGTTACTATAATTATTTAGTTTAAGACAAAAACAAACACATACATTAGACTACACAATAAGCCTAACCGCATCAAAAATCTGTTTCAAGTAGATTGGTTACAACAAAACAGTTGAAAATAAAAATCCCGGCGGAGTAGTTCTAGCAGGGAAGTGCTGAGCCTGGGCAAGTGAGTGGCACACATGTAAGTAATCCTGTAATTACCTCAGTCCAGGAAGGCTCCGTTTCATTGCTCGTAAAGCTGGATGGTTCTACAACAACGCTGGACCTCCCATTGCACTATAAAGTACCGGATAATAGGGATTACTACCACTTTCCCGCGCTAGATTTAACTTTGATGTCGCTTCGAACGCTTAAATTAAATAATATCTCATGCTAATTTACCTTTTATGTACCTGTGGTTAAGTGCTAATTGTATACGCTTTCAGCTATTTTGTTAATTGGCTTCTTTACGATGCGGGTACAAACTCATTAGATGGATTATCTAATGTATTTCGCAGCGTAAAGTTCTGTCATATTTTTAGATTCATTACACTCTATTGCGTCACTCCTTTCTTTCTGAACTTGGGTGACGTGCTATTGCGCGTCTCTATCCACCAAAATAGCTTTCTATACCTACCTAACTTACAGCAGCCGTTTTCATGTAGGTACTTGTTTACGTTGAACATTGTTTGTAAGTTTCACTGTTCTTTCATCACAATGACGTACCTTTTCGCACTTGTAGGCGTTTGTTTGGGTAAGTTCCATTTCTTATAAAAAAGCAGCTGGTCTAATTAGCAAATGGTCTAACAATCAGGTGGTCTAAGTACAAATTGGTCTAAAGCACTGATGGTCTTATTATCAAGTTGTCTGAAGGTAGGTGGTTTAAGTACATATTGGTATAAAGCACAGATGATCAAATTCGATAGTCGTCTTCTAGATTATTATAGCTATAAGTTCAAACTAAGGTAAATCTTTACGTACAATAGAACAACGACATTTTCGAAGTCATAAGACGCATTAAAGAAATCCTTAACTTGCATTAAACTTTATCTTAAAAAATATTGATCGGTTGCCAGTAAAAGTGTAATCCCCGTGTACAAGGATTTGGAGCTTTATTGTTGTTCAGAGATCAGCACGTGAAGGATGAAGGTGCGATGGCAACTTCTGCGGAGATAAAACTTGTTTGTTAGTTTATGCCTCAGCATTAAGAGGAGTTAGGAGCGCGGACGACGGCTTATCAGATCACGAAGCCCTGAAGGACGGCGATCAAGCACAGATGCTAAAAAATTGTACTTTCCTTTCTCTTTAGAGATTTACGATCGCTTGAAAAATAAAGAAACTTTAAGTTAAGGTACGGTGGTACGTTGAAATAAATTAGATTGGGTAAAGTAAACAAGCTAATCCCATAATTCCGTTTGTAATTCATTTGGTGGAACTTTATTTGTTTTATCTCAAAAGGTCCGAAAGTACCGAAAGTCGGTCATGTTTATGGTCACCAAGTTAAGAAAAACCGACTTATGTACTGGCGTCGTAGCCCAGTCAGCCACATCACATAAATAACAGTTTTAAAAGAGGAAAGTTTTTTTAAGTTCATTTTAATGTTTTTCAGAAGCTCAGCGCAACAACTTTATACAGAATATTAATAGGAATCCTTCGATCATGCTATTTGTATATTGATCATAACTTCATATGAAACTAGCGGCCTGCCCCGGCTTCGCACGGGTATTTATCTAAAATTGCTTTTTTTATGCAGATCCCTAACTTTTTGAAAATATTCTATAGCCTATGTTCATCAGAGAAAATTTAGGATTCTAATGGTGAAAAAAATTTCCAAATCGGTCCAGCCTATTCGATTCAAACAAACAAACAGACAATCAAATCTTTCCTCTTTATAATATTAGTATAGAGCTATAGATATAGATTGGGTTCAATCAATCAATGACAATAATTAACGTCGGCCACTTTTTTCCAACCACAACGCTATTTTTGCTTACCCAGTGCCCGGTTAGTTCAGAAAATTTGTTTTGGGGTAAAATTAGCCCGTGAGTTTATGCCGGGTATGTCTATTGCAGTGTTTGGAACAGGTCAGGACAGGCGGCTGACCGCAGTTTGCGCTAGCCACATCGACTGCATCCAACTGGTTCCCGACAGACTGACACAGGAAATTAATATAAATTCCTATCGCATAAACTGGGAACCGTAGCTATTTGCTGTCACGCGTACAGTGATGAAGCCTTTTGTGCAAAAGTGATTGAATCAGACCGCACTTCCACTCGGTTTATTCACGTTAGTTCGACTATGAATGTGGTGTCAACTGATTACCTTACGCCTACTTGAGCTGCTTATCTAGTGCTGCGGGCTTAACCTCGATACTGTTAGGTTACATGCGAAATTCTACATAGGAAAACCAACAGACGAACAGTCAGCGTTCTAAACCTGTATTTATTATTTAACTAAATTATTTGGTATAAAACTAAAGAAAACGTCCAATTAGATCTGTGAGATTGTTATAAAGGCTCGAAGGTATTCGTCTGTACTTTGCATGCGGCTGTGAAAGGGATATTTCTTATTCCGAGCACTTTACATCGAAGTCCCGCCTGCTAAGAGGCAATTCTATCTCACAAAAGAGAAGGAATTGCTTTCACCTTCGAAATGAAACAGTCGCTTTGTCGATTTTGCGGGGTTTCTTGTAACGACACCTTTATTGAAAACGTACTGTGTGTGTTTCGTGATCCCTTTTACGAGAGATGCGTACGTGCTTAGGCCATAGCATTTATTATGTACGAGTTTGCGAGGTGCTATGAGATTCGTTGAGTAAAAAACTGAGAAATTCCTTTCAACTCCCTGAGGGCGACAACAATCTTGGAGCCGAGATTACGTATAGGTACGATGTTGCGAACAGCGTGTAAACAACTTGTTTTTAACTTCCTTAATCATTTCGTGATAAAAAGTTTACATGTTGCAAACTCAAACTCCATTCGGCGTTAAATAGTACGGGGCAAAGCACAACATTTTCTCTAAGCGTTTATTGGCTTGTTTAACTTTGTCTTTTAATGTCTTGAGGTGTCGTATTTTAAAGTCGCTGTAATTGACTTCTCTCGGCGCGAACTTAGGCATAGTTAACTGGATAACTCTGGGAACCACTTTATAGCATGCCAGTACAAACTTGGCACGGTTTAGTCTCCGATAAAAAATCTGGAGGGATTAATCTTTCGGATATGGAAGAATAATGAGGTTCTATCACGTAATGAGATTACGTAGCTCTTATTATGCACTAGGGATCGGGGTCCATTACCATCGATGCGTATCACGGAAGCAAAAGGGTACGGAGATTTTTATTATGAGATTGGCCTTATGAAAATTATAATCCTTAATCGTGGACATTAGCGTGAGTAACGGTGTCCGTAGGTCGAGACCATCAAAGTCGCTTATTGTTACGCGACGGCGAGGGTGGCAAGCGTGTAAAAAAGATTAGCACATTTACCGTTAACGATCCCGAAAACAGGGCCACATCAGACAGCATCGGGCCCGGCGAAATAAAACGAAATAGCAATAAAAGTAAATCGACGGGCCCGCTCAGGGTACGTGCCGGATTAAATCAAACGTTATTCGTCTTAGCAAATTACGGTTCATGTTTTTGTACATTCCCAGATCTTGATGAGCGGAAGTGTAAACCGTCCCGAAAATACATTTAAATGCAATACGGGTTCGGCAGCGTTTAATTTGACGAAATAAAATTTTGCTGCTTTGGAAACTTGTTTTCGTTTTGGAAAATAGGTTTAGTATCGTACTAAATCACAAACGAAATACAGATTTATATATACCTATAGACAAACTGTATTCAGTCTTCCGCTTTGCTTGTTTTTTCCAACTATATGAAGTTGCTTCTATTTTCTTCCTGCCAGGTTACTCTAGATTTTGAACTTGATGCGAGTGAAATTCAGCCCCATCTGCCCGTTAAGGCTAAACATCACAAACTTTCACCTCCACTAATTATAAGAAATACTCGTAGGATTCTATTTGTATGTACAAATACATAGAATACCTGCTTTGTCGGCAGGTATCCATCTGGATACCCACCGACAAAGTAGGTATTTGGCTTTGATCTAGGTATAACTACAACATCTCAGGTTTTGCTTACTGTTGAAGTTTATGCCTGCCAATCTTCAACCAACTCACTGGTGCTAGTGCCTACTACAGCCAACATCAACATAAATAAAACATTCCGCTAAGATTCCGGCAAGTTTTCAAAAGAATGTTAGTAGACAAAACTTCCGTAAAAGTTTAATGTTACGCTATGAAATGAAGGAAAATTTTAAAATCTAAAGTAAAACAAGCATCAAAACGTGCTCGCTTTTGTATCGACGGACAAGTTTCTCGTAGCGCACCTATTGAAAGACTTAGCAACACAAATGAAGCATTGTACGTGCTCGGTACGTAAGTTTGGTCGACTAAGGTTTATACGTTGCGTTTAAGTCGCGAACAATATTAAAGCCGCGATAAACTTAAAATCAAGTTGAATCCGGCTTGTTGCGGACTACACCTTCATCCCAGAATCGGCAAGCTGCGTGCAATAAGTCTGTCTTAACCGGTGCGCTATTATCATCCATTTATTTTACTTTCTTCTATTATATAAAGTTTGTAACGAATAAAATTTGTAGATGAGAAAAAGTTTTTAAAGTACGATCGGAATCGTGCAATTTATATAACTTGCAGCTACAGTTGGTCTTGATTTTGTCTAAGGAATAGTCCAATGGCTGGTTATCTTATAGAATTTTACTCAACCAGGATTCCTACCTCCGTTAACCATCTATCTATCCAATATCCCATCATAAACGTCCTCATACATACCTTATTTCCACAAAATCATGAGGGAAACATAGGGTAACCAATGCCTGTTGTTTGGATGTTTCGATGTTCACGCAATCAATATAATTTCTCAGTAGGTTTGCTAGAAACACAATCACCACTAGTGGCTAACTTTGGCGACACGGAACACACTCGAGTGTTTGTTTCAAGTTAAGCCATCCTAGACAGTTGGTTTTAAGGGCTGTGTGGTGTTACAGGTGATACCACTGCTCAAGTGTTCAGGAAGTTTGTCCGTAAGTATGAGCCGAATTGTAAAGTTTATCTTGCTCGCTCTCCATTGAGAAGTTGCCTCGATGTTTGCTGTGAGACAATGAGTTTGTCTTGCGACTTCAATATGCGTTGCAGACTGCGTTTGAATTGTTCCAACTTTTATTCTGTTAGGTGTGCCGCTGTAAAGCTCAGCTATAAATCAGTTCTGTTTGTTTGAGCACTTTACTTCAACGAACTTTGTTTTAGTTTCCATCATACCGAGTCATCTCGGTATGTAACGAACGCAGATCTAGTTCTATTAATAATTTGCTTGTTATGTTACTGTTTAATGTTCATAGTAATATCAGAAGCACCTTAAAAGGAAGAATCTGCTCTGAAATCTTTTATGCATCGTGGCACCTTCATAACCGACCAGATTTTAATGAAAAAAGTTCCCGACAAAGACATTTTAAATGCAAAATAAAAGTCTTTGCTATAGTAAAGTTGGAACAGGGGTTTGCACTGAATGGCTTTAATTGTTTTAAAGGTTCTAATGAGGTTTCTAATAACTACGGACTGCGGTGTTAGTTATTGAGCGGTTAAACTTACAACTTGCGAGTATTCTTTGGTATTTTTGGGTACGCATACGGACATATTCGAATATTGAATTTATACTTAGAAATACCTCTACATTCATGCGATAAAAGCACTGATGTGCATGACAGAGTATCACATAGATCGAAAAAAGGTGCTACTGAAGTAGGTGGAAAACGCGGTTCGGTGAATTTCCGATTGCATTATGGCCCAGCGGTCCACAGTCGCTAGACATTACTAAAGCCATTACCTTATCTAAAGTCCTTCTCGGATTTATTTAGTTTTCCCTCGCCGCATGTTATCGAAAACCGCTCGATAAAGTTGTCAACAGGAATGGATCTGGAGCCAATTTGAGAGAACGCTCCGCAAAAAAGGAAACGACTTTTTTGATTCTACGTGCCTGATTAAGTTACCGCGGATGTTACTGTTGATACTTTTATTTTTATTGCGGCAGATGTTGTTATTAAACATCGGATTCAGGAAATTTGAAGAAATATCGTTCGGTCACCTGATTCCGTAGTAAGGTGATGGTTTATTAAGAAACTTCTTTTATTTTAACTTCTATTATTTTTGTGTCGAGTTTTCATGTGATTATCAATCATTTTACGGATGTGAAATGTTTATATAATTAATTAATGATAAAGTAACTGACTTATTGTATTTTTATTTAGAATTAAATTGAATTGTGTACTTATTTAAACTTAATTGTAATGTAACAGATGTGACTAGTGTAGTTGGAATTTATGTACTAGTTCAATAAATAAATAAAATTTATAATTTAGAACTTTGCTATATGCAAAGCTTGAGATAGATTAACTCTGTTAAAAGTACCGTATACGGAACAACCAGCATCACACATTGTGCTGACATTATAATTTAGAACTTTAGGTATTTTTAAACATACGCGATCTGAACACAATTATTAGTAATATTTTTACGGGTATTTATCGCGTTTATTTACCCTTTTTTCCCGACAGCACTCCAAGTGATCCGGTGATCACGACAGTGCGTAAACCTGTTGAAACGTCGGGAAAAATAGGTAAATAATAGCGGTAAATACCCGTTAAAATAATTCTAAATATGTGAATTATGTTTCCGGCTCGAACTAACACATTGTACAAAATCGAACCAAGTAAGGTTTATTTATAAATAAAAATTACATATCATAATTGATAGTTAGGGCTACACATTGATGTGTTATGCACACTTATAATAATATAATAATTATTATTTATTTATAGTAATATTATAAATCCGAAAGTAATACAGAATTACTTTCGGATTTATAATAGTGTGTCTTTTTTCCTTTTCACACCTATTCAATTGACAGAGAGGTAGACGGTATCATATATTTTCACTATCATAATACAAGTGGGCAACAATTGAAATGAAGATCAATAATACCCTATTTCTTAATTTATAATCATTTATTCTTTGTAATTTGACTCTAAGTGCTTACTTTGTTAACATAAAGAAAGTTATTGAAATGTGAATCTAAAATCCCGGGGACATCGGCTAAAAACGCGAGAAAAGCCACGAGCACAAGCCAGTTATTATCATGAATACGTTTATAACGCAGGCCGGACAAATAGCACCGAACGGGGTGCTCTTTTATTTCCAATGGATATTTATGAGGTGAAGTAAATTTGACAACAAAGAGTGCTTCCCGAAAATTAATAATGAAATAGCGTTATCCACTCGAATATTTCGTGAATAAGTTACAAGAGGGTAGGTGTTGCAGATTCCTACCAGCCACAAAGTTGTGAACTAAGTACAAACTTTAATCCTACTTTCCAACTTTGCTTTCTTCCTATGTTATCGAAGATTCTTAGCGCTTATTTAACTATAGGCACCTAACTTTTAAATCGTTGTTTCAGACTTTTTAGGATCTCTTCTTTCCCGGAAAAATTATTAGTAAAATAAAATATATTTAGTTTGTTATAATAGTGTAAGGGAAAATAAATACTGAAAATTTTGGTCACTCACGCGTTGCTAAGATATATCACGATATATCGCGTAGATAACTGGCTACTCGCTCTTTGTCTATCCCGAGATATTTCTATATAAGTTACCCGAATTTGAACGTGAACTGGTCAATACCAAGATTCACCACTCATTGTTGTCTAAGACCATTAAGTGTTTTGAAACGTGCGCGTACCTACATACAGCAACATGAGGTCAATTACTGAGTACGTACTAACATATTTATAGTAACTGTACTCAGTATACTCAGTACACTAGTACAGTTACTTTAAATTTCCCAAACAAGTACTGCAGAACCGGACGCAAGGTTTCACCGGCTATTTGAGCCGCCACCAGCACCCACTCTCAATACTGCTCGATGGTTTTTCACAGGAGTTCAAACTTTTCGACATATTCAACGATAGTTAAGTAATATCTATGCACGCCTTAAATCATACCTTACATTTAAGTGAGTTATGTTTTTTAAATATATTTTGTTTAGGTATTTATTTTTTCTCCATTTTATGTCACTTTTTAATTATTTGATTAAATTCTCGTATTATTTTTGTTAACTGTAATTTTAATTAAATAAAGTTCTAATTTATGTCTTTAGTGTATTTAGTGATTTGGTTTAAACTGTAAGTTAACTAGGTGCTATTTTTAAAAATAAACATAAATTAATAATGCCGGACAATCTACAGAGCATCTTCTAGCCCCAAGTCAAGAAGAGTGGAAGAAGAAGGGTACTAGATGACTGATGTACATAATACAATATTATTACATATCTAGATATTTTTATTATACATAGAACAATGTTTAATACATTTATTCGCTATACATACAGGCAATTTGGTTAAGTGCTTTATCGAACTTACCAATACCGTCCGACGTAGTACACGTATGTACGTATAGACAATTATTGCCTTCGATACTGATTCACGTCTACACAGGACAGTTAACTAGCTAGATGCCTATCCTATGCTTCTGCATTGGGTCCAGCAGATGCCGTCAGCTCGGCCCCGTATTGCGAACATAGCCATTTAGGTGCAAATAGCGGTTATGTGTTTACAGACCTGGCGTATTTGCTGATGATTGTTTACTTACTGAAGTTTTGCGTTTCATTGTGTTTTTATCGTTAGCGGATGAATTCACTGAAAATCCACAAGTTGTATCTATTTCTTTCATCATCTCATTGCAATGGCTTTCGATTTTTACTCAGTAGTCACTGCCACTGTGCAATGTAATCGTATATTATTCACACATTATTTCGTTAAATTTATTATCTATAGGTATTTAATCTATCAACTTAATTATCTGAGGTGGAAGAGACACCCCCTCGTGCTCTACATTTGTTAACATGCGAGAATATTCAAAAGTCCCCAGTTTACGTAACGTAAAAGTGCTCGTACAAATCCCTTTGGCGTAAAAAACGAAGGTTTGAAAACCCAAACTTTCCAAAACGTTTTTACACAGTTACGGAGATATTGGCGGTCTGCGACGCGCCACAAACGTTTTTCAACTGCTCCTTAGGATATTCTCTTTGACTAATAAATAACATTGCTCACTTTGAAAAATCAGGAAGCTTTTTTCAGATGAAAGTGAACCGTTTTGAATTTGCATTTGTTAGATAGGTAAACTGGAAATAAGAACCTTGTGCGAAAATATAAAACGGTGGGTATTATAATCTATACTAATATTATAAAGAGGAAAGATTTGATTGTTTGTTTGTTTGTATGTTTGTTTGTTTGTTTGTTTGTTTGTTTGTTTGAATTGAATAGGCTCCGAAACTACTGGACCAATAAGAAAAAATCTTTCACCATTAGAATCCTAAATTTTCCGTGATGAACATAGGCTATATAATATTTTCAAAAAAGTTAGGGATCCGCATGAAAAATTCAATAATTGAACCGTGCGCTGTATATTCAACCTCTTTTTCTATTATGGCGCGTCATAATAGAAAAAGAGGTTGTTTGCATTTTCTCTACGGCCAGTGTCAGGAGTGTCGAGTCAATGTCAAAAAACCCAATGCTGTTAAAAAAAGTAAGGGATCCGTATGACAATTGTGAAACCCATCGTGTTAGAGTGTATAATTTCTGAAATTTTTGTTTAATACCCGTGCGAAGCCGGGGCGGACTGCTAGTGATAAATAATTTTGGACAATTCACACAGCATCATCTAGTCCCAAACTAAGCAGAGCTTGTGTTATGGGTACTAGATGACTGATATACATAATACAATATTAATACATGTATCGATATTTTTTATTATACATTGTAAACGACCAGATCGCCCTGAACAAAATTTGCAGATCGTACAAATATTTGTCCCGAGGCGGGAATCGAACCCGCAACCTCCTGCGTCGCAGGCGAACCTTCGCCCACCGCGCCACAGAGGTCGTATAATTATTTCCTGATTTGAATGATTTTACGTACGTACGACTGAATAATACCTACGGATAATACTTGTAGTTAAATACTTTTAAACGGAGATTGCTATCGTAGCATTTAACCGGCCCAAACTAAGAAATACTTCCAAGACATTACTACGATTATTCTAATTCAATGTTGAATTTCGTGAACCCTCTCCTTTACAAATAGGACCCTTACCTTAGTTAATAGGTAACATAACTGTTAGGTTATTAATTGTTATATTATTATAAGGTACTTAATAATATAATACAACGATACTTAGCTACTTCATTAGCTGTTACTTTATCGTCTGTGTGTTTTTGTTTCCTGCTGTCAAGAATTGTGACCCAAATAAATAATTATCTACTTATGAATTTATTTGGTTTACAAATATAGATCTTTTTATCTAAGTTTGTGAACCTATATAGGTACCTATATACCTATATACCTGTAAAATATATACATACATACTAATAAGTTTTGATGCCCTCACACTAGGCTAAATATGGACTCTTAAATTTCATGCACCTACAGATCTAGTATAGAAGGTTTCTTATTCTACAGGTAAAATAAAATACGGTAATCCCCAAAAACTTGCCGGTATGACTGCAATAAAGATTTAGTTTATACCGTTAAAACCCAAAAACATTCATAAATATAGACAAGCACGGACGAATCCAAGGAGAAACGATTCAAAGGAGAAAGTATTGAATAAATAAAGAAATCGACACGATTCGCAAACTCTCAATTTGTATAAGAAAATTTTATTCATATTCCCTCGCTTCAAAGACTACGACATATGGACGGAGACTGGGCGTAGGAGAATATTATGCATCTTTACCTTTTTTTATTATTGAAGCAGAATCAAGGTACATACATGAACACGAGTCACGCATTGACGTCGCAAGTACACAGAAAAAATGTTCTGTCGTCGAGATTACCTAAAAGAGAAGACATTCATATTATCATTCTATTTAAATGAAGAAAATATAACTTTTATTTGAAATTTTAATTAAATCCTTAAAAAATCATGTCAATGGCGCCATTAAAAACTTCCTCTGAGACATCTTCAGCTTGACTCAGCATTTTTTATGACAAGTAAAAGTTTGTTGAAAAGCGCATATCAAGCGAAATTAAGGAAAATTCACGAATTTTCTTGGAATCAACAAAACTTAATTCTTTTCTAGCGATCTGCCTTGAATTGTATTTACAGCCTTTACGTATACGATTATTGCTTGGTTTAATAATTCATAATGTCTTTTTAAATAAACAATTTGAGTTTGCTTCTTATTAGATAAATATTTTCAATTGTCAATCAGCCAAAGCATCTTATTTGTTCAACTCAAAACATTCCGTACTTTAAAATTAGAGATACAACAAAGAGTTGAACCTAATGAGTAAAGAGCAAAATTACCTTCTGGTTCAGCTGGATGAGGATCATATGCATTACAAGCCGAGCAATGAGCTTAGGGACTATGTAGCAGCGTCTTGTTAGGCTCAAGTTACCAACACCATCCTCTGAAACGTACCCTATCATTGTAGGATAACCCAGGAAATATTACTAGAGGACAATGAAACTATTCACAACTCCGTACCTACATGAGCCTTTTTATCCAAGGGGATTCTCTCTGAGGGTATGGGAATCCGTGCCCTGTTCTTATAATTTCCTTGAATGGTGAACATTTGATTTAAGTACCGTCCCAGGGCTAAAAACGACACTCCCGGGACCGCCCCGACTATTTCCCTTTTGTTTTTGTGCCGTTTTTAACAACTTTGTTCTCAAAAGGATTCGCTAAGAGGCCAGCATGAAAACCGGCGTTTAGAGCAAATCCCGTGATTAGAGTCAAACGATTGACGTTCCCGGCGGGATTTAGTCGAAAGATTAATGGTAACGATCGAATGGTAATTACGGAAATGAAACGTGTAACTTATGCAAATGGTAGCCTCGGAACTCTCAACTTCCAAACGAATAGTCCACGAGACCGACTCATCGGAAAGTTAATTGAGAAGTTAGATATAACGATCGCGATTCCAGTAACAGTTAGATGGTTCTAGACCTCAAGCTAGTAGGTTACTAGTTGGTAATAAAACGATTATGATTCAAACGGAACTCACATCTACTGGAACAAATTACCTAGTTCTGATGAGTTGATAACAAAATTAACCATGGACGATGAAGTATTCCTAATTGATGTTAAATGTATAAATTTTGTGTCAGAGCTCCTCACTAGTTTACATCAGAAAGCGTCGTAACAAACAATTTGATGGAAGCTCTAGGTTAACGAGGCAACTTGCAACTGTTTTCACTCGTGAGTTCATAGCCCTTATTCATTACTTAATACCTATACGCAATCAACTTTGCTTTCTACGTTTCGGTTCGGTTTTCGAATCGCTCAAACATTTTGAGATCTCTATGTGATTCGATTGTTAACTACTAAATTTTCGTGTGAATTATTGTACACTTGTAAAATGAAAAAAATAATTATTTTAAGAATACATTATTTTCCACGCAGTCAGACTTATTTATGTCACCATTTGTGTCACCTGATTTGACACTAATATATAGCGAAATAAGTTTAGTTTAGTTACTAAACAATAAAAATTTTACTTCATGGGAAATCTTGGTAATGTCACATTTACAGTTTAAAAACATAATAGAGAACCAATAATAAAGAAAATAAATCCAAAACGAACTTATTACGAAAATTGAGCGCGTAGTCTAAAGTAAACTGGTGCCGATTTCTGCTAATCAAACGCCTTTCTAGGATAATGGTATCGTCGAATTATCCATAGATGAAAGAAGCTCTAGAAAGTGCTTGCGGAGAAATTTATAGAATGTTTTTCACTTTGACACTTTGGAAACGTCTCCCTCCTGTAGTTTCTTTTATCAAAGCTAAATGCCAAAATGTGTATAATTTTAATACGCCACCGTTCTTATATGGTGAAACGAATAGTTTAGTAGAATTAGGGACAGTAGATTTTGGTGGATCTACAGAGCGCGTTTTGGCAAGTTGCGTTACTGTCATGGAGTTGTTTAGAATAAGGTTCTGGTTTCCGCTGAATGTGCAGTTACTTCGCGGTTCGGCAGAGTTTTGTTAGCGTCGTTGTAAACCATGGCTTTTGAATGGTGCTTTGTTGGATATTGTTTACTAAACTGATGTAATGTCAACTAGTAGCAGCATAGAATTTTTATCCGTAAGGGTTTATTTTGTTGTTCATTAAAGTTGTTTGTAGGTTTTTTTAGTTGTATAACAAGAGAGTTTTAAGTGTTGTTGTTATCAGTTATGAATCCGGATCCGGAGGTGGCAAATGAAAAAGTAATTGTTCAATACTTTGGTTGGTTAATCCTTTTCTAACACACTAATAATAAATTAAAGTGGTATATGTAGGTACCCTATTTTTCAAATATTTTGTTAGTGTGAGTTTTTCCAATTGCAAAAATAGAGCGAAGTTAAATTTTGCTTAATTTTATCGACGGATAATATGTTCAAATTGTTCTTAAACTGTTGTACAACATATTGAAATTTTTAATTAATTTCGATGAAATATACCCTCCCAATAACAGTGCTCCTCATAAAATCAAATATTAAAATCGACAACAGCCCTGAATATAAATACATGTTTTTATTAAAATAAGCTTCATTCATATTATTTTAAATTATTGGAAATATTTTCAAAAACATATAAACATAAAAAACGGGAGGAAAAACCTGATCTGGAACTGTTTCGTAAAACTCTAATAATACTAAATGATATCAACATCCTTTACTTATACAAGAGATTTTAATTTCTACAAGCACTTGTCTTGTTCTATATATATTCTCATTAAGATACACATACTGCGGTTTCAGCGTGCGAAACATACTCGTAAAGGTCGACACATACAGTGGTTGCAGCATGAGAATGGGATCGTTGATCACACAACACCCTGTGCATATTTGCTGTGTACTAGGAACCTAGTGGTTTTACAGTGTGCCATGCTCTGCTGACTTCATGCTGATGGAGCTAAGATATGAGGGGTTAGTATGAATTTCTGCATTGCTGTGAGTGGTAACATCGAAAAATATTTTTTAGCATAACTTGGTAGTTCGTTACAACTGAGTTATTTGATCAAAACTACTCAACCATCGTTTTCAAACAAGACATACCTAACAGATACGTAGAAAAATACAATTTTAATAAAGTTAATAATACCAGATCATGGTGAAAATATTCTCAAATACAATTAATTTTGGTGCTGCGTTTGTATGAAAAATTTATCCCTCGCCGAAGCCTGAGTATGTTGCAGTTTTCAACCATGTTGTGTTAAATATGTTGACGTTAATTTTAATATTAAATACTATGAAAATTCATGTATGAGTAAATTATAACTACGATTTTTCACTCTTTATGGCATTGTTAAAGCACGTTACTAAACAAAATTAATTAATAGACCACATTACTGATGTCAAAAATATAGAGTTACGGTTGTGTTTCATTATTTTAATGGCTTGTATTTCGATAAAATTTTACGATACGAAAGTTATCATCTATACTCGAAATTGAATGATAAACGTATTCCAATTTAAACCAAAAGTGACTTCCTCGTTCGTCGCGTTGCGTTATTAAGGGAAGTTTGCGTTGGATTCCTGCCTTTGATCTGCATATACTTATTCTTAGTGTTCAGGGTATTTTCTATGTATATTTGAAAAACATGTCTTTATGTAATGCATTAAGTTTTTTAGTGGCAAAAATTTATATTCACAGATAAAATTGATATATAATAACAAAATTAGAACTAGCATTTACAGTTGAAATTATTGAGCTGACTGTTGCAAACAATCTACAGGCAGCTCGACTGATCCATATAAATACGAAAGCGTCTGAAAGACGCAGGTTGCATTGCCTTGCTGTATGGTATTGCTGTGCCAGATAATGACCAGCTCTCGGGACACACGTCGCAATAAATAAGTATATAAGTTACCCTTAGTACCAGCTGTGATTACTTTGGGCCTATCATAAAAGATGCTTTGTGTATTATCCAGCAATTGATTTACTTCGTGGAGGAAAAACGAATAAGGTAAATAAAACATAAATTCGATATAATTCTATTTATAACCGTTTCACCTGCAGCAGTATTGGGCAAATTCTAATATTGGAATACCAATACAATTTCCAATCTACGCAAGCAGTCGCTCACACTTCGGTAGACGTGGCGTAGTATGTTCGTAGCTACTCGTAGCACTAGCTACGAATCTTGCTACGAATCTATAGCTACGGAGCTACGAGCTACGTGACGCTACGACGAATATAAAATTCAAGAAATTTTTTAACAAGAATATTGGTGTACACAGTTAGTTGCGATTGCGAACATTGTTTTTGATTTCGGTGGAAACTCTAAACTACTAGAAATTTCACTTCATTATACATTTTATCATAAATTTTCAACATACACTTTATAGGACAGCAAAATGTATTAATTACTGTAAAATTAGTTAGTTTTGCAGCAACCGACACAAACGTCAAATGGATTTATCACATAATCTTTGGTTTGGGATTAATGCTGTTTTCCAGTTAATTCACGATGATAGGAGATTTAAATATATTCAACGTGAATGATGTTAAATATAATTCGAATATACATTTCGGTTTATTGTGCTTACGGGGATGATGTTATCGAATTTGTTGATTATATCTACCTAGGTCCAATTAGGTAAATTCAACTGCGATAACGACGTCAGTAATCCAGACGAATGCAACTCGGATCAGATAGCGTTCAGGGTAACTTCCAATATCTTCTCGTCACAGGTACCGTTGAGCATCAAGACGAAAGCCTTCAACCAATTTCTGTTACTCTTGATGACTTACGGATCCGAGACGTGGTCGCTGTTAATAGGCCTTATGAGCTCAAGTTGATCAGCGTGCTATGGAGTTCTGCACGCGATAGAAATCCAAACCAAGTAACCGAAAAAGTTGCCGGAATCAGCATGCTAAGGTGACGACGGGCAGGCATATATATATAACTCGCAAAACCTTAGAAAGGTTCTCGATTGGCGATCGCGATGTAATGCGAAACGGACTGTGGGAAGGTCAAAAGACTAATAACACTGTAGGGGTTGCAGGGAGTCGATGGATGCCTACTAAATGCATGTAGTATTAAATGTAGTTTCTAAAATGTAAATCCTTTTTTGGCCGTAAGTTTTGTATTCAATATTAGAGTATAAGTAATAAGGTCTTAGAGTTGAAATGTCAGATATGATTGTTAAGAAAATATTCAGCCAAAAAGTACACAGAATAATAAAAAGTGTCAACTATTGTCATTGGCCGAAGCAATGTCATTTGATAAAAAGGGATGGGGTAAAACTGATTCTTATATCGATGTTTTGGCGAATTTCATATTTACGATTAATTATTTTTAATAAAATAATGCTCATTTGTTTATGTTTTAAAATTTAATAATGCTACTTTGTTTCATTTAATTAATATTTCACTAATAATAATAATGAGTACAATAGTATTATATATGGTGTTATTATAAAATGCCTTTTTTTTGAAAATTTCGAGCAACGACGGTGTCTTACTTCATCGGAATCCAGTTTTATCGTCTTGTAGGCTTTGCCAAATATCTTTCGATATAATGTTGTGTAGGAAATCTTCGAAAAAATTTAATCCGATGTAATAACAGTTCCTCAAAGTACAATAAAATTCTTGCGGGACCCTTCTTACACACAACAATCAAAAAAACCTAGATACAAAAAAGTATTTCAAAAAAGTACCTAATTTATAAGTTTATAAATAGCTAGCAATAAACCTACTCAATCGTTCAAATATCACAAGCTAAAACATTACATCTTAATCGGTATTGTGTAATATCATGCTTGACCTGAAGTATCGATATCGATAGCCTGAACCAGCAAGTTCCTTCTCTAAATAAGTAAGTGCTAAACCACAGACGGGTTACAGAGATGCGCGGTTTTTGTATGGCGCCTCTACTGGATATGTACTCGATGGTTTTACCAATAGAAAAACTAAACTATGTTCAGAAATGAAGTTCTGCGGGCTGATGATGATGATTTGGGTATACTTAATGAAATAGCTTTATTTATTTAGCCAAGCCTTAGCTCAAGTGCTTAATTCTCAAGCAGGTCAAGGTCTCTGTTTTTATTATCTTTAATTGAAATTTTCATATTTGGTTTGTAAATTTTCAATGGATTACCTACAGCATGAAATATTTCGTTTCTGAGAAAACCATTTATCAGTCTTTTGATATTAAGGAGGGAGACACAATGAAATTACGAATGAAATGAAAGCGAGATCTTGAAATTTGATGTTATATTGTACTTTGGTTGAGGTTGGTAAATATTTGTTTATGAACAACACAAAGGATTTTGTGAAATCATTTGGTGAAAGTAAAGATCACAATAATGTCTGAAGCATAATAATCGCTTTACCGCAATTAATTATAATTTAAATTATTAATTTAACATGTCAAGCCTAACAATATGTTTATTTAGAATAATTTAAAAAAAGAACCACATTCTAGAGCTTTTCGCTTTTAAACATCTAGAGTAATATTATAAAGAGGAAAAAATTGTTTGTTTGTTTGGATTGAATAGGCTTTAAAACTACTGGACCGCTTAGAAAAAATATTTCGCCATTAGAATCCAACATTAACCCTGATACTGTCATATGCTACAAAATATTAAAAAAAAAATGTGCAGTAGTGTAACCGTGTGTACAAATTCATAATTTTTGAAATTTTTGTTAAATACTCGTGCGACGCCGGGGTAAACTAGCATCGAATTATTTGTTTAGTGATTAAATTGATTATCCACAACAATATCAGTATATCTCTGATATCTAAAAGTATATTAAATTGTTCGAATTCCTTAATTGGTTCTGTATTGAAAGTATTACAAACATTTCACAGAATTATAATTTGATTTCATGGTATGAAGTTCATGCGTGGATTACATTTTATTACCCGTGCATTTCACCAAAACTATTGATAGCGGATTGAATATTTATTTTGGTTGTATGAAGTAAATGTACAATGAACTCATTTATTTTTGGGTCAGAAAATACAGAACACTGTAATAGTTTTAGATTTTATGAATCAGAATGAATGAGAATATTTTATTTGAAAATCAATCAATAAAAGGAAAGACTAACATGATTAAAAAATAAAAGCACAAAGCAAACTAGTTTTTTACTAGTTTTTCAGTGACAAGGTCACCGTGACCATCAAATGTGCCAGTTTTACGGAGGACTTTTGTAAAAATATTGCAACGATATTTTTTTGCTTTTATGTGGAGTCTATTCAGAAATAGTTTTTATTCAACAGTAAAAAGAAGCATAATTTAGATTTTTGTGGAGCGCACACTATTAGGCAGCGTAGGTACTGAACCGCTTGCAGCTCTAATTTCACAAAGATATTCCGCGAGCGCCTGAATTTGCGCACTCATTGCATTTGGCTTGATTTTCATTCACTATTTTGGCGGCTATGTTGTCCACATCCACCACAATATTTTGCACGAGTATAGTTTTTAATATAAATATTAAATCTAGTTAGGTTTACTGCTTCATTATGGATGATATGACCTATGGTTTTATAACTAGATCATGATATTCAAAGAAAATTGGACTAATTTAATATGTAAGGATTAAGTGGTTCAAAAGTCGTACGATTTAATGGCTTTTGGGCCCATGAAGACTCATCAAGTCTCTCGAGGAAAGCTTGTAGGGTATTTAAGTCAAGTCCTTACCTCGAGTGTCTCATGAGGAATTCATAAGTCGGTTTATAGCCATTATTATTAGACTGATGAAGTTAATTTCATGTTATGCTGCCATTTTATGACCGAAATCATAATTCAGCAATGCAATTAGTCTAATGGGCACCTCACGCTTGCACTAAAGCCAGGTAATAATTTAGCGAAGACATTTTAGGTACATTCTTCGGTGCTAGTAGGAAATTAATGCTCTATTCCGTTATAAATCACATGTTTTAATGGTTATTTATTCTGAGTGTTCGATTGGAACGATGGCAATCAGTTGGGATACTATTTTTATGGGCTGTACCGGATGCGCCATAAAGCGAAGCATAAAATCAGTAAGCCTTTGGAGGAGAAATATAAAAGTAAATAACACTTAGATTGGAGATTTAGGCATCGCGCCGGCACGGCCCTCGCTCCAATGAGCCGTTAACTCAGGAACTCACGCTAACGGTCACCTGTACTTTGTGTAATTTACAACTTGCTTCACGAACGACTTTAGCAAAATACAAGGCGGTAGTTATTCAGAGGTTCTAACATCGAACCCTTTACCGAGTTAATGGGCTCTTTACTTTTAATAGCTTCAAAAAAAGTAAGGCAATAGTTTTTTGCTGCATCATGGCTCTTTTATATGAAAAGGTTTTTAGATTTTAGGCAATTTTTTTAAAAATTTTATCTAATTTTTTATGTTTTTGCTGTTATGTGGAGGCTATACAGAAGTATTATTTATTCAACAGTAAAATAAGCATAATTTAGATTTTGTGGAGCGCACACTGATATTTATAACTACATAATGACCTATTCTAAAAATCTAAAAATTCGACCATGAAATAACTCAACCTTAACTTAATTATCAGATCTTAAAATTCATATAATGCAAAACATGTCTAACGTTAACCTAATAAACTGTTTTGTAAACCAGCATTCTAAATACCGGTAAAACGGTTAAATTGCATACACTTATCTGATCAGCTTCTGGCTTTGGCGCAATACAGACTTTGTGAAATCATACGAAACAACGAAAATGGGTGGAGATCTTTAGTTAGTTTAATTTGGATTATATTGTAAAGTGACATTAAATGGAAATTTAGGTTTGGCTTCATAACTAACTGTCCTATAATTCAGTCCTCCAAATTCAGAGGAAAGAGCTACTGGATACGTTTTCTTTTAATGTTAAACAACATCTGCCCTCCGTCATCATTATACAAGAAAGGTCTCACTCCACTCCTTAAATTATTTTCAAAACAACATCAAGTCTGGTAGTTTCTGGCAAATAGTATAACTTTTTGCCAGCTTGGCAATACTGGTCGTGACCTATCTCCACGATGAAATCAACATAGAGGCACAACTTAAAATTTAGCATTTTTACAGTACAATTCTTTGGCTACTTACATATATATTATTTATTAATTATTATTCATAAAATAATAGGCTGCAGCTGTTTTGAAATTGTAAAAGTTTTCGAGCCTAAATTATTATTATTACACACAATTCATATATTTTTTCAGTCATGCTTATGTAATTTGTCACTCATCTATACTAATATTATAAAGAGGAAAGATTTGATTGTTTGTATGTTTGTTTGTTTGTTTGTTTGAATTGAATAGGCTCCGAAACTACTGGACCGAGTTAAAAAATTCTTTCACCATTAGAATCCTTAATTTTCCGTGATGAACATAGGCTATATAATATTTTCAAAAAAGTTAGGGATCCGCATGAAAAATTCAATAATTGAACCGTGTGGGCTGTATATTCAACCTCTTTTTCTATTATGGCGCGTCAGAATAGAAAAAGAGGTTGTATAGCGCACGGTGCTTGCTTTTTCTCTACGGCCAGTGTCAGTTTTGGAATGTCGAGTCAATGTCAAAAACCCCAATGCTGTTAAAAAAAGTAAAGATCCGTATGAAAACTGTGAAACCCATCGTTTTAGTGTGTATAATTTCTGAAAATTTTGTTTAATACCCGTGCGAAGCCGGGGCGGGCCGCTAGTAACGTATAAAGGAAAAGTCTGCTTTTATTCCCGAATTCGTTTTTTTTTTGGTTGTGCTGTTTGTCTTTGTGTACGCTTATTCAACGATAATCTAGCGACACTGCTATCACTTTAAGTTTGTACGGACAGCGACAGCCACAATTTTACTGTATTTTGCAATTTCGTGAAGGTGATCGACCTGTATTGCCATCTTATTTTGCACTTACTATACACCTACGGTATTGGTAATAAGATATATTGAATATCAATGGATGTCAATAAACCATCAGTATTTTTTAAACTACAATCTATAGAACTATGATGTGTACCATTATTTTTATATATTGACTAGCGGCCCGCCCCGGCTTCGCACGGGTATTAAACAAAAATTTCAGAAATTATACACACTAAAACGATGGGTTTCACAGTTTCCATACGGATCTTTACTTTTTTTAACAGCATTGGGGTTTTTGACATTGACTCAACATTCCAAAACTGACACTGGCCGTAGAGAAAAAGCAAGCACCGTGCGCTATACAACCTCTTTTTCTATTCTGACGCGCCATAATAAAAAAAGAGGTTGAATATACAGCCCACGGTTCAATTATTGAATTTTTCATGCGGATCCCTAACTTTTTTGAAAATATTATATAGCCTATGTTCATCACGGAAAATTAAGGATTCTAATCGTGAAAGAATTTTTTAACTCGGTCCAGTAGTTTCGGAGCCTATTCAATTCAAACAAACAAACAAACAAACAAACAAACAATCAAATCTTTCCTCTTTATAATATTAGTATAGATAATATAGCCATTATGAGATCGTATAATTTGCTTCCAAGCCAAGTCGAGAAGAAAATCGACACGTCAGTACATAGCCTAGCTAGCTCATTGTAAGTATCGATGTCTCCTCTGTCATTGGCATTCACGTCCGTAATGGTTCGTTAATTCTAATGTCGCGTAATGGCTCTCTCGCGGGGCCAAATTATTTTATTGTTTTGATATTTACAAGGCAGTTAACTAAGGCTTTGATCAAACAATGAGACAAGCCCAGATGCAAGTCCGTAACAACTTTTGCAAAAGACTGCGTCACAAGTTCCCATTGTCTCTGCAAAAATTATGGATTGTCGTACTGACTTATACATTGTTTTACACGTAAAGCTACAATTCAATATATGTAGCTCCAACGAAGCATGTGTTATTAGCCTTTGTGAATACAAACATTATTGTATCCGATTACTTTTCACGAAACATAATAACACCATTAAACTCAGTAACGCAATTTTTGCTGCAAAGCTTGCAACCAATCGAACGACTGAAAGCATAGCCCGGGTAGGACGTTTCGGTCCATCCTCTAATAGTGTATGTAAGTTTGGGGTCGATGACGGGGTCATAGATAAAGTCGCCGCACTGATCACCTTGTACGTTCTTGTACCTACCTACATCAATCAACTTGACATGACTCCAGTTGTTCGCCCAAATGGATTATAGGAAGTCGACGTCCCGAGGCTAGTTTATCCAGTAGAAAATCTTCGTGTAAACACTGCGCGTAAACGTCTAGATAAAATCTTGACAAGCCTCGCGGGCTTACGTTGGCAAATAGTGTGCGTGAGTTCCCAAGATGCGTACGTTTGTGAATGTCACGTCGTACAGACATATGTTATCCTTCTGAATTTTCGTTTGGTTTTATTTCACTGTGTCTTGGGTGAGTTTCGGATTTGCCTCGCGTCACTTACGTGTAAACATAATTTGCCAAAGCGATGCGGTGACACGGCTAACTTTTTCGAAAGATAAAGTTATTTCCTTCGACGAATACTTAGGGAAAGCTAATTCCCCGAACAATTTTTGTTTGAGAGGTTACGGTGAACACTCTAAAAATCATAATACGTTTCGAAACGGACGGGATCAAGCGTCGGATTTAAGATCAGCCAATTATCATAATAAAGTAGCGCATTTCCTCTATAAAATGACGGTTAAATAAATAAAGGTTCAAGAGCTGGACAATTCTTATAAAATAGTTTTTTGATTGGAAGATTGAAGCATACTGTTGGTGACCTCTGTGGCGCGACGTATAAAGAACTGCCTGCGACGCAGATGGTTGAGCGTTCGATTCCCGCCTCGGTACAATGTTTGTACGATCTGCAGATATTTGTTCCGGGTGTTTTTTTGTAAAATTAAATAAAAATATCTATTTACGTAGTGATTTTATTAATAATCTAGTATTTTATTATTTATTTATTTATGGCTCAGAAAACTTATAAAATGAGACAATTTATAAAAATATCTAGGAGTTATCAACTAGATATTTTTATACATTGTCTATGAGATTGATGTTGTTTATGCTAATAAATGATTAAGCTACGAGTATTAGAATATTCATAAAACTTCATATCTTCATAGCAGACCTTCATAAGCCATAAGCTTCATAAGCCCGTCTTGTCACACTCAGGTTTACGTGCTATGCCATGTAATCTGTTGTCTGAGTAAACATTAATATTGCAATGTAGCGCCGATGTATTGGCAATCATTTATGCTGTGTGTACACATTAATTGGTGAAGCATTGTGAAGCTGCAGGTTATACATGAGTGTGGTTAGTTAAACTTAACCTTTAGGATCAGCCACCACTCTGTGGCGCGGTGGGCGAAGATCCGCCTGCGACGCAGGAAATTGCGTGTTCGATTCCCGCGGGACAAATATTTGTACGATCTGCAGATTTCAGAGTTCAGGGTGTTCTGGTTGTTTTCTATGTACAATAAAAAATATCTAACTATGTAATCATTTTGTATTATGTGTATCAGTCATCTAGGTACCCATAACACAAGCTCTGCTTAGGCTAGATGATGCTGTGTTGATTGTCTGGCATTATATTTTATTTATTTATATTCAGCTATTAAGTTGTTACCAATAGAAGGTACTCGTATTTACAAACTCGACGGTAGGGTTTGTACCAAAATATTATTTATAACCACCACCGAAGCTAAAAACTCTACGTTTTTGTAAACTTTTTACCCATTATAGTGCCCGAACGGAGAGATTTTAATTTAGATTTTTTAAAGCTGGTTTAAAAAAAATATTGTGGCCTTTGTTATTGTACGAAAATGCTTATTAGTTTTATTATGCATCTTTCGTACATACAGCTATAAAATATTTATGGCTATCAAATTTTTCAAGTTAGATGGTTTATGTAAATACTTACCTAGGTTTGTGAGAAACTCCATGCATGAAAACATTGACTTGAGCCATTCGTCACCTCAGATTTCACGGAGATTTTAAGTTTTCAAGCGGTTTTTTAATGTAGATAGTGTACATTCATCTACAATGATGTTCCGTGATGATGGGCCGTGTGGTGCCGGCATAGAATTTCACCACTCCCACTCTTCCCGTGGATGTCGTAAGAGGCGACTAAGGGAAACACACCGGGGGGCGGGCAGCAGCGTCCTCTGCAGAAAAACTCCACCGAACTGCGATCCCCAACCCGCATGCCCAGCGTGGGGATTATGGGCAATAACCCCCAGATGAAAAAACGCCTCCTTTGGCGCACACTAGGGGAGGCCTATGTCCAGCAGGGGACTGATATAGGCTGATGTTGTTGTTGTTGTTGTTGATGTTCCGTGAAAATCGAAATCAAAGTGCTTTATTTTCTTCAGACCTTCACAAAATACAAATCTAATCCCACCATCCCCCTTCCACTCCAGGAAAAGCAGGCGCACGGCGCAATAATAAATAAATAATAAATAAAAAGTTTCTTTATTCAGACATTAGTCCATACATTACACATTACATAAAAACAAAATCAATACACAAAACACAAAATACAAAATCAATCATTTACCTACTTAATTAAATTTAAAGCAGCCATTCAACAGAATCCTAACCTAAAGAGTCTAAAGAGTTAGGACCCTGTTGAAAGACTGCATGATGGGCGAAGCAAACTTGCTGCCTACGACCTGTAGGATGGTGTTGGTACTGCCCCATGTTCTGTGAAGCAGCGAGGCTGTCTTCTTGCGTATGATGGCGTGGAAGCCATCAACCTGAGCCTCCGCAAACATTGTGGATGCGCTACAGAAACGGGGCAGCCCCAACAACATCCTGAAGGCGTTATTATATTGCACACGAAGGGCATTGAGCGATCTTTTGGTAAAGCTAGCCCAAAGGCTCCCCGTGTAGAATGATTGGCAGTAGGCTTTAAAGAGTGTGATTTTAACTTGCCTACTGCAACGAGAGAACCTTCGCGCCAGCATATTACTACGGACCGCCAACGCCCTCCGTTCTCGTTCTATGTCTACCTGGTCGTCAAGGTCGTCGGTAAGGAAGTGTCCCAGATATTTGAAATTATAGACCCTGTTAAGCTCAAGGCCATTGAGTCTTAGACTTGGGACTGAAGATGGAACCTTACCTGCGGCCTTGAAAACCAGATATTCACTCTTTTTGCAATTATACACAAGCCCATGCCTGCTGGCGTACTCCTCACAGATTGACAGCAGTTTCCGGAGTGCGCTGATCGTCGGGCACAGCAGCGCCATGTCGTCTGCATAGCTGATATTGTTCATACACACGTTATCAACTGAGCAGCCGACACGCGCGCTGCTGAGCCCCACGATCAGCTCGTTAATGTACAGATTGAAAAGTTTAGGTGAGCTTCGCCCCCCCTGCCTCACACCGCACTCCAATCTGTAGGTATCCGATAGATCGCCCGCCCATCTTACACTATTTGTCTGGTTGGCATACCAGTAATGGAAGAGACGCTGCACCTGTGTGTGCACGCCTGTGTCTGCCAGCTTACTCCACAGGACGTCATATGACACGAGGTCAAAAGCCTTGGAAAGGTCAAGAAAGCATGCATACACAGGTGTGCGCCTCCTAGTGTAGTATTGCACAGCGTGTTTCAGACTCAGAATTGCACTTTCAGTGGAGAGGCCTTTTCTAAAGCCGAACTGTGCATCGTGAATGTCTAAAAATTTGTCAAGTTCTGAGTCCATCACACTGTCCAACACCTTCGCCACAATGGTAGCCAACGATATTGGTCTGTAATTGCCTTTTTCAGACAAGTCGCCTGTCTTATTCTTTACTATAGGCACAACTATTGCTTTCATTAGGTCCTCGGGTAAGTGAGAGTGAATGAAGCAATACCATCCCTACTTGGCGGATATACCCTCCACTCGCACTAAGCGATTTTCCTCCACCTTCATCATTCGCACTGCAAAGGAGTGGAATCCGCTGCCTGCTTCTGTTTTTCTAACTAAAACCTGGGTCGCTTCAAATCTAGAGTGAATAGGTCTTCAAGACCTTCGTGATACACCGTAGGCCACATCTTCGCTTTCCATCAGGTGAGATCGTGGTCAAACGGAGGTCTATCAGTTATAAAAAAAAATGTTAAGTAATACTGGGAAATAAAGTGACCGACTCTTTGTTCGCTTCAATATTTTAAAGAAAAGTGAAGAAGCGATCAAGATAATTTTACCTTGTTACTTTTCTATCCACTAATTAACTGATATTTTATAAAAACCCTTTTTGCAAAGAATATTTTTGACAAATTGTTTGATTTACCGTATCATTTTTGCAACTCTCTTGGAAGTTCTCTTGTTTAATTTTTACAAAGACTTTACACAATTCATAACATAGAGCGGGGAAAACCCCAAGTAAAATTGAATATTATAAAATTTATTTTTGTATATGTTTTGTTATGAGGCCATATCTCTAAGAGAAAGCAGGTAGCTTTCTTGAATCTTGAGAAGTAAATTGTACGATAAGTTACTACCTTTTCGAAAAGCAGGAAGGTCTACTACTGAATCAGTAGAAAACCACAAGAATTCTCAATAACTTAAATCCCTGTAATTTATTCTTTGTACAGGTTCTTTAGACTAAATATTTAACTTTATTCGGGTTAAAAGTTTTAGGGTGACTTGTTTACTCAACATGATTATTTCCATAGTCGACTGTTAAGCTACCTCCCCACAAATTTTCAGCCAAATCGGTTCAGCTTTTCTTGAGAAATAAAGCGTAACTAACACGAATTCTATTATATCCATAGATTAGGTCTGCGGTCTAGGTATTAGGTAAATAAAAATCAGATAAAGTTAATTCCCATTATGTTTTGTATTTGTTAACTTTCAGCAAGTTTTATATATTTTAATAGAAATAAAAATAAAAACAATATTTAAAAATTAAATTACAAAATGAAATTAGAACTACTATTTACAATTGGAACAATAATTGACCTAACTGCAGACAATCTACAGGTAGCTCAACAGCTCAATTCAGGGCATTTTTATTTCTTAATACGAGTTCTGGATTAAACAAATACCTATATCACTATCCTTCCTTGGCCCGGAGAATAGAACGATTTAATCGGAAAATTCTTTGCAATAGATTCTGGATATTTCCAATCGAACCCTTTTTCTCAGAAACTCGGGAGAAATTTGTTTTTATGCTTTGCATCAATAACCAGTTAGTGCACAATGGACATTCAACGAGGGTCAAGTGGCCACGCGGGGGAAATTTAATTTGCTGGCGGGATCCCCTACCGGAGTTTTTGCTGCTCCCGACTTAATTATATACCCATCTATGAATTATAATATGGTTTTATTCATTGAAGTTATAATATCTTGAGCAGTTTTATGCAATAACTGTTTGTTTTGTTGCTTTCTTCAAAATACTTAATATATTGTTAGAATAACACTTTGTTGGCCGAGCTTTTAAATATGGGCTTAACACTTCATAACTTACCCACCTTTTTCACTTGTTTAAAAGCAGATGTTTCCAAAGAGTATAACAAAAGGATTTTACGGCGATTGCTCAGCAATAAAAGTGACCCGAAAGGTGATCATGCAGAATAAAGGCCCAATAGTTCTATGAAAATCAAGAGTACACCCCAATGAATTTGTGAAAAATATGTTGAGAATATAATATGTTATCTTTACCTGATGTTTTTCAAAATTATGAGACTCGTGGCTATCATCCCTATCTTTTCTATTGGTCGGTAGTTAAGTAATTTCGCCTCGGTTACAATTTTTTTCAGTACAAGTCCTACTTAACCTATTGTATATTTTAGTCGAGATATTATTCAACGAATGGTACCCTCTTTTTCTTTATATAAATGGATTATAAATGTCCTTCTATGATCAGTTTATATTTTATTGTTGTAGTTCAAGTTTGCCGAATAAAAACTATACACCGTTGCTGCCTCGAGCGGTCGGAGAAAGAATTCAAAATCGTCTTGTACATTTCTAAAAGCTCGCTTTGTTCTGAATAGGGACGCAACAAACTTTGTAGATATTTATCAAATTCTTTTATTTTTCCCAATGCATGTCTTCAGATTTTTATCTAAACCAAAGGCGAATGTGCATTCAGTTTTCTGTCTTTGTTTGTTTGTATTAAAACAATGTAAAACAACAAATGTTCTGCTATACCTATGCATAATTATTCAATTTTGGATAGCTACATATTTGAGTGATTATTATTACTTAACCTAATCTCAAGAGTGGTGAGATCTTATAAACAGATATAGGTATGAAATGAGTACCTATACTATAGCCAAACTCGATGTGGAATGTTTGTAATCAAACCACACGATACTTAACCTAAAACTCGCTTTGTTATCGCGTCTTTTTACATGTAATTTAGATTATTTGTCAATTATAGAAGTGAGTTTTAGTTAATTGTGTCGTAGTTTATTTACAAGCATTCTACGTCAAGTTTGGCTATGGTATAGGTAGGAGATTAGCTCATGAGATCCAAAGAGCAAACAAATCAAACGCCAATTTCTGTTTAAATGCTCTTATTGAAATAACTCGACTGCTATCGAAAGCTGTGCAAATGGCTTCTTGCTCTTGTTCGAAATTTTTGGTTCTTAGTATAAATTACTTTTATGTATTCGAATCAGGTTGTTTCGTGTTTTAAAAGCATTTCATTGTTCGGAGCGTGCAATGTAGTTACGCCGAGAAAATGGAATAGTGCATTCCGCTTCCTGTGCCTTGGGCTGCAAATGAAATGGTTATGGAGAGATTTTTATGTTCACATTGTTTTCAAGCTAAATTGAATATTTCTGTCAGAATAGCTTCATATTACTTTTTCTTACTATACTATTTAACTACTTAGCTCGTGAAAATGTTCTCTTTAACCTCCTATTTCCATAAGTTTTTTAAAGACTGGTGCTTTTCTTCCAGAATGGAGCTAGTTCCGTGATTTAAGTTTGAATCTGTGCTTTAGTTTTATTTTTGATGCTAAACTTTTCAGTTGTTTAGCGGGATAGGTAAAAAGAAATACCTTCGTTGAAGCAATAATTCCTACTCCTATTGGTACTAGTAAACCCACCTCTATGTATACTCGTAACGTATATACTATGCTTTTTATCCAATTATCTACATAGAATTTAAGAATTATAATCACTTTATTGAACATTTTATTTATTACGTTACAGAGATAGATGAGCAAATTCCGCACGCCTTAGATGTTTGTATCGGCACAAAAAGATTTGATGTATCCTTGTTTTCGTTGTTACATCAATCACGGCCCATATTCTCGTCGCCGTCACTTGTGAGGCATAAATAAAGGCACTGAAGGTTTCCGACATCCCCCGTATTGATGTATTCACAACGCAAACCGGTTCTACTTATTGTTGGAGCCTCCGTTTCGACACCCTGAAAGGATACATTATGCAGCGTGATACTGATCCCCTATTTTGTTAGAGATTTTCAGGAAATCTTTAGAAGTTTATGAGGCACTTTAAGACGAGCGACTCCACTGGTTTATTATGTCTGATTATTGAAAAAGCTCAGCAAGAAAAAAATGTTGCCATTATTGAATTTCTTTTGGTGGTTGGTGTCTTTTGCAATCAAGAACATACTGTTTAGTTACAGGTTATAAGAAGTAGATATAAGAGTCAATCAGAATATAGACCCGATTGGAAAAAAAAGAAGTAGACATAGTTAAATCTAATCACAAATTGAGTTATTTCTCATGAAAACCTGTGTTATAAAAATATGGTAACGTTTCATTCGGGTTAAAGGAAATTGTGTAGGTAATAAAATCTATATAAATAGCAATACAAGTTGCGAGGAGCCAATTTTGAGGTTGCCATTTCCCTGTCCGAAGCTGTCGATCGACTGTTAGATCGAAAATCTGACATACATATTTTGATGATGCTCCACCTCAATCCGCGAATCCTTGAACACAAAACTTTATTAGCAGGATTTGAATATTTTTTTTAACAATAAGATAAGTTTTTTACGAATCGGTCCCAAATCTTTGATTAACTTAAATCTTCTTTTATCTCTTTAGCTCTAAAATTGTACGTTATTTTATTCTCAAAAAGCTCTTGACAGTCAAGCATGTCATATTACTTGACAGACAAGTAAAGTACAAAGCTGTATTCGGAGAATAGGGCACTCTTATACCTACCAAATCGTAGGTAATAAGAGCAATTTGCCTGCGAAAGAAACGTCAGAACTCATCGAACCGTTTATAAGTCATCGAGTATTATTGGTCCACGGATGATAAAGTAAAAAATTGAAAATGGTACCTACTCTAAAATGCTTTTACAGGTTTACACGACGGCGCTGAATTCGATTTTATGCATTAACACGGGTTCGGTTGTATCGCTTGTTGATTGAGAATGCAATAACCACGCTTCATAGTGCGTGCCGCTAAAGCGGATTGTTTAGGTATTTTGCGGTGTAATGTTATTTTACTGGCAGTTTGCGGCTGCAAATAGAGACACTCTCATTACGCATGATTCACTGAAACATTTACGCACACTATTTAAACCAAACGTATGGATTAAATTACATCGGTACATTTTCGAATTTAACGGAAGGATTTAGACGATGGTAGCATGAGCTATATTTTGGCACTTTTTTGTACTACGAATACTAGTATTATATTATATTATCTTTGCTTCGAGTATTTGATTTTAAATGTGTTACTTTTATTATTTATACAAATTGTTTGTGTACAATATGTAATTCTGTTTTAATGTAATATGTAATTCTGCTTTTGTTTTAATAATTTTTTCAGGTATCTTTTAATGAAAACATAATCAATACATCAATCAAATTCAAGATCATTTCAAGATTCAAATGTTCGTGTAAGTTACCTACTTTAAACCAAAAAAGTTTTGGTTTTATTTGTTGGACTTGCACGGACTTAGCTTATTTACTGTAGATTATGTAACGTAATCTATGGCGCTCATTAGGGGAGGCCTATGTCCAGCAGTGGACTATTATAGGCTGGTGATGATGATGATGATGATGATGATGTAACGTAACCATAATTGAGTAAATACGAACTTAGGGGCTGCGCAACAATGAAAATGTCACTTTATGAAATGGGACATGCCGTTGATTAATGGAGTTGGCAAGGGCCACCCTGTTAGGCCCTTCTTGCTTATTTATTCATTCACCAGTAGGTACCTGCCCTTGTTATATTGATATGCTGTCAACAGAGATTTACAAATATTACCAGGGCGGCGGGAAATGCCTCATATTAAATAACCACCATCATTTCACTAAAATATACAGGGAGAAAGGGGATGATTCTTGACATTTAGGGGGTCAACTTTGTTACGATTTCAGAATACGGACTCTTTTTACTTTTTGAAAAAACAACTCAATGTTTTTCTTCATATTCATATTCCTTAAAGTGTTCTCTTATTATTACAATTGTTTTTGATTTTTAATTTCCATTTAATAATTTCATGACTAAATACTGCAGCTATGAAAAAAAATTTCGACATAGTAAACGTTTTCAGGGCCGTCTTGTATTTAACTTACGTCTCCATTTTTGTATTGATTTAAATAATTGCCTAGAGTTTTATGTTTTCATTTCTGTATAGTCTATAACTTGATGAAATTACTCTTGTGCTACAAAGCAGGCTCCAGAATAACAACGGGTTCCGTCAGTATAGACATAGGTTGCCATCTGGACCCTATATAATTAATCACAGATAAGCAATACGCCCAATCGTTTAATCATAGGTTTATTTAATCAGAGTCGGTTCCCAAATTGTAGTGGCAATAAATGTCGCAGAACATGATAACAATGCGATAGACAGTTTATAACCGCGACTCCCTTGATAAATGACTGGTCGGTTCCAAGCGGACGGCGAAATTTATGCATACCCGTCATCGGCACGACTACAATGCCTTATAAATACAACTAAGATAACACCATAAATCATTTTAGACGTAGAATCGAAACGGGCAAAGTTTAAAAGTATTAAAATACTGCAGCTTAGAATGGAGGTAGGTGGTCCGGCCGGCTTACATAAACGCTGTTATCAGCAGAAACCGTTTAAATATAGGGTTAAATATAGGGTTCCTTGGCTAAACGTGATTCACTAGGAAATATTGTAGCAGTGTGTTTGTGAGAGCAAGTTATCTTCAAGTTCTGAGTCTAAAATTTATCTGTTCTATCGAAACCTTCCGTCGAATCGGGCATCATTCGAAAGAAAGTATTCGAATCTCATATCTGTTTGGATATTTTGAAATCCGTAAGCGTTCGTTTATAGAGGGCACGTAACTCCAAATTAAAAACGTTCTGTAAATATTTTGAAAGGTTGCTACGGTTGAAATTGTATTCCGATATGACGCAGCGCAGCATTGAGAGTGATGTTTAAATAGGCTGCTAATCCCACCAATATTGAAATATCTCCGACAATATTCAGCGGAAAACCTTGATCCTCTTTTATTAAAACACCGATATGAGAAAAAAATGTTCCTAGTTTTATCGCTGCTATTGACAGGATTTTATATCGAAAGGTGAGTAAGTTTGTTTTAACAGTTTTAAGATATAAATATCTGTTATTTGTATGGGCTAAGGTTTTCAGTTATATATGTTTTTGAAAATCTGTGAATGATTGTAATATTTGGCATTGTTTTCGTTTTCTGGGCCTATGATTATGAAAAGAGCAGAGGTGAAGAAAAAAGTTATTTCTTAAATTTTATATATGGATATACTAATAGGTATTGCTCAGTGTTGCACCCTTCGTCGAGGTATTCGCCATCGAATGCCTTGTTCGATCGTCGCACCACAATCTCATCTATCTCTCATCGATCTAAGGTACCTTGGTGAAATTATTTTTTGTGTAATTTTTTTACCTTTTATTTACATAGAAAACTACAATAACATAACCAAATAAGAAATAGTTAATGCATCTGAAAAAAAATTTGCTAACTGCAGACTGTTGCAAACTATCTACAGATAGCTCAACTGATACTGGTATTTTTATTAATGAAGTCAAAGAAAGTTCACAACTTTTTTTTCACAATGAGTAATAAATTAAATCGATGAAAGGACTCTGCAAATCGATTTGAAGCATCCCATTTCAGAAACAAAATTCTCAATTCCCTTGATCGGCTAGGCATCCTATCTCGTAATACTTCTAAGAAAATTATAAAACCGAACAACTATAACATTCTTTGGCAGCGAAGTCAAGGCTTTACAGCTTAGATTGCGGAGTGAATCTCGAATAGCGGCGCGCTTCGGCTTACAGATCCCGGTTTGGGTTCCATACCATAAGCCGGTCAGAACTGGTAACTGAAAAATAAAACCACTGCACAGCTTTCTTACTGTTGTGGGCTTGCGTAAGAGATGGTCTGAGTATTTTATATAAGTTACGAAACCACAACGATTCTTGGTAAGTAGCTTTATCAAATTTCATTTATGTTGCGAAACATATTTAGTAATTATTACGTAAGTTATGGATAAAAAATATACATAGACCAGTTTTCACACTTTATGCTCGTAAAACCCATAACGGTAAAGCAAGTAATTATAACCCTGTAAGCTCAAAAAGGTGAAGGTTTTAGGAAATTCAAACGAATCGAATGCGATCTCTAAGTACGAGTCTCCTTGGTCAACATTCCCTTTACAATAAGTAAATTTTGAGGTTCCTAATTCACTCTCACCCTAGAATTAATTTTAGAACATCAAAACATGTGTAATTTTTTTAACACAGGAAATGATATCTCATTCATTTCCAATGCACTCAATAAACTTTTATATGATACAAAAATCTTTCAAGGAGAAGAAAATGTTTGAAACACGCCTTTTATTTCCAATGAACTCTAGCTCTTCCTTCAATAAATAAATAACTCTTCTATTTTTGGTACAGTGAAACGCTTAAGGTAATTTATTATTGTTTGAGCTTTTTGATTAATTTTAATAGGGTACAGTTGAAAAGACCAAGCATAACATAACAGATCCACTACTTAGCGAAGTCGTGAATTAATAGACCAAATCTGAGTTGCATCAGCTGTAAAGTCTGTTGAAGCAGTGTACCTGTGCTCAGGTTTCAGCCATTACAAAAAGCACAACGACGGGAAGTTATTATTTTAATGGTGGACGGAGAAGATTTTAAAATGTTGGTGTTGTTGCCTTCACCATTAATGTGATGGGTAAAAATACTATTGTTCATCTGATAAGAAACGAGAAATGAATAACGAAAAAACTTTTTTACATAACAGCATTTATTCTTTCGACCATGAAAAGAAAACGCACGTCTATCCATCTGGACGGACGGTAAATTGTAAAATAATACAAGAACGTCGTTTTTATTACTTTAATCGAACAGTTTGTAGGTATTTTATAGTGAGAGAAAATAATATTGTGCTTGCTTCTTCTATAAGGAGAACTTAATATTCGTAATATTGCTGAAAATTTTCAGAACAGGCTACCCCAGAATTAGGACGTAAAACGCTGAAAACAAAAACCAAATTAGGTGGAATTATTCCTATTTAAGTAAATTATGAGCTAAATTTAAAAAGTCCGTTCAAAACTGAATTAACTTAAACTAACTATTAACTATTAAACTAACTATTAACTATTAAACTAACTATTAACTATTTCGAATGAATGAATGTGACCCAAGAGCTGGTCAATATCTAGCGCAACGCATCAGCATTGCCATACAACGTGGCAATGCAGCCAGCATCTTGGGTACACTTCCAACTGGTATTGATATGGACCAGTTGAGCTACCTGTAGTTTGTTCGCAACAGTCTGCAGTTAGCTCAATTGTTTCAATTGTAAATACTAGTTTTTTATTTAGTTAGATCATTGTAATTTTATTTGTTAATAAAGGCTTTTTGCCCTCTTAAAAAATCTATCTAAGTATAAAAAAATATTTCGAATACAGAATACTTAAAATGCCTGCCCTAGTATTATTTTCCAGCACAAGAATTACTGAAGTAATGGCCTGGGGTATCATAATAGGAACTAGGCCCCTTCGATTCCACAGTGCCAAACAACTTTCGAAAATGTCCGTAAGTCCCTACATATTTATTCCATTGTACTACTAACCACTCGACAAGCAACTTTAGAAAAAGTTCACTAGTTATCTATTTATTCCATTGTCCTCCTATTTGTTCCATATTTATACCAAGCACTCAATACTTGATCAGATACAGTCACAAATATGTACTTATCATTTATCGCCGTACTGGAGCGTATCCAAGACCATTGTTTGTATCCCTCCGCAATCCCGATAAATCCTTGTAAACAAAATTGTAGCTGTCATCGAAATCCTACTTTATGATTGGAAAGCTAAAAGCAACCGAAAAACCGCATGAATTTGACCGCTTACCCTTTTCAAGTAACCGTACACTTAGGCATAATAATTGTAAAGGTTCGTTGATATGTTATTGTGCCGTAAATTTCTTGGCTTTTTCCGATCCTTTGCCTGTTGGTGAAGGTGAGCCTTTGAGTAACTGGGACCACTTTGATATACTATTTTATTATATGATTACTTTTTTGCGACTCCGTTGAAGTTGCAGCTTTTTCCTAAACAAGAATTGTATTCCTGTTTCTATAACAGTAGCAGCACTAGCCTGTATGCTTTAAAAAACGTTTTATTGGCTAACTTATTAATAATTCTACTCATTATGTAACAAAAATGTGTATTAAAAAAATATTGTGCACCTTAACGATACTATAAAGAGTTCAAGTTGGCCTTCACCTTAACAACTGTAAAACCCAAATCCATTGAAACCTTTGGACAATGACTTTGGTTCGTCCCCTATTATTATATTTTATTTTCCTTTACGTCTCCTTATTATTTTTATCCCTTTATTTATTCGAGGACGTGTAGGCTATAAAAACGAAATGTTACTTGGCTTATTGAACAATCGAGCTACTTTGATGTGGCTTGCCTATAAAGATTTATATAAAAATGTTGGGAGTTACCACTAGTTTTTTCGTTTAGCAAAATCTAATCATATTTTAGATTTTGCTAAACGATCTGTTTAATTACCAAAATTTTATTGGGAAATGACCTTAGCTCTTGTTCATATTAAAAAGGTTCCATAATAATCATAGAAGTCGTATCCAGAAAGTGACGTCGACTCATATAAACGTCGCCTTTATAAGGCACCTGTTCAGTGTTCCTACTCGGGTGTCCCGAGGTATTTTTATAATAGAGCGTAGATACACTTCCCTGTCGCAGACTGTTCCCTCCGTGAAACTTACTGCATTTTGCATAAAATCGATATAACATCATAGGGCGCTCCAACAATGTGCCTCGAATGCCTTGAACGAATGAATTTCTTATGCTCTCAACCTACTTGGCATTATTAGGTATTCTTATTCAAAACTTAGCAATGATATTACGCAAAGTATTTTGCTTTGAACTATAAAGCTTTAGTGGACAATTATGAAATTTTTCTTGCTGACAGCTTTGTAAATGTCATATTACAGAGCCGCTTTGAAGGTATTTCTGAGACACAGTTTATTTGACTTTGTAAACACTCGCTTTGCAAATGTTGTGAATTTTATAAATAGTCAAACATATCAGCCAGCTCGTATATCAATTTAAACGATATCTTTACCCTCAGGAGTATTACCGTTTAACTCTAACTTCAGTAACTTCAGAAAGCGTATAATTTTCCTACAGATTGAATTACAGCAGAACTTGCACATTTCACGACTTGGAATAGTCCCTGAAAATAATGAAAAACTTCAGAAAAAAAGTGTATGTTTTATAGTTTATAAAATTTGTGCATATGCTGCAAACGATGCATGAGCCGAGCGTCCGTCAGCCGACAAGTTTTGAATAGGCGATGCTCGACGCTCTCGACCGAATTTTACGGCAGTTTTAAAATTCGGGCGATGCTGCTCAGGCTATATTCCAGCTCGTCAGCCATGACTCTTGGCAGTAAGTGCATTAAAGTGTCTGCGGGCAGCCCAGGTACCTACCCGCAGCGCTTCCGCGCCTATTATTTTATGCAAAATAAGCTAGTACGAGAAGTGTTATAATTTTGTGTACAATGGAGCTGCGTCCTGCTCTACCTATTTTACTTTGGCGCTTGGCAATAGCAATATGAAAGTTAAAGGTGCTCGTTTTATTTGGGACTCCGTATGGGCAGTGTTACATAATGTTTTATAAAGTTTGGATATTCTAGTTTGTGGAAAAATAATAAATTGAACAAAAAGTTAACTCATGTCACAGGATTACCCCACCGGTAAGTACAGTACGCGTCACATATAAGTACCCCCCCTATCTCAATGTATGTGGGACACAATTAGTTGTTATTTTTGTGAATTTCAGACTTTAAGTATTATGGAAGGGCAGTTTGATCCTGAGCGGCGGCCTGAAAAATTCTTGCATGTGAAAAATTGTGACAAGTTCCAAGGGAATTAGAAGTAGTCGAAAATGGTTTGTATACAAGGGGGTACTTAATTCCGACGCGCACTGTACATAATGTGACTCGGGCGGGAATGAGACAAAAACAAACGTTAAAAGAACATGCTTTATTTCGTACGTAAACAGCTAATTGCTTCAACTTTATTTTCTTCTGAGATATGTTTCTATGTTTTAAGTTCTTATTCTAAAGTCAACAAAATTATTTACTTTATGTACATTTATATCTTTCCGGAATAACATCGTCGTTGAATCTTGGTAATAAACACGTCTTCGAGTTTCATAAAACAATCCATAAAAGGAAGCTAGATGAATAACGGATATATCTACGATATACACGAGGCTACATTTATTATACAAAGCACATCGTATTGTCTTTATTGCACATTCTGAGGGTAACGACTTTCTGTACAAAAATAATCAGATATATTAACATAATGAGTATAGAGTGACATCGGACAGTTTTAGCTATCATGAAATTCATTCATTAATTTCGAACTTTAACAACATTATCAGAATATTTCTCAACTATCTGAGACGTTCTAATATAAATAATCTGTTAGGTATTTATTTTTAATCAAAGTCGCAACTAAAGTAGCGACTGTTTGGAAAGATTTTAGATTTAGATTAAATAACTTTTTTACTTTAGGCTTACATAAAACTTAAAGAAGTCACATTTTATAACATAAATTATTTAAGAAAAACGGATTTTCTCTTCACTTCAAATTATTGTTCAGAAGTGGAAAAGATGACAAAAACTAACACAACATCTATTCTTACCACTTAGCCTTCTTACAACCAAAATATAGTCAAATTAATATTTCAATTCTAAATACTGAATGGCAGAGTTCACATTTGTTTGAGACATCTTAGTATACTGTACTAAATAATCGCGTGCTAATCACGTTAATCACAAACAATATCATTAACCTATTGGTAGCTACAGCAATAACCACTATTACTCTACAATTACTCAAGATATGGCACATTAACCGTAAAAACCTATCAGTCTTTCAACAAGAATTTATATGTATTTACATTTATTTCCAAAGTAGTTTTTAAATAAATAAACAGAAACGAAGGTTAATTATGCCTAAACACGAAAACGCCTTATTAATACAAGGTGTACGTAGCAATCATAAATGCGGTAAATGCCAGTTTACGTGGCGTTAGGCTGAAGAATAAAATTGGGACTTATAATTATGTACACCGTTTATTATTAAGGTATTTTTGTTTGTAACAGCAACTGGGAAGGTTTTAGATACAATTTACAAACGTAAATTGTATCTAAAACCAAAGTGTGAAGGACTTTAGATACAATTTACAAACATTTGACAAGATAGTCAAGTTGGCACTATAATGTCTTTTAAAAAATAATTCGTTGTCAGCTGGTTATCACAAGGGCAGTGAAAATGATGAGTAGGCTTTCTCGTGGTGTAGCCGAATCGGAGGACTGCGTCGACTCGTAATCTAATTAAATTTGAAAAAAATTGGTTAGGTTCTTATAGTAAAACGGAATCTTGCTTTATTTATTGCATAATAATATTTATTTAGATCTCAGATTGAGTTTGAGTGATTTCTAAAATATCACTGTAGAAAGCAGATCATGCCAACACTGGCTGCAGTTAATTGAACCCATGATTCGGTGTCATGTAGGTTGTTCATTAGGTACTTATTGCAGGTATCCTCCTAAAATAACATTTATTTAAGGCTCGGTGGTATTATTGGGATGGTGTTAATGTTTTTATGACGTTAAAAAACTAATGTATGATGACGGAGAAGAGTCAAAAGGGACTTACCGACATCCTTCCATTCTTCCACCTCGTAATCACCTATAACTCTATTCTCGGCAGAACCGTCCCGCCAGCGATTTTTATGTTTACCTGACAGAAATAAGGTTTATAAGACAAAAATGTTTCTTCAGTAAGGAATGGCGCGGAAAATGATTGCGCCATAAAATTTTCTTACACGATGCTAAGGGCCCGTGAATGTAAGCTTTCAAGTGTGAACGAAACATATGACGTCGTAAAGAAAGCCCAAATCTATAACAATAAGGCGGTACATTGGAAGTCAAAGAGCAAAGAAAATCGGTTTTCCCACAATAATATTACTAACGACCCAATTGTACGAGGGCATTGGGTTGTGCCGGCAAAACCAATAAATACAGATTCTGTCGACCTCTCCGCTCCGAGCTACTCCGGCCCGAAGGAGATCTCAGTGAATGTATAAAAGGCACGTGGCACCAAACTTCCAGCTCCTATTGAATTTATAATCGTGGTTCAACCGGCCTAGGTGCCAAAACTCCGACGGGAATCTGCTAAGACCGAAACCATGTTGATCCGTAAAAAAATACTCTGTTATTTTGTATACAGTACGCCCTTAAAAACTGTTTAGTTTTAAACTTTGTGCCGGTGTATTTGTCGTCTTGTTCTCGGGAGGCAATCAGAGCAAAATAATGTTTGTTTGAAATTCGAATACGGCTTGTTTTAATTAGAGGTTGAAATGAGTAAAGTTTTTATAGTAAAGTTGTTTGCGTAGGTACCTTTTTTCCTTTGAGGGGATGTGACGACGTAGTTCACTGTGGTACTGATTGTGGACGGTGCAGGTATTTCTGTAAATAATTTTCTGTTTGAAGTGATTTTTTTTCAAAAATGGTAAACATGCACTTTATTCAATTGATAAGTAGATAAATCAACTAAAATGTTGTTAAAATAATAATAATTCAGTAGAACATACAAAATAAAAAGCAGTTACGTCGGATTCTGAATTTTCTATCACATTTCTAGGTAGGTAATATAACATAAATATGGTAATAATACCAAAATATTCAAATAATCATTTTATAGCCGACCCAAAGTAAATAAAAATTCAAGATATATCCATCTCGTAAAGTAAAAGTAAATAACCCTTCAAAACGTAACTTCCAAATTGCTTAGTTCAGAACCCAAGAATAGTCAAGTACAAACTCGTAACCCCATGAACGAATAATTCAACAGATTCCAAGTATTAATGTCAAGATAGTAAATTGGTGTAGAATTCAATGTAGCGTGTCTGTTATGTTATGATAGAATTCATGTCGTGAACTTACTTCTACTACTCTACATTACTTATGTACAAACTAGTTAGCTGTTACAGAAAAAAAACTAAGTCACTGATGATATAGTTGATTGATTCTGTAATCTAAGAGCCAGTCTGTATAAAAGAAAGAAAGAAAATAATTTTATTTTTAACTTCAATCAAAGAACAAAACCTTTTGAGTTAATGTACTATAATTATATATGCATAAGTGCTATCCTAAAGAATATTATGAACTAAGTGCCTTCGCCTTAAGTATATAGAGACAAAAAGAAAAGAGCCAATGGACACGTTCTTAGTACCTAAAATGTTTTTTTAGATTTATTTAAAACTGAATTATCTACTTACTAGCCAAATTATTGTCTATATTGTAATTATACTCTTGTGTATTTTGACATTAATAAACAAAGAAATTACTTCAATTGATAAAATCTCAATTTATAGGCAGGTACTTCTTATTATTATAATAATAAATATATATATTATTATTGTATGAGTCGTATTGCGTTACATAAATGACTTTTTGACAAGTCCGTGATCCACTAAAACCTGCGCAAGTTTCCACGTCACCCTGCTGAGGGCAGGGAATGCGATTTTCCATTCGTCAGTTACTGATTTACTTCCAGGAATGAAAACTGTAGTAACAACTACTATCACTAGTCGAATCACGCGCCAAACTCCAAGAACCTTCCAAGATTAATGTTTTAGAATAATCTAAATGTACCGTCAAGCTGGATCAGCTCATCTATCTCTCCAGCGAGTTCTTGGCGACGACGCATCGGTACGATGACAAGTCGCAAGGTTACGTGGAACTTGCATATTTTGGATTGTAGCGTAAAGCATGTTAATATTAACTGATATATAGGACCACGGATATCCATGGTATTGTTTTGTTTTATTTGATAGCGTACAAAACTGGCGCCCGATCATATTACTCCAATAACATCTTGATAGTCAAATCACGCTCACCAAGCAGCAAGTCCCTACCAAGAGGCATGTTCAAAGAACAAGTAAATAAAAAAATAAAATCAGTTTATTGCAGGCACGAAAAAATAGAATAATCTAGATGTACCGTCAAGTCGGATCAGCCCATCTGTTTCCCCGAGCGAGTTCTTGGCGACGCAGCGGTACGAAGAGAAGTCGCGGGGTGATACCCTTCGTATGGTTAGCTTCATCTTTCTGCTGTAGCTGTCATCACTCAACGCGGTGGTGTATTTGTTACCTTTTCAAACAAAATGCATCTTATATTAATATTTATAAGGTTCTCTTTAGATTGTGCTGTTAGACGAAATAGAGCTGAGTTTCCTATTTTATATCATTTATTACAATTAAGTTTAGTAAGCATCCTTTGCATATTAAGGAGTACCTACGTGAGCGGCAACTGGGGGATCGTTACAAAAGTACTGCTTGGTTCCACAACCTATGGACGCTTACACACATATTTCATGCGCAAGAGTTGTGGAGATCTTCCGTATCCACTACTATCGGTACTGAGGGTGAACTGTATTTCGGTAATCGCATCAACTGAATTATATCCTTATCGTGCGGGAAAAGTGTATTTAGTCTTAATTATAAATTCTATTGCACGATGCAATATACAAACAAAACATTTAGACGTAAAAAAATGGCAAAGGTGAGCTTAACCCTAAAATGAGTTCTCTTCCAGCACAGCTTATAGGGAGAGAGAGATTTATATGGCAAGTTACCAGATATAATCATATCGCCTCTGTCCGTTGTCCAATAGTTAATCGACGAGGGGTAAGCTTCAGTGTGACACTCCAACGTAACGTCTTGTCCAATGTATGCCGCTTCCAGTTGATTCGGTATCGACAGCATCGGCGGAACTGCGCAAAGTTTAGCTAATAAAATAACATGAATAGGCGTCGTTCTATGTGCGTGTGTCGTTGCTCAACTATTAATAAATAACAAAAGACAATAGTAAAAATCCGTGCCTTGCGCGCACAGGCACGTAGTTCACTCACGCACGATACTGTGAAAAATGTGCCTATTCACAAAAACTTTCTGTATTCTCTATTCTGCCTTTATTAGCCACGTAAGTAAATAATAAAGTGTCATATTGAAAGGATAGATAAGTATATAATCTCATATGTAAAATATCCACGCACGATCGCCGTTTTATAACCTTGAGTCAAGTTGGTGTTGGTTCGGCAAAGTCGAGCATATAGAACCACATTAAGGTTTCTTGCCAGTGTTCGCATGTTGATGGGAAATTCAAGATAACAAATTATGTAGTTCCATATAAGTAACCGCTTCTTGTTCAGCATAAGGAGAGGAAGTGGAGAGATTATGAATGAATAAAGCCCGGCGTGGAGACACGATTCAGAATAATAAGTGTACCATAAAGATTTGTCTTCGCCGAATGAAATACAGAACTCTACCAGTGAAAACTGACGGTGAATTCACAAGAAAGCTCGCTGGTTAATCGAGTGAAAGTTACGCGACCGTTTCACGTAAGAAATGAAGAGACTATGAAACGCGCTGATATACGGAATGCGAATTAGGAGGAAAGCATCTCATTGGTTTTCTCAGCGGGTCGGCGCGGGCCGTGAGAGATAGTATCGCCATTATGGCGTCCGTGCCGTATTCACGTCAGCATAATGCTCTAATTGGGTGCAATTACGGTCGATCCGGCGGAAGGCGCCTCCGTCAGGTAGAGACGCCGTGTCCTCGTAAATACTAGTTAACGACGCTCACTGAGAAAAATAATATTTCTCAGCGCTGACTACCGGCTAAAGAATACGATGTGGAAATGCTCACGTACTTGCGACGGAGGAATTTGAGGCCAAGTTAACGGACCGGGAGAAATGTGCGGGCGTTTTCTTTCTCTGATGAGGAAATGATATCGAGTGTGAGGGCAATTTGCGCGGGTGACTTGAACGACAAACTGGCTTTGAGTAGTGGCTCTTACGTCTCATTCTGCTACGGGCTAATTGACATTATCATTGTTTGAGTTAGGTTAATGTAAGTGCCTATTCAGGTTTCAGTAACGTGGGACTGCATTTTACGACCGTAGACTTTTATAGCTATGGCAAATCGTGATCAACATGACCAGCAACAACTTTTATAACTTTTATTATTTGATTTGAAAATTCATTAATGATTGACCTAAAGTTTTCTAATCAAATATTGGTGGTTATTAGTTACTGAAGTTAAAATTACAAACTAGAAAGTGAAACAATGATGTTGGAAAGTTATACCTAGAATTTATCGATCTGGATTTTTAGCTGATTTCAAAAAACCAGGAGGTTCATAATTCAGCATTTGCATAGGTATGGTTTTTATGGAATATTTTCTTAGGAGTTCATTGCATAAGCAGCAAAATATGATTTCTCCATGGAGTTCTCCGTTGCCATGAACTATACGAGTCTATGTGAGAGTACCATGAATCTACCTAAGATTTTATAATGATTAAGAAAATTTTCACTCTCGTTTGAATTTGAACTCTGTAAACGTCTGAATTGATTAAGACTAAAATATGTTTTCATCAAGCTGTATTTTCCTGGGTAAATTCTTAGGTACTTATTCTAATTCAACCTAATGGACCTGACGATAAAGAATACAGAAAATCGAGGCCCATTAGGAAACAAAGAGTTCGCGATGGATTTGCCCTGAAAAAAGTTATTAAAGGCCATTCATACAGTACGCTATTTTTCCGTGATTTCAAAGGCCGCAATCATTAGTCATACTACGAATATGACTCCGTTTGTTTTAGTAAAGGCTACCCAATAATCTTTAGTGAGCTTTTCATGCTTCGTGAATTTATTTTCTAAAAAAATGGGAATTGATTTGAAAATTTTAGATTTCTGATGCAAGCATAACAGTTGCTAGCACGCTATTTAGCAATTACAATTAGCATTGTAAAACAAAGCCCTCCCCTGATCCCTCCATGCATCACGATTCTGAGTCAGTTGGATCCACATTCTATCGAAGGTACGCAGGGGGATAATCGGGAATAGGCGTGTTTATTTTGTCGTGCCATCTTTTCTTCGGTTAGTCGGATTTAGTATTAATATAATAATAATAATAATGATGCTGGACAGTTCACATAGCATAATCTAGCCCCAAACTAAGCAGAGCTTGTATTATGAGTACTAGAAAACTGATATACAACTAATTAATTATTATACATAAAAGTATAATAAATATAAAGGCTATCAGGGCTAATTATGTATGATTCTGAGTATTTAAATTACTATAACAATTTCTTGCACAAAATAAATAAAGTAGGTACCAAATACTAATCGTGGTCATAGGACTGCATTGTTTACTTCATATAACAAAACGCGTGTGTAACGTATTATGGTAAGCCTAATAAATATCACTATTAAATCACCATAAACATAAGTATGGCTTGAATTGATAAGAACCTTTGTGATATTAAAATTTTAGTGCACTTCCTTGGACATAAATGGTTTAAAAAGGGCACGGGATAAGTGGTTTAACAGCTGCTTGCTGACGTTCCTGTTGGGACAATACCGGCTCTTTGCCACCCTTGACTTAATGTAGGGCTTTCTTGACAAAACTCTCTCTTGAGACTTGTTAAGGGGTCACATGAGGTCTTGATAAAACAATTAGGTCAAGTGCGAATTACTTTGGAGGACGCTGGCTGGCAGAAGGCGTGAATCTAGATACTTGAAGTAAAATAATGTCGTAAAATCCTTGAGAACATGAAAAGCAAAAGATACTCACATTGAACCATAAGAAAAACTCGTTTGCTGATCGAAGGCGGCACGCCGTTAGAAGCTATGCACAAGTACGCTCCCATGTGCAGACGAGATACTTTAGATATAGTCAAGTTTTCTCCGTCCACAACGTTCACTGTGAAAAAAAAACACATCGAATCCCTATTAAGCAAATTGGAGTTAAAATTGCGTTTTCCTGAAAACACTTTCAACCCTGATGATAAACGACGAAGATTAAAAAATACAGCAAAAACTGATCTGAAATTTATAGCTGTGGGATAACGGAAACGATGAATTTATTAAAAATGATTGTCAAAAGAGGTGAAACAATTCATTCCAGATACTGTTCGCTCGCTCTATTGTTTATTCAATAGCTCATAATATTTCTGTGCAATTTACTTGTATTGTATCGTAACAATTGCATTAAATTTGTTATCATCCCGCGGCACCGGAAGATTCTTTTGATAGCCCATTTGAGTGTAACGATTCGTACAATCCAGATTTGCTTTTGCTAATATAAATGTTACGACTGCCTTACTACCTACCTACAGTACCTGCAGCACTCTCTGTTTACTTTAATTATGTTCCTAATTAGCTCGATACCGGTCAACAACAATCGTACGCTGATCATCTATGTAAATAGATGATCTCTTTTCAACGTCAAGAGAAACGCCGTTTGTCCACAAACGCCGTCACCGTGACGTCACCGTGAACGAGATAACGTTGCCGAAATAGCGTTACCTACATATTTATGTAGTAAATTTTGACTTTGGCCGATGGGAGAGCAGGAGCAGCAGGCACGCCCATCAATCGAGAAGTAGTTTTGCGCAACCGCTAGTACTTGCCCTAAGATTTTCCACCGACTGCCGTCAAACCTCGCTTTTCGTGCGCTGTTTTGTTTCATATTTCGGTGACGTTCTGATGATGGTGGCTTTGGCCAAACGATCACCGCCACAGCATTTTGAACTCGGATGACGGTGGCGATGGACAAAAGATCTATGTGACAAGTTAACCACCTAACTAAGAACTGGCTATATGCAAATCTTATTTTATAAAGAATTTTAAAGACTACCATTTCTGAAACCCCTGTCCATTTGTCTACATATAATTTTCAAAAATCGCAACATTTTAGAACGACAATCGATTTGTCCACTGTGGACTCGCGTCCATTCCAGTCCATTTCGCGCTCTAGAGATTTCTTCGAGTGTTTTGTTACTTTGTGAGCGTCAACATAATGAGCATCCGGGAACAATGTTACCACCGGATATTTGTGGGGTGAATTTGTTTTATTAAGGGAAATCGAAGTAATTTTACAAATAATGAGAAAGACTAGACGTCTTCGTCTAGGACGGAGAATTTAAGTAATTTAAGTACTTAGTAAATCTAGAATTTTGATGATCACGCTTTTCTCGTTTGAGCTTTAATTTCTAACAATCCCGTAGTTTTTACCCATTATTTTAGAAGAAAAGCTTATAACGCCTAGCTGACTATAGTCTAAAATATCCTACTAATGGGCGTTTTATTTTCATCTTTATCTATAGTCCAAGATAACGTAATTATAACTTACTAACTATGCTTAGATACTCACAAACTGTCACCTTATAATATAAGTTGTAAAGAATATTTTATTATTAACAAGGTGATATCTTACCTGATTCTCCATTACAGTTGAATTCCTGTCCATCTTCCCTTCTCCACATCACATAGGGCTCTGGGTACCCAGACGCTCGGCACACCATGGTCACGTTGGTTCCCTCTCGCACCACCATGTCCGTCGATGTCATGTTATCGATGATCACAGGAGGCACTATAGAATGAAATCGCAGTTCAACACAAGGGTAGTTATTAATTTGCCTTTTTGTTTTCCATGCAACAAAAGAGGAGAGAGAGGTCGCTGATTTCAAATCTACCCTCAATTTTTCTTTAACAGCTCTAGTTTTTTAAGTACAGCTATCGGCCATATTTTACTACTAGTTAAACTTTTTTAATTTCGAAAACCAAAGCTGCTACAGCAAATCTAACGTCAGATCTAAAATAGCACCCCAAAAATTTATAATATTAGGCATAATATTTCATGCAATAAAACTGATGTTCCCTTAATAAATCCTACACTGCAATTCTGTGCTACAGAAATCCCTGTCAAACTGTATATGCACTCACTCACTCTTTGAATGAGTTTAGGGTTTTCAGTTTGTGGAACTACAGCTGATTATGAGTTCAGTTGTAGTTCCACGAATTGACCTATATCCGGGCACCGTGGTTTCTCGGTACCTAGATTCATCTACACATATTTATTCGTTAAAGGTAGCAAAGTAGAACATTGTAACTTGAAACGATGTATGAAATTCAAAACCAATTATTTCCTGTACGTTTTTAAATATGACAAAACCTTCATTTGATACGGGTACGTATCAAATGAAGCTCTCCCATGGTAAGATTTGTTTTTATAAAATACTAGCGGTCCGCCCCAGCTTCGGACGGATATTTAACAAAATTAATCAGAAATTATACACACACTAACACGTTGGGTTCCACAGTTTTCAGGCGGATCCCTAATTTTTTTTTTATATTCTATAGCCTATGTTTAACAGGGTAAACTTAGGATTCTAATGACGAAATAAGTTTCAAATCGGTCCAGTAGTTTCGGCGCCTATTCAATTCAAACAAACAAACAAACAAATCTTTCCTCTTTATAATATTAGTATAGACTATGTTTGTCTGAATAACGAGCTTAACCTGGTTTTTTGCCCGGGATAGTTAAAAGCAGTCGCTAAGCCCGCAGGGTCTCTTGAATATACAAACGAAATCGGGAGCAACTTTGTAAACAAAATTAAATCACCTTCCAGTTACGGATAAGTACTATGTATATCCGTCTCATTACTTTAACTTTACAGTACGCTTGTTATATTTTTCATAACAGTGAATACGTCTTCATTATTTAATACCTGGAATAAGGTGGAATTCCTGTTTAATTGGTTCCTACTTGAAAGAAAAACAAAGAGATACATTTATTTTTAGCCATTTAAGACAAAACAAGGAAGTATATATACAAACCAAACTAAATAAGATTTACACAAAAAAGAGAAAAAATCTAATAAAGCTAAGCTTAAAAATAGGGTAAAAAAAAGTGCGCTACGTCAGCATGTGCAGCTGATGCTACGCTGGTTTTCAGGTGGATCATGACTGGACTTGAACTATTTATATCCGACCGATTTAATGGAAATAGGTTATTAGACAAATAATAAAGCATTATTACGAGTCATTGTTATTGCTATAACATCTTCAATGTGCTTACAAATGTTGCGAACTATACCGTTGCGCTGTACCTGAACCTCCATTAAACTTTGGAATTGCTATCGATCTCATGGCTCTTAGGTGCAATATTGGCTCGTGGCGCTGATGTTTCAGCTATTTGAATTTGAAATTAAGTCCTACTAGAATGCATCAAGTAGGGAGCGTTGAGCTGGTTACCGGAGTTAGCCGATACGTGGCCTAATATTTCAATGAACCGTTTCGTAGTGACGCCGATTGATCATCTTTCCTGATAAACGACACTTTGTACTAGTAGCAGCTGTGTATTCATGTTTGGAAAGATTTTGTCTTTACATATTTTTTATCTATACATACTTATATGTTTATGTATTTATAGGTGTTAATAAAATAATAAATAAAATATAAAAATAAAAATCTTTTATTTTCAGCACTGTTGGTACCATATACGCACTACACATACACACACATTACAGAAAAAGAGGTTGAATATACAGCCCACGGTTCAATTATTGAATTTTTCATGCGGATCCCTAACTTTTTTGAAAATATTATATAGCCTATGTTCATCACGGAAAATTAAGGATTCTAATGGTGAAAGAATTTTTTTAACTCGGTCCAGTAGTTTCGGAGCCTATTCAATTCAAACAAACAAACAAACAAACAAACATACAAACAATCAAATCTTTCCTCTTTATAATATTAGTATAGATTAATTCACCATAGTCCTCACACATGTGTGATTCCAGTATGTACTAAGATCTCTAGTAGGAGCAAATAATATAATTAAGTTATTTATTTTTCGTACACTGCAGAATGTCAAAAATATTTAGTGTACTTACCAACAACCTGCAGGTATCCCTTCCTGGAGCGCATGGGGTCGGTGTTGACCTGGCACATGTACCAGCCGCGGTCCACCTCCTGCACGTTCTTGATGTGCAGGTACCACGAGCGGTGGTCGTTGTACGAGAGGCTGATGCGGGAGTTCTGCGTTATGATGTTGTGGTGGATGCTGAGGATCGTCTGCGTATCTACCCGCACCCACGCTACCTGCACAGGTATTGATTCTTTTAATGATCCGTGCACTAAAGCAAACATTTGCGAAAAATAGCGAGTAGTGTCGACGGTAGGGTAGAAAAATTTACAGGTTACTGGCAGGCTTCGTCTGAGTTTTAAGATAAAAATTATGGTACGTTACTATACAGACTTCAGTTTCTTAAGTATATGAAAATAATTAGAAACTTAATAATTATATGAGGCAAGTTTACGCTCTTAATCTCGACCATAATGGCACTAAAACCGGTTCTACCTCATCCCGTATAAATCTTTGCGCACTACACAGCACTCCAATTTCGCTAACTAGCCGTCCTGCATGATTAATAACTGGCGAATCGTGCATTCTGAGCAAAGTGATATTAAGTTGGCTTGTTAAAACTTTACTCCGTGCACCGCACGAATGAAGTTGCATGAAGTTCCGTGCTATGTATCCGTTCATAGAATTATATTGCCCTCGTTCATCACGGGGTTTGACACGTCATTCTCATGGCTTGCAGGATGCGGGTTGTTTGTTTTCTTAATTGAAGATAACGCTAACCCTTTTTGGGACGGACAATGAAAAATTACCGCAGTGATAAATCTTCGTGTTAAGTTGTTAAGCCACCTTTGTCCTTAGCCTGTTTTTATTAAAGTCGGTCCTATCCATATGTATAAGGAGACCCATGTTGGTTTAATGGGAGGTACCACCATAACTCGAATACGAATGTTATTTTATGAATAGAAAATTGCAAAAGGAAATTAAATATTCCGTTTGCGGATGGCACAAGTACCTTATATCCTCTGAGATCCTCGACGACACAAGCGAGTAGCGCGTCGCGACCCACTGTCACAGTCACGTTGGGCACAGGCTCCACGAAGCGGGGAAACAACGACTCTGCAACAAATTCATACGTTATTGTACCTTCAAGATTGTTTTTATTGGATCTGACGTAGACATTTCTATATTGGAAACTGTTTTCGAGATTCATTCTCCAAGAATATCAGATACGAACAAGTTATGAACCTTGGTTAATGTTTCCTTCATCAATGGGTTAAGCTTTCAAAAGTAGGATTTAACGAACTTTAATGAGAATAAATATTTAATTCCAGATTCGGCTCCCTTGATCTTTGTAGTTAGGAAGGAAAATCAGACTCAAATAATATAATTAGCTATTTTATAGAATTATCCAAAATCATCTTTAGTCAGTTCATCAATGCTGATACCATGCCTGCCTCTCAGCGCCTACTTTGGACAACTTGATCAAATACTGGCCTGATTTTCTAGGGAAGCAATCAATGGCGTGTGATGCTATTCGTTCGTTCATTCGACCATCTATATCGGCATGTATATTGAAGCATGATCTGGTCAGGTATCGTAGTGAATATGTCTATGATGAGAAGGCTCAAACTCGCTTGTGAAAGCAAATGATAGACACCGGACGCCATATCGATACCCGATCGCTATTCGGCACCTCTATGCCTCATTGCCTTCACGGCCATGAGTTACACTCGTTTGTATGGGAAAGGGAACCTCAATCTATTTACGGTGACGCCTACCTCGACCTCTAATTAATTCGCTGTTCCAAAATGCTAGGAACTAAGTCTATGCTCTTACTGTTCAGAATTGATGACTCATTTGATATCATTTGTTTTGAATGAACACGGACGCCGCAAATTACCCCCACTCCCCCTTACCCCCTCTCGAAACAGAACAAACCAGTCACCATATTTGGTAGCACTAGAACGTTCTATAAAGGAATGTCTTTAATTAGTTTGAATTTGCCTTTGTTGCCTTCCGTCGGATAATAAAGTTTCTCTCCTTAATTTTTTACATAAAATATAGATTGATCGACTATATCGTATTTCTGATTAAATTTTCCCTCCCGGTTTCATGTCTGTCGTGAATAAGGTATGTAATAGGTACGTTGTTTGATCTTATAAGCATAATAACCGCAACGCCAGAGAGTAATTTTATCTTTTAAGATACAATAAAGAAGGTATTATAAAAGTGTTCCGCTACATAATGTTTATTTGTTATTCGCCCTCAACCTACTACTTTGTTGAATTATTAAAAGATTTAGTAGAGTTTGGCACTCACACAAACAGCGTAGTAAACTCGCTCGGTTATGAAACAATGCAGGCACTGGAATGAAGACTCGGACTTGGCTGGTATGTTTACAAAAAAGTTGAATATTATAGATTACGCTGCAGTTTGCAGGCACCTAGAGGTATAACGTTTATATCTACGTTTATAAGAGGCCCGGAACCGCAAGATATTGGGGCTATCTCACATTTGTGTTCGGATCAGTGGCTAAGCTCAGCCGCATTGAGGCCTTTGTAACCCTACTCTATAGATAATCACACTACGTTCATTGTTGCAAAAATTAGGAAGCCGTTCACTTTCAGACTATTCATCGTAAATGTTAATGACGCACGTGTCAATGCTCACAGCTGCAACTTTCTTGTATACTCTAAACAACCTGAGACACGGAAAAATATCCGCGAATGATTGATGAGTGAGAACGCGAATAGAACAAATCCATCGCGACCATCAATCTTGAGTTCGGTGTGGCCTCCCTACGAGCGACGTCGTCGTCTAATGAAAGAAGAGCTTACCGAGCACGTATAAACAATCGGAAAATGTTGTTTCTAATATCCCCGCAAGATAGATGGCCCGTGAAATGTGTTCTCGGTACGGGATAAAGTTCCACGGTATAAGTGACTTTTCTTTTTTACTGGAGAGAAGTAAAATTGAATGCAAATCGACTAAGTTTTTGTCTTGAAATTTTGTTTTTTGCTTTTGATGCTGATATTATTTATGTATTTTGTTTGAAAAAAGCCGTAGACGATCTTCGATTTATTATGGGCCGCTTTAATATAGAAGCTTTTTACTAGCGGTAGCCTAATTTATTACCAACTTACTGAAGCTCGTAAAACGTGACAAAACAAAGGGCACCTTAGTCACGACAACAGCCTTCTTAAGTGCCCTTGCGATTAATATATCCCATTATATATTTAAACATAAAAGAAAATCTTTGAAAGGGGTCGATAAGATATACTTTATATCCTACACAACAACGTGCTAATAATGAAGTCGGGCGTTAATGAGACAACAAGATTACCCAGCCACTTGAAATATGATTACGGTCGGGTCGCTCATCAGGCGTAAGTGTTTACGGATGCACGTGACGGCTCGCACCCGGCCCGTCCACTCGCGTATTTACCTAATTGGCACAGTACGTCGTGACAAAAGTCCACGTTGACCCCCTGTGGGGGAAACACCCAAATTAGATTCTCACGCCACCCTATGGCACCCAGGCCCGGGACACTCACGACCGGCGCTTTACTTACCTCTTTCACCCTAAATTGACTTTCCACTAATTGAAATACGCGTCAAAGACCTATTCGGCGATTAGTCTTTTTGAGCTTTTCATTAGCCGGACTTAGCAAGTGCCTGCTGCTTTTTGATTTAGTTCCTTTGTGATCGATGTAAAAGGCAATAATAGTTGATTGTGCACGTATATTGAATGGTTTTTTCGCTCACTAGCAATCATGCCATCACATATTTTTATAACAAATATATTTCTGAGAATGGTACAGATTTAGACGAAAGCTTTAAAATCAAGTTACTTTCCAATCGCTTCTGAAAACAATAAAACAGTACGATACGAGTAGATACTAAAAATAAAACCGATTGCAGCAAATTTGAGTTGGCTCGTCTCATGGCGGCTTCGCTGTGGCTCCGAGTATTCATGAGTATCGATTTTATGCAAAATGCAACAAGATTCACTTGAACATGTCGACTATACCATACGTATAGTACGAGCCGTCTATCTAACAATTATATCGGTATACGACCGTTGTAAATGGGGTAACGGTGTTGGGGAATAAGCGACCTATCTGGCAATATCGCCAGAATCGAATGCTGGCATAAATAAACAGAAACACGCACACTATAGCGGTTAAGACTTGCAAGTGTCCTCTACGTTCCAATCCCGTACAATTTCAGGAAGGGTTTCCAATTCACCCTCTGTTTAATATCAGTTGCCTAATTATGGTTGCGCCGATTCTGTTGTGTGCGCAGGATGAGCAAACAACTGACGAGAATTTTGGTTTGTTATTAGTAGTTTGCACGTTGATTGTTCTACAAATAAACGCTGAATTTGTTTTGCAAACAGAAAATAAAACTGAATCACTTATTGATATTAGTTATTTTATGGCTATTGCTGGCCGTTATGTTTAACTTTCCGTGTTTGATTCGTTAAAAAATATTTTTGTTCCGGTAGATTCCCGTTTGTTTTTTGGCACTGGATGATTCCAGCCCTATTTTTGCTGTAATAAAATTGAACTGCCGCCGATGCCGTGCGTTTACTTTTCAAATTAAATTTGAACATTATCCGTTTGAAAAAGATCTTCTGTAGACTTCTATGTATTTTATGAACCTATTCAGTATAAGTATGCTATGTTTTATGGCATATGCTGTTCCAGCTGTAGACTCAGGCGAACAGGTGGACACGGCGTACTTCGACTTTCGTAAAGCATTTGATACGGTTGATAATGACGTCTTACTGGCCAAACTGGCATCGATGGGATTTACTCTAGATCTACTAAAACTATTTGCTAGCTACATGAAAGGAAGAATGCAGTACGTGGACTATTGTGGGTACCTCTCGGAACCTTTTTTCACAAATTCAGGCGTAAGTCAGGGGAGTAACCTAGGCCCTCTTGAATTTTTGATTATGATAAACGACCTGCCTGGTGTCGTAAGAGATTCTGTTTGTCTTTTGTTTGCCGACGATCTAAAGTTACTGATGCGGATAGAGCAGATCTCGGACTGCGAGCGCTTACAACGTGACATAGACCGTGTTTCCCAGTGGGGTCGGGATAACAGGCTCTTTTTTAATGCGACCAAGTGCTGTACTATTACATACGGCCGCAAAAAGGATCCTGTTATTCATGACTATTCCCTGGGTCCTGATCGTATAGATCGAGTGCATTCTGTTCGTGACCTCGGCATTCAAATGGACGCGGAATTAAATTTTCGAAGCCATGTAGTCGATACATGTAAAAAGGCTTTCAGAAATCTGGGATTTATATTGCGACAATCTGGCGACTTTCGTAATATCGGCACTATAAAGGTACTCTATAACGCGTTAGTTAGAAGTAGGTTAGAGTGTGGAGCCATGGTATGGAGCCCTCATGAAAAAAAATATAGTAGTATGGTTGAAAAACTCCAAAATAAATTTCTAAGGTTTCTTTATCTGAAGTTATACGGAGTTTACCCCTTTTACCCACTTATGTATCCGACTCTATTCGTCCTAGGTATGGTTGGATATTTTAAACTCGAAATTAGAAGGGAAATGATGTTGATTATGTACATCTTTAAACTAATTAGAGGCATGATTCACAACCCGCCTGTTTTAATGAACATAGGACTGCACGTACCTAACAAGTACGTATACGCGCGCCGAAGGCCTAGGCTACTTGCGATTCCGAGAGCAAGGACTAACCTCCTGAGCCAAGCCCCGTTGACGCGGGCCCTTCGCACGATCAATAGTTTATGTGCAGATGGAGATGAGGATGTTGATATATTTTATATGTCCTTGCCAAAATTCAGGGATGCGGTAATAAATTTTCTGGATAGGTCACATAGGAATAAGTAATTAGTTGTAATGTTTTTAGTGTATTTCTTTATCGCTTTGGTTCTGTACTGTTATGATAATGTAAATAATTAAAAATAAATAAAATAAATAAAAATAAAAGTATCTAGATTTGCAAGTAGCAGGTACCTAGGTACTTCAAAATGGCGGATATTAACACAATCACAATAATCATTACGGAGCTCGTAGCCGCGGAACAACAGCTTGTAACTACCTATCGTGATTATGAGGATGCTAATTTACATTATAATACTTGCTCAGGCTGCTCAAATTAACACATTATGAGCTAATTCGTCTATTATCACACGTGTGGTTAAACCGGCAGTTTGTCACGAACTTTCCTGTCCTTTAAGTGCATATAATATAATGTGCGCCCGGAAGGGTCTATTGTGAAATGAATTAAATAAATGAATTAGAAACCGAATTGGAAACCTTTGTATACCTAATTCAAATTCAAATTCTGAGTGGGGGAACTAAGATCTGCACTGACATCTCGAGTAAGAGTGTATTGTGCTTTTGTATACCTATAGAATGCAATAAATTACTCCTATTTAAAAAGATATCAATTAATCAACCTACTTCATTTTATAACAGGATAAAATATTCATAGCATCGCACTCTCGACGATTGATCGTAAAGCTATGCCATTGCAAAAGCGCAAACGAGCGAAGTCTTAAAAAATTATGACGTTTTTGCATTAGTTCAATATCTTTCGTTGATCAGAACTATCGGTAACGAACTCTGGTATTAAAATTATAGTATCCAAATTTAACTAGCTTTATTAGCTACCCCGCCTGTATGTATATACAACAACATCATCAACATCACCAGCCTATAATAGTCCACTGCTGGACATAGGCCTCCCCTAATGAGCGCCATAGATGGCATCATTATTTGGGTGTAATTGCCCATAATCCCCACGCTGGGCATGCGGGTTGGGGATCGCAGTTCGGTGTAGTTGTTCTGCAGAAGGCGCTGCTGCCCGCCCCCCGGTGTGTTTCCCTTAGTCGCCTCTTACGACACCCACGGGAAGAGTTGGGGTGGTGAAATTCTATGCCGGCACCACACGGCTTATATAACAAAAAGTATATTTTTTTAAACACTTACATGTTGGGTTACATTAATGAAGTTTCCTAGTATCTTCGGACTATTCAATCCACACAAACAATAAAATCGCTCCTCTTTATAATATTAGTATAGACTAGTAAATCGAGTTTTTTTATTTCTACAAAGCCTTTATTAACAAAGAAAATTTGAATTATCTAACTAAATTATAGCTAGTATTTACAATTGAAAGGAAATCGAGTTAACATTTCGAATAAATAACGTTTATATTCTCTATTTGTAAAAAAATATTTTCTATTTTGCAAAATTGAAAAAATGTTAACTAGCCTCATCGAAGTATCATACTTAAACAGGTTAGAGGTTATACAATCATACAGCGTAATTCGAATCAGAAGTTCATTCTCTCTTATTAAGAAAGCCTTTTACTCGATAGATGATATTAATGATAATAATGCTTGGCCAGATGTCGCTCCATTCCACACCGACAATAGCATGTAAGAAATTGAATGTTGTGTTTAGCTATATGTATTTAAATTATTATTGACATGTTTCTAAATCACATTAAACTTAGATTTAGATAGGCAAAACAAACACTATATGGGACACATAAGTTATATACTACTGTACTAGTGGTTTCTTTGTCACTTTTTACACTTGTGGACAAAAAAATTAAGTGAAGAGAAATCAATAACAACTTATTTCTTTTTTATAATAATTAACTGTATGAAATTTGACTTGTCTAAGTGCTTATTTTGTAAGCGTAAAGAAATAAAGGTATTGAATCTGAATTTGAATAAGAATTATGAATGGAAATGATTTTTCAGGAATACCTACGAGTTTTTAGTTTTCCATGGAAAAATCTTTGCTCAAATTCTAAAATGTCCATTGTACATTTTGTTAGCATTGTCCACCAGAAGGGATTTTTTTTTTTCGTTTTCTTTTAGTCAATAAAAATTGTCGAAACTTGATTAGTCACAGAACAAAAGCTGTCCGCCGGGGGTGCAGGTTCCCCATTTTGGTTTAGTACTCCTGCTACGGAACACATAGGTACTTCAGTATAGGTTATAAAAATATGTGGAGGAAAGGATTGGAGGACAGTTCGGTTATATTGCAGCTATAAATCAGGGCTGAGTCGCGTGCGCGCGCCGTGCCACGGCGTGTCGCGACACCGTCGTGCATAAACATCTTTCAGTTGTATGACCGTTATATCGCACTATAATCGCACCTACTTGACGATAAGTTTGGTTGTATGTCGTCGTATGGCGAATGATATAGGGTGTGGTCCAAATAAATTGAAAATACTAAGCGAAATATTTATTGAACTTTAATGTGTGTTGCAGACCGAAAGCTCACCTAAATTCCACAGTTTAATTTTGCTCGCATAGATGACGCAGTTTGTCATGGCTTAGTTTGCATAGTGTCTAAATATTTGTTCAGAGTGTCTGGTCGTTTCCTTTGTATAATAAAAAAATTGTCTATCTCTGTAATATATTGTTACAAGTACATATATATCAGTCAACTAGTACCCATAACACAAGCTCTGTTGAGCTTGGGGCTATATGAAGCTGTGTGAATGGTCCAGCAAAAGTATGCAGACTATTATATGAAAAACTACGTCAGATATTTAAGCTAAGGCAAGTCTGCTAATCTTTCGGTCTTCATCCGGCATAATTTAACACCCTTCTGTATTTTGAGTGGATTTGGGGGCAGAAGGGTTTTCAGAGGTTTTTTAGCAAAACCTCATACTAAATATCTGTAAAATACGAAGCAAGTAAACATTTGACTTACAATTGGAAATGATTCATTTTATAAAATGTCTACCACTAAGTTAACAGGCTTTCAATTTAAAAATAACGTAGACCTTGTAGCAATAGCAACCCACGTTTGACGTAGGTTGCTACAAAAAATTTTTGAGGCTTTTGCTACCCTTATTTATTCAAAAAGTTATATAAATAAAACATAGTAATAAAACATTCATTAACTATGCTGCGACACTAAGTCCTTTTAAATAGAATGAAGAATACGAATAAAATCGTTTATTGGCTGAGATGATACACATAACAATATAAAGGTTCTCAACGAGATAAAAAAATCACTGACTTGTCAGATTATACAACTAATTGTGTCCCGTTACAGGGCCAAAATTACAATTTAGTTGCATTCCCACGAAGGATTACGTCGCCATGATTGCGTCCGGAACAAATAAAAATAATATGCGGGTGAGTCGCGACCTACGCTGCCAGCAAGGCAAAAAGCGAAAGTAAAAATTGCTTGTTTGTGAAAACATGCAATACGAGTAATTTAACTGCAGCTTTATATTATTCCACAATGCTATTGCATTTTCATTATTTGCTCATCAACGAAATCATTAAGGCTCCGGTGACACGAATTAATTTCCCAATTACAAACGTAATACCGAAATGATTAGTAATTTGAGCATATTTTCACTATTAAAATTGTATTCATCTAGGTTTCTGCTACAAAGTTATTTGATAATACTCAATAATTTACTCAAAGTTTGTATGGAGAATTCATTCGTCGCTTATTAGGTAGCTACTTTGCTGAAAATAGCAAACAATAAATAATTCTGCATTATTAAAAATAACTGCATTAAGCAGAAACTACTTTTAAATCTGTAAAGTATTGTAGTGTCTTTCACTCGTGATTTTTATTTCACGATCGATGAACACACATTGAGATCAGAAGCACACTGAGGTCGAAGTGTGCTATAAAATCCTGAAATCTATTACAAATCAAAGGTGAGAGAATCAAATTCGAGAGAGCGTAAAAATAGCTGTAAAGCGTAGAGTGCAGAGGCGTTCAGTGGCTGGCCGTGGTTTCCGGCTCATATCGCAGGATTGGAAGCGTGAGTCTGTCCATGCGAATAACTGCGGCCTGAGCGTGAAAACGCGTGAAAACATACGCTTTCAACCTGTATGTTCGATTTCTGATGGAATGTTTCACGCAATGAGTTTTAGAAAAAAGCTTGAATAAAACAAAAAAGAGAGTGTACCTACTTATTATTATTATTCATTTATTTCAGATCATATGAATAATTATTACACATACAACTTAAACTTATGATGACAAAAGCGAGATTTGGATGGCGCTGTGGGCTACATTATGAATATCACTCATCTTTACATAGTAAAGTTCAAACACAAAGTGTAATGAGTTTAATGCAGTCTAAATAAAAGAAAAACCTTACACTTTAGATTAGATTCACCGATCGACTGATTAATTTGTCTAAAAAATTATTATGTTAAAATGCCTAGAACCAAAGGAACGATCAAACGAGAAAAAAGAAAAAAAATCGCAATTTATGGCGTTTTGTTCACCACACGGCAAAACACACTTCGCATAAGTCTAATTATGCGAAGTGTGTTTTGCCGTGTGGTACCGGCATAGAATTTCACCACCCCAACTCTTCCCGTGGGTGTCGTAAGATTTGACTAAGGGAAACACGGCGGGGGGCGGGCAGCAGCGCCTTCTGCAGAACTACACCGAACTGCGATCCCCAACCCACATGCCCAGCGTGGGGATTATGGGCAATAACCCCCAAATAATGATGCCATCTATGGCGCTCATTAGGGGAGGCCTATGTCCAGCAGTGGACTATTATAGGCTGGTGATGTTGATGATGATGTTGAAGTGTGTTATGTGACGAGTGTTGTGTGACTTATGAGAAGTTGACTTGCGCAAGCGACTGAACGTGTAAAAGCGAAACTCTTCAAGTCTTTCTAGCTTGCCGAACATTCTGCAAGTGTATGCAATGCAAATGCAAAAATTACGGTCAGTGGAAACAGTTGTCAATTGGATTCTGCCGGAAATTACGAAAGTTTCTTGACAGTGGACATTTCGCTAGGTCAGCGCTGAGGCTCGGCTGTGACGCTGCGCTGCGATACTCACTCAGTCGCTTGCTTACCGCTTCGTGACCAAGCTCTATATAGCAGTGAGCCGTTAATAAAATGGTATTGTGGTGCGGAAACCGCACATCGAAAAAGCGGGGAACGTCGCGTGAAATGCTACCGGCGGCATCGGCATAGACGCTGAGAAATATGGCCAAACGATCCGCACATACGAAATATGGCACTATAGATGCCGTGTCGGCCGGTGCCCGGACCGGTTAAAACCTATTTATTGCTTGTAATGGCAATAATGTGTCTACTGCATCTTCTGTAAAGCTTCTCCGGGTGTTTTATGTTGTTGTTGGTTTAGTTTTTCTTTGGTAAATTAATCCTTCTCGTACTTTATAATGTTGTTGAACCAGATGTAGTTTGTGTTGGTATGTTTGTCACATCAAGGGAATATATAGCTATTTAAAGCCTCGAACTTTTCAAAATTCTCTTCCTCATAACGTGGCAAGAAAATTCCATGGAACCTCCAATAGAAACTTCGAATAAAGTTACTGTTATATCTATAAGATAGTTTCAAATGTATAAATTAATCTATACTAATATAATAAAGAGGAAAGATATGATTGTTTGTTTGAATTGAATAGGCTCCGAAACTACTGGACCAATTTCAAAAATTATTTTACAATTAGAATCCAAAATTTTCCGTGATGAACATAGGCTATATAATATTTTCAAAAAAGTTAGGGATCCGCATGAAAAGTTAAATAAATAAACCGTGCGCGCTGTATATTCAACCTCTTTTTCTATTATGGCGCGTAATAATAGAAAAAGAGGTTGAATATCTATATAGCGCACGGTGCTTGCTTTTTCTCTACGGCCAGTGTCAATTATGGAGTGTCGAGTCAATGTCAAAAACCCCAATTCTGCTAAAAAAAAGTAAGGGATCCGTATGAAAACTGTGAAACCCATCATGTTAGAGTGTATAATTTCTGAAATTTTTGTTGAACACCCGTGCGAAGCCGGGGCGGACCGCTAGTGTGTTTAGAAACCTATATGCGTTTCAACTTACGAAAGCGTAGTTTTGTGGACAACCAGAAATTAGGAATGGAATAAAAAATACAGAACCCTCTGATTGATCAGAGGATTCTGTATTTTCTCTAAGTAAAGGATCAAAGGAGTCATGTAATATCTATGTAGCACTTAGTTTTATTAGAAAAGCTTTTGAATAGTTTCCTGAACGTTTGCGCCGTAAAAAAGGGTTTACTTTATTATATACCCATTTTCTTTCATAGATATCCGACCTTCAGTGTCAACTTCAATAGGAACAACAAATTTTAGTAAAGTCTTAAAATTCATGTTAGGAACAAACAGTTTTGAGACGAGCATATCTATCGATGCATTAGTACACGCCATGTTTGCAATGTCATGACAAAATCGTCCAAGACAGATCGTTTTCTCTTAAATACTCACTATTTTCTCAGCTCTTGCGGGATTCCCCATTTTGCCTTCTCAAGTATTAACGGCACTGGTGCCTCTAAAAGTTAGAATTGAATGACATACTTTTGTTGGTAATGAACAAACTTTTAATAGAACTACTTCACTTAGCTTTTAGTTGATTAAAAAATGTTTCAATAAACTGGGAAAAGTCTACATAACAATTTTATGGACTAAATTTTCGGTTGTCAAGCATGCAGGTTTTTGGGCAAGGTTTTCTATGACTATTCGAAATTTTGTTGATTTTATTTAGGAATTTATATTAAGCGAAGGTGTAATAAACTCTTACACATCACCATATGGATGGACAAGAAAATTGTACCATAGGAATAAAGTGGAACAAGGAACTAAGATCATATCATTGAGCCAGGCACTTTTTACATTACAATACAATATGAAATTGTTGATGTTTATAATTAAAATTATGAGTTGTTATACATGAGTTGTTGTTAAAGTGTGTGTGTGTAAAGTTAAATCAACCAGACACCTCCAAATACGATGCTGTGATTAAAATGTCTTGCAATTAATAATACAGCCTTACCACAGTCAGAAGGTCTCAAAAATGTCTGATATACGCTGTAAAGAGTACCCTCTTAGGGTGCCATGCGTCGTGAGTACTAGCTGCATGCAATTTATCTTTAATTGAATTTATTTTCAACTATAGGAATGCAAACGAGCGTTTAGCTATGTCAAACTATCTCAGGAAGCCTGCATTCCAAATTATGTGTAAAATCTTTAAAAAAATTACAATAATATAACTAAATTAAAATTGCATTTACAATTGTAATAATTGAGCTAATTGCAGACTGTTGCAAATACAATAAAATTTAAATTATATAGACACAAAAATCAAAGGAAAACATTTGTTAAGTTATTTTTATTTACACTAACCACATACATATTTAGGAATTTGTTAAAAATATCAACTAAGTTCTACTTCGACCTAACAATCGAAGGGGGTGTTAATTTACATACTATTGTAATACCCTAGTTATACTGTGGTACCTAGTTTTACCTGTACTTCGAAAGCTGAAATGTCATAGGTTCTATTAGTGATTAAGTATCTCAATTCTTAAGAGAAAATAAAAATATCTCATACCTTAAAATATTTAGCTATAAAGAGGGTAAACCGATACTGAACAATATGTGAATTTAATAGATCTTATCTTTAATTATGAGATATACACCAAGACAAACAAATCACGTTTATTAAATCAATGCTGTAGGAATTTGAAATCAAAAGCAATCTGCTTACGCGGAAACGGGAAGAAGACGGATGACAAGGAAAATACGCGAGAAAATTCAAAAGGAAAGCAAGGTGGAGAGGGCGCAAAATTGGCTTCATTAGATAGAGGTAGAGGGGCGTTATTGGTCGACATACTGCACAGCTATATAGGCTACACTGGTTTATTTATGTCCCCGCATTACCATTAGAATGGAACCTGTACAAATATGTATATCTACTCGTATACCTAAATATATTATGCATTTACTGATAATTCCACCAAGACTTATCTTGGTGTGATTCTCACTATAGTTTCTTGTAAGTCACATGAATATTAGTAACTGTACAAGTATTTTCATGCTACGAATCGTAAATAAATAATGCTTCAACTAACTGACGGCTTGCGTGACAAACATTTTAGCCCTGTGTCACCACACTGGCGAACACTCGGGTTTTTGTTGTGGTTGTTATAAAATACAAGCGGCCCGCCCCGGCTTCGCACGGGTATTAAACAAAAAATTCAGAAATTATACACTCTAACACGATGGGTTTCACAGTTTTCATACAGATCCCTTACTTGTTTGAAAATATTATATAGCCTATGTTCATCACGGAAAATTTAGGATTCTAAAGGAAAGAATTTTTCAAATTGGTCCAGTAGTTTCAGAGCCTACCTATTCATATTCAATTCAAACAAACAAACAAATCTTTCCTCTTTATAATATTAGTTTATACAATGTGCTTGTCACATTTTTCATACACTGATTTTGCTAATCAGTGAGCTAGATGTTTTAAAAATAAAATGCGATGGCTATTGGAATCTGTATTTATATTTTTAGACACAATACCGCGCGGACGAAATGTTTATGCAGGTTTATTTATGCAACTGAATTAATTTTATACGTTTTGATAGGCAAATTGGAGGATTTTGCCTATGATATATATTGTTATATTGGTATGTAACTAACCAAAACTAACCAATTCTTAAAACTTTGCACATTTGTAAGGAGATTGGAAATAAAAAGCTTAATTAATACGAGTAATTACTTGGTACCTAGTTATCATTGAAAATTTCTCCTGTTCTGTTCCAGTTCCAGTTAATAAGTCAGTTATGTTGTTTCTTCTATTGAATAAAAGTTTAGAAAATCGATGCCTTGCATAGACGCGGGAGTTTTTTTTTACGAAATATGGTGTAGACATTTTATGTCATATTATAGAGTCTACCTGCCTAGATACTTTCCATCATATAGGGTTTAGTTCAACCCCTAATAAACCACAAAAAAATTCAAGGTTGCTGAAACGAGATCTGATTATATAATACCTTACTTGAAAGCTCTCTTAAGCCGTTGGTCTTGGATGAACTAAGGCGTAGGTAAGCGCCGCCGAAGCCACTAAGAACGCGCGCGCGAGCATGAATCCCGGAATAATACACCCCGCGCTAACCATATTTTGCTAACAAGCATAATATTGCCGGGAAAATCCAGTTAAATCGTTCGCGGTTCCGCAAAATTGTTCCGGTAATAAAGTTCGAAAACTTGTCCTTTCTTCCCAACAATATGTTGAGTTCGATGTTGTAATTATTATGTGTACTGAACTTTTGAAATGCTTAGAGAGTCGAGCGAACTTTTGTAGATGTTTTATGATACGAGAATATTATGTAAGTAAACAGACAGGGAAGTTTTGGTATCACGGTATAGCCAGGCTTGTTTATGTGGCAATTGGCGTTGCAATGAACTGGCACTCCGGCCGGGAGCAAGTTTTCAGCAAAGGCGTTCCGAGTTCATAACAAATTGAAGCATGGCGCAGACAACTAGAAAACAATCATACACAAGGTAGGTTGCTAGTTCCATCGCGCTCAGATATCATCCGCATTTGATTATAGTCGGTATCTAATAAAATAATAAATTACATAAGGTAGGGAAGTCAATTATGGGAAATTGCGTGCGCTTCTATAATAAGCTTCCATCTGAAGCAACTGAGCTCCCTATTCGTAAATTTAAACAATACATAAAACAAAATCTTATTAAGAAAGCATTTTACTCGATAGATGATTACGTTAACGATAATAATGCTTGGCCAGATGTCGCTCCATTCCACACCGACAATAGCATGTAAGAAATTGAATGTTGTGCTTAGCTTCATATATGTATTTAAATAATTATTGACATGTATCTAAATCATTTTAAATTTAGATTTAGATAGGCAAAAACAAACATTGTATTAGACACATAAGTTATATATGAATGTACTAGTGGTTTCTTTTTCACTTCTTCCACTAGTGGACAAAAAATTGAAGTGAAGAGAAATCAATAACATATTTATTTCTTTTTTATAATAGTTAACTGTATAAAATTTGACTTGTCTAAGTGCTTATTTTGTAAGCCTAAAGAAATAAAGTTATTGAATCTTGAATCTTAATAATACAATTCAAGACTAGCTAACCCGCCCGGCTTCGCTCTGGTATTCAACAAAAAATTCTATAATTATAAATTTTTATACACTTTGGGTTACATTAATTTAGTAGTATTCATAAGGAACCCTCACTTTTCGAAAATATTCTATGCCTTTGTTCATCAGGGATTCACAACATCATCATTATTATCATCGTAAGCAGCCTATAATAGTCCACTGCTGGACATAGGCCTCCCCTGATGAGCGCCATAGATGGCATTGTTCATCATTTGGGGGTTTTTGCCCATAATTCCCACGCTGGGCATGACATGGCATTCACATCATGTAGGATTCTAACGATGAAAGCATTATAATTTAGCAGTTTTCAAATCGATCACCTATTTTTGGAGCCTATTCAATTCAATTATAGGAAACAACAATCAAATCTTTAAAATATAAGTACAGATTGCTGTCTAGATGCAAAGTCTTCATTCAAATTTTATAAGTATTATTCTAAAATTTACAACAAAAAGGTTTATTATTTTTTTTCTCCTCCGTTATTTTCATGTACCGGGTGTAAAATAATATTGGTGTTACCAGTTACCAGTTATTGTGGAGCATGCACTGTGCCAAAAATCCAGGCAGCGCGAATAAGGTGTTAAGTGAAAATGATATTTACATCCAGGGTAACATTATGTTCTTTATTGGCTTTTCTGAATTAAAAAGCCTCATAAAATCCCCTTCATGAAAAATATTTTACAAAAGTGAAGATACATAATAAAGATTTGGTTTGATATTGACTTTTGGAAGTGTACTGTTTAGGTTAATATAGTTGAGAAGGAATAAATAATAAAATAAATAATGCTGGACAATCCACACATCATCATCTAGCCCCAAGCTAAGCAGAGCTTGTGTTATGGGTACTAGATGACTGATATACATAATACAATATTATTAAATAGATAGATATTTTTTTTATTATACATAGAAAACAAACAGAACCCCTGAACAAATATCTGCAGATCGTACAAATATTTGTCCCGAGGCGGGAATCGAACCCGCAACCTCCTATCATTAATAATATCACTTATTAACAAAGAAAATTACAGTAGGAACTCAGAATATAAAAATAACAATTAGTATATTATACACTTCTAAGCCGTCACTTTAGGGCAGAGTAGAAAATAGTATTTATATAGCATAAAACTATAAATAAGTATATAGGTTCTTACTATAAACTTTTTCAAAATACTTTTCTGAAATGAAATTAAATCTATCTGCATTCTAACATCAAAGTAACCTAAATAAATATCATTATAGTAATAAAAAATAATAGCAAGCCATGATTAATATAATTCTTAAATTACAAATCATTAGTTACTACGTTTCTAAGCCAAATTCATCCGTCGCCGGATCCTTAGAGTGGGCAGAAGAGAGTATATACATAGGTACAATTGTGCACTATCCAATTGGTCTGGCCGCTGCTGTTACAAAAATTTGGCTAGGGGTGTTTATTTATTCGAGATGTCGATGGCGGAGGTTAGGTCGTTCCATTTAAAGAGATTGATTGAAGACCATTCCTATATTTCAAAAGATGACATAATTTACACAATATTATTGAAGACAGGGAGATCGTGCCATTATTGTCATTGACAGTGACAGTTATACACTGAGACCATAGACTACAATAATGGGCATTATGATAACGGTGTCAGGTACCTACCTAATATCTAAAGTATTAGCAGGTATAAATGTACCTACCTAGTTATAAAATTTACCTAAAAATAAAGGTATGTACCGCCTTTTTTTTGATTTTACCATAATTTTCGATTCAGAACCTAGGAAATCGGGTAAAAAGTCAAATGAAAAAACAAGATACCTACACGTACATGGCCATGAGTTAAATGTTTAAGAAATTATTTTTAGTGTAGGTAAAACTCAAATTCAATAAGTTATCTATTGATCAACATTCAATTAACAGCTGATCCGTTGTTTATTTCCATGGATGTCAATATAGGAAGGCAAAGAACCTTTACCTCTTTATTATCTTAAAAATTACAGTTCAAATGAATTAGTCGTTAATTGAGAGGTATAAAGTCTTATTAGTCCCAACAATAAACAAGTGTTAGTTATTGAAAGCTCATCATAGTTTCTGTAACAAAAATATAGCCAAGTAGACATTGGGGAAAAAGATATGAAGGGAGCCAGGGGATTCAGAGGTTAGTGTTTGTTTGTATTTATAAAATGATTTTCTATGTTCATATACTTCATTGATTTCAATCTCAATCAAAATGATAAAGTATAAATATATAAAGTTACTTACTTTTATATAATTTTATATAATTTGATATTATCTGATTTGTGAATAAATAAATTAATATTCATATAGACACATAATATACGCATTATTAATTTTATTTTGATATCAAAATATAGTATTTTTTACGCAGTAATCGCAAAACTGGTTGTCTAATCACTACATAGTAACAAAGTCTGTCTGTCCCTATGTATCTATGCTAAGTCTTTAAAACTACGCAACGGATTTTGATTCGGTTTTATTAGATAAAGTGGGTGATTCAAGAGAAGGGTGTATATGTATTAAATGCATTAGTATCAGCGTACCCGTGCGAAGCCGGGGCGGGTCACTAGTAACTAAGTAAAAGTGAGTTCCTAAAGAACCACAAAATCATTTAATCTGAAAAATCAATATATAATGCAAACTTTTCAAAAGCATTGCTTCTGTCGGTAAACATAGGCATAAAGGTTAAAAATTATTCACTGTATATACATATGTAGGTACCTAATCATTGTTGTTCCTAGAATTTGGAAACAAAACCTATTTTCAAAGATATGTGAAATCTGTGTGCCATATCAGTACATACAGGGCTAGTGGAATCAGGATTTACAAATACCATTGATTATAATAATTATATCGAACAAACATAAATAAACAATTATTGTTTATTTATGTTTGTTCGATCTGCAAATATTTGTTCAGGGTATTCTGGGTATTCTCTATAATAAATTGTATATATCGAAGTAGTATTACGTATTGAGTAGGTCCAATAAAATTCAAAAATGCTTTAATTTGCACGAGAAAAAAAAAATAACAAAAAAAATTACGCTAAACTTAAAAACAAACAATAAAAATACTAATAAGAAAAAACAATATTACTGTGATGCAGCAATAAACTTCGGTTACTTTTAGATGTTGTTTAGTTTTTAAAAGTAGTTTAAGGAAATACGGGGTCCTTCCAATGACTCAGTCCTTAAAATAATTAAGAATAAAATAAAAATATAATATTACGTAATATGCCTGTATGCAGCACGACAAAAAGGCATTGGCTCAGCGTGAGATTATTCTTCAGAAGCAAAAAAATGGATTGTCTACCCCCACCTTTAATATATATACCACCTATAGCTTATAATAGCATATACCTACTTTGAGAGCAAGCAGAACGATTTAGTGTTAAATGTTTTGTGTACCTAACCACGAATGTTTCTGTTTTTTCAGTAAAAATGAATTTCATATAATTTTCATATAATTTAGGTTTTTCCTACCTTAGACGTACAATAAGCGTAAAGTACCTATGAAAACACAGTCAAGCTCTGCGTAGCTTGGGTATGATGATGTGTGCCCAGTATTTATTTAATCCAGTCCAGTATGTATTTCTTACAGAAGGACGCACAGTTGGATGCAAAAGGATCAGTTAATATAATAACTGACAGATATGAAAGACTGTCACATTCTGTAGTTTCGAATGGACATGGAATATAAGGCACATTTTGCTATAAATCTAGCGATCATACAAACGAAAATATTTTTTCAAATCCAGCTGGTATTTCTGCAGGGATTAGCGAAACCAATTGCTTTGTTACATTAGCCGAGCCATTAACTAAATTGGCACCTACAGTAGTAATATAAATAGTGATTTAGATTATTAAGGCTTAAGTTGTCAAGATTTAGGGCTGCAGATTTGGTTGAAATAATACAAATAAAATAGGATAGGATATCGAAGAATGTCTTACTCTACAAATCAGCAAAAAAATAGATAGCAAAAAGACTTGGTATTAAAAGATTAGATAGCCAAATTATTTGGGAGCAAAACATGCACATATTTATCCCTTGGTCCCCGACGTGGAAATGACTAGTGGGAGACATCAGTAGTCTTAAACTACGTCGTACTTATAACATTATGTACCAAGTACAACAACTTAGTATTTCATATAAAATGTGCCCGGATTGAGGGTCGAACCGCTATGAAATCCGTGCATTATCACGTTCTTTAGACGGCTTCGTCCAGTGACCTCTTCAAGCCGATATTATGATGACTGATATAGATCTCGATAAACAATATGAGTAGATGTTGACAAACCAGCCAAACATAATTCTAGAAAATTAAATATTTATCCCTAAATATTCGATTTCGCCGAGACTCGAACCCGCACCCCTCCCTCAGTACGGGAGTATGCTGATCACTACACCACGAACTTAGTACCCGACTCGTCGAAAATCTTTGGGACTCTCTACCTACGGACTATAGCGCCGTTAACGTAGGGTTTGAGTCCCACCGAAATCGAAAATTTTTGGGACAAATTATTAATTTCCTAGAGATTACCCCGATTGGAGAGGGCTTACGCACTATAATAACAAAAAACATAATTCTGTTACATGATCATCATTGACAACCTCGGAAGCAACGGGTGATGGTCCGTCTGCAACGCAGGAGATTGCGAGTATGATTACCGCCTCGGGATAAAGGATCAGCAATTTTTTTTTATCACAAAACAAGATATTTTTTATTAGGGCCTAGATATTGTCCAGCATTATTATTATCATAATTAATTAGGTCGATATTCTTAAAAGTTTCTGAATATATGTATATATGAATGTTGTATATTAATATAATTATATTACAAACAATCAGCCAAATTGATAGCAGTAGCGTTTTGTTTTCGAATGAATATTATTTATCTATCTCATTATGTATATTTGCAACAATGCGTAAACTCGTATTTCAGTAGTAACCTTTACCTGATACACTTGTTTCAATGTTTACAAAGAATGACGTAGCTGAATAACATTCCAATGGCCACAATAAACAAGCATAAAAAATCTCGAAAACAAAATTCCAAATTATTTAAAAGAAAATACATTTATATGGAAAATATTTTAAGGGTTTATTATTTATGCTTAGAAAAGAAAAACTAATTATGAATTAACTGTCTGTGTGTATATTTTAGTTTGTATGTGTCCTTAAATTCTTTTTTCTTTATATACATTTTCCGTATTTTAAATCTGTATATCATAAATCCTAAATCTACTTTTACAAAACACAAACTATAAAAGTTAAATTTATGAAACAAATTTCATCAGTGAACATTTCAGCAAACAAAGTAAATCAAACAAAAGTTATTAAAAGTAACTTACCGTCGGTCGATGCATCAGAACAGCTTATTATAAATAGCAACAGAACAGGTGTCACCGCCGCGCACGGAACCAATCTTCGTCCGGTCATCATGCCAAATTACTTTACCCAGAAGACATCGTACCGCCGAAACTTTTCAAAGAATTACAGGTGCGGCAATAAAAGCGCTGCCATGGCTGTCAGTGGGGTAACAAAGTTCGCTCATTCATACGCCATCGGGTATCGGGGTTGTTAAATATTCATCGGAAGGTGTTCGAGAGTGGGGTAAATGAAGGGCTGCGGCGCGCGAACGGCGGGGTCGCTGCAAGCCGGTTGCGTACTGGCAACGCTACGCCGCCCGCCTCACTTTGTCAGAGACTACGCCGCTACGTCGCACGCCGGCGCTTGCGTAGCCCCGCCTGCCGCCGCCTCACGCTCCGCTCTCATGAAAGGACGGGACATTACCAGTATTTGTAACAGTTTGCGTCAAATTGATATAAATGGAGACGGTTTTAATAAAGTGTAATTGACTTTTGCCGACTTTGCGTCGCATTAATTTCGACCACGCTGAGACGCCTCGCGGGCAGGTGCGCTAAATACCACCCAGGTAACTTTGCCTTCTGCCATGAATAATCTCAAATTTAAATGAATGATAATTATGATGAGTTTTTAAGTAAGCTCTGATATCCCGGAGAATATTAATGTGAGCCGGAAATTCAGATTTTATGCAATTTTAGATCTTGGAATTAATTATCTGTTTTCAGTTGTTCTTAAAAGATCTTTTACATTTCTTGGTTTATAGATTCTTTATTTCTCAAAGAACACACAATAGTTCACTTTATGAGAAAACAAAACTTAAGTAACTTAATGTAAGTATTACGTCAATTTGCATTTCTGCGACGTCTATCGTCCTTATGATTTGAACACGAATATGTGAACGAACATATAACATAGTTTCCTCATAAATAATTAAGTACGAAGGTTCATTAAGGCACCATTTAAGATGGATTACGCAGATACAATGACAGTCAGTTAATTTACCTCAAAACTCCTAGAATCATCGTATTTACCTGCGTACAATCAGGCAGGTAGGTATCACAGCCGCCGCAATGACAAACAAGAGCGGCCAATTAACGGTAGCTTAGAGATTAACCAGATTTACCTTAATATCAGAATGTTTCAGCCGCCAGAATCCAATAGACATGAATAATTTAATCGTAATATGTTAAATACAGGCAGCGTGCTGATCTGATACGCTCTCGGATCACTGTGTATTTTCACTGGCGGAATTTTTAACTGGATTTGTTTTTTTAACGAATTTACATTTTAAATGGTTGGTATTTATTGTGAAAATAGCTGAAGCTAAACGAGATTTACATATCGAACGAGTTCTTTATAAATGCAAAGTACACACTATTGTAAAATTATTATACTTTATTTTATATAATAATATAGTTTATTTTATTTAGGCACAAACAAATTTCAAATATGTAACCAAATTAAAACTAGTATTTTATGAAGTACGGGTAGAGTAAAAACTCCACCAAACTTCTATTACTGGTGTTTACAGTGTTTCTGGTGAAAACGCTAAAAATATTTGAATTTAATTTACCATGCCTTCATTCTTTGCAATAAATAATGCATTAATTAATGTTTACCTATGTTGCGCCTTGCAACTCTGCATACTGTCCATAAACTAAAATAACGCAGCTCAGGTCAACATACTTTACGCAATTAAGAATAGCCACGTTTTTACATTGAAAATGGAAAATTATAAAGCAGCAGCCAAGAATACACACAAATAAAAATATGTTTATTTCCTTAACTAAAGTTTAAAATTGTCTGTAACTAATTTAATACTTTTACTACGAGGTTCCGCTCTTCCTTATTATGTAGGTACCTACATCATCCAAAATTTTACTAAAATTTGTTAACATTTCAACCTAATGTTTAATACAATTTGTTCAAAATAATAACAAACTATTGAGTTTTTTTTTTAACTGCTTTTTTAACTTTATTGTGGTGCCTACTATAACCAGTTCGGGAACCATAATATGTTTTAGATTACACTAGCGGTCCGCCCAGGCTTCGCACAAGTAGAAACATTTCAACAATTATATTATATTGTTACACACGTTAGGTTACATTATTGAAGAATTCTTAGGGAACCCTTGATATTTTGAAAATATTGCCTATGTTCATCAGGGGTAATGTTGAATTCTACTGGCAAAATAATTTTTCAAATCAGTCCAGAAGTTTTGCAGTCTACTCAATACAAATAAACAATCAAATATTTCCTCTTTATAATATTAGATAGAAGAATATATAAACTATTACTTAGGGGTGACGCAGCTGATATTTCGTCATCGTCAAACAAAGTAAAATTTAAGTGGTCTATGTTTATTCTTGCGTCTAATTATTTCCAAATAGATATTGCATCACCTCAATAAACCTTCTATTTGGAAGCTTGCCATTAATACTGTTTTCGAGAAAATAAACAGGTATAAGGACGATAAGCGCGAAAGGCGGGGCCTTCAGAGGGATCCAAGCTCACGAACCCTTTTTTCCTTCTTCCCAAATCGTCAGGGATTAGGAAAGAAGAGCTAGCACCTTTTCGCCAATATTTTTTTGTGGTTTAACCGCTGGTTAACCGCTATGATACAAAGTGTTTTCGCACCGATCGATAGATTTGTGGAAAGATCATTTTACAACATTTTGAACATTCTTCGATTAGCAACGGGTTTTAAGGAACAGAAAAGGGATTTGGGCGTAAATGAGATTTTCGTGTTTTGCCAAATGGAGAAAAATATTAAATGAGGCTTATCACTTAGAATGAAACTTGGGTCTTAGCTTATTAAAATGTTGCTTTTAACGTAAGAAGAGATTCCAGTCTTTCGATTTCGATGTCGATGTTTTATAGTTTTACACTAAATCGATAATCTTTTGATAATTTTTCAGTAATTTATGGAATGTAACTCAAATAACCTTTTATTTCCTATTGAACGGGAAAATATCGGCGTTTCTCGAGTCTAAAATAGATTTACCGCGGAAGTAAAATAAATCTACGAAGGTTTGCCATCTTCGAACTTTTGTGTTGTCGCATTGAATCGAATGCTGTTGTTCTTTGACGTCGAATAAAAATTATTGCAATGTAAACATTCTGAGAAAATCTTTTTACACGCGGGCGGGGGAACGTAAAAGTTTGTTCGTTTCAAATTCAATATATTATGGCGAGCGTGCTCCCGCTCAGCCAACACCGAAACTCACTCGAGCGTAGCTCACAGAAAATTTATTGTTTTTCTAAGAAAATTTTCTTCGCACGACCCTACCCTACATCACATCCTCGAGAAGTCACCAGAAGAGGAAACAGTTATAGAAATCTAATGATATACTAATATATAAAATTTCTGAACACTTATAAAATATTTCGTATTCAAGCATAGAAGGGACTGGACCGTGATTTATGGAAGGATGAGGGCCCTTTGCCCATTAATCAACGTGATCCAAGTAGGCTACTAAAATAAGCATATAATTAAGTAATTTCATGATATTTCATCAGGATTTAGGTCAGTGACATATTATTTTGAAACTATTATTTACTTTTTTTACGCTGTTAATCTTATTTATGAATGTTGATTTATGCCTATAAATTGTACTTATACAAGAAAGTGAAACACAATGGACGGTTTTCTTTACAAAATGCCTACATCAACCCAAATCGTGAACAAAGGGAAAATAATGATGAAGCACAAAATTAATCGCACAAGAAGTTAGATTTATAGCATTTAAAAGAAATCAGTGAAAGTGGTCGGTTCAACTTTTTTTTTCTGATCACGAAGTGAAACTTGTACATTTAAGTTTGAAAAAATGTGAATCACTCTACCCAAGTAAGATAATCAATTTTATAGAAAGAAAAGTTGTTAACGAAATATTTTTTTAAGAAGTTGTCTCAGACTGGGGCGTACTTTGACTTTTATTCTTTTACAAATTGATCATCGTTGCCTAACTTTCTTTCACATAAACTTTGCGTTCTAGACCTTTTCTAACGCACAATGTAATGCATGCCTAGAGTGTTTTCTAAAACTTATTTGTTCTTTTATTGTTCTACTCTCTACTTACCATCGTTACTACGAAATAAATTTTTATCAAGATTTGAAATGGTTCTCAAATATTTAGGTAGTCTAAAAATGAGTTTATCAGTTCTAAGAGTGGGTAGTAGTGACCTGGCTGCCAATTTTTTGTGTGTTTGACGTGTAATAAGTATATTTCGGAGACTTGTTAATTTTGTTTTCGATAAACACACTTGGTAGATATCTACATATATATCTAGTCGATTTGTTGGTGCTTTGATTTGTTTACGTGTTCTGGTTGTTGTCTACATAATTTTTAAATAAAAGGGGTATTTAATTGTGCCTATTTCATTCTATAAATAAATTAAATATTTATTTCGGTACGCTTGGAGGTCCTTTTCTTTTCCTTTCCTTTTCCCCTTACTCTGAAGTTTTATCAGTAATACAGAACCCTAACTTTTTGATAATATTCTATAGCATCAGGGATAATGTAGGATTCTGATTGTGTGTGATTCTCCAGTAGTTTCAAAGCCTATTCAATCTCGAAAAAAACGAACAATATAATTTTTCCTCTCTTCTAAATTTAGTAAAGATTTTATTTTAACGCTCGTTAAGCTAACGCCTCAGCTAAATCTTCTAAAAGATGGACGCTTGTTTTGTGGATTATGATAAGCCTGCCTACCATGGGTCATGTTTTTCTTACTAGATAAATAATGTTATCAACAAGAGTTTCCTGGAAATAGATTGGGGTGCTTCTTCACTTTTGATAAAGTGAAATGCGTAAGGCATAAGTGTGGGCTGAGATGAGCTGAGTTGAGAACGGAGCAATATCTTTCTTTACCACTATAATAACATCTGCAACCTGAGCGATCAATCTCTAAGCTATTACGATGCTTAGCGCTTGATGTATTGTTTCAGCTTCAATGAAGTTTTGATGAATTTTCGTATTCTCCCTCGGCCTTTGTTCAGAACGAGGCGATGGATATTGATGAGTCATTTGACTGAACAATAATGACCCTGTAATTATTTAGAAATTTGGATCGTCGACTATGATTAAATGTTTATGTAATTGTTTAATAATCTTTAATATGCATTAAAGATTATTAAATAATTACATAAACTGAATTACATAAAATGAATACGTGTATATGCATACACGTATTCATTTATTTCTGTAAGACATATGTTATTTTCTAGTAGATCGGAAGCTCTACAAAATTGCTTGAATTCCCTGAAAGTCCTATTTTATTATCCGTAGCCATAGTAAATAAATAAGACGGATAATCCACACAACATCACCTATCCCCAAGCTAAGCAGAGCTTGTGTTATGGGTACCAGATAACTGATATACATAATACAATATAGAATATCTTTCCTTACATAATTCACCAGCGTGATAAAGCCACTGTAACAAACCAGACTTCATTGCAAAGAGCAGTGGTGAAGGTTAGTGGGTTGCAAGCTGTCTATTAATACGCAAATTAATCCAACTACTACAGCGCAAAAATGTGCATTCAAATTTGTACTCGTTATTTTTAGATACGTGGCTTCCGCAAGCTTCAAACGAGTGGCCCGAGAGCTATCTGTCATCTCATGCCGTCAATATAAAATGAACTAAAAAGTTATGAGTTAAGTTTAGTTAAGTGTTGTGCGGTAGCGGTGCGGCCCTGATCTGCGACAACCTTGAGTATCATATTAACCAAAATCATTTCGACCATTCAACGTTCAATATTTTAAGTTACGACAAAACTATATAGTACCCACAACATAAGCTCTAGATGAAGCTGTGTGGATAGTCCAACCATGTTTATTAAAACGAACTTCATTCGAAAACTGTGAGTTATAATCTTGTTTGATGACACTGACTAGTGGAGCAATGCATCTTGATTAATGTCGTGTCGGCGACTCCCTAGGTACCCCTCGCTGTGATGCTAAGGAGCTATTATTGCCAGCATTCTCATAACATAAATGTATTCTCCAACGTCTACAGTAGTAGACTTTTATGAATAGGAGAGAATCCCTTATTCATCATATCAGTCTGCTAACTAACTAAAGTATCACTACTTAATGACGAAATAAAACTGGTTAGGAGCGGATTTAAGTTAGCAAACCTTATGAATAAGGGGGTAGGTTGTCTATTTCCCATGACTTTTGAACATCAATCAAGAGCCGTAAATTCAGTAATAAGTACTGAGTAGACATACCTACTTACTTATTTTAAGACTGTAAATATTTAACGGAATGTATATTTATTAGATCTAGTTAGGGTGTATCGCCGCTTGTTGGTTGTTTATCTTCTTTTTCAATAAAATATAATATAAATGATACTTTCACTAATGGCTGAATCAACCAGCTGAGTGAACCTTAAATCCTACTTGCTTTATAAAAAAATATGTGTTCAGAAAAGCTAAAGCAGTTTTAATTTGACTCTAGTATAACAAATTACATTCTGCGAAAAAGCGGAAACGCACGTGAAAATCTGGCGACACTCCGGGCGAAGAGGTCGCACCGAACGCTACTGCGAGCGATAATATTTCATCCATGCGCCATGATTTGCCGCTTAAGCGCGATAGGGAAATCGTAAATTCAAGGGAAAGAATTTTCTTTATAGTCTCCTAAGAGTTTCTTCACAAGCACGTATTTGAACACAGGAGGCAACGTGAGAGCAAATGGCACCGAATCGTAATACCATCCGTTTATGTAGACACCCCCTACTTTTCAAATTTTCTTTTACAATGCGACGAGGTAATATGCTTTTTATTGGATCGTTTTTCTTTTGAAATAAAATGGGATTGTTGTTATATGAAAAACGTTTGGACCGAATGTCATTGGCTTAAGATCGCGTTTTATGTAATTCGAATGGGACAGTATTTCACTGGTACTACAATACGCTATTCAGAGAAATACGGAGAAATAACAAAGAACTTCATTCCATTCAAAACACTGTAGGTAGCTTTAGGTTAAAAAGTATTTTTCAATATTTTTATTTACTTTGCTTTTCAGCTCACAATTTCTTCAGTTTTAAAGCACTCCACCCACGTAGATATTCAGATTTCTGTGAAAAAAGTGACGTTTGAAATGGGAGCTGGTTCGCGCCGTCCAATCCTGTTGTAGGTTGCGGTTACGCTCGCCTGACAGACCCACGATCTGTTGTGGCCTAGCGCACGATAGACTTTTGAATAGAGCCTTTGTTTCGTAACGAAAAATACACTCGTAAAAGCTTTGAAGATAACAATACAATAACCTAATATTAGATAGGCACACACGAGAAAATTGAATGGCTATGCAGATTTGTATTTTGAATAGGTTCTGCACACAGTTCGGATTCGATTGACTGTTATTTACTGAATATCGCAATCAAACCCATCACTCCACATGGCTTCCTTGCTGGATCCTGGATTGCTAGATTTCAATCAAAAGTAATAGCCACAGAATATTTCTAGCGATGACGCATTTATAATTGAACTGTGATATAAACAAATTACACGTTGATTTAAAATGTCAAGCCTACATTAAGACGTCGATGTAGAAACATCAATCAATCTTACCCATAGAACATCGGACTCCCTAGGGTAACCAGCCTTCAGTCAAAAGCCATTGTTTGAGCAAAACAATGTCTACTTATAGACAAGATATCTGGAGCTATTCCATGAAGAGGATTATTAGGAGATTGATAAAACTTTTGTTGATGCTGAAAGATTTGGAACGAACAACAACTTACAATGTTTTTTGTTCGTTTTCTCCGAATTGCTTTTTATTTATTATGAGGTAAGCGGATGGAAGAACTTTTTTACGTGGGATTTGTCACACTTATTGACGTCATGCTAACAATAGATAAATACTTTGCTACCTATCAGAACTTAGATATATAATTAAAAGTAGGTAAGTAGTAGGTATCTACTGAAGTACAGGGTAAGGCAATTATATGAAATTGAGAACGAATTGAATCAGAAAACATTTTTGAGCGGATTTCTTTCATTATTAGAGGGTTTTTAGCTGTAAAACTTAACTGGTTCGCTCAAATTCGTTGAATTAGTAGCTACAGCCTAATCGAGCTGGCGGTAGCAGACTGACAGAGGATCATCTCCCTTCTGGTCTGGTGTATAGGCAACTGACAATGATGGTTTGGGCTACTCTGCTGACGTAAGGCTTTCTCTGAAAGCAGTTGGCGCAGAATTAGGGTGGATTCGACCATAATATACGAGTATATCTTATCCTGAGATTAAAATCGCATATTTCACTAGAGTTTCGAAACTTCGAATTTCACTAAATTTTATTCCAAGAATCTGTTCGAGAATAATTTCTTATGTCGCCAAAATCCAAGAAGTAAACAAGTTATCAGAGTGTAGGTATTTTAATGGTAGCCGCTGAAACAACAGCTGTTCTCATCCTAGGATAACCTCTACTCTTCGTGATCTTCTATACTAATATTATAAAGAGGAAAGATTTGATTGTTTGAATAGGATCCGAAACTAATGGACAGATTTGAAAAATTATTTCACCAGCGGAAAATTTAGTATTATAATTAATACCAAATTTTCCGCGCTGAACATAGGCTATAGAATATTTTCAAAAAAATTAGGGTTCCGTATGAAAATTATCATTTTTGTTAAATACCCGTGCGAAGCCGGGGCGGACCGCTAGTATTCTGTATTGATTCTTATAACGTTGCGAAATTAAGTAGACACAAAATCTAAGCGTTGTTGAAATTGTTGTATTTCGATTTTATTTGCAAACATATTCAAAATTCATTAATTAACCCTAGAGCAACAGTACTTGTATTGGCTACACGAAGCTTGCGCGCGATGAAAACCTATAATGAGGCTATCTGGGATTAAGTCCAATAGTAAAATTTTACTATTCTCGTGTAACATGGTATTTGGTTGAATCTATCATTGGTAGTCTAATGCACAACCAATATATGTAGAATCCAACTCTTGTTGCGTTGCCATTTCACTTAAATCACAGACACTTGAAAAATCGTGATCTTCAGGTCGTGATGTGTAATTTTTTTAAAGGTTTAGGCACAGCATTTTACGAATATTGTAAGGACAGTGAACTACGCAAATCCGATAAAAAAATCATCACTACTTGACACTCATTAACTGGAATCTGACCTGAAGGCAAAATATGACATTATAACCAGTGAAAACAGAAGCTGGTTGTTCAGTTTATTTCACACATGGTTAATATCGTGATTGATTTCGACGCTGGCCCTAACGATACATGAAATATTCTGACTCATTAAATCACGGGCCGCGGGAGTGAAGGGCCCTCCAATCATGGCTCGATAAATATACAATGCTCAACATTCAATTAATAACATTCTAAATATGGAAATGAAATTCGAGTTGAGGATAAAATAATTTATAAATGTAAATTTAAATCCTCAAGTTGTAGAGAAAATTATGAAAATTTTTATTAATTGCAATTTGGTATCTAAATGAGAAGTGTCTTACTAAATATTTTAAAATATTGTTTTCTTCAGGAGTTTAATCAAATACAAAATTTTTTTGGTGGTGTGGTGAATTCTATACTAGATATATATATTTTGGAGTCTTTAAAATCTTATGCGCGTTAATTTACTACATTATAGGTATCATATTTTTTTAGTATAAATGTAGTTATTTAAATAGAATGGTTTCGCGTAACTTTGAATTCTGAGAAGCGATACAGCGGAAACGAATTCATAATACCTATTTTTATTGTGAACCACTGCTCGAGTCTCAGAACTCAAATTTACAATTCAATAGAAACTGCACAAGGCTTTGCATGCCAATACGTCCATTTGGTGCACATGCGATCGACTTCCCATTTGAAAGATGAATGAAATCATTCAAATGGGAAATTCGTTCATTCGAGTAGGTACCACATGTTTATGCCGTTGCGGTATTAAAATACATAGAATTTGAGGTGTAAGGGAAGGTAATGTGGAATCTGAACAATCGATCCGGTAGGACAGTGAACGGCAATTGCCATGAGACCATTATTCAATCGAAACGATATATCTCGCCAGTGGCTCCCGAACTGGAGCGTTGCGATAGCTGGCTCCGCAAAAGTTGGCACGGGTGGCAGCCCAGACCACTGCCAATTTCCATTAACCCATCATCCAAAACGAAAAAATGCATAGACGATCATTTTTTCATTCAATTAAAATTGGCCACCAACCAAAACCGGACCGGCATTTTCGCCATTTGGTTATGTTATCTTCACTTTTTCCTTTCTACCGACTTTCCGATGGCTATTATTGCAGCTAATTTTACGGTTCATTTGACTTTTAGTTTCTTGAGCGTTTTTTATCTAGCTCAAAAGCTCGGATCTCCTTGCGCACTATAAGTTACCCAGTAATATATTTCAGGATTACGATTCAGAAAAATCAAACTCGCCCTAACGAAGACCTGTTCCCTCAACAATAAAATGCAGATTTGCAAAATTGCTTCAATATACTTAGCGTGCTGATTACCAGAGTCGTATCCTCGGCAGCATAGAAAATCCATAAGCTTTCAATATCGCAGAGTTAACTCGGTTTTTGTTCCCAGTGGTGGCTCGATCTGAATATCAAAAATGTGAAAACACTCGTCAGTATCCGGGACACGTATATCGGGACCCTATCACTGCGCTCTTTACTTACCTACTTGCTAGGCGCCATCTGCACATTCTCGCCTAATCCACTACCATATTTGATTACATAAAAATATAGAACACGTTGCCTTTTCGGAGTTATATTTGAAGGGGTTTGCTTATGAACAGTTGTCTCAAACGAGTGGTATATTGGGTACCAGTTTGTGTACCTTTACGCGTTTAACCAGACTGAACCTTGATCGAATGTAAAACCTGGTTTAACACCAACGTAGTTATTTGAATTATAATAAACCCCAGTGACATTTTTTAACATTTATGTGAGAGAAAAATGACAATTGGACGTGATACTCCAGAAGATTGGCACACCGAAGGGGGCCTTAATGGCCTCTCGACAGGCCCTCGACGGTGCTCCAGGACACTTCGTTACTGGGATGGTACGAACAGCCTTCATGTTCTATGAATAATCTTAAGGGATATTTTGGATTTTTTTACGATCTACGAAGATTTGTAATCACACCAGCATAGGTATAAACATTTTTAAAGGTTTCAATTTTCTCTAATCTATACAGTGTCTACAAAACCAGTGGCGATAATTCATACAAATTTAATTAAAAGATGTTAAATTACAGCCTAATAATGGAGCTGATTGATAGTTAAAATTTCCTTACCTTTGTCTGTGTGTTATTTTTGCTGCAACTGTATTGCTGCAGGCTGCAACAAAAACATCACTAAGAGTTTTGGGTAGGTTTTTGGGTAAAATTCCTTATCTAAAAACCTGACTAGCGTCAGATTGGGGTGAACTGCCTATCATAAATGCCCGTAACCGCATTAATGATCACTGACTTAGTACCTCACCAACCAATTTTTAGCAACGTTTAGTTAATCTGACCAGAGAAAGTTGAAACGCCAATCCTTCAATTTCGTCGATCTTTGGCTACACAATCAGAATGCAAATCTATGATAATCCGATCAAAAAGCTTTGGCACCACCCCTAAACCGACACGACTCCTTTCGGGTAAGGTTGGTTACGATTGCGTATAAAAACTGCTGATGGCATAATTTACAGTAAATGAAATGTCCACCGCGAAGACCCTAAAGGTTGAAGGAGATAACAATAAAAGTAAATGGTTTAGTTGGTAACTTCCGATACATTAATCAGAACCGTAAAAAGGAACGGCATCGATCCTGCCATCACGTTCATATTAAACTGGCGTGGGAGCGAACACTCGCAGGCTTTGCGGAATGCCAGTGCCGAGTTGTGGCGCCGTTCTTGAATTTATTTATTAACAATATTTTGGAGAATCTTAGACTTACTTAGGTTTACAAATATTTAGATGCAGATATAGAACATGCCTGGATTGACCAGTGCATGCTGGATACGTACTCGATGATGAGTGTTGAAAGTAAGATCCATCAAATTGCGAGTGTCATTCATGCTCATTTCAATGATTCATTATGAATGTTCGCAGGTTAACTACTAGCCTATTTTGTGTTGCAGAACACCAACGTCACATCTCTTAACGAGGGCCTTCATTAGAGCGAGTGAAAAAATATATCAATGATTTAAACAGATAGTCAAGGTACCACGGATTTTTGACGCACTGGTAAATTAGTTTAACTGGTTACTTCAATGTATTTTAAAGAGTATGAACCTTAGATAATTTTCTAAAACGTGTACAAACTGAACTTTCATTTGATAACCATTCTACATTGTAGGTCTTTACATTTCGCACAACAATTTGTTGTGAAAATTTTCTTTTTTTCTTTAAGTACATAGTACGTCTATACTAATATTATAAAGAGGAAAGATTTGATTGTTTGTTTGTTTGTATGTTTGTTTGTTCGTTTGTTTGAATTGAATAGGCTCCGAAACTACTGAACCGAGTTAAAAAATTCTTTCACCATTAGAAACCTTAATTTTCCGTGATGAACATAGGCTATATAATATTTTCAAAAAAGTTAGGGATCCGCATGAAAAATTCAATAATTGAACCGTGGGCTGTATATTCAACCTCTTTTTCTATTATGGCGCGTCAGAATAGAAAAAGAGGTTGTATAGCGCACGGTGCTTGCTTTTTCTCTACGGCCAGTGTCAGTTTTGGAATGTCGAGTCAATGTCAAAAACCCCAATGCTGTTAAAAAAAGTAAAGATCCGTATGAAAACTGTGAAACCCATCGTTTTAGTGTGTATAATTTCTGAAATTTTTGTTTAATACCCGTGCGAAGCCGGGGCGGGCCGCTAGTATTCTATAAGTACGTAGTAGGCGCATGCAATATGATTATTTACATTTTAAGCTATTTATAGATTGAAACGGGACAGACAAAGCGATCTCAGATATTTGTGCAAAAGACACGAGGATTTAGACACTACGACAAGTAGACATTTGCGCTAGTAAACAGTTGCGCAAATTTTATTAAATAAACAAGGACATTGTATTGTCAGCCCTGGACGAGACATGACATTCATTTTAAATTCCATCTGTGGAACGTGTTCCGATCAATAAGCATGATCGATGAATATATTTGAAAAGTCTTGTTGCTTTGATAAACTAGTGATAAATATTTGTCACCTAATATAATGAATAGAGAGCAATTAATTATTAATGTTTAGTTTACATCTCTTTCATTAACACGGGATCTACATCTGTTGTATGATTCATAAGCGAGAAAATTGTCGTTAATTAGTCGTTTTGTCGTCTCGCAGAGGACCTAAGAGATGGTAGCTCACAGCTTGCCTCCGATCCTGAACCTAACTAGACTGTCCACTGAAATATAATAATAAAGATTATTGAAATAAGAAAATGAAGAAAGGGAAAAAGATATTAAGCACATGGACCCATTTTTATAACTTTTTTCTCTCTCTCCCTCAAAAGTTTTGGTAGAAAAGAATTAATTTTAGGGTTAAGCTCACCTTTAACTCTATTTTATAACATAATGTTCGTATATTTTATAGTGCAATACAGAAATAAGGACCCTTGAAACAGAGACAAAATATTGCAAATATTTATTATTTCAGAAAGCGCTATCACTCTCGATTCGATGTGGCTCCTTCAATAGAAATGATTAGCACAGACGAAAGTAGAAGAAAGTGTTCAGTATAGCAGTTTTTGCATCGCATTACCATTTCCGACGGAAGCCACCAACGCACGGCAATATGTCTTATTATTTATGTAAATGTGTAAATGCAAATTAATTTCAGCGTTCAGTATGAGACTTTTGCGACCAAGTTACTCGCGTATACGGAGAAATTTAAAGAAAACCAGCAGTCTGTGAGGAACTTTTCTCATACGTGATTTCTAGAAGTTCAACTTTATGTGTACTTAAGAGTGAAAAAGCAGAAAAATTTGAGACTTATTACAGAAGGGGATGTGTAGGATACAACGTGTCGATTTTATGAACATGTATGTAGGTATTACAGAGGCAATAAAGCGACAAGCTCATTAGCTAAATATGTAGAATAAGATGGTATTCAGGAGGAAAATTGAAAAACTGCACGACTTTTATGTCCAAATGCATGTATTTGTTGTATAATATTTTATTCACACTAAGCAGTAATATAATTAGGTAATTACACAATCACTAACTCCATGCAGGACCTACTGTTTTAGTTATTTAAATGAATTGTTTGTTTTACTTTTGAGACTGAACTTTTAGTAATTTATTAAAACGTACGGTCAAAAACAAATCTGAACCGAGCATAGTCACTGTGCTTGTTAAAAGAATATAATAGGAAACCCTCATGAGTGCGTCCTTAAAAAATAAATCGAGTGACATGAAACCGCTCCGCTCTCCAACTTTCCTAATATGTGCCCAACCTCTGTCATCTCGTGAAATAATGGTGGTAATATTTGAAAACTTTCCGGAGGTAGGCCCATTCTAATACCGTAAAGAATTTTGCTTACAGTCATAACCGCCTCAAGTCGCCTTCAAACTTTTAAACGGTCCGTCGGACTTCATTCGACTGTAACAAGTTGTTTGCTCTATTTTATTATTTATCAAAACACAGTGTATGATTTCGATTGTGACCTCTATGAAACTAAATACAACTTTGTTGATTTAACAAATTGACAGCAATTTTGTGAAACATTTCTAAATTGCGACACACGTGCACTATATTATAAAACTAAAACAAAAGCTGAATGTAAAAAGTTTGCTTGTCATTGTCACTGGGATTGGCAAAGCTTAATGAAGTCGGGCTCAGCCAGTAGTGTTAATAAGTGCGATCATTTTTTACCGGGTTTCCAAGTGAGGTTTCGCAAAGCCAAAACAATAAATCACTGTGAGGCGCGGGTTGTGGCTTATTATTTCGGAGCATACACCGACGGTCTTTTCTGCTAACTAACCAACGCTCAGCGGAATGGTATTTTTTCTTCGCTTTGAGAGTAATCCCGGCCCCACCTCCTACGGACCTCTGTATATACCATACTGTTATTAATTAACCCGCCGGATGTAGAGCGTCCGTGACACGTCTAGGAAATAATCGCAATGGCCGGATGAGTCACGACTTCAGGAGCGAGTTTTTCTGTTCGTTTCATTAATTACGTTTCTTCAAACACCAGATGGTACTAAGAAAAACGCATTGGCATTAGCCGGTCATTCGCTAGCCCCAACCTTCTGCGTAATCAGTGCGTTGGATACCACTGCTAGACAAAGGTTTCCTGACTCTGTTTCCCTATTTATTTAATGATTACTTAAAGGCCTCAATCAAACACCTATTTGATATAGGCGCAAGTGCAAGGAGCAGTCTTATTTATAACGGACTTGTCTTTAACTTGAATATGGTATGTACACTACGTAGGTATCTTTAGCGTTGTTCAGAACCTTTGTGGCTGCTCAAATACCTAGTAGGTATCTTCATTAAAGCGCGTTCAGGTTCTTGGCGGGTAAGTTCACAGTAATGAAGATAATGAGCTTTGTGCGAGATTATCTCCGCAAAGCAAGATAATGCAATATTGGAAACGGATAGAGGTACGGTGCTAAGCGCGGGTAAAAGAAACAAAGAAATAAAATCAAAATAAAATTGAGACCATTTTTGAAGCTACATAAGCAACCGCGAAGTCGCGCCGTATCCCTACGGCATAGTAATGCAGGAGTCAATAGAGATTTAAATCCATTGTAATGCGTTTTCCTAAGATCGACCCACTAGCTAGACTACGCTACGTAGTTACTTAGCTGAGTGAATAAACCAGTAAAACCTTTTTAACTGAGTATCTAATAGTTACCAGTATTTTGTTTGTTTTGATAGTACTTTCAATTCTTGGTCTTAATATTACGTAAAGATTACTCGCTTGGAAATCGATCCGCTATCTTAGGTAAGACGAACAAAACCAATATATTTTCCGACACTTGAGCTCTCAGGTAATTGTGGCAGAAAGTTTTCGAACGCGAGCGAAATATTGATGAGGACTTGAGGAGGCACTCAGTTCACGCCTTGCGGACGATCTTATACCATTCGTGGGGTACGTTATTACCTTTCCTTAGAATATTATGATAATACGTACACCTGACACAAAATAACTTTTAGATTATTCTCGAAGAAAAGGAGCATAAATCCTTGCAGATAGAGTACAGGTAATATTTTAGAAACCCCCAATCGGAACGCTCGAAGCAATTAAAATATTTCTGGTCGAAATAAGGAACTTCCTATTCTAAACAGAGCTGATTTTGGTAGTTTAGATCGAATGATAAAGGTGAAAACCGAACGGTGAAATTTATTATGGGCACGATTCGAAGGGTCGAAGGTTTTTATTATTCTGCATACAATTCCATTTTCCTATCACAAATTATCCCACAGGCAACGTAAGAGAAACCTGCAAAAATTACTTTCCCTTTGAATAAATGGTTTGTGTACCAGTATTTTCTCTGCAAGCTCTGCTTAGCCAGATGATTCTATGGGAATTGTCCAGTATTATTTACGAATACGAATAAATACGTTAAAATTTTGTGAAGATTTTATAAGTGAGAAATTCTTCTTACTAGTATTATTAATTATCATTACATAAAGCAGCGGAATAAGCTAGCTATTTATAATGAAACTTGCCGAATATGGCCTATGCCTAGCAAGAAATGGTTCTTGAAATAATATGTCCAATTTTCAATATTTATGTGCTTATTACAGAAAAAAAAATACTATTAATTTTTGCTGATTACTTGTGATCGGTATAATATGTAATTCAACTTTGAACACCAGCACCTTTACTTACATTGAGATTTTCGATCCTGACTTAGTCTCTGCTATTTCGCGAGACTCCGATTTTTATCTGATGTCACATAGCCTATCTACCTATAACCATCGGGTATTGAAACAAATCATACAACACCCCATTTGTATCGGATTAGCAGTTTCAGCGTTTAGTCGGCATAAAAATTGGCTACATACAGGGTGCCAACCTCATAATACTCCTTTATTTGTAGTCAGGTTAAAAAAAATACTTAAACGGAACAGCCGTTCTTTTTTAATACATTCGAATATATATGCCACGTTGATTGTCAGGCATCCTAAAATTTACAAAAAAAAAGAGAAACTTCACTTTGTGACTGACATTTGAATCGATGTTTCCTGAAACTACCTACTAACTTATTGGATAGATAATTGGAACCGCACAATTTATTAATCAAATATCCAAAATAAGACCACAAAACGGAGGTGAAACTAATTCAATTACCCGCATCAAATGTTAGTTCAGCAGCTTAATTTATTTAGGAACTTAATGAAGTAACCAGCTTGAATGGTTAATTTACTTCAGGTAGACCTTGTTCTGCTAGGAAAGGAAATATATTCCGTAGAATTGGTACATAGTTGAAAGGTCAGTTTTAAAGCTTTGTAATTATATAGTCGACGCAAGAACTGGTACTGAAAATGACGTTGCGAAAACTTTACCGACCGCTAAACCAATGACTGTGAACAATAAAGGAATATCATTTTCTCCCTTTATTAATGTGCTTCTTAGATGTTCCCTACATTTCCGTATGTTGTTTCAAATTATTCTTCACGAATAACATTCGAAGAATAATTTGAAACAAAACTTTACCTCGACATTGCCTCGCATTGGAAGCGTCTCGTAATGCTGTTACCTTAAATTAAATTAAACATTTATAACAAAAGTTGCCCCAACGAGATTCTTGTAAGCGTAATGCGCATATTGCGTAGGTACGTATTTTCCATCTCAGCTTAGTCTCTATTTAGTAAATATATTTCTTCATCGCTCATTTATATATAACGCACAACTTAAAATATGTAGATCTTAATCGAGGTGAACAGAAAGGAATTTAAAAATACATATATTGTAGAAAGAAGAAGTTGAAAGAACATATTGCATTGCATTATTAAAATACTTAAGAAGTCTAAGTGTGACTAATAGGAATAGTTCGCAATTCCAAGCCCACAAACATTTTGTTTGTGTTATGTAAAAATGCGTCACACTACTGAAAATTGTGCAGCGGATTTCACTGAAAATAGAACGTGACTTTTACCTGAATTTTGTTGGTTTTGTTAAGCTAAAACAAAGGTATACTGAGTTGGGTATTGTACTTATTGCAGGGACTCACGTAGTCAGTTTGAATAATTTTGCCTAAATACAAGTTGTTTTCAGACAAGGGGAAGCGTGTCGGATCAAACGTCGCCCCGGGGCGCTACAAATCATTCGGCAAAAACCTGTTGTAGGTAATTTCTGACCATCTCGACCTGTCAATAGAGTTGTATATCTCTAGCTTTAACAACGTAAAATAAACAACTATTAGTTAACTATTACTTCAGATCAGTAGGTACAACATGCAAATCAGCAGTTGTGACTGACATACTTAAGTCACTTCACAGTACAAATCCGAAGAATTATTAAACAGAAAACCCCTATGTATCCGCATTGGTATTTTTTTTGAGTGTACGATTTCGTGTCAGCCTAGTGTAGAGCAGGGATGGTACCGCATCGGTTAAAATGCAAGACAAATTACAAAAGACGGTAAATGGCCGGAGAATAAAGTATTTTTTGAAAAGCCGGTTGTGTCCCTATACTACTTACCAGGAGATTATTCTGACCTCCCGATACTCAAGATAAGCGCCTCTACAAATTGAGATAGCCCACAAACGGCTATAGATCATTCGAGAATTTATTGCCTATATCTATGTATTGATAGATCGCCATATTTCAATTTATCATGCTTAATGTTATGATCAGAATACTGTCAGTTTTCCCGTATTTATGGTGAAATTACAAGCACCAGCCTTTACAACATTTTCAGGTACCTTATGTAAACATCAAGAAAAACAAAAAAAAATTAATTATTATAATAACTTTCGTTGAATAGCCTTATATTACAAACCACAAAATTACTCCGTAGTTGTTGGCCATAACCAAACTGGAACGCAAATGATTACAGCGAGTAAAGCAGCTTACTGCGGAATGTTATGGAAGAAGCTTAGATGTTTTATCTCGGGATTAAATATATCCCGCCTAATTTACGTGACATCGCCTTACGTGATGAGATGTTTGCTTTCACACCCTGGTTCAGGTGTGGAGAATGTTTATGGGATATCAAAATCATTGTGAATGAAGTAATTTTTCAGGATTTTGGGGTTTACAAATTATATTTTTTAATACACGTACAAACAGTTCAAATAGGAACTTATTAGCACGGAATAAGTAGCACTTGTAAGTGCTAAGCTGAAGTGGCAGTGGGCTGGTCATATAGCTCGCAGAACATGATGGGCACTAACCACGGAGTAAAGGCGTGGGAAGCTGCGATGCGATGCAACACGAAACGGAATGTTGGGAGACCATCTACACGTTGGAGCGACGACATTTTAGCGGTCGCAGGCAGTCGACGGATGAAGACGGCTCGGTCAGCTATTTGTCGTCTTATAGGGCAGGCCTGGGTCCACTTGTGTGAGCTGATATGAAGATGCAAACGGTTCACTGCGATTATCAACAATTCATTCTTTATAGATTCTTGTCTGTGAGTGAGAGTTATCAATCTATACAACTTTACGATGGTTCGATTCCAGATTATTTGTAACAAATACTGTACAAATCATTTTTTTTAGTTCTGGGTGGTTATCTATTTTGTGAAAGAATCGTAATCGATTGCCTTCTGTCCGGGTGTGTCCACAACTTAGTCTGACTAAGACGCGTTATGCCCAACCCAATAGAGAAGTAATCGCATTAAGGCGCCTTTTGCGTTTTTGTCTAAAAGCTAATCTGGCACAGTGCGACCTGAACTTATGGTACGTATTCACAAATAATCTATGTATGTAGGAACCTCATAAGATGATCAGAATCCTACATTATGCCGAGTTAAGAATATGTAGTTTTATTCTTAGTTTTGAGTAAGACCTAGTGTAATTTTATTGTCATGAAATAAAAATAAAAAACCGGTGCGGAAAAACCGTTTATTGTTCAACGTTAACAAGGCTCCAGCGACGGAAGAATTTTACATACAAACGTGATTTTCTATTATTTGTATTAGAATAGGTTCCTGCCACAAGCTTTCTTGAAAACACTTACCAATCAACACAATAAAAAAACGTGACTTCTTTGAAAAAATCCGACTTGGTTTAATTTCCTTTCAGTAAAGTATTTTGAAAAAAGTATGATAGGAACCTACATAAATACAATTTTAATACAAATAATAGCACATCATGCTGAAAATATGCTCAAATTACAGAACATTTTGATATAACTTTTGTATATAATATATGGGAAATCATCCATGTCGTCGGAGTCTTATGTTATTTGTAGGTAAGTCCAATTAAATGCATGCATGGTTCCTACTGCTAAAGACCAAATTTCTATTAAGTACCTTCCAGAAATATTGAAGCATGCAGGTATTGAACGTAACTAAAGTCAGACTTTGTATAAACCGTTTAATACTAGTAAGAAGTTTAAAATAACGTCCATGTTTACATGACAGTACCCAGCGGAACATTCAAGTTGATTTCGTGCAAAAGTTCTCAGACCTTAAAAGACGCTCCCGTAGATTAACTACTAAGAAACTTCCGTTACCACTTGAGATATTAGATACTGGAAAGGCTTGGCTCAGACTCTGAGTAGTTTTCTACACTGAGCTAAAGATTAACTTTTTAAAGTTGGTATTAAGGTTTGCAAAAGTAGGTACCTACTCCATTTAGGTACAAAATTTTCATTTAATCTACATCCGATATACATATGCATGTTTTGGCGAAGACTTGAAAACGTAATTTCAATCACTTAACGATGTTGAAAATTTTCATGTAATTTAAGTGATCTCACGGTGTGATTTAGTGGAAGAAAATTAAATGCAATATAGCAACTTATGATAAACATTTTATTTTCACAATGTAGGTAGGTAGGTACCTACTTACGTAAAAAATAATAACGCATTTAGATCAGTCTTTAAGTTTCAAAAGTTGTTTTTAAAGAACGTCACGTAAAAATCGCTAGCCAAGATGACTCTGCTTTTTAGTTTTTGTTCAAATTGCAATTAGTGAAGAGTTTGCGAATCCTCCGCGTCGTCGTGTCAGAGATTGATGACAATGGAAATTTTATACATCGTTAGCCAGGACCGTGTTAGGTGAGCGGGCTTTTTCAGTAATCCCATCCTTGTAGGTCCCAAAAATCACGAGCTATTTGTCACCGGGCGAGAGGTTAAGCCCTTTACACCGCATTGTTTCTCCATACACAAAAACCTCTGGTTTTTACGATTCAATTGCTCTGTTTATATCCGAGCTCACGCCCACTGTTCGATAACCGATAATGAACAGCTAAAAACCGATAAATTATGTCACCAATGAATAATCCACGCGAAAGGGTAGGTACTTCATTTGCCCAGAACAATCCGTATCTACATTCAAGTATCTACTTGCGCGATCGGTTGTTACAATCAATTTTTATACCACGGATGGGCATTATTGAGCCGGACGCGGAGCCGGGCTCATTCGTTTGTGTTTATCAGCAGGGAAACCGATAACTCTCATTCCGCTCGGTGTGACGCAATGCAGAGATTAAAGGCTTACACTCGTAGCGCGGATATGGAACCGGCTAGAACCAATATGAGTCCAGTATGACGTGCATCAGCCTCGTATGTCAATAAAGGGGTTATTTTGCGGAACAATCCGCTTTTAGCTCTTTATCTCGAGAACTAGATCACTGTGTGTGTTAAATGAAAACAGGCGCGTAAATCTTGGCGATGCGACCGGCTGACATACTGTTACAGGCAGTTAATCCGCTGATCCGGGTCGCGAGCCCCAGGATCGGCTGACATCGGGGGAATCCGCCCTCCTTTGTGGGGATCAGCGTTTAATCGTCACGTCATATACGCAATACGCGAAATTATTGTATTCATCTGTTTTGATTGCGAAAACCTTTCCCTAACAAAGGATAGAGGAAAAGCGGAAGCAAAAATTTTATTTTTATGTTATTACGGTCAAACCACACTTATCGATGTTATTACAGAGTCCGTTAAATAGATTTGTTGTTATAATATCTGCGCTGGTAATGATGTGAGCAGTTACTATAATCAGAATTTAACATGAGTGAATATCGATCTCCAATACTGCAACCTTAATTCAGATATAAAGTCAACTCGTTGAAACTTAAATTGTTTAACAGAGTAATGATATTTTTATTTAATCGAGGGCTCGTCAAGGCAAACGCAAGCTTTCACCGAGCGAGCGCCGGAGAATATCAACGCAGTTTACTTTACCAACGTGAACACGAGTGAAATTTATTGGAACTGATATTGTCAGAGTTCAGGGTATTAGCATAATGGTTGAAATCTGTTGTGAACCGATAACTTGATGAAGTACACTCTTGTGAGCGTCCAAAAACCAGATTAAAATAAACGATTGATTGTATAAAGGAACTTTCAATGTTTTGCGAATCCAACAATATATAAAAGTCTCATGTATTGTATAATTTTCTCCTGAAATAACAGTAAGAAACAATAAGATAAACAAAACAAATATAACGACACTCGAAAAGCGAATTAACGAATAAGAATCACATAGAAAATGTAACTGACGAAGTGTTTCAGACGTTTCGGTAAGTGCACGAGCAATCTTTTAATTTAGTTAATTGCTAGTCACAGTGAAGAGGGCCGAGTTGTTCTTGAGAGATCACGAACGTCTTTATCCAATTTATTTAACGGTGGAGTCTCGCTCATTAGGGCGGACTCTCGGCCGGCTGTTGGCTACCTCTGCGCGAGTCTCAGCCTGCATCTGCATCTCGTTAGGCTATAAGGAGCACCTAGGAGTGTGCTCTCCGAATGTCTTCCAACCATAAACATCTCAACGTTTCCGAGGAGGGACGTTTTGTTACGTGATACTGAACCTGTGCAGACGGGCCATTTATTCGAGCTTGCTATCTCCACACGGGATTTCTTGGCTTAGATTTAGACGGAGATTGCTTGCGTCCTTACAACATATTCTGTAAGCAAATTAAATTACGTTGGGCTAAGCACGTGCTATACGGTACCTGGTTTCAGAACTGAATTATTTACTTCCTACTTTCCAACCGTTTAAACAACATGGGTCATACAAAAATATTACTGAAATAAAGTTATATCTCAGCGAATATCTCGTGTCGCCGCGTGTTCGTGACAATGTGATATAGACAATGCCTTAGAAAAGGGTAATGCTACGTTTACATTCAGGCGAGTGGCTTTGCAGATAGCTTTGTGTTTCGGGGACCGTATAGCTGCAAAGCCACTAGAATCAGGCTGACTGTGACGCGATGTAAACGCCCCATGCAGACAATGCTTCGGGAAAGGGTAAGCTACATCGTCCTCCTCACGTCCCTGAAATATGATTTCGATAAGTCGGGAGCTATTGGACAGGGTACTTTTTATAAAATAGTTTATTTTACACATGCTTTAGTCGTGTTATTTATGTTGCTTGATTCGCTTTAAAGGAGAGCTGCAGCACGATGCGGCAATTTATTTTATAACTGTTGTACGACAAAGTCGTTATTTTCACTGTTTCATTGTAATTGGTGCATTGTGCTTGTGCAGGTTATTTTACTGCGGTCGTGATAACTTTATAGCACATTAAGCAAAGTCCGCAAGGCATTTCCCTCTCAGCAGGAGTTGTGATTAACTGACCTAAGCAGAATTGACGTTATTGAACAGTGGCTGTGGCAGACGTCTAATCCCACGGGTTACGCTCTGAATACCCCAAGAGTTACAATTCCCTTCATAATAACAAATGACCGTCTTACAGAGCTGCGATTAACTGATTATCACAGACCGAATACTTCAAATAAAAGCAGCGAAGGAGATATCGAACGGCTGTCATTACGGCTAAGGAATAACGTTATTAATCACTCTATATGATCCCGAGGAAAATAATATCGTCACATGCTCTCGACACCGTGAGATTAACACGTCCATTCGTGATTGCCTTCTAGCGAGCTATTTCTTTCTGGAAATATCTACATAGCCTGATTCGGCGAGTAAAGCACCTATCTACGTAACGTCTCAGATGATGCATGAAATGAGTCGGCGATACGCGTTCAAGTTTATATTAAATCTATCACAGATATAATTCAATGCAAACACAAATTGCAAACTAATACAATTAACCGATCGGCAAAGAGTCTAAGCTATCGAACCAGCAGATATAAGATTACCAATTAGCTTCGATATTACGAGTCAAAGAACGCATTTCAGTGAAAATTAAGATAACTTTAAGCCCTGGGGGTTTATAGAAATAGTTTGAAGTAGACTTAACTCTTGTGAATATTTATAAACGTTCGGATATTGTAAGTCGGAAAAACTTTAGTGCGGCCTTCCTATGCAATGGACAGTGTTCGCCTATTGTGTACCTAGGTATCCCGGGTAAAAGTGGTGAAATACGAAGAGTTGCCTCAACAACTCCGGACTTGCATATTTATGAGTGTACTTCGAAAGACTTGAGTGATGAGGAAATAAAAATAAATAGCTGCTGCACTGTTGTTTGCAACTTTAAAGGAGAGGGGAATAAAATGAATTGTATTTAAGATCAGGAAATCTGTACTGGGTTGGTGGTTCCTTTGATTTCAAATTGGTGGAAGGTGCTTACTCTATCATAAACATCACCCACAAAATTATGCTAGCTGAATAATGTATAATTTTATGTGGTTTGTATCCACAGCGTCAATTATTAGCTCTTTATGCATAACAACATCAAACATATATGAATTCAAAAACAAATTATACACCAAAATAAGTGTCTCATTCATATGGTAAAATTTTGCGACATAATGTCATGACGTCGTATCCTTATAATAATGTATATTCCGAGAAAGTGTCAGTGAAATTCTCTGCGATTCTAATGTCACAGGCGAGGCTCTGTGCTATTTGACTAGGTACTGCATGCATTATTCCATGTACATTATTCAACGTTACTCTTTATTTTATTAACAAAAGAGAATAAGTCGGCATAGTGTATGCCACTCTTCTGGCAATCTTTGAAGCTCACAAGATGTCGTAATTGATAAATAAATAAAGAAAATATGTAATTAATGCTAAGCGATCCATACTTGCTTATTTCTGAAAGGGGTGATTTCAGTTCAGATTTTTCAATCTACCACTATTTTCAGCTGGATCTGTTTGTGAGTTACAATAACCATAATTTAAATATATGTAAAACCGTTGTACCAAAAAAATAATAATTAAAAAACAAAACGAAACAATCAAAAATAGAACTTGTATATACAATTATATTATTCTACTATTAAAACTGAAAATGTAAGCGGGTTAACTACGAACCTATTTTGTTTTAGTGAACCCTGATAAAGTCCCTCGTTAAGGGATAAAACGTTGGTGTTCTTTCAACACAAGATATGTTCGTAGTTAACCCACTTACATTCATAATGAATAATATCATTAATATCCATTTGCCATTTACTCCTTCATTGTTATTCTCTAGTAAGGAACTTCGACAAAGTAAAATTCTATCGCATATTTTGTCATGGCACTTATCAGCGCCACGTATTTCACAGCTCACTTAGCCAAGATTACAGTTTTATGAAGTGCTTATAACAGCCTACTTAGAGCGATCTAAGTTACTGTTAGTTGAGTTTGGGAACGTTGAATATTTTTAGAACAATGGAGCGGTTTGGAATAATTTACCTCTCTAAATATACGAGACTAGGTTAGTTGATGCACGGTTTTGCAAGGTAGCTTGTTTATTAAATTGTTTTGGAAGAAATAAGAAAGTATGAGAATTATTTATTATAAATACAAAATAAATAATAATGCTGCACACAGCAACACCTAGTTAAGCAGAGCTTGTGTTATGGCTAGATGACTGATACTAGATGATTATAGCTGTGATCTCTATATTGGACATTTTGTACGATAAATAATATCAGTTGTTTTTAGTTATTTTTAGCGAGTAAGTATATAATTTGAATGGATAAAATACCAAGATCAAAATTAAGACATAACCGGGCGATCGTTATTAGATGTTGTGGCTGTGACTCACAAAATATCACTTTTAGAGAAAAAAGACGTTTAGACACTAGAAGATCGTTCAACTGCCTTCCGAATTCATGACGCGTGATACTTTCAAACTTTTTACGTTTATTATAACGTTTTCTGATCCCTCCTTGTCGTCGAGTCACCTTACACTGCCACCCCACATTTATTAACCGCTAAATGATAATGGCTGCTCGTGAACTCGTGATCAAGAGGTTATTTTGCAGCTCTTATTAACTCAGCGTTAAATTTGCTTTGGAATCGTAATTTTATTACTTGAAAGTTTTAATTTAATAAATCTAGGATTGGTATAAGTGTATTAATTTGTCGGCGATTGTTTTCTTATCGTAGTGGGAAAAAATCGATTAAATGGTTCTCTTGATATATGAGTTACTAAAAATTTATATATAAAAATATTATAACTTAACTACAATGTATTAGATACAAACAATGGCTCACAGCTCCCATTAAATTTAAATAAGTTGTATAATGAGTTCATAGTTTATGTTTTGCGGCAAATTCCTTTTACCTAGTAAAAAATGCAGAGTTGTTGAAGTAGCTAAAGTTTTATCGTAGCTACTCTACTTACCGTTTCAGATAAGCAGTTAGATTTTTGCATAAAAATTAGATTTTCCTCAAGAATTTACTTAAAATAAATACATAAATAATGCCACACAGCATCATTAGCCCCAAGCTAAGTATAGCTTGTGTGATGGGTACTAAATGAATTATATATTTAATACATTATATTACATAAATAGACTTTCTCATTATACAAAACAAATGACGGGATCACTGACAAAACATCTGCATCACATAAATGGTTAAAAGTTAGTATTTAAGTTACATATAAAGCATGCACAACTGTTTGTTCTCCTAATAAAGTAAAATAAATAAATAAATAAATCTGTCCCGAGGCGGGAATCGAACCCGCAGCTTACGTCGCAGGTGGACCTTCACCCACCGCGCCACAGAAGTCGTCAAATAATAAACTTATACCACGTATAGCACATAAATTCAATAAACAAAGAAATATCGTATTATTTAAATAACATCAGCTTGTTGGTATTGTATTCTCTGAGCAGATTTGTGGAAAACAAGCTTTGTCGTAGATCCTCTACGACGTAGTGGGTCTACGGCGTAGCACTCTACGAGTTTTAGGATTACCCTTGTTCTTCGAAAATTATTTTTATATCTAAGATACACACTTGTTGAATATTCAAAGGAAGTAAATATTAATATAAATTTGTATATATAATTCTACTTAATATTATTCTCAACTGATATATCCATACCGTATAAACAAATTATTACTAAAAAACTAACTAAATAACAGTAGTTTCGTAGGCTTTAAATTGGGAATAAAATTAAGCCTGCTTAATAATAGTAACGATATCTGTATATTTAACAGCACTTAAATATTCTTACATTATAATGAAATTTATCTTACTGTATGAATGAAAGATTAATATTTTTGTTCAACGTAATAATAAGGTAAAATAGGAAGAATCGGGATAAGACCTTAATTCATTCCTGGCAACGTTATTGAAAGATAACTTATTAAGTTCAATAAAAGGTAAAAGAGTATTTTTACGTACGACTGTACGTGATCTATTTCCCGCGTCGTATAAAAAGTTCAGGAAAGTCTTTAAGTCATCTGCACTACGTAAAATTCAGAGTGATATAAAGAGTACAGTTTCATAGGAATTTAAATATTTACACGGGTTATCTACTTTGGTGTGCGATCACAATACGGATCTTTCGAGCTTGAAAACGAAAAAGAAATAGTTAGGACCCGCAAACAGTCGGGTGTTTTTCATGCTGAGATCGACAAAAAAATGCTGCGTATGCGGTCTTATAATCGGTTTATTTGATTGTTAGGAGTTTTTCAGAGTGCATAGTAACATAGGCTCTGTAGCTTACAAGTGGATGAAATAAAATTATTTATTTAACTAAATATGTATGAGGATATTTTTTTCTGGTGTTAAACCTTTATTAACAAAGGAAATTACAATCATAATACCCAAATTCTAACCAGTATTAAAAAAAATTGATCTACATGCAGACTAATAAATTTCAACATTACTGACATTTATACACGTTGGTATCATATAAACATTTTTATATACCATAATATTATATAATGGAAAACCCTGTCTGTAAGGAGCGTGATGGTGTCTGTGACATAGTTCTATTAAAAACTACTGCGGGAATCATCGAATTCTAATAGTTTACACAACCATGTAAACCGTTCCTAAATTAAAAATTACTCTTTACACGTTTAAAGGTATATCTTACAGTATATCTAATCGTATTATATACGCCATTTGACTAAAATGACATCCACACAGTTAATAAAACGTGCGTGTATAAACTAATTTGACAGCATTCGTAATAAAAATTTACATAATGCGAAAAAAGACCACCCGCAAGAAAACACAAACGATGAGAATTTTATTTTCATGCTCACATTTGCGCAATTTGTATACAGAATGTAAATTAGAAAGCGCCTTATTTCAGGCGACGAGCGTCAGGTTATTTGGCTCAGTGTCGCGATGTCGCTACACCCACAAAATAATAGAAATACAATGAAAGAAACCCTTAGTCACATTCGCTCCGAACAAATTGCTCAGCCCTAATGAAATGTTATGACAAATTTAATAATAACTAGACCTCACTTATCTCTGGGAGCAACGCATCTCGTTATTTTTATCGGCATTATGATGATTTTATTACATTCGTGCCTTTTTATTATTAGCTAGACCATTTTTGAAGAGGTATTTATGGTTAAAGATTTAAATTCAGCACGGTGCGTGCTATAAAAATACGCATTTATTTGATTAAAAACTGCAGAGCAACTTTATTTAATCCGAGACTGGCATAAAAAGTGCTATGAATGTGAAACCTAGCTAAACGATCATTGGACCATTAGCTCAATGGTTTTTTTTGTCGGCGTAAAATGCATAAAATTGCCCTGTAGTACAATGTAGTGACATTGTATTTGAATGTACAAATCGAACGGGTATTCCCGGGGGTTGATGAAAAAATGTTTTGTTGCCAACGTGCCTCGATGTCCACTGAGAGATTTATAGCTTGCCATTAATGACATAGGCGGTAGAGCTATTACCATGCAGCGTTTTATTCTGTCTAACTACCTGTGTATCTACTCAGGTAGTTAGAATGAAACAAACAAGTAGTACCTACCAATATAATTTGAAGATCATCCTAGCTGTATAGTGAATGCGTTAAGTTCACTTCCACAGACACAACATGCGTTAATTTGTATAGGATAGTCATTTTATGCATCGATGATATTCTGAATATAAATGTTTTCTAAATAATAATTAGTACCTTAGGGGTTTAAAGTTCAAAGTTCTCATTCGCGCGGTTCAAGTTCCATGTGCTAGCGGCTTTAATCGAAACCCGCGTTGATTACTGGAATAAACTGAGTTACAAGTAATTAAACAGCCCCGCTAATTAAATTGAGATCCAACGGAAATAATTTGCGGTTACTCGAACAAAATTAATCCAACATAAGTGTGCGTTTTATAAATAACCGGGGGGCTATTTTGTCGTTATTGCAACTGTAAAAACAGAGTGATTAACCATTTAATTTAATGAAAGATGTGGTACAGAACGTACAGAGGTTTTACTGTAATCGTCCTGTAACCGGACACTCGTGTAAACTTCCTTTATGGGAAGCTGATTAAAAACAGTTGAAATAAATTCAGTTTAATACGACTTTGAATTAATAATTGTATAAAAGGACAAAATTTGCCTTTCAATTAAAGGTCCTGGTTTGACACAGGTATTAACCTGTGTTAAACCAATTTGACATACAAAATCAAGTTTAAGTATCTTGTACACTTTTTACAAACAAGGTCGTGTCGGAAAAACATTGACACTACATATTTAGTTAACCTATTGTAAAATAATATGCAACGACGCGCAAAATAATAGCACAATATGTTCCAAATGCAGAACTAAAATTGGACTCGACAAATACAACCTCTTCATCTTAACAATATGATGGATTGTAAACAAGAAATGCACTGAACGAAAATAAACTTAGCTAACTTCAGTTTATATGAAGCACGCTGAGAAATATGAGCTAAAATATGAAAAGACAGCTTTTCTGGCGAAAATAGATTTGAAAAGGTGTTTGAAGACGGAGAAATTTTGTGATGTTTAGAAATAAATCACTGTACACAGTCTTAAAATAAACTCAATTTGCATTACATTATTCAACTTTCGGTACCAAAATATTTAGCTGGATTGGAAGAAGCAACGAGAAACAGTTTTGTTCGGTCGGGTATATATAGATACACAATCGTTACATTACAATTTTTTTATTTCTAATTTAATTAAAATTAAACCTAATAAACAATTTATTTCTTTGTACGATCTGCAATTATTTGTTCGGGGTGTTCTGGTCGTTTTCTGTATATAATAAAAATATCTATCTTTTTAATATATCGTATATCAGTCATCTAGTACCCATAACACAAGCTCTGTTTAGCTTGGGGCTAGGTGATACTGTGTGGATTGTCCAGTATTATTTATTTATTTTATTTAAATACACAATCGTTAGGGATTGTATTGTTTCTAATAAAATTAAAACTAATAAACAATTGCTCAAAATATCAAAACTGTTTTTGAATAAAAAAAAGCAAGGCAAAAAAGCTTCATAAATGTTTCAAGACTTACCTTCAAAAAGAAAAACAAGTTTTAGTATGCCACTCACGCGTTTGGCTCGTTTGTGAGAGTAACAATGTCGAGTGGGAAAAGAGTTAAGAGGATATAGCCACTACCAGATGTCAAACAGAATTGTTAGAATATAACTTTTTTTTAATAATTAATTATAAAATAATTCCTATAGACAAGTTTTTTTAAAAGAGATATTTTTTTTATATAAAAGCCCTGAATTAATCTCACCCTGTATAGCTGTAGTAACTATACATAATCCACGCTTAGGCGCTAATCAGTAAGTTAGACTGGGGCTAGATGATGTGCTGTAGATTGTCCAGCATTATTTATTTATTAATATTTACTTCTTACAACAAAAATATCATTTATTACGAGAAAAACCCACACGGATACGAAAAATCTATTCGCATTTTGCGCTCCCTTTTCACATGTTTGTCATCTCGATCCGGAAATAAATGAGTATGTTATTATCCTTGTAATTTTGCTGAAAATCCTATCGCTCAAATCCAAGTACCTGCATTGGCAAAAAGCTTTCTCGTATAATACTAGTTTTTGAGCGCGTCTTCGCACGTGTGTTTCCGGGATAAAGAGTAATATATAAGTAACTCCGGATCTATAACTACAAGAAGAATCTCAGACAGATCTGTTCAGTTGTTTCGAAGGAGTAACATAATATATCCATATATCTTTGTATACATCCATCCATATACATCCATCTGTCAATCTACATATCAATCCATAATTATTAGTACTATTTTAACGGGTATTTATCGCGTTTATTTAACTTTTTTATGAGTCTTCTCGTGACCACGACAGAGTGAAAACCTGTTGAAAGTTCTAGAAAAAAAAAGAAAGTTAAATAAACGCGATAAGTACCCATTAAAATAGTACTAATAATTATCTGTTCAGATCGCGTAAGTTTAAAAATATTAATCTATAAATCCATTCCTTTATTAATACATCTATGTATAGTCTGCTAGCGCAATTTTTTTTTATTCTCGTTCTATATTATTCTACCAATCCATTAAAATATCAATCCATCTATCTATCCAACCTTCCATCTATTTATCCGCCCAAATTTTCCCATTTATAATTTTATTATGATAAACACTAGTTCAGAAAATAACGGTTTATGTCCACGTTCTTGGATACTAATGGTATCTATAATTAAGTATCTTGGATCTAGCAAGTTGATTTTGTGGACTTCCGACAGCCCTGAAGGTTAACTAAAATTCCGGTTGGTGGCGCTCCGACCGATAACGGTACGTGGATTGATAGCGAGTTCTTGAAATTCCTTAGCAGGACCTCTTGACTTACAGCTGCAATTTAATATGCTTTTAAAAGCTATACGTGCAATGTATATTTTTGGTATGGATACAAATCTGACGTATTGTTCATGGTTGCGAAATAAATGCTTATTGATTATTTCTGCTTATTGATTAATTATTAATAGTTATATAATAATTAATACTTATACCGAGCAGTTTTTATTCAGTAAAATTCTGTAAAATTTTATGAAAAAATTCAAATCAATTAGTTTTAACATAAGCAAATAAACCCAGCCAAACGAGCAATAATAAAATAAAATTATGCACCTACATATAATTTAAACGGAACATATAATAATTTATTACATTCTGTCATTTGATTTTGTCCCATAGTAGTTTTGTAAATTTATCTATTATATAATGTGACGATAATATTACTGGAAGGAAATTCCTCTATCACGTAGGAAAAACTAATAATCGGGAAAGGTTAATGCCACGCTATTCATTCTGGGCTCGTCGCATTCGCCTCCAGATAATGCGAATACTCGTGTAAGCAACCAAATTGGGAAACAATTGACAGGCACAAGCCTGGTATACTTGCCTGCACGTTTGAATTGAACTTTTATATCGACGTAAAACAAGTGGATTTGACTTTTCTTTCATCTTCAATAAGGTTGAAAATAGCAGGAGTGTAAGAGTATAGCTTTTCATTGCTCAAACGATACGAGGTAGAATTTCGTAGCACTTAAATTCGGTATGAACGATTTTACATCTTACGTACAGACAGATCAAGTTAAAACAGGCGGTATGTTTTTGTTCAAGAAAATTAAAACAATATTCTATATGAATACAATTTTTATTCGGATTGTACAGTTAGGCCAGGCCTGTCGCTTACTTCTGCGCCGACACCATACAAAACATATTAACACAAAGACTTGAAGCTTCTCTGTGAATAAGGGTTACCAGTATTTTACAGGATAAAATATACTAGCAATTAGTAGTGCTGTCCTAGACAACTTCGCCTAGTTTATTGTGAGGTCTAAGACTTAATTAAAAGATCTTACTGAATAAGTACTGCTGCTACACTCCTTTGAAGGTACCTGAAGAAAATTAAATTAGGTCAAGCATGCACCGAAACGACGCCGTACTGCTAACTAAGTTTTAATTATTTTAACTTAATTTATGTTGATACCAAAATGTTGTTTTTCTGCTAAAAATAGTTACAAATTATAGAGTAATAACGGTCCGCCCCGACTTCACAAAAATTATACACACAGTAACACACAGTTCGGGTTTCACAGTTTTCATGCGGTTCCTTATCTTTTTTAGCAGCACAGAGCTTTGACATTGAATCGCACTTAAATTCTATAGCCTATGTTCATCAGCAGGGGGAATGTAGGATTCTAATCAAAGGGTGAGATAATTTTTAAATCGGTTTAATAGTTTTGGAGTCTATTCCGTTCAAACAAACAAACAATCTATCTTTATAATACGAGTCTAGATAATACCTCGTGTGTTCATAAGTTTTGAGACGAACTTATTTAATTAATTTAAAAAGAAAGTAATTCATGCAACCTTATTTAAACTTTTAAAATTTTAAATTTCGAATGTTTTGAATCAGAAAATATATACATTTGAATATTTGTTTCATTCTCCGTGAAAATGGCGCCAACAAAAGATTTGCGTGCGACTGTAATTTCACTGTTTCAAGCAGGAAAAAAACCAATGCAAGTTTTTAGTGAAATCCAAAGTTTGGGATGTAGTCGGAACTTTGTGTATTTATACCATAAAGAGGTACAAGGAGACCGGCTCTTTAGAAGACCGTGGAAGATGTGGCCGCCCGCGGTCTGTAAGGACGCCCGCCAACATCAAAGTAATCAGAGAGCGAATTCGTCGCAACCCTTGCCGGACTCAAAAGAAATTAGCTCTGCAGACCAACATTTCGCGAATATCGGTGAACAGGATACTTATGGTGACGCATTGATAAACAATTATTTGACATCGGGAACCACGCCCCCATGTGACGCGGTTTGGTATCGGGCGCTGGGACATAGACGTCATGGAGTCGTCTTACCTTTATTTATATTTTATATCCATTTGAATATTTTATACTTTTATAGGGGAGCTGATATTTTTAGGAGGTCTAATAAAAAACATTATTTGACGACGCCTGTGTCGCGGTTTCAACTTTTGCGTCTTTCGCATCAGGTCAAACATTGTATGATGAACATTAGAAAGTGAACATACCTACTACATACAAACTTATATACCTAGACCTACATACAAACGCCTGATTTTATTCTCTGCTTCCACTCTTATTCGACTTTGGTATATTCTGTTCTGACATAATATAAGTAAAACCAAAAGTAAGAAGTGGTGTCATGTGTTTAATAAATTTCGTTGCTAATATAATTATCATTTAAATTTCGACACTGATTATAATTTAAGTATTCAATAAGTTATCCAATTATTGAGGACATAGTAAGTATTTTGCAGTCAATATTCTGAAAAAGCCATAACATAATCTGAACTATCTACAATAGCAATATCGTCTGCGTCAGCAAAATCGTCAACTTCAGCAGTTTTATCAGTGTCAGCAACTGTATCAGAATTTTGTCTTTTGGTTCTTCTGAAATATTAATAATATTTGACGCACAATTTTCCTTGCTATGTGCAACCACGTACCACAGTGTATATGTGTACTGTGCACGTACTCCGGATCACGAATTGGCTTATTCCTTATATGTCTGGGATCGACTACCTCAGGAAGGAGACAATCGTAATAGAATTTTAGCAATTTTGGTTCCATCACGTCTGCCCAGTACATGTCATCTTTTTCAATGATTTCTGTTTTTATTTTATTGTCGCCATACCAAATTCCAAGCAAACATTGATTATTTTTGCAGATATGCAATTGATCTTGCACTTGAAAATAACAAACCGATTTTTGTTAATTACTACTTCTGAATTTTTTTTTTTTTTTTTATAAAAATGCATTTTGTTCTGCTGATCTAATTGCGTCTCAGTCTGAAACATAAATAAAACAATAATTATAATATGTTATGATTAAATTATTAGCATTCCAGGTCATGTAATAAAATATCGTAATAATATACAAATAGTTGAATAGGTGCTTGCTTTTTCTCTACGGCCAGTGTCAGTTATGGAGTGTCAAGTCAATGTCAAAAACCCCAATGCTGTTAAAAAAAGTAAGGGATCCGTATAAAAACTTTGAAACCCATCGTTTTAGTGTGTATAATTTCTGAAATTTTAGTTTCATACCCGTGCGAAGCCGGGGCGGACCGCTAGTTCAAAATAACATGAAAGTGTATTCTGATCCCTTGGAGCCGTCCTAAAAAATACTATTATTAGTAAACTTCGCCAAAGACTGTGATGGATTTGCCCAGCATTGAGCCATCATAAAAGATAAAAAAATACCAAAAAGTCGCTTTTTTAAACAAAAAAAAACTTACGTGAGCGTCACATTTTCTAGTTCTGCATAAGACGACGACATTTCTTGTCTTCTGCAAAATAAAATTCTAGTCACATTCACACACAAATTATTATTATGAAGTCTCGGTGTGCTAAATAATACATTATACCCTTCTAAAGAATCTTTTGTCATCGTTTCAGTTTCGCCTAAACCTAGAGACGACTCCATGTTTTTTCTTTGTTCGGACAATTGTTTCCTAGAATGTTCATGTTAGATTTTTATTTTGTAGGTAACCGCGTAGGAATAAATACTAAATAAACTTTATAAGTTATTTATAATTACTTATAAATAAAACAATAATTGATAAACCTAGTGCGAGTGAAAAATATAATATGTATGACATTTACTTACCTTTTCTTGACCATTTCTTTACATTTTTCAATATACAAAGATTGCATCTTCATTTTAGAAATTTACCCTATTTTAAACACTTTACTCAGAGGATAATATTGACGATATTATATACTAGTGCGCGGAAAATCGATTGACACAGGTCCGACGCTGACAATGGTCCGAAGCGGACTGAAGGGGGGCCGTCTGCATACAAAGTGACGCCAGAGCTAGCTTGGAAGTAAAAGTCGTAAGCGCCAGAACGGGAATTCTCGTTTAAAATAAAAACTATTGATAATTATGTAAAATCCAATTACCATTTTGTAAAGGGGGCGTAGACTAATCTGTGCAGAAAATTAAGAGGCATAAATCGGTTCCGTTCACCTGTAAAGTGAGAATCTATGTTTTTATGGAGCAGTTTTTGGGATTTTTTTTCTGCTGTAATAGTTAACCAATCGTGAAAACCAATTACCAATTTGAAGTAAAAACATGACAAATTCAGGAGATAAAATATGAATTCCAAATGTTTTGTTATTGCTGAGAAAAGTAGATTTCCCTGACCCCAAAATCGTCAATGTGTCGTCTTAAATATGATCTTAAACTAAAGGCCTACAGTCGAAGGAAAGTGCATTATTTAAACGAGCGTCTTCGTAAATTGCGACTGGAACGATGTCGAAACCTATTGAAGAGACACGATCCAAAAAATATCCTGTTTACCGATGATAGGATCTTCACGGTGGAAGAAAAGTTTAACCGGCAGAACAATAAGGTTTACGCCAGAAGTTCAAAGGACGTCCAGCCATCTGTACGCAATGTCCAGCGCACTCATCATCCAGCAAGTGTGATGGTTTGGTGGGGTGTTTCCTACGAGGAGGTCACTTCGCTTCATTTTTGCCAGCAAGGCGTCAAGGTGAAGGCACAAAATTACCAAACCGACATAATGGAAGCGGTGGTTAAACCATTAAATGATACGCTATTCTGGAAAATACTGGGTTTTCCAACAGGACTCTGCTCCCTCCCATAAAGCTAAGACTACCCAACGTTGGCTAGAGGCCAATTTGCCAGGCTTCATTCGGAGCGAAGATTGGCCCTCGTCAAGCCCTGACTTGAATCCTTTGGATTATTCTTTATGGATGGAATTGGAGCTGAGGGCATGCAGAAAGTCTCACCCAAACCTGGATTCTCTCAAGCGAGCCCTTATTAAAGAATCGAAACGGATTCCCATTGAAAAGATTCGTGCCGCCTTAGATGAATGGCGCACGCGTTTGAAGGCCTGCATTGAATGCAAAGTGGCCATTTTGAATGATTTATTTTTAAATACAGATCTAGATGTCAGTAGTTTTAATTTTAATATCCAATAAATGAATACTCAACTTAGCTCCAAAAATATTTTAGTTTTACTGTGTCTCAAGACTTATGAACACACGAGGTACACATAGAGTTTTATTAGCAACACCTTTGCTAAGTCGTAGGTAGTTTCTTATATAGAAAATCCGACAATAGGTTTATTTAACACTAGCTACTCACCCTGGCTTCGCACGGATGTACCGCTGATACTAATGCATATTACACATATAAAACATTATCTTGAATCATTCTATCTATAAAAAAATCGTATCGAAATCCGTCGCGGAGTTTTAAAGACACACACATGGACAGACCGCGGGAAGCGTTGTTTTGTACTATAGATAGAATGATAGGGATCGTTTTATAATTACAATAATCTTATTATTATAAACAAACTTGGACATAATTATTTTTTTTTGTATTTTAAAAATCGTATGTTTTAAAATCATCATCATCATCATCATCATCACCAGCCTATAACAGTCCACTGCTGGACATAGGCCTCCCCTAATGAGCGCCATAGATGGCATTATCATTTGGGGGTTAATGCCCATAATCCCCACGCTGGGCATGCGGGTTGGGGATCGCAGTTCGGTGGAGTTGTTCTGCAGAGGGCGCTGCTGCCCGCCCCCCGGTGTGTTTCCCTTAGTCGCCTCTTACGACACCCACGGGAAGAAATGGGGTGGTGAAATTCTATGCCGGCACCACACGGCAAAATCTGTTTTAAAATACAATGGGAAATTATGCTGTATCATGGTAAACATTTGCACAGTTCGCCTCGAATGAGAGTGAGTCATCAAGTGTGCGATCAATATTTCGTCATGTTTTGAACGTCTTACAGATATAATGTTACACGATGAACAGTTTTGCTGGCTTTGACTATGTTAACCATCGTCAATAAACGAGAAATGCTTTGCAAGATATTTTTGGCTGACTGTACCTGTCCTGAAAACAGACGCTGATTTGCGAAACTGCGGCGATATTGATCTCTGCTAGTAAAAATGGATTTATGGAGTGCATCACCTACACTATTTTAGACGCTCATTGGTTGATTTTCTTTTGTTTTTATTCGTAATTGAAATCGTAATGCAAATTCAGTTAGGTACGTGTTGTTGACCAGCCTAGGCTGAGATCTAATGAGCGTAATTTTTTGAATTGTGAGATCCGTAATATCTCACCATACAAAGGATTTGACTGAACTAGGCGTAACGTGTTAGGCATGATGCGTAAAAAAAAAGTATTATGAACCAACAAGCATACAATGTGGTGAGTGTACAGACAATGTGGCGGTTACCTTATCGTCTGTACATTCGATCTAGCAAAGCCATAGAAACCAAAAGCCGGAAGACATTAGCATTTCTGTAATCACTGTCGAGGGAGAGTTCCCTTGCCGTAGAACGTGCAGTTCAACTCTTGAAGTCGCTCCGAATAGAAATGCGAATTAAAAGCCCATTTATAAAGTCTAACTGACATTAGATTTGTTTCCATTTACCTATACGGGAAATAATCTTGTTGGTCATGACGGAACGAGTTACAAGCCTGTACCATAGATCAGGTAATTTTGTCCCAAAGCATGCCAAAAGCCTCATCCTCATAGGTTCCGTATCCGAATACGGTGAAAAAAGGAACCCTTCAGTGGGATGTATCTCATGACCGGAAAGTAGACAGTACAATTTTCAGTGTTTATTACTCTTACCACTTTAAGAGAAAATTATATTGTAAAATCGTTTTATAATAAAAGGCCCTAACGTCAATTCCAAGTTGAGTACCTGCCGAGCGCCGAAGTGAAGCAACGTCGGGCACATGGCCCTATTCTAATAATCCACAATACGCAATCAATTGTTTCATTATATTATTATATTTTTTTCTGCCAATTGGTGCTCTATTTCTTTGCATTAGAGTGCACCAATTTTCCGAAGGGTAACTGAGAGCAATCTGATTAAGTAAATACCATACATGATTTATATTCAGAGACGTGTCAACTCATAAATTAATATTACATACATTTACGTTTTTACAATGTACGCTTAACTCTGGTTACAAAACTAATAAAAATATTCAGAATAAAAACAAACAATTCAATGTAACTTTAAATCCCGTATAAGTGTGGAAACGCGCTCTAAATCGCAAGTTTCGATGAAACGTCTCCCATCGCCCGTCGTCATACATTCTCATTCATCGCGTACTAATGAAACTAATTTTAAGCTCGATGGAATAGTTGTCTATCTGTTAAATGAGAAGGGCGGAGGGTTCCGTTTAATTATTTCAGCAAATCATATTACCGGGTGTTATTAAACAGCGGATGTGTGTAATCGCTGGTTTTGTTCTGCTTGCGTTCATATTATATTCATATGCTTAGAATCAAATACCAATGAAGGTATGCAAACTAATTTGTTTTGTTTACCTATTCTAATATTATAAAGAGGAGAGATTTTAACGTTTGTTTGGATTGAATAGGCTTTGAAACTACACTGGAGTGATTTGAAAAATGTTTGTACCATTGGTATTCTATATTATCCTTGAAGAACATAAGCATTAGAGTATTTTCAAAAAAGTTAGGGATCTGTATGACAACATGAATATTGTACCAAGGTGCATAAAACTGTATAATTTTTGAAATTTTCGTTTAATACAAGAGGCGGTACAAACCAGGAAGGACTCTAGTATTTTATTTATTTATTCGAAGGAAAACTAGAGGATTATACTTAACATGCTAACAAATTTATGTCAATGCAGAAAGCTTTATTAACTAATGACATCATTCCTTCGCTATTATCAAAATGTGCATACAACAAAAAGTAATTAAACGAAGCCGTGATTAACGAAATATTGTTGTTTTAATGTCAAATAATTTATAATTAACAAAAAATATTTTCAGTAAATAAAAGATTTTGAAAAATCTTTCATTGAAAACCCCGGTGCGTGAAACCGGGGTCACCGAAGATGTAAGTCAAATCGACGTCACCGTTGGCGGGTTAAGCTTCAATTAAATGTTAATGCTATTGTTCCTTTCATTAGCATTCACACTCGGGTGACCATTAATTTAATCATTCAGTTAATCACATAATAAGAACAAAAAGTTAAATTAATAATTTTTGATAATATGCCTACTTGTTGCCAGGCAGTCCGCAGTTATTATTCGAATGAGACCAGCTGCGGCCAGTATGCAAGTCCAAATTTGTTAATTGTGGCAGTAACATAACGTTGGGTGCTACGTGACTGCAATACATTCAAAAACAAGTGCCTACTTTGTTGTCCCATTTACACACATGTACATTTTATGCAGAGATAATCATTCGCTAAACCGATTTACAGAAACGTGATGATAATAACTGTTCGGATAAAAAGCTGGAACTGTCCGATTAAAAAATGAAAAATTGTTATATCATTCGCTTTGTAAAATCAACTCACAAACACGCAAATATTTTCAGCCGCGCCGTCGGGGAAAACATTTCCGAAGAAAGTGTATTATGAAAAAAGGTGACCTATTGTTTTCGTATTAGGGTAAGAGAAAATCTACGCAGGTTTTATTAAATTTTTCTCATACAGCGTAATTGAAAAGAATGTGCTGAGGTGTTCATATTGCAAATGAATAAAAACAGTTCTTCTGTTAGGAAAGAAACAATACCGACATGGCATTCCGCCAAAGCTAAATTAGATAATGGAGTTTGCGTGCAAAAATATAGAAAACCGAGAACAAAGACAAATGGGCTTTACTCTGATTCTCAAATAAAATAGCTGGTGAGATTGGGGTTCGCCTGTGTCTTGCCGCTGTGGGCCCCCTATAGGCTGCCCCACAACGCCGTTGCGACCCATTGTGATAAATATTTATACTAAACATACATTTGTCATGGTTTTGTCATGGTCTTGTACAATACAACTTTATATTGTCTTTATGCTGCTGATTTTGTGTTATGCTTAATGGTTTTTGAAGAACTTAACAGAATGAATACATAAATATTTCCTCAAGTAATTGCCTATTTAGGTAAATCAATTTAACTCTTCAAATCAAAGATACGATGAAACTGAAACCATGAATTAAATCTGAAACTCAACTTCTTTGGTATCTTTAAAGGTATTTTATGTTAAAAAGATCAATTGAACGGTATTATCCGTAATGCTTTGAAACGGAGAAGAAAATGGAGATCCCTTACCATTTATTAAATTGTCGCTATTGTTCGCAGAATTAAGTTAGGATAACGCAGCAAAGAGTTCATTTTCAAAATCAAAGCAAGATAAGTAACTTAATTTGTGATAAAATTAACAACAAATCACGATTATGGTTTTATAACATGCACGGATAAAACCGACCGGACTAAATATTAACGTCGTGATGTTGGCAACGATGATTTATTATATCGCTTTCCTCGACCGCCCGAATGAACCACATGAAAAATGATCTCGGTTATTGCTACCAGCAACTCTGCAGTTGACGCTTTGTTTAAGCACAAATGACTCGCACTATGAACTTGTTGTTTTACTCGACTTGTGTTTTTACCGGATTGCGCAAAGAGAGCGCCCGTGTCGTCGCCCCCACGCGGCCTTCTCACACCTCCCACGATTTGATAAATAGCGTCTCTCAGTTATCATTGTTCTATTTCCCACCACAGATCTTTCTATCTATAAATGAAAACACATTTACATAAAGCTGATACGGTATGTTTCAACTCTTTGAAGCTCTTTTTTGTGGGAAGACCTTTCTAATTGTCACTTCGTTCTAAAGGAGAGTGCGAAATGGTTGTGATAAGGGTTTCTTTTCTCGTCGGTGCCGGAAATTAATTGTCACCGAACGGAAAATAGGGCGAAAGTCCAATTAATTATTAGTCACTTCATTTATTTAACCCGCTTGCTCGGAGCTTCTTTCTGATATTAATGTCCAAAGTGCCAGACTAATCTCGGGTCCCCTTAAAATGTAAAGGTGGAGCATTTTTTTCTCGTAATTCCTAAAACGACTTTACAAAGAGTAATAAATTCGCCGTCTTGAATAAGCTCAAATCACATTAACAAGACGTTTATAAGTCTGATTTCTTGTCACTATCCACAATCACATTGTACATTTACAAACAAAAAGGTCTTAGGGCTAACTTTGGTGTCTACACGAAAGTTCGCCTTAAAATTGGCAAAAGTTTGAATGAACTGACTTAGCTAACTCGCGGCGCTTCATGCCGTCAGCTGCGGTGATCCCACCGCCTTCCTAATGTAACGAAATAAAAATAATATTATTTATAGCTTTCTACAGAACAACTAACACGAATAGAGTTCATTCATTTAACAAAAGTTCATCCTTTTAAAATTAAAAGCTTTGATCGTAATCTTTCCATTATCCGCATAAAAAGTTTGTTAATGGGATCATTATCAATCAATATACATATATAAAAAAGAAACAATGCTATAAAGAAAGATGGAGGAAGGGGATCGTCCTTTCTCACGTGTGCAAACAGTAGAAGCGTAACAAGCCGCTCAATTGCAACGTGAATGGTAGCGTGAGATAAGGCCGGGAATTATTTGTTTCCATTATGGCAGTAATATTTGCCTTGGGCGCGGATGCATGTATTCGACCGACGGTAGCGGAGTCTGTTGAGTTCGCAAACAAGATGACATTAGCATTGCCTTAATCGACACCACGGGAGCCGTGCCTGAACACTCGACGAGCGAACACTCGCTTCAAGAGCAATTTTCTTGTTTTGACAATTCCACACAATTTGAATACTGCCATCAGTATTCACTGCTCGGTACCAGTGATTATTTAAATTTTGTACCTCGACACAAACAGAAACCTAATCTCTTTTGTTTGCCAATTAATTTAGCAACTCATTTCTATTCGTATTGTAACACTGATGTTGTAGGACTTCAATGTATCATGATGATGGTAAACGATACCTTACCTATGTATGTATCGCTTGCCTACTTAACTTACTAAATCGGTACTCATCATCAGTTTATTAGGTAGGTATTAGAATTAGCTAGTATTTTCCAATATCTAATGTAAAATTAACAAAATACAAAAATTGGCGGGAACCCCCGCTCAGCTCATTTCGAAACTTACCCCATTCAATTGAAATACCCCTCTACGATTGGACAGAATAAAAACTTTCCCAATGTAATGTCCAACGTAATGTTTGGAGGAACGCAATCGATGAATTTTATATTTCTTGACTTTTAGTGTTGACTTCTAATACTTTAGGGAAAACAGCCCCTTCAGGGAGGCCACTTCCCCCAATATTATTGGATTTCGCATGTGTGCACTGTTTGTACACAGATGAAAACTTTGAACTTATTTACATTCTCCCTTTTGTTTTTCTTGCCGTCAGCGTTTGTGAAGGAAACAATTTTTTAGCGTACGTTATTCAGATGTTACTTTTTGTTTATTTTAGCTCGCTATTTGCTTCGAAAATCAGTGATGGCATTGTTTGCAAATGGGTTTATAGACTGTGGTACATTAACATATCTATATAGGAATTATGTGATAATGGTGAGTAAAGGTTAATTTTATACATCAATAGGTTGTATTTGAATTTCTAAATTAAAGAACTGTTTAAAAAATACTCATTAGAACTTAAATGCAACAAAGTGTGTGTGTATAAGTGATTAAGTCTAAGTGGGTCGTAACAATTATTTTGTATTTTTGTCTAACTAACAACCGCACTTGTATATTGACTCATATACATACTTAATTTTATTTCAAATAGTGTAATCCAGCCCCGTTGTCAGTAAATTACTATATAGGGGTGGTGTTTTTATTCTTTGGTAGTTTCAGTAAAGGGGTGCTGTTACTTAAAATTAATATTTAACATAACACAAGCTCTTAGCTTAGGGCTAGATGATGCTGTGTGGATTGTCCAGCATTATTTACATTTTTGATTTTTAAATCTCGTACTTTGAAATTTTCTTTATGAACATTTGAGTTACGTGTAAGTACAATAAGCTTTTTTCCGAAAATAATAATTATCAAATGATCGTTATTACCATAGCACAAAAATAGTTACGGATGTAAATCCAGTGGTAAACAGCTTAGTGGTACCCGGTGTACCTTCATCCGGTCCGGACTATAAATAAGGCTCCGGTGTCCAAATATCCACCGACGAACTAATTGCGACCACTTAATCCACTAAAGTAAAATGAGGTCGGCATTTTAAGTCGCTTTGTACCTGGGCAAGTGATTTGAATCTCCACTTTAAACTAGGATTATTCAGGAATTTCTAGAGGCAGCTAAGTCCCGGCTGTTTCGATTCCTACAACATATTTTTGTTGGATTTTTAAACCGTTTTTCAGAATAAACAATTTCAATTGTAAATGTTAGTTTTTCTTGATTTTCCAAAGCATGTCCAAAGCCTTTTGAAATTGATTATTTTATCCTATACCTAAAAGCATAGTTCGTTAGCGGATGATTTGAAAATATAGTTAAGAGACCACCAAGGGCAACTTAGTATCTCTGCCTAAACTATACAAAACCAAACAAAGGTATTTAAAAAGGTTGTAAATAGTATCTCAAACTGGCCAAGGAAATTTTTGAAATTTCCTTTTTTCAACGTAATAATAAGATAAAACATGTGTTAGTTTAGTTTAGGTCAAGTTGACGCCTTAAAAATTATTAAAAAAAATTGTTTAATATACAAGACACTCAGATTGATCGTCCGTGGCATAAAGATTCGGAACTACGATAACGTTTGAGTTTATTTCAGTTTGTTTCAGGTATTTTGTTTTTATATGTCAGTTTAGATGCCACTACCATTAGCCCTAAGTTTACTATTTTTATTTTTGTACGTAAATGGATACATTTCGTCTATAAATGAAACCAAGAGGTGCATTGTTCCATCGTCAGTCAACGTTCCTCACCAATGAACGGTTCAATTCTATCTTTAAACTGAACCAGTCATTCAGGTATTTCCAAATGCGATACCATAATAATGTGAGATCACTGCGGCTGACTAGACACGTTCCAGGCAGTTACCATTTCAGACGTGGGTATAAATAGAACACCGCCAAACCAGCTCCGATTAATCAAGGTAACCACCTGCCAGGAACCACCTGAGAGTTAGGACCAAGCCAATGCAAGCAAAAACATTGTGCTAGAGATTACGTACGGTGACGCCACATAATTTTACTAGCTTTTTCTTTTTCTTACACTGGAAGTTTCAGAACCACAATGGTTGGACTGTTAATACTATTTTTTTATGTGGGAGGTGAGTTCAAAGTGGTGTTTTAATAGCACATTTTAGCACGTATCAAATGAAAATTTTTTGAGAGATTCTCATTGAACTATGTCGGGGGTTATATAATATGGTTCGCCGGTGGCCTTTGTTGCTCTATGTATAATATACTCAAACGCAACTGAACACGTCTCAAGTAAAGAATAGTTTTAATAGATTTTTTTAATAAATTCAATATTGTTATAAATGTAGAGTTTTTATAGATAACATGCACCCGTCAATAACCGGGCCGGTTCATAGTATTTTATATACTTAGTAGATAAATTCCAATAGATAAATAATGCTCGACAATCCACACATCATTGCCTATTTCTAGCTTACTGGGGCTAGGCGATGCTGTGTGGAAATTCAAATTATAAAAACTCCTTGCCACGTGTTTTAAAGCACGTTTAAAACAAGTCCTTTATAATTATAATCAACGAAGTTTACTTAAGTACACTCGAGAGCAATGAATCCGGGTCACTCAAAGAATCCAAAAAATCTCGGAAAGTAAGAATGCTAGGTTAATGCAATAAATTGTATTTAATAGACAATTTAATACTCCTTAAATGAAAGTTAAAAAAATATGAGTCACCATACATTTTATTTACACAAAATTACATAAAGAAAAAAAACTGCTGATCTCTCCTTAAAACAAAAATAGGAAACATGAAATTTTTGAACTTTATGACGATTTTCTTGAATTTCAATACTTCGTATTACCTCCTCGTGCTTCCATTACTGCGTTTACGCGGTTTGGCATGCTGTACACCAAGTTCCTTATACGATTTTGGGGAATATTCTCCCATTCCTCTGTGAGAGCAATTTTGAGCTCAGGAAGCGTGATTGGGGGAGGGTTTCGTTGTTTTACGCATCTCCCTAGCTCGTCCCAAGCATGCTCGATCGGGTTGATATCCGGGCTGCGCGCTGGCCACTCCATACAAGTAATGTTCATCTCTTGAAGGTAGTCATTCACAATCCTACCTGTATGAGGTCGGGCATTGTCATGCATAAATATAGCATCCTCACCCAAATTGACCATAAATGGACCAACGTGTTCGTTGAGGATTTCTTCCACATATCTTACGCTAGTTAAAGAGCCGTTTTCTATGATCACCAGCTCTGTGCGACTTTCAGAGGAAATTCCGGCCCACACAAGTACAGACCCACCACCGTAGGCTACTTTTTCTTCGATGCATGCTTGCTTGAATCTTTCCCCTGGTCTTCTATACACTCTGTCTTCCATCGTGCTTGTAGAGCATAAATTTTTAATTAAATACAATTTATTGCATTAACCTAGCATTCTTACTTTCCGAGATTTTTTGGATTCTTTGAGTGACCCGGATTCATTGCTCTCGAGTGTATTATAATAAAACCATTTAAACATGGAAAGAAGTCACCTAAAAGCTTACAACTTTTCACTTGGTTGAAAATGTTATTGTTTACAAATGTTGTAAGTCAATGCTTATGTTCTAAGGGTTCAATTAATTAGAATTGCGGCTTTCAAGTACTTAGAGAACAGATGTGTTAATTTAACTAATATAGGTGTTTATGGAGTATACCAGAACCGCAAGCCAAGGGTTGGCTTCATTATTATGATGACGTAGACAAAATAAATACAACTCAATTTACCTCTTAATATTAATGCTTAATATTAATGCATTAATTTTAATTAATGCAAATGTTTATTTTATTTCGTTAAACACACAAACTCTTCAATGGAAACTACATACCTATTTATTTTAAAGTGATCAATCATCATCTACCTCTGCATCCACAAAAGATAAAATAAACAAACAAAAAATAAAAAATCTATATCTAGAAATGGAACAGTATGACGTGGACTGTGTGCTATAACTAGGATAATATCTTCAATGTCATATCCAGAAATCAAGCAGTATAAAGTATCTACGTACATACTTCTGAATTAATCTTAACTAAGTTGTAATAAAATTACTTAGGTTCAGTTTCAAAAGTGGAATTGGACCTTAGTCGTTACACTCTTGGCAGAGTTGTCGTGGTTATCATATTAGGTGGTGGCACGCGTCACGAACCGGCGCCATTCCTCTCGCACCTCTGCCTTCCTAGTACACTGTAGCGGACCGATCAGTGCAGCTTTACTTTAGTCCGTGCAATGCATGAGTGATCTGCCGCGTGCTCTTGTGCCGTCAACTTTTCCTTGCTACAAGGCGTTCCACAGATGGCTCCTCACGCGAAACATGTCCGAAGAAAGAGATTATACGACTTTTAACGATGGAAAAAGACGTTGTTTGAGATATAATAATATCTTATAAGATATTTAGGCTTTAGTGTACGTAGATGTACCTGAGCAGAGCTCTGTCTGCACTAGGCATCGTGTACAATCACGTACTCGATGGCACTAGGTCTCTGTAGAGCCTGTGTGGGGAGGTTACAGTGATTGGCTTTGATCTCACTCAGCCTATTTTGTAAGTTAATAATAGAAATAATGATTTTAGTTTTTCCGCACTTACGTTTGTGGATAGTCATCCACATAATGCTGCTGAGATATATAATACTAGCGGTCCGCCCCGAATTCGTATGCGTATGTATTTAACAAAATTTAAATTTTTCATGCGGATCCCTAAAAATATTCTCTAGCCTATGTTTATAAGCATTATAATGGTGCAATAATTTTTTATTTCGGTCTAGTAGTTTCGGGGCCTATTCAATTCAAACAAACAAACAAACAATCAAATCTTTCCTCTTGATTATATTAGTTTTTAATTTTTCGGCACTTACGTTTGTGGATGACTTGTTATGCTGCTAAAATATATATTATTATTTAAGATCTAGAACGCTGGCTTATCGAGGAAACATTTTATAGCTTTGACGAGTTCATAAGCTCGTAATGACATTTAATGAATTATAACTTTAATGATATCATTGAATTATTAGTAAGGTTAGTGGTAATTATCATTTAACATATTTTTATGTTATTTTATTATACTACTTAATTTATAGAATTGTTTAGTTTCGGTAGAACATAGATATACAATATACCTACACTCGCTTAAAAACCAATTTAAGGCCTTGCTCAATGTTTGTTAATCTTAAACATGAGAATCATGAGGTCATGTTCTTTGAGAAAACAAAGAATAAAGTCTTAGATTTATTGACATTTGTGACATTTATTAATAGAGAACATCCAATAGAATCTGGCTTTGAAAGTCTAGAACGACTTAACTATCTGATAGTTAAGTGCGGGACTCTCATCGATCCGTTTTCCAATTGATCAATGATCACAAACGTTTTCAAAGAATTGTATTGTAAATAGTATTGTTGTATCCCCTGAAGATTCAAAGCCAGCGAGTTTCCGATCGAGTACGAACGACCTACGGTTATAAATAAATAGGTTGGGGCGCATCGGGCTCTCAGGGACCGTTCATCACGAGGACCACCTGTGACTTCTGTTATAATATAACTGTTCAAGTCGTGGGAATTCCTACCTATATACAAATAACAGTGAAATAATCGAGCTCTATCCAGATTGTCGCTAACAATCAAGAGGCTCGCCTGATACAAATTCAATCAAAAATCACAACGCTGGACTTTAGAAGTAAGAGATTCATATAGCGTCGATCTTTTTTTTAATTATGTTATTGTTCACACAATTGTTATTCATCATCATCATCACCAGCCTACAACAGTCCACTGCTGGACATAGGCCTCCCCTAATGAGCGCCATAGATGGCATCATTATTTGGGGGTTATTGCCCATAATCCCCACGCTGGGCATGCGGGTTGGGGATCGCAGTTCGGTGTAGTTGTTCTGCAGAAGGCGCTGCTGCCCGCCCCCTGCTGTGTTTCCCTTAGTCGCCTCTTACGACACCCACGGGAAGAGTTGGGGTGGTGAAATTCTATGCCGGCACCACACGGCCCAATTGTTATTAATGTTTGATAACTAGAATTCCAAGTCAAATCACCAATCACAACATAACTCACAACGCTGGACTTAACAAGGAAGAACTGCATATAGCGTCGATCTAACTTGTTTTTTTTTATTTATGTACATAAATTTTAAATTCATGTTAGATACACTAGAGTATAATTACAAATTAGCCATAAGCTATGCTAATATGTAATAAGTTTATAAAATCATATTAGCTGGGTACTAAGAATATGTCCATATACACTTCGGTTATTGTCTCTATACTTAGGTATCGCTCCGGCGACGGATTAATTTCCCATACAAACGTAATACCAAAATGATTTGTTATTTGAGCATATTTTCACAATGATCTGCTATTATATAGGAACCAAGATGAATACCTACAATCAAAAAAGCTTGTGGTAGGAACCTAGATAAATTATATTCTAATAGTTGTATTGGAATGGAATATCTAGCTTCCTACCACAAGCTTTTAGCAAATACTTACCTAGGCCAATAACAAGAAAAGGTGTTTTCTTTAAAAAAATCCTTACTAATTTTTAGGGTTTAATATCCAAAGGGTACTTGCTAACTAACCATATTACGTGCTATACGTGCTATAACTAAGTCTCTGCTACTGTCTGCCTGCGGGCTGTATCTCATGAACCGTAATGAATAGGTAGACAGTTGAAATTTTCGATTTAGAACACATTCGTCAGATTCCACTTTCGTCAGAAGTAGTTTTTTGTATAATTTCAGTTCAGTTTCGTCATGAATGACGGATGTGGATATCTTCTAATGACCCTTTCGTCAGATTCCGCTTTCGTCATAAATCTTCAGTTCCTAGTCTATATATTGGGAATAATATATTGGGAACCGGCATTAGTGATAGTCATGACCAGTAAAACAAAATTTAAAAATATACTTTAATAATATTATGTAAATAGTTTGTTTTTATCTAGTACTTAGACATCATAAATATGCAAAATGTTAGCTTTTTTTGGAATCCTACGCGGACGTAATCGTGGGCATAGTCTGTAGTCGTATACATGCGGTTTGAACTTCTACGAGATGTCAATTCTGACCTATACGGAAAAAAAAGTGATCTGACGAAAGTGGTATCTGACGGATGTGTTCGAAATCAAATTTTCAGTGTATTACACGGCATAACAACAAATACTTTATAAATTACAATCAGCGTTAGTAAGATTATCTCAAACTCGAAATTTTTGAGGTTCTTTTCTCGATTTTATCAAACGCTTTTCTCTTGAATCGCAATAGACTTACGAAATAAAGATAATAGAAATATTGTAATTTATAAAAAAATGGTTATATTAGAATACATGCCATAAAAAGTTTTCAATTAAAGAACTAAAAATATATGCAGATTTTATGTCTAAAGGTTGTGTTTTAGTTGACCTTTTAGTGAGAGTCTGACTCACACTCTCACATGCTTATTTGCATAGTTTTAGTGTGCTTCAATAAACAAAAACGGATTAAAAGACGTAAATTGCAAACAGAGCGCAATTTAAGCATGGCCAGTGAAATGTGAAACCAAAGGTACATCTTGAGCTCCTCATGTCCATTTGCATTTCTGCAGCGGTAGAGCAGACGCTCGTAAATTATCCTTTGGACCTGAAAAACGTTTCAGTGAATCCAATAAAATACGTATCCGCAGAGACTACGCCGCAGCGAGCTCGTTACCCCGCCTAGACGATTTATTGAGATTTGAACACTGAAATATTGTAGGTGTTCTGTTTTAAACTCTTTTATGATATATTAAAGCCCCTTGTGGCTTTGAATGACATTTTACCCGTGTCACTGTTTGTTTTTCTTTAAGGAGTCTACACAACAAAGTCGCCGACGTTACTGGACCAGCCCGGCGAGCTGGACGTCGGGAGCTAAGTCGGCGACATGTTGGCGGCTGTATATCTGTCAACTTACCAAAGCCGGGTTGTCTTTTGGTCATCGTCGGCGTCACATCTTGAAAGGCTACTGACATTGTTTGTACGGACATGTCGCTTAATGTCGGCGGGCACTGCCAGCGCCAATATAAATCATATTGGCGCTGCCAGTGCCCGCCTGTTAGCATCGTCAACCCTTTGCCGGGTTGTGACAGCGTTGTTGCCGACTTTAGTGTGGAGACTCCATTATGTACATGCCAACTTTAAGGGGTCGTTATATTAAACACCACATTATCAGGGAGGACGCACAATACATGCAAGAGATCAAAGTGTCCCGACAAAGGAAAAAAATTGTGAAGGTATCATTTCTCTAAATAACTAGGTAGGTTAAAATTAAATCATTTATCCCATTTAATGCTGATGTACCTACTTAGATACTCAATTTCAAAAAACTTTTCCTCTCGCAATAAAGCTGGAAGAGAACTCTTCTCAGAGTTAAGATCGGGCCATTATTTTATATCTAATAGTATAATAGTTTATAAAAAATAAATCAATATTAGTATAAATAGTATATAAGGACTGTAAATTTCGCTTTACCAATAAAAAATAAAGAAATAATAAAATCTCACCCTACCTGAAACTTCAAAACCAGTAACGAGAAAAAAGCTTGCAACGCCTTTAACTACTTCTGACCACTATTGCTACTGTTGCTTGTTTTCTTTTAACGACAAAGTGTAGTACAACTAGCCATTTAATTTAAAAGCTAGCATGGCACGGCAAGGGCAGACCAAAAACAACAAACTGTCAAACAACCGCAGTAACGTTACCAATAACATCAACATCAGAACTTTGAAGTCACGCTATAAAAGTAAATTGTACTTTTAGCAGACTTCAAAAAAGGAATCTTTAAAGACATTCTTTTGATTCCACGTTTATGATGACTATTTATTATTTCTTTTAATTTAAGCTTAGGTAATTTTTATGATAATTAATGGTTTTGAAATACCAAGTATTTGGTTATTATTTGTATCAATGTAAAAGTTACATTTTACATATTAATACCTTATATGACATAACTGATCTGATCTAAAAATTTCTGACACACAACTTTTTTTTAGGAAATATAAGAAATAAAATATATTGCAGTGATTTGTCTAACTAAAAGTAACTTGTACAATAGCCACGTCTATCCGTGTACGTGTATTATGTTTAACTACTATCCAATTATGTTTAATCATAATTTAATTCTATACTTACAGGGCATATTTTACACTAAAACTCAAAGGTTAGTATAAACTAACACTATAAGTACATTTATACTTATATAGAAGGAACCCTTCACATTCACCTCACGCCTCACATTCATAAAGGATCAAACGAGGTTCAGTGTTTAAATTCGGTTTCAATCTGGACTCTTAAGGAACGCATTGTATTTTCTGATTTTGGAAAAATCACACTTCATTTATATTATTATGATTATAGACTATTCCAACTATCTTCGAAACCGACACAAACTAAACATGGTTGTCCAAAGCCTCCAAACCCCCCCCCCCCCCATTCATTCCATAACTCATGTCCTGTCTCATACCAAATATCTTGTTTTGAGGTTCATTTATGAGTGGTATTCGTTAGGAATAGAATTTAATAAGGACAAGAAACAAAATCGATTGGTATTAATTTTTGATATTAGAAAGGAATAGAACGAATCAAACAACCTTTAAAATTAATTGTTAATCAATTAAAATTAAAAATTTCTTTTATATTTCACCAAGTTTCAGAATAATTAAATGCTACTCGTTTTTTATCAAACTTCAAGAAACTTGAACATAGGAAGTACAAGTTGTAGGTTTGCCCGCTTACTTAATTACTATTATAAAATGTGATCATGATCATGGTTCGGAGAACTTACATTTCATCTGACAGGACACAGTGTATCTACTAAAGATAAGGTGGCCCTTTCCAAGCCACTGGTTCTATTGTCAATCTTACGCAGCTTGCCATAAAGGGACGTGATCGCTAAAGCATTTCAAAATCACTGATCTTCCACAGTTTATTCAAAGAGCTCCATGGCGTGGCGGAATCCGCCTGAGACGCTGGAGATTGCAGGTTTGATTCCGGCTTTGGGATAAATGCTTCTTAAATCAATATTTTTTTCGTGTGTCGTGGTGTTGTCTGTTATGTATAATAAAAAATATTGCATTTTTCATGCGGATCCTTAACTTTATTGGAAATATTCTATGCTTATGTTTATCAGTGGAAACTTAGGATTGGAATGGAAAAATAATTTTTTAAACCGGTTCAGCCGTTTCCGTGTCAATTTTATTCGAACAAACAATAAACTGTTTTGTTTATTTTTTTTATAAACTTGTAACTTTTAATGAGAGTTTTTCTGAGGACAAAAGGCAACAACACCGTTCTTTTGCTGTAAAAGCTACTCGAAGACAGAGATAAGTGGAATAAAAAAATCGAAAAGCAATAGTTCTTTTTAGTGAAAATAACTTCCTTTAGATAGAGAAAACGTATAATGGAATGCAATAACTCTTGACCGGGTGTGCGAAGAAATAACACAGTGTCATATTTCACAACCCTCCAACATTTTTATAAAAGCGAACCATCTGCTTTTGACCCCTCATTCTTTTTGTTTCACGAATTATTTCTGTATAAGTAAAATGTAAGATATCAGCGGATATAAGTTTTTCGCAGCACGTTCCACGTCGATTCATAACACGAAAATCAATTTAGGAACACTTTGTTTTCCAAAAGATTCCTGTTCTGCTGATCGAATATAAACGTAACTTATAAACTGATTAACTAACTTGGAGATAACTAAATCATCAACAAAATCAGCCCATGTTAGTCCACTGCTGGACATAAGCCTCTCCTAATGTGCGTGGATATCTAAATGTTTAATAAAAATATCTACTTTGCAGCAGCTTTAGTTTTATGATGTGATAACTAAATGTACCGACCACGTTTTACATTCTCGTATCTTGTATGTTAACTACCTCACTTTAACCCTCCCAGGGGACATTCCCCACAATCTGCATACGTATCTAGCTCGACCAGAGCACCCATTTTGCCAGTAATATTGAGTTACCTACTCGACCGGTCAAGCGCTATTTTCGAATCATTTTAATTCGAAACGGTTTCAAACCATGAATGGGAGCGTAAACTCATTGCAAATGTTGCAGTTGGATATAATTCCAATTTATCTGTTTATAGTAGTTACTGTGTTATATTACCATTGTGTTTACCTATCGTAAACGCAAATATGTAATATTTATAGGTTAGAGATTGCCCTTGAGCGATAAGACCGCGTGTCACATAAATTTTATAATTGTTTTTGTGTTTTTTAATAGTTAAATGAAAAATAAAGAATTTTCTATTCCTTTAATTTGGTTGGATATGAATAGGTAAGCAGCACTGTTTCGATTGTAATTCAAACTTTATGCAATATCTGCCTGAAATGGTTTCATCCACCCACAGAAAAATGTCAATAAGAGTAAGTGCTTTTTGTGTTCATAAAAACTTCTGTGGGGTGAACGTGTAAGGAATAAGCGTCACCGTAGCCGGGCTGACTGCGGTCATTCCGCTAAACGAAGATCAGAATCGCAAGCTGTTAGCATAGAGATTGCGATCGAATGAAAGCCGCCCCAAGTATTCCATCCATGGATCGAGGGGACCGAATATTGCGGCCGCCCTGAACAGCCCTTTTTGACTTTACCGACATTCCTCCGAGGCACTAAGCCGCCTTTTGATTTTCTTTACGCTTTAAAATACCCCCACATTTTATAAATTTACATAAAGGTGGGTAAGCGGGCGTGTAGGTAGGTACTATAATATGGTTCTATATTTCCTTTTATGCAGTGGTTTTGAATTACTATGCTGTCGAATGATAAATTGTACCAAAGCATTCAAAGTAGGTACCTACACAATGGGAAGCGGCACATTATATTGTAGGTATAAATCGAACTCCGACTAAGTTGAATTGTTGAAATTCATCGATTGTTTTGTGCTTAGTAAAAACTTTTGTGAGTTGATCGATGAGGTGTCCATTAGGGACCTTTTAGAAGTTATATTTGATTTTATTCTGTCCCGACCATGATCATATCGTTTTTCTTCGTAAACTCTGACTTCCCCGTAATCATGTCTATGTTTATTTTACTCTACGCTGACAGAGAGGTTGATTATTAGTGACAGCGCCGGGCTGAGATGTCTGTGCTTCTGCATTCATAAATTGGCTTAGAGTTTTCTTATATTTTATTTACGGTATACTTTTGCGGGGCGATGAAAAATGATGGTGAGGAAATCAGATAGTAGATACAAGATTGGGCTGCGGCGCGTTTTGCGATGGCGGAGGCGTCGAGGTTGCAGAAGGTGCCAATATATTTCCTGCCGGTTGAACGGTCAGGTAATTGTGGTTGAAACTTATCTCAAGGGGCGGCCGTGAGCAGAATACTAATACTTTTGCAGCTCTTGCGCAAATTGCGAACTCTGTTTCTCTTGCACCTCTGTCAAAGCCGAGTTATAGCTTATTTAATTTAATCAGGATTTCAATTTGGACTGTACACTAAACAAAGTTATTGAGTTTTACTAAACTTTGATTGCTTGTTACGCGAACTTTATATTACAAGTCCGATGTTCTTATAAACTTTCACGTTTCAAAATATTGCAACTTTAATTTATGCCATTTCCTATAAAGGAAACTGGAGTGAGAGGTATTCTTTTATTTTGAAATGTTCGAATTAGTCGCGAGTCTAGGAGTCGAGTATCAAAGGTTGGAACTGTTGGATCTCACTGACGTAGACTTTGTTCAAGTTATTTACTTTGCAGCGCGCTCATTAGCTAAATGACCGTGCTTTATTGAAAGTGTAATCAAAAGAGCAAGGGAAGTCGAGACTTACCGAACGTTGCATTTCTTGGAATGTAACTTCTTTCTGTAAGTCATCCATCTTTGGATACAAGAGCAGGTGAGGTTTTATATTTCTTTTTAAAAAACAACGCTTTCGTGAATTTATTTATGAAAGCGTATGTAGTAAAAGCAAAAAGTTTAAAAGGAATTTATTTATGAAAGCGTATGTAGTAAAAGCAAAAAGTTTAAAAGGTCTTGGCCATACATATATTCTAAAATGTATACTTCCGAAAAAAATATTATATTTGGTGTTAAAACCTTTTATACTTACATCCCTAATTCCCATTTTCATTATTTACCTACGGAAAATTACTTGGCAATTATTTAAAATAATTTATACAAATTACCTATTGAAAACATAACGGGTAGAAATAGAAACTGTACGCAGAATTGTTGATGCTAGAAGTCAACACTTTAATTAAAGTTATACAGGAGAGTGCTTATTCATTAAGTTTCTGAATAGATAAAAAAAACTGTAACTCAAGTTATTTGAAACAAAAAATTCAAGTAAAATCATACACAGAGCAAGTCTAACTGAATTATTTAGAATTATTAACTCCTTAATTTTATTATTCAAAAAGTCCGAATTGGGTACCCGAGCTGAGTATAAGTGTTTTTTAAACGTATGAATGCAGTTTTTCCTGTAACTAAAATCGATGACATGGTTCCTGAGAAGAAATCTTCGTATGTCTTATAGTTTCAGACTTTCTCATACTGACCGTTCTTTATGTGCGACTCTGTACCCATATAGCATTTTTTAGGTCACAATGCGCAACCCTTTTGTATTGTGTTATTAAGTGTTTTTAGTAACTATCCCACTAATATTACAAAGGCAAAAGTTTATGCCAGGTTATACTGCTCTTTGGTTGTTTGTATGTTTGGCCCAAGAAAACGCCAAACTACCGAATGGGCTGAAGTTTTGCACACAAATATTTGGACTTGGAACAACATAATTATTGGCTACCTATATTCATTTCAAAAAACCTTTAAAGCCGAGCAGATGCTAATTTGACATAAACCTCACCTCGGTTTGTTACTTTAGCCAATGTAAACACCGCGTTATATTCAAGGTCGGTTGGTTTCCTCGGCTTTGCTTGCAAAAGGACTTTAATTTCTTATTTTAATTGAATTTTACTGATCGTATGCGTTGACCATGCACGTATAGTTAAGCCAGTTATACAGGATGTAATAAAAAGGTATTCTTACGCAAGCAGGACTCAGTCACGGCGGATATATGTAATTCGATGCATGTTTGCCAACACGTTTTCCAAGGAGCTGTAAATATTATGTCGTTATTTACAACTAGATTATTTGCATAGGGCGTAAATGGTAACAGCGACAGCAAAATTTGTTAGTTGAACTTTACGTCATCTTGGTAAACTTTCTGGTGCACTGTACAACAATAATCATCAGATGCAAAGACTGGAGGCACCCCTAAAACAAGCGATGTACGGTTATTCCGTGACAGCTGAGCTCTTAGGTGATTGTGGCGGAAACTTTTATCGGATGCTGAACGTGAGCGAAATGGCGATTCCCGCAAGTTCATCTGTACAATGATATCCTGTTGCTGGAATAACTTGCCCTCGCCTTCATACATTTTCCTTTGAAACAGGGAACTTAATAGGCTTTACATAATTTTAAATATTTTTAAATATAATATACGGATCTATACACTTCCACTACTTTAAGTTATATCTGCTTGTAATGTTCTTTTTCATTGTGTGGTAGAATAAAGTAGTTTCTATCTATCTATCTATTTATCTATTATCTTTGTAGGGCCCATTTAAAATTTTGATTTCAAAATTTGTACTGAAAATCTTCATTTTGATTTTTCATTTATTTTTCTATAAATCTGTACGGGCGCACAAAATGTATCATTATTTCAAATTTCAAGTCAATAGCTGCAGTAGTTTCTGAGATATTAAGGATTCAAAACACAAAACAGACCCAAAGTTATCCCATAAGGGTTTTGAAACCGATGTCAAAAGCCTAAAAATATAATGCTGGGCAATCAACACAGCATCTAGCCAAAAGTTACTAAGGTACTTGATAATACATAACTGATAAACTTATTGAAATATAAAAATAATAATAATGGGCGACTTCATCGCAAGCGATTTCTAATCTCTATATGGATTTAAATAAAAATTTTATCTATCTATCTATTCAAAAAAATTTAATATACTGTATTTACCTGGCGGCACATGAGCAAGATAGGTACCTGTTTAACCTTCGTCTAAATAACCAAATACCTACCTTTGTGGTTGTTGGTACGTTGCTACTTTTTTTTGTTTCTACAAAGCCTGTCTAGAAGATAAGAGCAATGCAAATATATAAACGCCAAAAATATGAAATATCTCAGCAATCTTCAAGCTGAATTGTTGGAGGTGCAAAAATTAAGAGGAAAGGTTAAATTTTCCTCCTATCACAAATTATTCGTAGTATTCGTAATATGAAATTAAACTTAGGCAGGTGTACCAACCAACAGGCAAACAATAATTTGTTGCGCAACATCAAAACAGAATATTCTGTTAGCAAATTAATACAAAGTGGGCACGAGGATTACTCCATCATCAATTAGGTACAAAGCAACGTAAAACCATTAATTATTTAATTTATTGATGGACCGCTGCCCTTTCTGATTTCGAGATAAAAAAATTAAACTTATTGGATATAAGTAAAATAATGATTAAATGAAATTGGTGAAATCTGGTATTTAAGTTTTGTAAATAAGTAAGGGAATTTTGAAATCATGTGATTTCAAAATTTTATAAAGACTTTTACTAGCCTGTGCCTTTGAGTTTTCGTGGTAGGCATAGTGATAAAATGTAGCATGTTACCTAGAATGGTAATTTTTATATCAACTCAAAATAGTGATAAAAACTTGAGATCCTTTACCTATCCTAATAAAAAAACTCAATATAGTGGAAAATTGACCAGACATGTTTCCTGTTAGTTTCCTGATAGAAGGAAGTAAGTAAAATTTTAGCGTAGTAAGGTAAAATTAGCATAGTTATTTTGAAAATCTGCACCGTCTCTTTGTTTTATTTTATATGTATCTATGATTATACCTTTTGTATTGGCAGTAAGCAATTTTGCCTGAGAAACAAGTTTTATCTAGTATAGGCACACGTAATCTTTAGAAATATTTTTTTCATTATCATAATGGAATAATTTTTGAATATTTTTTTACAAAGAAATTTACAAACCAAATTAGAACTAGTATTTACAATTGAAACAATTGAGCTAGCTGCAGACTGCTGCAACAAACTACAGGTAGCTCAACTGATCCATATACCAGTCAGAAGTGTCCCCAAGATGTTGGCTGTATTGCCTCGCTGTATGGCAATGAGGCAACAATGCGTCAGATACTGACCAGCTCTCAGGACGTCGCTCGCTTCGGTCAAATGCTCATATAACTTTTAAAAAACCCAGAGAGCTTCGGTACCTGAATACCCTTAAAATAAATTATTTTATATTATTTATTATATTTAGTCCATCTAGTGACTTTACGTCTTAAACGGCTTTTAGCTTCCACCCAAACACGTGGTTTACTATCAATAACGCGTCATTTTATCCCATAAAGCGCATAAGCTTCATGGACTATAACGGCAGACAACTGAATTATTGAATTACAATCAGTACTGGTAACGGGCACATTGAATACAGTGGCGAGCATTATGGCTCTTAAAAAATTTAGTGGTGAAAATATAAACTAGCCTTTATTTCATAGCTATTTGTTGAACACTAACAAATAAAACAAAAAACACAAAATTACAATAATAAATAAAAAATATAATGCTGGGCAATCAACACAGCATCTAGCCAAAAGTTAAGCAGAGCTTGTGTTATGGGTAATAGATACCAGTAATAACAGATAAATTTATTGAAATATAACCATAACAATGTTGGGCAGCTTCATCGCTTAAAAGCGATATCTAATCTTTTGATCGATTTAAAAATATTTTTTTTTAGAAAAACGACAAATAAAATAAAATAATGTTTAGCACAGCGCATCAGCATTGCCATACAGTGAGGCAATCCAGCCAGCGTTTTGGGGATGCTTCTTATTGGTATTGATATGAATCGGTTGAGCTATCTATAGATTGTTAGAAACACATACTACAACACTTGTAAATAAAAACATAATATACAATTTCAACAAAATAGTAGACAGTACGAATCATTATTTGAAATTAGAGTAAATACTTAGCCAGATAGTTATTTGTGGACATTTAAATAGGTACCTATGTCAAAACAGATCAAACTCAACCTTATAGTTTTTTTTCGAATGGACTTGAATGCTGTTGACAGCAGATGGCCATGACAGCGTTACCGGACTTTACAGCGTTACCGGACTTTCTCAGCCTTATAGTTACAGTACAAAACAGAGTTTTCAGACTGAACCAGTCATGGTGACGCTAAGACAAGCGAAGTATTTCTAGATTTCAAGCACATAAATTGTGTTTATTATCTTCGATTTACGAAATTTTATTATGATTTGCTGTGAGCATCATTACTAAGTAAATAACTAAAGTAAATTTATTCATCACAAATACATCCATACTACAACAATCACATTAGAGGTATAATTAGTTGATTTACAACGCTTAGAGATCTCCTCATCTCACAAATTTGATATCCATATGGAATGTTCTGATTAAAATAATTATTTATTTGTTTTTTAAGTGAAAACAGAAAATTTCCAAGCACTGTTCATAAATCAGGGACACCACGTCATTTCGCAGCGCCTTTAGAGAGGTATTGTAGCTATTGTATATCGCTAAACGAGAGATTTTTCCAGGATCTATAAATAAAGGCTCTGCTATCATGCGAACGATTCTGCAGATTTTCAGAAAAATCGCAGATGCATTTACGATGTCGCATTTTCAGTCGACTAAAAAGAGAAAGAAAGGGGTTCCCAGTTTGGCTGAATGTTTTTTTTATGAATTTTTGTTACAAAACATGTTCACCAATTTTTGTCCGATTTTAATCATCCCGAGGACGATTAAAGGTTTATTCCCGAGGAATGTTTGTTGCGTTAAATTTTATAAATATATGTTTTGAAATTCGAAGTCAGTTTTTAGTTTTTGTAAATCATTAATATTATCGATGACGTAGGTATTATGATTTTATATGTTTCAGAAACATATTGTTGTAATTGGATGAAGCACTAGACTAATTACCGAGCCGATGACGACCTCTGTGACGTGGTAATGATAAACCCGCGGAGCAGGAGGTTCTGGGTTCGATTTACGCCTCCGGACAAATGTTCTATAAACAAATCTTCAGATATTTGTTACGGGAGCTCTGATCGTTTTCTTTGTATAATAAAAAAATATAAGTATATCAGTCATATGGTACCCATCGCGAGATGATACTGTGTAGATTGTCCAGAATTTTTTTATATAAGTTCTAACTGTATTTTTATGTTTCATGTTAAAGTCTATGTTTTTGTTTAATTCGTTGGGGTTCAACATAAAGTTATATATGTATAATTGGGGCTAGAGGCATGCATTGTCCAGCATTATCTCATATTATTATCATCATAAAAAACTGACGCAAAAATTACCGAGATAAGCAACGACCACGTAACAATAAAGTCGCACCTTTACTCGCCTGTATATACAGGCTGGGTGCAACGTAACCCGAGTGAGACGTCTCACACCTACGTACGTAGGTAAGGGTGTTCTCTTTCGATCGCACCGCTTCAAGATATCTGTAATGGCCACTCGAGCTATCTGCTCAACCGTTATTCTCAACAAATCTCCCATATTGCGGCCAACCGATGCGACGCTCAATCAATACCGTGCAATGGTTTCGTTTGTTGGCTTTTCATTTTAGATTTGTTTACGGTCTGTAAGTATTGTTTTGTTTCTTTAGGATAATTTAAACAATTTCACTCAAAAAATTAAGTGAATTGGACCTTTGATTTTGGCCGGATGTTTTTTTCTCATAAAAACATAAGTAGCTGGTAGGCGGTATAGTATTACTTAAACTTTGGGTTCGATAAATATAGGATTTAAATTCGATAGGTATTTAAAATCTAATCGGTAAGTATTGTACGATCCTTTTATAAGAAATAAACCCTACTAACTGCAAATGTTGAACTCAACTTTTAGTGCAGTCATATTAGGGTTTCACCCGAGGTTTCACTAAGCAATTCTGAGCTAACCAGCAGAGCGATTACGCTAAAATAATCTTTTGACAAATGAAAATCGTTTTTATGACCTTCGCGTTCCCCATCCATCAAATTGCAAATGAAATAAAATTCAAAGGAGGGTTGCCAGACCCAGCCGAAATTTAAGCCCATGATTTAATGAAATTAGTGTAAATAGAACGATGGGCCACAGTCTACCATGACAATGACAGTTCTGACTCCTTGTTGTGGATAACGTTTCATTATTGCAGTTCTTTTTCTATAAATACAGTAACGTAATCTTTATAAAATATTTATTTATTGAAGTGCAAAACCCAAATATTAATGATTTACCCATTTTTTTATTATTTAAACAATAATAATGAAATAATTTAATGAACATTTGAATAGTCAGTTTTCAAAACGACAAATAGTAATATGCTTCGTTCACTCCACGATCACTCACATACGTCAAAAAAGGCGTAAATTTTCTTACTGGTAAGCTCAGAATTGCCAGGTTGACCATATTTTTTGGCTAAACTGACTGATTAAAAAAAGAAAAAGAAAAACGTCCAAAGAAAATTGTAATTAAAAGGCCTAATCTACCCATGACGAACACAAATTGTAACTTAAGGCGCATACAGTAGCTGATTGCTCCTCTTTGGAGGCTTTCTCCTCCTAGAGTAGTCAATTTTATGGGCTGAAAAAAATATATGTTATACATTGACCTTTTATCTGTAAAGTGAACGTACAAAAATGTTCTACGTGCTCGTTTACCTGGTGAAAAAAAATCACAAAGTGGAGCTGTTTCTGACTGAAAAAGTGTATCTACTTCTAAACTACTTAGAATTTTATACTTTTTTTTTCACCATCATGTCGGCAAAGACTTTATCTTCAAACTGAACGTATGATTTTGTGATACGACGATTTTTCACATAGAAAATCATTATTTTAAATTTTTGCGTATGATTAGTGGGCGGTAACCTTTGAAGGTAGTCTGCGCGGGCGACGGGCGGCAGTGAAACCCTGACTGTCGTACGGGGAGGTTGTGTTCGTCTGCCTCGCGCTCTAGGTGAGCGCGAGGCGTACTTTTGCTTTTTTACTATAATGCTATATTGATGCACATAGACGCTTTATTTATTATTCAAAGTTATCCGCGCATGGACGCTTTATTTGGTGTAAGAGAGTTTGTAAAATAATGAAAATTCCGAAGATCAGTAAATTTATGCTATTGTAACTACCTATTAGCAATCTTATGTAGATTTTACATATTTGTATATTTATTTTAGGAGATCGGGTAGGTACTAAACTAGGTAGGAACAAATGAACGACAATGTAAGTAAATACTCCTTAGACCTACCCATTTATTTGTTTTATTACTAATCTTACATTATTATTTATTTATAGATTTACAGTGACCGGACAAGTTGAAACTGGAGTGAAAATGTTTTGCTACAGGTAAAACATCCGTTACGCTTAGGTAGGTAGCTAATATTAGGTAGGTAGCTATGATGTATTATGCGACGAAATAAAATATGTACGTACGTATGGCGTTCTTCCTAACGCGGTTCATGATCGTCTTCAGAATTCTAGTATAGCTGCAACAGTTCTATGACTCTCCGAAGTGAAGCACTAGGTAGGTACACCCCCACCTTACTGTTATGAAATGGGAATGGGATTCAAAATGTAAAGGAGACTGGGTAAAAATGGTACATAGCCTTTTTTCATCTCCTAGAGCTCGGATATTTTAAAGTTACGCGATCTGAACTCATAATTATTATTACTATTTTAACGGGTAGGTATTTTATCGTGTTTTTACGGGTATTTTTTATTTACGAGTATTTTTTACGGGTTTTCTTCGCGACGGCCACCCTTTGTACTTGTACATAATTATCTAGAATTCTAGATAAAGTACGACAATTGCGAGTGTAACTCGCGCGCCGAGGGTTTTGAACTTTTGTCGTTTAGGTTGTTACGTTTATTGACGACCTCTTGGCGCGGTGGGCTTACAACGCAGGAGGTTGCGGTTACTACAGAGATTAGTGGGTAGGTAAGTGCGTTGGTACCAACGCATATATTTTTTTTTATTTTTTTTATGTTTTTCCTGTAAAATATAGATTTACAATGTATATCTATCTATAAAAGAAAACAAAATGACTGCCATTTTGCAATGGAGGTAGAAAAAAGATAGGAATAGTGATTTTTCGATAAAATTTACCGTATTTCACCCCCCCCCCCCCCCAAAGTCTCCGACACCGGTGACCAGACACATTGTATATTTATCTACAAACGCTTTGTACATTTTATATCGATCACTCTGCAATCTTCGGAGATAGGGGGGGGGATGGCCAATTTTTCGACCTTTATCAAAATATTTCGAAAAGTACAAAATTGATACCCCACCCCACTCGACGGGGGTAGTCTCCCCTTTAGAAATCCCCCCCCCCCTTTTCGACCATAATTTTTAAAAGTAGTTATGTTAACAGACTTCTCTGGTAGTCACTCCTTTAGAAATTTTTCCCGCCCTTTTTTGACCATATTTCAAAAAGTATTATTTTTACAGACTTCTTTATATTTTTCCTGTAAAATATAGATCCATATCTTCAAATACTTGGTACATTTTACATCGATCGCTCTGCAATCTTCGGAGATAGGGTGGGGGGGGGAGGGGGAATGGTAATTTTTTCGACCTTTTTCTCAAAAAGTATAAAATTTATCAAAATTTCCAAAACGAAATGTACAAATCAGTACCTTTCATTTCATACTACCTTAATTTCTGTAGGTCCCATTTAAAATTTCGATTTCAAAATTTGTACTGAAAATCTTCATTTTATTTTTTTATTTATTTTTCTATAAATGTGTGCGGGCGCACTAAATGTATTATTATTTCAAATTTCAAGTCAATAGCTGCAGTTGTTTCTGAAATATTATGGATTCAAAACACAAAACAGAATCAAAGTCATAAGGATCCCTGGCTGGACCAAGGGACAAAATTTATATATCGTAGATTTTTTTCTTTTGTTTTCTTTCTGCTGGTTTTTAGGGTTTTGACCTCGGTTTCAAACCCCTAAAAAACAGCAGAAAGAAAATAAAAGAAAAAAAATCTATTATATAAAAGTAAATTTGTCTCTTGGTCCAGGATGCCCTTTCTCCTCTTGCTTAGAAATTTACTGTTTTATCAAATCTTTACATCCGATTTCTGGCATCATTTCTTTGAATAGGTGTAAAAACCTATATGTAAATACCATGTAATGGTAATTTTTTCTCTTTGTCCATTATGACCTTTTTCCTTTAGCTCAGAGATTTATTGTTTCAAATTATTCCACCCGTATAACCTACCTATCATTGATATCCTACAAACATTGAAAATTAGAGAAGCTTGTATGAATGTTTGTTACCATGTACCTAACTACTAAACTGATCTGCATAAAACTTTCGAATGATTGGAATATAGGCTAGTTTAGAAGGAAATTACCTACAACGCGAACGCCCCGCGCCGCGCGGGTAGTAACAAGAGGCGGTAAGGCGGTAACATACATACTTATTACTTACCTAAAGTACCGAGTTCTGTTCTCAGACCAAGAACAAATACTTGCAGAATTTTAAAGACAAAGATACATTTATTTAGCTTCACAAGAACAGCACAGACATAAATAAAGATAGACAATTTGTAAAAAAATATCCCGCAGTGGGAATTGAACCCGCAATTATCGCGTGTCAGCCGGCTTGGTTTACCACGCCGCGCCGTGCGGCCATGAAGGATTTCTACTTATCTTCTGCGGCTTACGCGCGAAATCTATTTCATTTTCTTGGCTATGCAGCGGCGCGGCGGGGGGCGCGCGGAAGGGTGCGGGGCCGAAACCATAGCCCCGCCCAAATTGCTCAAGGTCATTCGCTCCTGTATGCGCCTTAAGTAATACTATTTGAACCATACTTTCATCTGTTCAGTGGTTTTTATCAGGCTTACCTTCATATCTCTGTTTCAAAACAGATTATCTCCCTAAATAATTAACATGATTTTCCTTGCCAGTTCTCTTTGCCAATTTCCTTATAAGCATGTTCAGTTTCGGGCTCTAACAGAGTTATATTTCGCTGTTATACTAAATTCTTGTAAAGAAAGTTACGATAACCAGAAGCACATCCGCCGGATGTAGGTTAGCTTTATATTCTAAAATATCGTTGCTGAAGGAACATTTTTCACATGGAAATTTTATAGTCATGGATGTATTAATTTCTTTAAGGTATATTTTTGTAAAGCTCTTAAATAGTTTATATAGGTATGTTTATGTTTAGTTATCATGCAAAACTATGAATTCTTATTTAAATCGTTTGCAGAAAATTAAATAACAAAAAATTTTAAGCCTACTTTTTGTCTTATGTATTATTTTGTGATTTCACAACTTTAACAAGGAAAAACCATATCATATATCAAATCAGTTTTCTAATTTTTGGATTCTCAAGTCACTTTAGTTATTTATCCTCATGTATCTCTGAATTCAAATCGATAATCAGTACAGTAATAATACCTACCAATAAAAAATACATGTTTCTCGGATACCGTTAGGAAAGTGTTGGTGGATAAGTGGCGTTCTGGTGTAGAAAGAGACGCAGCGAGGTGAGTAATTACCACAATCACTGCCAGACTGAGCTACGATCAACCGGAATAAGTAAGCTCGAGTTGCTTTGCAGTATCGACCTGAGCAAAATAACCTCTATTTGAGCTCTTAAATAAATTACCGAAGAGTTGTTGCTACGAAATCTCTATTTACGAAATCGGATCTTGAAATGAGGATTTTACTGGTGGGTAATAATTTTACTCAATGGATTTGCTTAAAGAATACGAATTGTAAAATTAATTTTTATAGTGTAATTAATAATACAGTTTTATGTGGTAAATTGTATGTCTATGACTAATATAATGATAGGCAACTGAAGTGAAAAAATGCAGCCCGTGCTTAATGTAACCCAATAATCATTTTGCGTAACCAACTGAATTTGGATAAACCAAAACATTAAATGCAGTTAGCTAACAGGTTAATTAATAACCATAGTTTAGCGGCGAATTTGATAGCATGCATTTATCTTGTTGGTAACTAACAGTTAGGACCTACTACTGTGTATCCGGACGAGGGAGCCAGGCCGTTTTTATGGGGCAAAGTTGCCGGAACAATGCCTTGGAATGTGCGAAGTAAACACTTAACTGCAGGTTTGCTTGTCGTAATGCAGTGCAAGTTTCGCCGCACTCGACCACGGAACTCGGTCTGCTGCAAGTTTTTAGTTGCAGTTATAATAAGAAGAAAGCCGTCAGTCTGTCGGTCTGTAGAAGCGGGGAGGTGCCTCCCTCGCTGGCCATGATATGAATCAAATTACACTACTTACATTTTTATCTACTTATTTTCATAGAAACTTACTAAGGACATGAGAAAGTCTACTTTGAGAAGACAAGCTCTACCGATTACAATAACATGCTAAAGCCGCTTAAACTTGGCTGCATAAGATGATTTTAAAGTACCCTCATATAAATAGTGAACGTTCACGTAACGGGTGGTGAGTCAGGGAAGTTGGAAAGTAAATGGTATTAGCATCGTCTAATCACTACCAGGGGAGCTTTCAGTCTAGTGCTCCGAAGCGGGTTCGCTGTTCCCGCACACTTGCTTGCCCGTTCTGGGAGCCTTCTTGAATGCAAATAAGCATTAGGAACGCCTTTACAACATCAAGACGCTCTTTATTGGGCCTGCTTGGGCATATAAACCGGCGAGACTCAAACGCTCGCTCCACGCACCACCCCTTACACGCCCTTTTACCTTAAATAATGAAAATAGAAACTCCGAAAGAACTCCGATGAGAGCGAATCTTATCGCGGACAAGGTAGGTAAAAATCAAGAAATGCAAATTTAACGGGAAAGGTGAACTTAAGCGGAGCTGTAAATGTAATTAGATTTTCGAGTTTACTAAGACAAGAGCGCTCAGGTTGGTAGATTTACTGCTGGCTGACCTGGTCCCTGGAGGGCGATAAATGAGATGCCGCGATGTAGCGATACTAATTATCCTGCGAGTATAGGTAGACTTGCACGCCACGCGCCGGCCACGTTCGCTCTAAATCTTGTTAGCGGTTGGAGGTGCAATTGTGATAAATGCACTTGCTCCGAAAACGAAAATTTACAGCTACCCGCACAATAAAGGTTAATCTTAATTTATGCATTTGTCTTCTTGCTGGCGTAGGAAAGCTAAAATACATGTCTATTTTAGCTTAGTAGTACCTGCGGAGGTTTCTATCACAGACCGTACGCGAGTGCGGACATAACGAGCTTAGGTAGGTATGTTTCAAAGGTCCTTTTCATGAACATTTGACCAGAATAGCATTTAGATAATAACTAATCCAAGTTGTATTGGGTTCGCTCAGGCAAGAATATTTGTAATAGAATGTTTTTAATCTCTATCTTTCTACATTTGTTCTCTGTTTTATGGGGTTTAAACAGAACCGTTCAAATACTATAAAACTAAAAACTGATATATACCAGTGGGGCCAGAAAATTAAAATTCATTACCGGTATTTTCTTAGAGCTTTCCGTTGAATCATTGATTTATTGGACTATTTAGTTACTAACTATAAGATAAACTTGAAAGTCCTGCCTACATAGGAAGTAGTTATAAATACATTATGTCAGGATTTTCCGGTAGATAGCTAATGTTGGCAAGACTACAAGGAAACAGGTCTTGCGGGTCGAAGCATTAGACTTGAATAATTACGGCAATAGCTTGACGGTTGACAAACGTACGGTCTCGGGTAGGTACGAAGAGAATGTTGTTTAATTTATACCAAACTAGCGGTCCGCCCCAGCTTCGACGGGTATTTAACAAAAAAATCAAAAATTATACACGTAACACGTTAGGTTCCACAGTTTTTATACGGATCCCTAACTTTTTTAGCAGCATTGGGGTTTTCGACATTGACTCGACACTCTATAAATGATACTGGCCATAGAGAAAAAGCAAGCAGCGCAGCCATAATAGTCAAATAAAAGTGTGTAATAAGTATGCCTTTTTTCTATTATTTTACTAATACTTTTTTTGGTTGACTGTACTAAAATTCACTCAGAGTAAAAGTGGTGTGAGTTGCAGAATGAAGAGTACAGCTTTTTTACGATTAGTCAACTCACACCAGTTGGGACAAGATTCATGGTGTGAGTTGATGAACGACTCAACAAATAAAGAAGTTGTTTATATTAAATATTGCGTAGGTAGTTTTACATTTAGTCAACAAATTAGCTTTGTCATTCAACGTGGCAATACTGCCAGCATTCTAGACACTCTGCCTTTTGGGAACGGCTTAGATTTGTAGGAAATAAAATGTAAGTTTAAATACTAGTTTAATTACAATACAATACAATAATGCTTTATTGTACAGCAGAGAAAACACATATCAAAAGCCATTACATAAGAACACAATGGGCCACACAACGGCCTTATTGCTTACAAGCAATCTCTTCCAGGAAAACCTTGGAGTAATTACAATGGAATAATGATAAATAATTGTTTTATATGTAGATACTTACGTCATTTAAAACATCCCGTGACTTTTTTGACGTATTTTTGTATTTATTGCGTATCCAAGCGGAAAATCCAAAATTAATTCGTCATATTATAGGGTAATTCTTTTGCAAAGAGTTGATAAGAGTTACATTTGGACTGTCTAAAATAATCATAATTTCATTTCAGCACAATAGAGGTAAATATTTGTAATTGAATTGGACGGCAAACTTAAGGCGCTGCCATACGACAGACATCGTAAAACGACCACTTTTTCGTCGCACAGTTAGGCTTACTGCGACATATTACAAGCCCAAAAAAAATACAGTTTATAGTCAAGTGTATGGACAAAAGACTTATACAATAAATATTTCATAAAAACCATCTAGAAACTTGAAAAAAATATCGCAAGAAAGAACACGAAAATATTTTTTCGTCTCGAAATGCTCAATATTTTGAGTGATAACATTTTATAATTTTGTTACTGTAAGAAAGGTAATTTTATCATCTAGAGAATTATGTATAAAAATTTTAATTTACTGGTGTATTTACTTTTAAAATAAATTAAAACCGATAAATAATGTTGACATTGTCGAACAAGAGATTCAACTAAATCAAACGCATCACCATTTTCAACTTTATTTGTCAAGCGCTACGAACTACTAAATAATACTACTTATACCTAAATATTGTCTTTATATAGGGCCTTAACAAGGGATGACAGGACCCAATTATAAGTTCATGTTGTATCACCAAGATCTACTACAGCCAATATATTAATAACTTTGTCGATTATTATCCGCATATTCACCAGCTCGGTCCTGCCAATCTAATTTCTCTATACAACCTGAAATCCAGACTACCTACCGGTAAACTTGTGTACGTGAGGGAAACACTAGTCTAGTTTGACTGTAAATTCGTAGGCGGGCCTAGGAAAGGTCTAGGCACGAGTTATCTCATAGATTTGCTATGATTTTTGCGGCGAAAAAGCATTAGGCTATGAACTTCTTGCTCAAAATACTCTACTAACTTAAAGCATTAAGTTAGCTGCTAAAGCATTGCTATTTCACTCTGTCTTCTTACATTGACATTAGTCAAAGTGAGATAGAACATATGTAGATAGCATTTTTTACTATCAAAACTAAAGTAATTTAACGCATTCATATGAGATTTAGCGGGTTAACTACGAACCTATCTTGTGTTCTCCCAACACCAAATAGTTTCGTAGATAACCCACTAACATTCATAATGAACTAATTACCATTGTTTTAGTTTGCAGACTGTTATGAAAAAGAATGTAAGTTGATTTGAAAGATAAAATTGGCATAACAATGACTGTGAGGTCTGCAAGCACAAATGTTGATATAAAGTAATTTATTGGTGGGCGACATTCGGTAAACCTAATAAAATAAGGAGTCTACGGAGACTGCACCGCCCTGCGGTCTCCACACCCAGACAATTTATTAGGATTTACGAGTTACCTACGTTTGGGTGATTGTTCCAAGACTATGGTCTTCTGACTAAGTGCTTTTTTGGCTTACGGCTCTAATTTGTTGAAATTTAGTGACGGTAAATTAAATTTTTAGTGACTTTTCTTTGAACAACATCATCAACATCACCAGCCTATAATAGTCCACTGCTGGACATAGGCCTCCCCTAATGAGCGCCATAGATGGCATCATTATTTGGGGGTTATTGCCCATAATCCCCACGCTGGGCATGCGAGTTGGGGATCGCAGTGCGGTGTAGTTGTTCTGCAGAAGGCGCTGCTGCCCGCCCCCCGCTGTGTTTCCCTTAGTCGCCTCTTACGACACCCACGGGAAGAGTTGGGGGGGGGGTTTCTTTGAACGCCCGATCAGAATCGCTCAGAAGCAAAGATGAAATTGTAGAAAAGAAAAATAATGTTTTCTCAAAGATAACTATTAAATGACTTTCTACATGTATGAAAAATTTTATATGTATGCCCGATATATTCAGTGATTTCGTAAATAGATAATAAAGTAACCAAATAAGAAGTAGTATTTACAATTGAGCTAACTGCAGATTATTTCAAACAGTAAAAACATAAACTAAACATATGAACATCCACACTTTCTCTTATAATGAAAGTGTGATTATCCAATAATTTCAGCCGTTAGTATCCGCGAAATAATCAGCATTTAGGCGCTTTTGTCTATTGGTACCATTTTATCCAGGGGAATTCTAACATGAAAACATAGAGGATATTTGAATCACAGAAAATCTTTGAAAAGCGGGCTCAGCAAGCGGAACTACATTTCAATTTTGAATATTTTTATCAAGAAAACTATCGAAATATCTTTTTGAAATAATATGAGAGACGGCGCGCGGCGTATGCGATTTCCAATTATCGATGTGCGCTGACTGTTCCAACGGCATTGCGAACCGTATGACGAGAAATATTTCGTTCTCATCTCCCACGAATACCGGCTCTACCCGATAGAAGTAGGTACATACCACAGACATTTCAGATTTCATGCCTACATGCTGTTTTAATCTTACAGAAGTATTCAGTTACGTAAGAAAATTTCATGTCATGATACCAAAATTTCCAGACATTGCTAAGTTAAATGTTATAAGATACATAAAGTAGAAAATAAAAAGCCAGTAAAAGCTCTGCGATTTCTTGACCCGGTTCGAATTCGTTTACGAAATTGGCAAACATGCACGAAGTTGATGTCAGCGTAGTTTGTTAACAAAAGACAGAAAAACTTTGCGCATTTATTGCAGTAAGCATTTATTTTATACCTGTCCGTGCTGAGTGATGCGAAAGAACATGCATGTAAAAGTTTGTGCCGCAAGTTGTAACAAGTTTTGGAGAGACCGTTATGAATATTCACAAACACCTCGGGATTCCCACGTGCTAAAAACTTCTTCTAATAGCATGCTAAGCGCTCGCAAGTGGAACATTATGTACTGAAGAATAAAATGAGGTTGTGCTAAGATAGAGTTATAATGTCTTTGTTTGTTTAAGGTGGTTTTCGTGTTACTGCAGCCATGATAAGCCTATTGTGATCGCCACCAAGTAGAGTAGTAGTAGAGGCATAATATTTGCTCTATAAAATAAGAAACGTTCACAAGAATGCAGTAACAAAACATCAAGCTTTGCTGAGATGAGTTCGTGGAGATATAATTCAGTGATTTATTAATTCGAGTGAACGATAATAATCGCAACGCGTTGTGTAGTGAACGCACTAGTTATGAACTAGTGCGTTCACATAACAACACGAGCCGTGCAAGCAGATAAATTGAGTACAAAACAGTCAGAGTAAAGCGGATACAGTCCGCGCATGAAACAAACAGCCGAGGTTTATGCAAATTGGACTCCTTTGTATTTCGCTGGATTAAAATATAGTGGGAATTAGTTCCATGTCAGATATCCGACCAAACGGCCCACCCAAACCTACTTGATTTTATTACTCCCTACTTTATTAAAACGTTCCTAATTTTAGTGAAGCTTAGCACTAAAAATAAATTGCCTTTTACCGTAATGAAAAGCTTTTGAAAAGTTTAAAAGTTGGGAGCATCGCTGCCTATTGATTAAAAACGTATTCAAGCCTACGCTCTTATTTCTCGGTCTAATGATGTTGAATGATGCGACAGTCTCTGCATATTCAAGATAGACCTTGCCATCATTTAAAAAAAATGGTTTCCTTTCATAGCGGAGCTTCGCATAAAAGAACCCCTTCGTTATTCAAAGAGACTTTAGGGGTGGTCGCCGGCGAGTCGGGTTATTGACGGCCTGGTGCCTAGTATGTCATTTAAAGTTATCTTTCGTCCGTTCAGGTGTGAAGCTAGTCTTATGAAAATTTTGAAATCTATTAATTCACAGCCATTACAAGCATATTTTGTAATTGTTATCATGCTGTTTTAAGATATAAAAACAAAAAATAAAAATAACTTATATTATAAAAACAAAAGTTTGGATGTTTAGCCTAGTATGGTAATCAATTAATCATAGTCACTCGAGTAAATTAATAATTCAAGATGAATATTCCCAGACAGAGAGAGATCGCTCATAATGTGCAAAAAAGTATTTATTATTATTAAAGGCTATAAATCCTCTCTTTTCACACAATAATAATAAGTTTTGCCAATTTAATCTGTTGAAACTGAAATCTTGTTTGTTTAGTTTTACTGTTGTTTTTTGTTTGTATGGAAATTTTGGATGTTTGTGTGATGTTTGATACTTCTTCATGCCAAAGCTACAGAAGGGATATGGCTAAAATTTGCATTGAAGTTCTATTCTTGTAATAAAACATGTTGATGATGACGTTTTCATAGAAAAATAATTAGAACAAATAGATTCGTAATTTATCATAATGAATAATTAGATCTTCTTTGACTTGGAATGACGTACCTACTTTATGCCACTTTTAGTCTCGGAAATAATGCGAGCGAAACCGCATACAAAAGTAGTGTCTAATAAAAGTATGTCGTATCGACTTATAAAGCAATATAAAATGACAATAATATTTATCCCAATTCAATCCCAAATAGTAAGTCATCAACAGCTTACTACAGCTACGGCGCATTAATAAAAGCGATTGCACTGAAATCCGATTACCAAGTCCGGTTCAACAGACTATTTCGTACGAATCCCATCAATCGGTACTTGACGTCAAGTTGCATTTTGCAAAAACTCGAATTTTCATTGTGATGCAATGGAATGCAGCAACCGTGATTGGGTATTTCCACACCCACTGTATTTTACTAGTCTATTTTTTGTTACCGAAAATAGATAAATGTCGGTTGTGAAGTCATTATTTAGGTGTTCGGTGCTGCGTTCACGTGTAAAGCATTCTTAATTGCATAATAGAGTGCATTTTAGATTGATTCTTCGCACGAATCGGTTCTAACAAAGCAAGCTTTAGTAGCAATAAAGGTCAAAATTAGAAAACTTTAAAGAAAATTAATGGAAAATTGTTACAAAACGGACACTTTTCCCGTAAAAACACTTTTCTGCCGGGAATATTGTCACGAAGGTTTATTATTTCATTAATTGAAGCGGTGTGGCTGAGTGGGCACACCGCTCTCGACGTCGCATCGCATTCTCTGCTTGGTTTTTGCCATCGAAAAAACGAACGGTGAGAACATTGTTGAAATGCAATCGGATTTATTGTACGACTCATTTCATATGAACTTCTATTTCAATGACTCACGAGTCGCATTCGAAGGACCAACGCTATGCCCGATTAGTTTAAGTTTGTGTTTTCGTCCGCCTTCATGGATTTACCTTTTTGTTTTTATTCCGCTATAAAAACACCGACACAAAGTGATTTCGATATTTTACAGCGTATTAAAAATTATTTAGAGCTGCGGCGTAAACTTTTTAACTTTACCGTGAAAAAATCGTTTAGGCTTGTAAAATATTGGAGCATTTGATATTATGACCGAAATTCCGAGGGGTCGCGATTTTCCTTATAAAGAAATTTGTTAGTTTGTTAAAGTAACGGTGTTTTAATAATTTAGGGAGTGTATAATGGGGGTGGCGATATTGATGCTTCCTTAAGTTAATACGATCCTGACGCGTCGATCGCTTCTCTCATAATAAGCTCATGGACTTTGTCTACGTGAACGGCTATTTCGATAGCACGCTCGGTCATAAATATACTTTCATTTGAGTAGGGGATAAAGTTTCTCTAGAGTTTTGAAATGCTAATATAAAGCTCGATGAAAGCATTAGATATCGTTAAAATGTTCTGCGGATTGTAAGACATTCTTTTGAAACATATGTATAGGTAGTGAAATCTCTGTTTTGTAAATTATTGAATAACACTGTCCCATCATGGCAATGCATGCATTCTGCTCGCATTCTGGGCACTCTACGTCCTGGCGACGGCTTGGATTTTTAGTAAATAGTTTAAGTGTAAATACTATTATGTTGTTCTTTGTTAAGTTATTTTCTTTGTTAAAAAAAATAATTGTTAACACTTTATTTAAGAAATAAGATATAATGAAATAATTAAAAGAATGTGAAAACGAGCATTTTATAACCGTCATAAAAAAGAAAGAAGTTCTCAATTGCTAGGATTATTACATTACTTAGTTTAGGCTTAAATTGTAAATATACAGATATTTATTTATTTAGTGCTCCTATGTCTTGTTTATATTATGGGAGTTTGTTTGCATAAAATTTATTTCGATTCCCCTGTATGTATTATATCTGTATATTACATATAGGTCCGTTATACTGAAAATGCGGGCAGTGATGCAACTCAATATAATGAATGAGGAACAAAATAAAATTGTTTTACCAGTCTCGATAAATGGCGCATTTAAATCAAGGCCTTGGAGGTCGGCCAAGAGCCAGGCGGCTGGGCAATGGACGCTCCTTCGTTATGTCTGTGCATTTGTCCACTTTACTCGCTTACCGGGGCAAACAAGCTCACTCGACGCGACGGGTAGAATGCCAATGTTTTTAAATTTAATCTTATGGGTATCTCGACTTGGAGTTAAACTATTGAGACCTAAGCTATTCTTTTTGGTCTGGTATAGCACCTAGGAAAAATTAGGACAATAAATGTCTGACCAAATTCCAAACAGAATTATTATTACAAATTGTATAATAATACACCACACCAGTTAACTCTAAAAAAATATACTTAATATAATATAACTACTTTGATAACACACGACTAAAGGGCCAGACGGTAAAGACATCGACATAAACACCATCGTTGATCTCAGTTGAATCCCAATCGTGATTCACGATTGAGTTTCCATTGAGGACCAGCATTAGGCCTAAAGAAGATAAAAAATATTTTTATTATAATGCAACATCTTATCCTATGTCGAGTAGTCATTCTAATGTACTAAATTATTGAATCTGAATGTACTGCTGGATGGATGCTATTATTATATTTGATTTAATATTTGAACGTAACCTAGACAAATACTATTCTAGTACAAATAATAGCAGAACACGGTGAAAATATGCTCAAATTACAAACCATTTTGGTTTTACGTTTGTACCTAATATTTTTATGTATTTTCTGACAAAATAAAAATTTATTTCAAATAAAAAAAAGGGAAATTTATCCGTCGCCGGAGCTTTGAGGTGATTTCAATTCCTTTATCATTAATGTGGCCCATGTTATCCTATTATCTTCTAAACACAGCTTCAAACAATTTTCTTTTTGTAATTGTATTTCATTTTATGTGCTGGATTTTCCTGTATCTTTTCTGTTTAGATTATTCAGGAAGGTGGAGCTGTGAATTATTTAGGTATTTGATGATCCCCTTATTCGTGAAATCTGTCTTCTAGACAACTATTCCCAGATTCTTCTTCTTCTTCTAGTGTTCGTGAAACATTATCGGTTACTCGTCAAACGAAAGTTTATTGAATAAAAGGAAATCATAACTATACTTGTACCTATATTAGGATATCCTCTTAATTGATATCTTTTTTTGACCAATAAAATTTGTTCCATTTAAACTTGTTCTTCTTAATAAAAATAAAAATAGTTATTCTTAAATTACATAATCGTAGTGCCGCCCCTAGCAAATGTTTCCTCAACGGAAAACGGACGCTGAACCTCAAATTGTATTCGTAAGAAAGAAGGTATGAAAATTTCTGAGAAGAGTTACTTATTGAATAAAACAAAACCACGGTAGGTATTGTTTTTACTGTCATTGCCAGAAGTTTTATCTCCCTAATTACGAAATCCTAAAATGGGGTTTTCGTGTTATGGTTATTTATTATTGCGCTAGAGTACGCTTTTACCGACGCAGATTTTTAATTATACTACCAAAATGTTTTCTTAAATGAAATCCTGGTTGGAACAAATAAATTAGGCGACACGTCTTCGTTATGAACATAAGACGTGATAAACTGGTTCAGAAACAAAAGTTGGCAACATATTGAGCCTCGGTTGATCTCAATAACATCAGTTATGGGTTTGTTGTCCTACATGAGGATATCCTCTTAGTTTCTTGACGTTCTTATGTAAGCTGGTGCCAGAATGTCTGGCATTTTTTTGCCATTCTTCAGAATCTTACGCCCACTTCGGAATATGTATAGCTAGTTTTATTACTTGGTTTATTTGAATATATGTATATCTTCTTGGTCTTGTATAAAAAATATGGAAAAATCGGAAGTAGGCAATATTTTAGATAATTTTAGTATTTTCAACAACAGCTTGAAAATGCAAACAGAATTGTATAGTAACTGACACACAGTTGATTCATGAATAGACAGCTCACATAAAGGTGATACATTACCAACACACGAAACAAATATGGTGGTCTGAGTACCTGACGTAACATAATCCCTAATAAGCAGAAGCCTAATCACTTTGTAAAATACTTAAAATATTTTCCAGATTACTGGTTAATAGGGAGGCAGCCGTAACCACTGTGGGCTCTTCAGAACCGCAAGAGTTACGGGTTGGTTCCGTGCGGATACCCAGCTATGCGTGTTTGTGGCGACACACTTTGTTCTTTACAATTTATGTGGCAGCTGATGCTGAAATCCAACACAATATCCTGTCTAAAATATTCGCTCCATACCACGAATTTTCAGCTAGCGTTACTTTTCCACAATCGATATAATTAACATAAAGTGTTAGTCACAACCCTACAATAACTGAAGAATGCGTTAGGCGATTGCGTTAAAAGGTCGTAGTGGGGGAGGAACGCATTTCTCAGTAAATCCGAACAAGCCAGTACACGCAGTTAGTGTCCGTGACGAGCGCTGAGCGCGAACGAATGGCATCGCATTTTTCTCGCAAACTCCTCGTCACCATGCAATAAAACATTCATGAATTCAGAATGTTACTACTCAGTACCCATTGCGTGGATGGGGCTGTGATTCTTTCGAAATTTGAAAGATACGGCCGCTCCAAGTGTCGATTTGTTGCCGAACGTATTGCTTTTACGTCTGTGTACACAATTTGCCTCTTCGCTCTTTTATGCCGTAAAGCAATATTTGCTTTATTTCTTCTGCTTTTTTACTTTTCTTCCGGAATGAAACGGAATTAAAATTTATAGTTGAAGCGATCTCACGTTTTCTTTTGAAAATATCCTGAAAGCAAAGTTTTAAGAAATAACAAGCCAATAAATGAAAGAACTTTGTAGATGAACGCATAGCTGTGGTTGTAACATCTACATCGTGTTATGTGAGGCACCCTCGGCGCGGCGGAAACGCGGCAGCTATGTGCGGCGCGGCCGCTGAATGCGGACAATTTCACAAAAGCCCACCGAGTGAGAGGTACGCCGTGATAACCGTGAAAGCTAATAAATTTGTACGCGAGGGAGGTGACAAAACAAAAAGCCTATTATTTCGTATTAGTCTGCGCTTTATTTCTGAATATTCTTCTCTCTCAACATCGCATTTCGAAGTGCTTTTCCGAGGGTTTTAGCGTCTAAGTCTGTAGGAATATTATTGAAAGAGAAAAATCGGCTTAGGGTAGGTAAAAACGTCTTGAACGCAAACATGTTTAGACATGAGATTTATGTTTTCTGATCCATCTGCTGAGCCATCTCGCATAATATTGCGGACGGACTTGGAAATAATAAAGGCGGAGAGATAACATTGTATGTTTCAACGAAAGCGACTTAATCTGGTTCGGAACAATATTATGTTTCTTTTTCCTTGGTCAAATGTCGATAAATTGGTGTTTGAGTTATGTTAAGCTAATTCAGTTAGATTTATTCCGGGATTCGATTTCATAACAGAAATGATTAAATGAATTATACAGACGTCTGTGTTATCCTGTAATTATGCTATTTCGGTGGTGAAACTGAGTATATTTTGGCGTAATTTTCTTATGTACATATATTTTTTCGTTATCTATAAAAATAATCTATCTATGTACTAATATATTATTATGTATGTATATCAGACTAGCGGCCCGCCCCGGCTTCGCACGGGTATTAAACAAAAATTTCAGAAATTATACACACTAAAACGTCACAGTTTTCATACGGATCTTTACTTTTTTTAACAGCATTGGGGTTTTTGACATTGACTCGACATTCCAAAACTGACACTGGCCGTAGAGAAAAAGCAAGCACCGTGCGCTATACAACCTCTTTTTCTATTCTGACGCGCCATAATAGAAAAAGAGGTTGAATATACAGCCCACGGTTCAATTATTGAATTTTTCATGCGGATCCCTAACTTTTTTGAAAATATTATATAGCCTATGTTCATCACGGAAAATTAAGGATTCTAATGGTGAAAGAATTTTTTAACTCGGTCCAGTAGTTTCGGAGCCTATTCAATTCAAACAAACAAACAAACAAACATACAAACAATCAAATCTTTCCTCTTTATAATATTAGTATAGATATCTAGTACCCATAACACAAGCCAGTATGATTTATTTTTATTGTTTGTTAAGTATTTTATCTTTATTTACCCTTGTTTACCTATGACAAACTTTTCATTCTACAATAATGAATCGAAACCTTAATCGAAAGCACGAGAACTATCTAGCTGAATATGACCAATGATTAAAACAAACCCGACAAACAACTAATACGTAGAGAAAAATAATAAAAATAGGTTTTACCGTAGCAAGTTTCTTCGGCCAGCGGAGCGGTAAGGGAACCAATTTCTGAGCCGATGCGGAGCGTTTTGTTGGAAATAGCTTTCCTTCAATCTGCATTTTCTTGCTGATTTACCAACTTTCATCTGGAGCCGGGACGCGAACTTTTCGCGGTATCAGGTTTGTACTTAGGGGAGGCTTATAAATATGCTGTAGTTTATTTTTAAGAAATCGCCCAATGTTAATAGGTAATTTAAAATCTTATCTAGTTTCGCGAAGGTGTATCAACTGAATAACTTCATAAGATAATTTGATATCCAATGAAGAAGAAGTTTCACATACGACACAGAAGATTGCCACCTTAGAATAATTGTTCAATGAGCAGATATTTGTGCCAGCTTTTTGTGTTTTTTATGTAAGTTAAAATATTCACCTAGGTCATTGTATTATATCAAGTAAATCAGTTATCTAGAACCCATAATACAACCTCGGCTAAAGAATGCCTTATTTATGTCGTTAATCGCTTTAATATACCTAAACACCGTTGTAATCTACAAATGCAATGCCAAAATAATAAACATGAGGCAAAATGAAAACTAAGCTTCCCTAGATATCTAACTGTGAACTTGCCGAGTCGACTATTAAATCATTATTAAACCCAACTGTCTGCACAGAAGTAACTTATTCATAGTAATGCGCTGGTACAACTGGCTATCCTGACTAATTAACTAGGTAGTTCGTAACCGGTTTTTAGTGTTTAGTCCTGTGTTACATTCGCATAGTCATATTTAATATGTATTTTATAATAGTTTTCGCTTACGGCTTCGCAAGTGTTGTTTCCGTCTTAAGGGGCTATCCAAAGAGAGAAGTCGTAAAACGTCCACTTTTTCGTCGCTCAGTTAGGCTTACTGCGACATATTACAAGCCCAAAAAATACAGTGTATAGTCAAGTGTATGGACAAAAGACTTATACAAAAATATTTCATAAAAATCATCTAGGAACTTGAAAAACAAATCGCAAGAAAGAACACGAAAATACTTTTTCGTCTCGAATTGCTCAATATTTTGAGTGATAACATTTTATAATTTTGTTACTGTAAGAAAGGTAATTTTATCATCTAGAGAATTATGTATAAAGATTTTAACTTACTGGTGTACTTATTTTTAAATTAAATTAAAACCGATAAATAATTTTCACATTGTCGAACAAGAGATTCAACTAAAATCAAACGCAACGCCATTTTCAACTTTATTTGTCTTGCGCAAAGAACTACTGTCACGCGTTTGGCAGTATCACGCCAGTCAGCCGCGAGCTGTTACAGAGATAGGTCACGTTTCTTTGTTTATTTTTGACATTTGTGTCCTGCGTGTGTGGTAATATATAAATTTCCATTATAAGTTGACCTCTGATTGTACAGAAAGCCTAAACAACGAGAGATCATCTCACACTGGAATAATATGAAGCTTTGTATGTGTGTACTAAATAATATACTGGGTTATAGCGGAGATCGGATAAATAATACAAAGATCACTCAATCCTGGAATCGCTACATTTTTCCGATACAAAAATACCGAATGGTGTTCAGAACCTCGCTCCTCAATACGTCGAGTGTGAAAACACCGCGCTAGTTTACGCCGCGCGAGAGTTAAGCGAGCGACTTTGACTAGGTATATACCTAAGTCAAAACATCATCCGATTATAATCGGATGCTAATATTGACCTAAAGTTTAGGTTTTGATCTTTTCCGGTTTGAGTTTTTCCTATTATAATCGGATGCTAATATTGACCTAATCTTTAGGTTTTTACTTATATACCTAGGTATTTTTGTATCTGAAACATGTAGCGATTCCAGGATTGAGTGATCTTTGTTGAGAATCACGGAATCATTTTTCTAGATTATGTATTAGATATAATCCCGTAATCCCGGGATTTTGTTTCAAATAAAATATTTTCAGCAGTCGGTTCCATACCTTCCTAACGAAAAATTACCTCTTGTCACAGATAACATGATACTAATTAATACCTCTGACTACCTACCAGAGTTAATTTTTCATTTCTTTCTGCAAATGTTAATGAAGAAAACATGCCCTACAGACAGCTAACTTTTGATGAAATGAAAAATAATTATTACTACTTTTTTAAATTACTACTTCAATCATAATCTGGGAGTTCCGAAGGATATGGCTACCATTTCTACATAGGTTTGAAAAATTCGTCTGCTCAATAAAAACAACAACGTTGCCTTTAGTTTGATTGGATCATACTTATGTATGATTGTATATTTAATAGTACTGCCGCATTTACAAAAGTTATAAAAAAGTGATATTGGTTATTCTTGCTAGGAGATTCTCATCTCAGTAACAGCAGTAGCAGCTAACCCATTTTTAACGAAGGCCTGAAATCAGCTTCCGTGTAACGATCTGTATTTCCTTGGTTTTATTTAGTTGTTCATATATTTGAATTGTTTATTGATTTGTATTTCATATGTTGATTAGACCAGGAAACCCAATCAATATATGAAACAATAAAAAAACATAAAACAATAAACATTTAATACTAGCGGTCCGCCTGCTTCGCACATAAAATAAATAATAATAATAAATAAATAAATATTAAATAAATATTGCTGGACAATCCACAAAAAAATCTGGTTTGTGTCCACGGATCCCGGGATCAGATTTCATTGGCCACTGGTACCGCCAAGTTTTATACACCGATAACGGGATCGATTTCCAATGAAAAACGATTAAGTATTTTTATCCACTGATCCCGGTATCCGTAGCTACAAAAAATTACTTAAAATAGTTTTGAAAATGGATCCCGCTTGTAGTGTTTAAAAGTTTAAATTAAAACAAATGTATATTATTAATATAATGGGGGTGGCGATATTGATGCTTCCTTAAGTTAATACGATCCTGACGCGTCGATCGCTTCTCTCATAATAAGCTCATGGACTTTGTCTACGTGAACGGCTATTTCGATAGCACGCTCGGTCATAAATATACTTTCATTTGAGTAGGGGATAAAGTTTCTCTAGAGTTTTGAAATGCTAATATAAAGCTCGATGAAAGCATTAGATATCGTTAAAATGTTCTGCGGATTGTAAGACATTCTTTTGAAACATATGTATAGGTAGTGAAATCTCTGTTTTGTAAATTATTGAATAACACTGTCCCATCATGGCAATGCATGCATTCTGCTCGCATTCTGGGCACTCTACGTCCTGGCGACGGCTTGGATTTTTAGTAAATAGTTTAAGTGTAAATACTATTATGTTGTTCTTTGTTAAGTTATTTTCTTTGTTAAAAAAAATAATTGTTAACACTTTATTTAAGAAATAAGATATAATGAAATAATTAAAAGAATGTGAAAACGAGCATTTTATAACCGTCATAAAAAAGAAAGAAGTTCTCAATTGCTAGGATTATTACATTACTTAGTTTAGGCTTAAATTGTAAATATACAGATATTTATTTATTTAGTGCTCCTATGTCTTGTTTATATTATGGGAGTTTGTTTGCATAAAATTTATTTCGATTCCCCTGTATGTATTATATCTGTATATTACATATAGGTCCGTTATACTGAAAATGCGGGCAGTGATGCAACTCAATATAATGAATGAGGAACAAAATAAAATTGTTTTACCAGTCTCGATAAATGGCGCATTTAAATCAAGGCCTTGGAGGTCGGCCAAGAGCCAGGCGGCTGGGCAATGGACGCTCCTTCGTTATGTCTGTGCATTTGTCCACTTTACTCGCTTACCGGGGCAAACAAGCTCACTCGGCGCGACGGGTAGAATGCCAATGTTTTTAAATTTAATCTTATGGGTATCTCGACTTGGAGTTAAACTATTGAGACCTAAGCTATTCTTTTTGGTCTGGTATAGCACCTAGGAAAAATTAGGACAATAAATGTCTGACCAAATTCCAAACAGAATTATTATTACAAATTGTATAATAATACACCACACCAGTTAACTCTAAAAAAATATACTTAATATAATATAACTACTTTGATAACACACGACTAAAGGGCCAGACGGTAAAGACATCGACATAAACACCATCGTTGATCTCAGTTGAATCCCAATCGTGATTCACGATTGAGTTTCCATTGAGGACCAGCATTAGGCCTAAAGAAGATAAAAAATATTTTTATTATAATGCAACATCTTATCCTATGTCGAGTAGTCATTCTAATGTACTAAATTATTGAATCTGAATGTACTGCTGGATGGATGCTATTATTATATTTGATTTAATATTTGAACGTAACCTAGACAAATACTATTCTAGTACAAATAATAGCAGAACACGGTGAAAATATGCTCAAATTACAAACCATTTTGGTTTTACGTTTGTACCTAATATTTTTATGTATTTTCTGACAAAATAAAAATTTATTTCAAATAAAAAAAAGGGAAATTTATCCGTCGCCGGAGCTTTGAGGTGATTTCAATTCCTTTATCATTAATGTGGCCCATGTTATCCTATTATCTTCTAAACACAGCTTCAAACAATTTTCTTTTTGTAATTGTATTTCATTTTATGTGCTGGATTTTCCTGTATCTTTTCTGTTTAGATTATTCAGGAAGGTGGAGCTGTGAATTATTTAGGTATTTGATGATCCCCTTATTCGTGAAATCTGTCTTCTAGACAACTATTCCCAGATTCTTCTTCTTCTTCTAGTGTTCGTGAAACATTATCGGTTACTCGTCAAACGAAAGTTTATTGAATAAAAGGAAATCATAACTATACTTGTACCTATATTAGGATATCCTCTTAATTGATATCTTTTTTTGACCAATAAAATTTGTTCCATTTAAACTTGTTCTTCTTAATAAAAATAAAAATAGTTATTCTTAAATTACATAATCGTAGTGCCGCCCCTAGCAAATGTTTCCTCAACGGAAAACGGACGCTGAACCTCAAATTGTATTCGTAAGAAAGAAGGTATGAAAATTTCTGAGAAGAGTTACTTATTGAATAAAACAAAACCACGGTAGGTATTGTTTTTACTGTCATTGCCAGAAGTTTTATCTCCCTAATTACGAAATCCTAAAATGGGGTTTTCGTGTTATGGTTATTTATTATTGCGCTAGAGTACGCTTTTACCGACGCAGATTTTTAATTATACTACCAAAATGTTTTCTTAAATGAAATCCTGGTTGGAACAAATAAATTAGGCGACACGTCTTCGTTATGAACATAAGACGTGATAAACTGGTTCAGAAACAAAAGTTGGCAACATATTGAGCCTCGGTTGATCTCAATAACATCAGTTATGGGTTTGTTGTCCTACATGAGGATATCCTCTTAGTTTCTTGACGTTCTTATGTAAGCTGGTGCCAGAATGTCTGGCATTTTTTTGCCATTCTTCAGAATCTTACGCCCACTTCGGAATATGTATAGCTAGTTTTATTACTTGGTTTATTTGAATATATGTATATCTTCTTGGTCTTGTATAAAAAATATGGAAAAATCGGAAGTAGGCAATATTTTAGATAATTTTAGTATTTTCAACAACAGCTTGAAAATGCAAACAGAATTGTATAGTAACTGACACACAGTTGATTCATGAATAGACAGCTCACATAAAGGTGATACATTACCAACACACGAAACAAATATGGTGGTCTGAGTACCTGACGTAACATAATCCCTAATAAGCAGAAGCCTAATCACTTTGTAAAATACTTAAAATATTTTCCAGATTACTGGTTAATAGGGAGGCAGCCGTAACCACTGTGGGCTCTTCAGAACCGCAAGAGTTACGGGTTGGTTCCGTGCGGATACCCAGCTATGCGTGTTTGTGGCGACACACTTTGTTCTTTACAATTTATGTGGCAGCTGATGCTGAAATCCAACACAATATCCTGTCTAAAATATTCGCTCCATACCACGAATTTTCAGCTAGCGTTACTTTTCCACAATCGATATAATTAACATAAAGTGTTAGTCACAACCCTACAATAACTGAAGAATGCGTTAGGCGATTGCGTTAAAAGGTCGTAGTGGGGGAGGAACGCATTTCTCAGTAAATCCGAACAAGCCAGTACACGCAGTTAGTGTCCGTGACGAGCGCTGAGCGCGAACGAATGGCATCGCATTTTTCTCGCAAACTCCTCGTCACCATGCAATAAAACATTCATGAATTCAGAATGTTACTACTCAGTACCCATTGCGTGGATGGGGCTGTGATTCTTTCGAAATTTGAAAGATACGGCCGCTCCAAGTGTCGATTTGTTGCCGAACGTATTGCTTTTACGTCTGTGTACACAATTTGCCTCTTCGCTCTTTTATGCCGTAAAGCAATATTTGCTTTATTTCTTCTGCTTTTTTACTTTTCTTCCGGAATGAAACGGAATTAAAATTTATATTTGAAGCGATCTCACGTTTTCTTTTGAAAATATCCTGAAAGCAAAGTTTTAAGAAATAACAAGCCAATAAATGAAAGAACTTTGTAGATGAACGCATAGCTGTGGTTGTAACATCTACATCGTGTTATGTGAGGCACCCTCGGCGCGGCGGAAACGCGGCAGCTATGTGCGGCGCGGCCGCTGAATGCGGACAATTTCACAAAAGCCCACCGAGTGAGAGGTACGCCGTGATAACCGTGAAAGCTAATAAATTTGTACGCGAGGGAGGTGACAAAACAAAAAGCCTATTATTTCGTATTAGTCTGCGCTTTATTTCTGAATATTCTTCTCTCTCAACATCGCATTTCGAAGTGCTTTTCCGAGGGTTTTAGCGTCTAAGTCTGTAGGAATATTATTGAAAGAGAAAAATCGGCTTAGGGTAGGTAAAAACGTCTTGAACGCAAACATGTTTAGACATGAGATTTATGTTTTCTGATCCATCTGCTGAGCCATCTCGCATAATATTGCGGACGGACTTGGAAATAATAAAGGCGGAGAGATAACATTGTATGTTTCAACGAAAGCGACTTAATCTGGTTCGGAACAATATTATGTTTCTTTTTCCTTGGTCAAATGTCGATAAATTGGTGTTTGAGTTATGTTAAGCTAATTCAGTTAGATTTATTCCGGGATTCGATTTCATAACAGAAATGATTAAATGAATTATACAGACGTCTGTGTTATCCTGTAATTATGCTATTTCGGTGGTGAAACTGAGTATATTTTGGCGTAATTTTCTTATGTACATATATTTTTTCGTTATCTATAAAAATAATCTATCTATGTACTAATATATTATTATGTATGTATATCAGACTAGCGGCCCGCCCCGGCTTCGCACGGGTATTAAACAAAAATTTCAGAAATTATACACACTAAAACGTCACAGTTTTCATACGGATCTTTACTTTTTTTAACAGCATTGGGGTTTTTGACATTGACTCGACATTCCAAAACTGACACTGGCCGTAGAGAAAAAGCAAGCACCGTGCGCTATACAACCTCTTTTTCTATTCTGACGCGCCATAATAGAAAAAGAGGTTGAATATACAGCCCACGGTTCAATTATTGAATTTTTCATGCGGATCCCTAACTTTTTTGAAAATATTATATAGCCTATGTTCATCACGGAAAATTAAGGATTCTAATGGTGAAAGAATTTTTTAACTCGGTCCAGTAGTTTCGGAGCCTATTCAATTCAAACAAACAAACAAACAAACATACAAACAATCAAATCTTTCCTCTTTATAATATTAGTATAGATATCTAGTACCCATAACACAAGCCAGTATGATTTATTTTTATTGTTTGTTAAGTATTTTATCTTTATTTACCCTTGTTTACCTATGACAAACTTTTCATTCTACAATAATGAATCGAAACCTTAATCGAAAGCACGAGAACTATCTAGCTGAATATGACCAATGATTAAAACAAACCCGACAAACAACTAATACGTAGAGAAAAATAATAAAAATAGGTTTTACCGTAGCAAGTTTCTTCGGCCAGCGGAGCGGTAAGGGAACCAATTTCTGAGCCGATGCGGAGCGTTTTGTTGGAAATAGCTTTCCTTCAATCTGCATTTTCTTGCTGATTTACCAACTTTCATCTGGAGCCGGGACGCGAACTTTTCGCGGTATCAGGTTTGTACTTAGGGGAGGCTTATAAATATGCTGTAGTTTATTTTTAAGAAATCGCCCAATGTTAATAGGTAATTTAAAATCTTATCTAGTTTCGCGAAGGTGTATCAACTGAATAACTTCATAAGATAATTTGATATCCAATGAAGAAGAAGTTTCACATACGACACAGAAGATTGCCACCTTAGAATAATTGTTCAATGAGCAGATATTTGTGCCAGCTTTTTGTGTTTTTTATGTAAGTTAAAATATTCACCTAGGTCATTGTATTATATCAAGTAAATCAGTTATCTAGAACCCATAATACAACCTCGGCTAAAGAATGCCTTATTTATGTCGTTAATCGCTTTAATATACCTAAACACCGTTGTAATCTACAAATGCAATGCCAAAATAATAAACATGAGGCAAAATGAAAACTAAGCTTCCCTAGATATCTAACTGTGAACTTGCCGAGTCGACTATTAAATCATTATTAAACCCAACTGTCTGCACAGAAGTAACTTATTCATAGTAATGCGCTGGTACAACTGGCTATCCTGACTAATTAACTAGGTAGTTCGTAACCGGTTTTTAGTGTTTAGTCCTGTGTTACATTCGCATAGTCATATTTAATATGTATTTTATAATAGTTTTCGCTTACGGCTTCGCAAGTGTTGTTTCCGTCTTAAGGGGCTATCCAAAGAGAGAAGTCGTAAAACGTCCACTTTTTCGTCGCTCAGTTAGGCTTACTGCGACATATTACAAGCCCAAAAAATACAGTGTATAGTCAAGTGTATGGACAAAAGACTTATACAAAAATATTTCATAAAAATCATCTAGGAACTTGAAAAACAAATCGCAAGAAAGAACACGAAAATACTTTTTCGTCTCGAATTGCTCAATATTTTGAGTGATAACATTTTATAATTTTGTTACTGTAAGAAAGGTAATTTTATCATCTAGAGAATTATGTATAAAGATTTTAACTTACTGGTGTACTTATTTTTAAATTAAATTAAAACCAATAAATAATTTTCACATTGTCGAACAAGAGATTCAACTAAAATCAAACGCAACGCCATTTTCAACTTTATTTGTCTTGCGCAAAGAACTACTGTCACGCGTTTGGCAGTATCACGCCAGTCAGCCGCGAGCTGTTACAGAGATAGGTCACGTTTCTTTGTTTATTTTTGACATTTGTGTCCTGCGTGTGTGGTAATATATAAATTTCCATTATAAGTTGACCTCTGATTGTACAGAAAGCCTAAACAACGAGAGATCATCTCACACTGGAATAATATGAAGCTTTGTATGTGTGTACTAAATAATATACTGGGTTATAGCGGAGATCGGATAAATAATACAAAGATCACTCAATCCTGGAATCGCTACATTTTTCCGATACAAAAATACCGAATGGTGTTCAGAACCTCGCTCCTCAATACGTCGAGTGTGAAAACACCGCGCTAGTTTACGCCGCGCGAGAGTTAAGCGAGCGACTTTGACTAGGTATATACCTAAGTCAAAACATCATCCGATTATAATCGGATGCTAATATTGACCTAAAGTTTAGGTTTTGATCTTTTCCGGTTTGAGTTTTTCCTATTATAATCGGATGCTAATATTGACCTAATCTTTAGGTTTTTACTTATATACCTAGGTATTTTTGTATCTGAAAAATGTAGCGATTCCAGGATTGAGTGATCTTTGTTGAGAATCACGGAATCATTTTTCTAGATTATGTATTAGATATAATCCCGTAATCCCGGGATTTTGTTTCAAATAAAATATTTTCAGCAGTCGGTTCCATACCTTCCTAACGAAAAATTACCTCTTGTCACAGATAACATGATACTAATTAATACCTCTGACTACCTACCAGAGTTAATTTTTCATTTCTTTCTGCAAATGTTAATGAAGAAAACATGCCCTACAGACAGCTAACTTTTGATGAAATGAAAAATAATTATTACTACTTTTTTAAATTACTACTTCAATCATAATCTGGGAGTTCCGAAGGATATGGCTACCATTTCTACATAGGTTTGAAAAATTCGTCTGCTCAATAAAAACAACAACGTTGCCTTTAGTTTGATTGGATCATACTTATGTATGATTGTATATTTAATAGTACTGCCGCATTTACAAAAGTTATAAAAAAGTGATATTGGTTATTCTTGCTAGGAGATTCTCATCTCAGTAACAGCAGTAGCAGCTAACCCATTTTTAACGAAGGCCTGAAATCAGCTTCCGTGTAACGATCTGTATTTCCTTGGTTTTATTTAGTTGTTCATATATTTGAATTGTTTATTGATTTGTATTTCATATGTTGATTAGACCAGGAAACCCAATCAATATATGAAACAATAAAAAAACATAAAACAATAAACATTTAATACTAGCGGTCCGCCTGCTTCGCACATAAAATAAATAATAATAATAAATAAATAAATATTAAATAAATATTGCTGGACAATCCACAAAAAAATCTGGTTTGTGTCCACGGATCCCGGGATCAGATTTCATTGGCCACTGGTACCGCCAAGTTTTATACACCGATAACGGGATCGATTTCCAATGAAAAACGATTAAGTATTTTTATCCACTGATCCCGGTATCCGTAGCTACAAAAAATTACTTAAAATAGTTTTGAAAATGGATCCCGCTTGTAGTGTTTAAAAGTTTAAATTAAAACAAATGTATATTATTGCATATTATGTTATATTGATCAACAGCAAATTATTTTAATAAAAATCTAAAATCACTTATTTTATATTATATTAAATGAAGTTTAACTAGAGTCCAATTCTATTAATAATAAATGTTTAAGTTTTAAATTAAAGAGAAAATAATTATTTATGCTAGCAATACAAAGTTATGATAAAACAATTCTCGTTTAGTAAGAGTAATAATTATGTGATGATTCCTGTGATTTTAGATTTTTATAAAATAATTTACCGTTGATCAATATGTAACATAATGCAATAATATACATTTGTTTTAATTTAAACTTCGAAACACTACAAGCGGGATCCGTTTCCAAAACTATTTTAAGTATTTTTTTGTAGCCACGGATCCCGGGATCAGTGGATAAAAATATTTAATCGTTTTTCATTGGAAACCAATCACGGTATCGGTGGATAAACCTTGGCGGTATCAGTGGCCAATTAAATCTGATCCCGGGATCGGTGGACAAAAACCCAAAATTTCAGAAATTTTACACACTAACACGTTGGGTTTTACAGTTTTCATACGGATCCCTAACTTTTTGAGCAGCATTAGGGTTTTTGACATTGACTCGACACTCCATAACTGACACTGGCCGTAGGGAAGCAAGCAGCGGAGCAATAATAAAAAAAAGAATTGAATACATAGCGCACGATTTGATTATTGAATTTTTCATGCGGATCCCTAACTTTTTGAAAATATTCTATAGCCTAAGTTTATCGGGGAACATCAAGGATTCCAATGGTGAAAGAATTTTTCAAATTAGTCCAGTAGTTTCTGAGCCTATTCAATTCAAACAAACAATCAAATCTTTCCTCTTTATAATATTAGTATAGATTATAAATATAATTCAATTCAAAAGATTTTTAACTATATGTAGTAAGTCACAATCATCACTCAAATGCAAAATTTATTTTGAAATCCCGGTTTTTCATCCCGGGATTTCCCATTCGGTGAACAGAATACGGATGCCGCGCCAGAATAAGGCTACGCGCTGCTGTCAACGCGTAGGGGCGGAGCTACGTGCACCACTTCCCCTGCTTCACCTCCTGAAATATCTTAACATTGTCTCTAACAGCGCCTTAAGTAAATTTATCATTAAGTTTGGCAATTACATAATTTGAATAAAAGTTTTTTTATTACTTAATTTTATATAGCTTTATACCGTGAATGAAACCTAAACATATAAGATGAAAAATATAGTTAGGATCATGGTTTATAAAAACATTTGATTTGCAATAAAAAAATATTGATTTTCAATCAATTTTAAAGAAGCAATAATTATATTTTTTTCAGTGTGCTCGTAGAAACTTCGTGAACCACACTTACCTGAGGAAATCCCTCGAAAAAGAATGAAGCGTTGGTGTTCTTCAAAAACCAACTAGGTTAGTAGTTAACCCGCTATCATACATAATGGATCTAATCATTGCTCTGGGAAAACATGTTATGGGTACTGTATCCCATGAATAATAATAATAATAATAAATACTTTATTGCACACTTAATTAACAGTAATTTAGGAAAGCGATAAACTAAGGATAAGTGGCAATTGGCGGTCTTATCGCTCAAGAGCGATCTCTTCCAGACAACCTTGAATTCATAGAATCGTTGGATTATACCTGGGGTAAAATGTGTGTGCATTTTAATTTTCTACTACTACTTAGAAATGAATAAACTTAAATAAATGAATCTATTTAACTGCCTCTGGGTTATTCCACATACATCTATGCAAAGTCTTAGCCCCATCAGTTCAGTAGTTTTGGCGTTCATCCAACACTCATACATCCAAACTTTCTCATTTACATTATTAGCTTGAAAAAAATATACTGGAGTGCACCATTCCTATTATATTCTTGGAAAAAAAATATTGTACTCGTTGAACAAACACATGACTCAAACGCTGAGTGAAAACGAACTTTTACAATATACTAGACTAGTGCTTCGCCCCGGATACGCACGGATTTCGCACATTTCAAAGTTTCAGAAAATTTGAATTTATTTTTCCAAACGTACATTTTTTGTTACATTATTGAAGTTAACATACGGACACACAACTTTTTTAAAATCCTCTTACTATTTATTTTAAGGATCAACATAAGTCATCTAGGATAATGTAGAATTCTGATGATGAAATAATTTTTCACATCGGTCCTACAGTTTCGGAGCCTATTCAATTCAAACATTCAAACCTTTATCTCATTCTATTATTATAATAATAGTACACTTATTATAGGTATTCTATACTTAGTAAGCCAAAAATAGGTAGAACTTCATTCTAATACTAACCCATGGTTCACGTATAATGAGATAGGTACATGAAAAATACGTTTTATATGAAACAGTTTACAAAATCTTCTTAACCCAGGCAAGCAATAAACATGAATCCCGTTCAAACGAATTCAAGTCACTCTCACTAAATGAATAAGTGCCCTTGCAAGATTGAGATGGGGAACATTAAGAAAGCTCCTCAACAACCCTGTGTCATAATAAATGGCGAGTGACACGTATTGAGTCGAGCACTACACTCGTAAAGTCCTGAGTTCGATTACACACCCGACCGGCTCGCAGTGAATTAACTACAAACGGACCCAACTCCACGTGACTGGAATTTACAAAATATCTTCCCAGTTCCCAGCCACCTATCTCTGAGAAAGCTATAATGAATATTATTTTTTTCTGTCATATGTGTAAGGTCTAGAAAACCTGCCTGCTTGAGCAGAATAAATTGTTTGCTTTTATTCGTTTGCGATTATGAGGGTCGACCGAAAAGGAGTTCTTATTTCAGTCGCTAGGTTTATTATTTGCGTACAAAAGTACAAGTCAATTGAAACAAAAGAGTCAAAAATAACAAGTTAACTTGTTTTTATATGTACTTACTAATTAAATCTTTTAATATCTGTAAATAATTAGATTCTCTGTTTACAAATGTGAATACAAAAAAGTCGTTAAGGCCAGGTAGGCCAACAGAGGCCGCACTTTTGTGGTTTTCAAAACCATCTGAGATGTAGGAATACTGATTAAAAATTCTGTAAAAAAGATATGTAATAGTTAAGGATTTAGTCTAGTCAAATTCGCATTCAGATACGAGATTTTATAAACTTCGCTCGGGAAAAAAAAATCTCGAAGTTACCCCTTTTTGAAATGTTTTTTCAATATTATGACTAAACTATGTGATATTTTAAGTTTTTTTTTGTACTCAATTAAAGACAGTAACTATTTCTAGACAAATTCGCAGAGTTTGTCCTGATAAAATGATTTTCAAAATCACTATTTTGAAATAACTACAAAATTCACAAGCGTGGTGGCTTGGCAGACACGATCAGTCGCGCTCTGGCGCTTACAGACGACGGACCTATGTCAATTTTTCCGCTAATTTATGAAGTACGTAAATGTTTCATTTGTTATGCAATTTTAGTCTCTGACACAATGGCGTTAGATTCAATTTTACTTCAACCTTTGACATGATATGTGACGGTCGTAGTGCCATAGTATAAAATCATCGGTATGTAAGGCAGAAAATTAATAAAGGTTATTGTTCTAGTTTAAAAATATATTATCTACTTACTGGAATGATTTATTGAAGCCAATAATATTTAGTTAACTACATTAACATTTTATATATCTATAAAGCATTGACATAATTGTTCTCCTTGATGGTGGAGCCCCCTCCACCATCATAGGTATGGTTTTTTTTACGGAATCGTATAGAGGGCATCGGGGGGACCTAAGGAAAATTCCGACTTTTCCAAATTTGCCCCTTCTCCCCCCCCCCCCTTTAGGGGGGCTCCCAAACAGAGCCATACTGAATGTTATTTTTTGTGGGGTTGTATAGAGGGGGTCAAATAGTTCAAAGGCAGGCAAAAATTCCCCCCTCCCTTTGCCCCCAGACCCCCCCTTTTGAAGTTGCTACCGGAAATAGTCTTTATAGAAAAATTTGGATTGCGGAGTCGTATAGAAGGTTTCTTCTAGTGTTGAAAAATAAAAAAAAATCACCCCCCCTCCACCCACATTTTCACCCCCCCTTTTTGTATCTCCCAAACGGATCGACCTAGAAGAAAAATTTTTTCACAGTTATGTAGAGGAGAAGAAATCATTTTGAACTCCAAAAAAAGTTTGAACCCTATGACCCCCCAGACCCTCTTTTTTTATAAAAAACCGAAAATTGGCCAAATTTTGACCTTTTTTTTCGGGTGGAGCATTGCGGCGAGCGAAGCCAGCTGCAATGCGACTAAGGAGAATAGCACGGCGAGCGAAGCGAGACGTGCTGTGACCCCCACGACCCCCCTCTCCCAGCAAGCGGGTGAAGCACTGCGGCGAGCGAAGCGAGCTGTGCTGTGTGACCTAACACCCACTTATATGGGTATCGTTTTCGACTAAATCAAACACGTAGATTACGAAAAAGATGTCCATTTTCAAATCCAAGATGGCTGAAAGTTTACTATCGCAGATTTTACACATGGATATCGATTACCATCAAATCAAAGACGTTTTAGGTTATGAAAAGTAAAAACTCCAATGCGATAAGGCCGCCTAAGGCAAGGCACTCCCCCCGAGCTGCTAACCTCTTTTTGTGTCTTAAACTACTAAGGTACCTAATTGATATAAACAGATAAAGAGTAAGAATAGTTATTGAATAAACGCAGCCCGAAGTGTGCAGCATATCGATGCAGTGTTCGGGCTTTCTCGGACGGCCTAGCCTCCCGAAGTTCCCCGAACACTGCAGAATGCGCCGACCTCGCTCTGGTCGGCAAAAATGAAAAAATGAAAAATCAAAATAAAGATTTTCAGTAGGTACAAATTTTGAAATTGAATATTGAAATGGGACCCTACAGAGTCGAATGGGGTATCAAATGAAAGGTTTCAATTTGCACATTCCAAAACAGATTTTGAAATTTTGATGAATTTTATACTTTTTGAAATATTTAGAAAAAGGTCGAATAAATGACCATTCCCCCCCCCCCTTATCTCCAAAGATTGCAGAGCGATCGATGTGTAATGTAATAAATGGTCAAAAAATTAACCATTCCCCCACCAACCCCCTATCTCCGAAGATTGCAGAGTGATCGATGTAAAATGTACTATGCGTTTGTAGATATAGATTTATAATTTACAGAAAAAATATAGAGAAGTCTGTAAAAATTAAACTTTTTGAAATATGGTCATAAAACAAATTTTCATACAATGAGACTTTTTCATTGAGAGCAATTCAAATCAAAGGTATGGAATTCGACAATTCAAAACAGGTTTTGAAAATCGCCTAAGTTTCATACTAAGTAAAATACGTTGAAAAAGGTCGAAAAAAGAATTGTAGGTTCGAACCCATCGATCCGAATATCGTTGTGATTTCAAGATGAAAATGTAAATTATAGACTTCCTAGCCTTACCACAAATGGAAAAAATAATTACGTGATGTCCATAGCCTTATCATCTCCTGAGCCACTAACCGGGTACAAGCACGCTAGAATTGAATATTGGAGAATTTTGAGAAAATAATAATATTTTATTATAATTGTTTTATTTGATACCCTTTATTATTTGTATTTATTTCAAACAAAATTTTAAATCATAGAAGCGAATGTTCTCTATTTGCTTCTTTGTCTTCTTTATTTGAGTATTTATTTCAAATTTTGTAGGTACTTAAAAAACGAAGTTCGGAAATTAACTATGCCTTTTGTTGGTCTGGTCCAGACGTTTTTCAGCGTTCTTGGTTTGGTTGGTTATCTTGGGATCAATTACTTTATTATTAATTCATTATCTATATTAAGAAACATAAATAGAGATGAAGTTGTAACAACTTCATTTATTTACGAAACTCTAACTGAAAACTATTAACAAAGTTTGATCATAGCAACAGCGTTTCTAAAGTGAAATAATATTATGCTACTGCTTATTTCTATACTATGTCGTTGGCGCTGCATCTGCGCTAAGTATTTCGCGCGCAACTTTAGACAGGACAAAATGCCTACAGCTGCAGGAATACCTCGCCTTAATCCTAACCTTTATTATCAAAGAAAATTATATAACCAAATAAGAACTAGTATTTACAATTGTAACAAGCAGTCTTTCAATTTTTTTGAATAATTACAATGTAGGTAAACTAATTATCAAAAAGCATATGTTACTAAACCAGAACATTGTTTACGTCAACAATGTTACCACCTCTAACCTGCAACAGCTCTAACCTGGAAATTATCATAAGCTCTATAAAATACGGAAAATTTTGCTTTTTAATCACGTCATTCGCCAACCACTTCCCATGATAAATCAGCTAATGGAGTGTACGTGATATGAATCCTATGCAGTTAAAGCAGAACAGCTGAAGCATCATAGATAACTAGCGCACTAATATACATTAAATTTTTCAGGATCGTAAATCTCGGAGAGTGCGATAATTTTTCCATCTTGTGATTTCATACAAAATTGCAGTAACGAAAAGTAACAAAGTTACGGCAATTTTGTATGAAATCAAAACCTAGAACTACGCTCATAAACGGCCCTTTGATATTTACGCTCCTATGCCGAATTCTCACAATTGTTTTACGTTTGTAATTCGATTAACCTTTACAAAGTCCTGTCAAATCACTTTGAATAAACAGGAACATATAGGTAATGAAGGCTAGACCTCTAAGCATCGGAATAAAAAAGGGGTATGTAAAATTTATCCAATAACTAAAAAATATTTTTTGCCAGTGGTTTCCCAGCTCTTTGCGATGTTATTGTCCGCAGGGAAAAAGCGATACCTACTTGTTATAATGTCGCTTTCCCCAAATTACTTTAATGATCAACAGGTACTTAATTCGTTTTTATTGTTATTTTGAGTAAGTTGCCATTAGATTTATAAGGCTTGTACGGATTGGTACGTACATAACTAAAAAGCAAAAAGATGAGTATTTTATGATAGGGGCAAGTAACTAAACATAATTAAAATTTATATGTGTATATTCTTGGTATTCGTGTATTGCCTATGAATAATTAGTCATATATATATATTTAAGATATCTAGTAATCCGTATTGATAACGTTAAAGGCAACTATTGTGTCTATCTGGCATACCTTTCTTGGTAAAGTCCTACAAAGGAAAATAATAGAGCAAGGGTAGCACCTCTCTTGTATAATATTTTAACAACTATGTATTTTGTTCATTAAAATCCCTACCAAGCTTGGACATTATGATTATACGCCCCTGTCTGAGAAAAAACACATTCGACGGATGATACTTGTACGTTTTTTTTCATCTTACGTAATTAAAAACACCTTTATAAGAACATGGTGTTGACATTCTATTAGAAAATACGCACATCAGCATAGCCATGCAGTGAGAGCTGTAGATACATTGTTTGCAACAATCCGTAGTTAGCTCAATTGTTACATTTGTAAACACTAGTTCTAATTTTTATTTAATTATAATTTTCTTTACAGTTAATAAAGGAATAAGAAAAGAAAATACTGAAGCTATAATAACATGATCGTGATTGTACCTACTTAAAGTCTGGCTGTGCGCCTAGATCGAGTGTCTAGGCGCACCGTAACTAGATTGGAATCAAGCATTTTCATTTCATTTCATTTATTTATTCTCAAACAATTTACAATTGTGTCGGAATTTTAACTATTACTAAAACATCTCTCATAAACAAAAATTACAACTTAGTAATGGCTTTCAATACATTCCCTATCTCCATTTCCAGATGTACAATGTTGATTACCATGCAAGCAAGTTCGCGCTACACGTGTTTGATCGTTGTGTTATGTTATGATGCATGCTAGAACATGGTTATGATGAACATGGGTGTGATATGCAAAGTTAAACGAACTTTTCACATTGACAATTGTTTGAGTTAACTATAAGGCAATGTGTCATGAACAAACGAGGCAGTGAATCCGATAATGATGAAATCAATTGAATTCATCATTATCAAAATACTTTTTTTTGTATACTTCATAATATATTTCTGGACATAGACGTAGACACAGACATCTTAATTTCACACTTAATTTTAATATTTCTGTTATCACAGCCAATTTTATGGAATTAATTAAAACCACACGATTGATTGATTGAACCAAATTTACAGTATAAATTCTTTGTTAATAAAAAAGTATAAATAACGAACAATCCAGCATCACAGCATCATTTAACCCTCAAAGTAAGCAGAGGTTGGGATAATCCTATCATTTATTGGCTCATATGTAGAGTTTTTTCAATGTTTTCCCCTACAAGTGCGGAAATCAAACCGCTACGCAAACTAACCTAACTCCATTTGAAAAGTTTAGCCGATTCGCCAACAAGCCATTCATTTAAACTCTTCCATTGCATTGACTGCGTCGGTAAAGTCGGAAAGGCTGAGATGTAGTCGTAACAAGAGTCGTTATCCCACATTTCGAGGTCAGTAAACTGCGAGACGGCTGCGGCGCGACACCGTGGCGACGACGACTGATGCCAGATGACCTACCAGCTGTATCGTATTTGATTATGAATAATAAGTATGCTTATATTTAGCATTGCTACGTAGCTACGTAGCACATTTCTACGAATCTCGTAGCAATATTAATTATAGTGCTACGCAACGCCGAAAAATTTGCAAAGTCGATGAGATTTTGTATACTAGGTACCGAAAATTATTCTCTCAGACGCACAGTTTATTTGAATATTTTTTTTATTGTGATGTTACTAATAACTTACTGTACTCATATTTTACATGTACTTGTACACGAGACTCTTCTTGTAATTGCTTCTTCCCAAATTTCATAATTCTAGGTCACCGAGAAGTACCAAATACTAGATTTTGGTCCATTGTGATTTTTTTTTAAATTGAACAACAAATTATGTGTATTTTTTTTATGTCGTCTTTGTTATCAGTCCATCTCCCTACCTACGGTACTCATAGAAAAGATTACAAGTAAAATAAACACAACAATTCAACATAATAAGTGAAAGAATTCGGGGATTCCCAATAAAACATATTCAACTTCTTGTAATGTTACGTATGAGAACTAACACCTAAAGCGGTAAAATATTTTATTGCATACCAACCTTTCCCGCCCGAGGATAGCAGATATCCAGAAAATATATGGGTGTTCGTATTACGAGGTATATCGACACATCTTATTGCGCAATTTTCCAACCGATAACCAATTTGACAGGTTTCTTCCGCATAAATAATGAGCAGTCGATATTATAGATATAACAGATATAATAACGCGGGAATAAGAATTCGTAGAAAACAGTTTCTGCCCTATTATAAAATTTTTACGATTCGTAGACAACGAGGCTGATTATGTTCAGTAGGTAAGTGAGACCTGAGTGTATCTGTTTATTAAAGGTAATATTTTTTTAAAATAAAACTACCGTTCATTTCAAACTCTCATTCCCTCTCATTGCAGTCCTCTAAAACCCTCATCTTACTAAGCAGAGCTTGTAGCTTAAGACAGATAAACATACAATATATTACATAAATATATTTTATAATACATAGAAAACAACCACAAGACCCGGATCAAATATATCTGCTGATAGTACAAACATTAGTTCCGAGGCGGGAATCGAACCTGAAGGCTCCTGCTTTGCTGGCGGACCTTCACCCGCAGAGGTAGTTTATATTTTATTGACTTGAAAAAATATTACTTCCCGAGTGCATAAAACCAAAAATATTAGCACCCATTTCGCGTTCAATTTAAAACATGCATAACATTACGAAATTTCAAGCAACGGTAGGTACAGCAAATATTCGCAACCGTTTTGAATAATGTCCCATGTTGACTTAAAGTATTTACTCAAGTATTTTCAACGGAAATATTTTTTACTAGCGGCCCGCCCCGGCTTCGCACGGGTATTAAACAAAAATTTCAGAAATTATACACAATAACACGATGGGTTTCACAGTTTTCATACGGATTCCTTACTTTTTCTAACAGCATTGGGATTTTTGACATTGACTCGACACTCCATAACCTCAGAAAAACGATCCATAACTAACACTGGCCGTAGAGAAAAAGCAAGTACAGTGCGCAACCTCTTTTTCTATTCTGACCCGCCATAATAGAAAAAGAGGTTGAATATACAACGCACGGTTCAATTATTGAATTTTTCATGCGGATCCCTAACTTTTTTGAAAATATTATATAGCCTATGTTCATCACGGAAAATTTAGGATTCTAATGGTGAAAGAATTATTCAAATCGGTCCAGTAGTTTTGGAGCCTATTCAATTCAAACAAACAAACAAACAAACAAACAAACATACAAACAAACAAACAATCAAATCTTTCCTCTTTATAATATTAGTATAGATTCCCACTTTGAAAGTAGTTCTGAATTAATCGTTACCATTACTATTCATTTACCAGGATACGACTGACTTATTATGTAGGGCGAGATTACCGTTATTAATTCCGTTGGGATGGTACAAAACACTTATCCTAATTTAGAAAAACTAACAGCTTAAGCCGTTTTAATTATTTATGTTAGTAGGTAATAAATTCGTCATCGATATTTTACGATCCTAAGTAATTACAGGTAGGTACATAACTTATACATAGGTTTGACATGAAAAGAAGAAACAATGATCTATAAGGTAATATAATAAAAACAAAGTGCCACTAAACAGCTCATGCTCAGGCACGTTTTGACTCATTGCAAAAATAAGTCTGTATTGTGCATTTTTTTTTTTTTTTTTTTTTTTATTTAGCCTGTTTCGTCCCACTGCTGGGCAAAGGCTTCCCCCAAATCTTTCCACTCAGTGCGGTCACGTGCGATCTCCCACCAATCTCCGAGGAAGGCGTTAAGGTCGTCTCGCCAGCGCTTTCTTGGCCGACCTCGCCCGCGGCTTCCTTCCGGGACCCAGGGTGTTACAGCATTAGCCCACCTCTCGGGGTGCATTCGGCTAATGTGCCCCGCCCACTTCCATTTCAGTGTGGCGGTCTTGACTCCCACATCGACAATACCTGTCAAAGAGCGTAGCATCGTATTCCTAACGCGATCGATTCGCCGGAAGCCCAAGATACTACGCTCCATTGCCCTCTGGCAGGTCTTGAGCTTGGATTTTTGTACTTCAGTCAGCGACCATGTCTGCGCACCGTAGGTTAGGACGGGCAAGATGCACATATCGACGAGTTTGCGCTTCAGTGTCACAGGAAGTTTCCCCTTCATGTGCTCTTTCAAGGACCAGTAGCTCTTCCAGGCGTTGTCGATTCTACGACCGATCTCTTTGTCCTGCCTGTTATCGAAGCTAGCTAGTTGGCCCAGGTAAATGTACTCGTCGACGTACTCTATAACCTGCCCATCTACCGAGACCCTACGTCTCGTGCTGTTAGACATGATCTGTGTCTTAGTTCTGTTCATCTGAAGTCCAACCTCGAGACTTGCTGTGCTCAGATCTTGCAGCATTGTTTGGAGTTCTTGTGGTGTGGAGGCAAAGAGGGCAATATCGTCCGCAAAACGCAGGTTGGTTAGGCGCTTTCCATCGACGTCTATGCCTTTTGAGGCCCATGAGTCGCCTAGCTTCTTAAATACCTCCTCGAGAGTGGCCGTAAAGAGGATTGGTGAAAGTGGGTCACCTTGCTTTACTCCTTTTTGTATCATGAAGGATGGGCCTGAAGAGCTCAATTTAATATTTGCAGTGCTGGAATTGTATATGATTCTAATAAGGTCTATATAAGTCTGTTTAATGTTTTGGGCTTTAAGAGCTGAGAATATTGCAGAGTGTTTTACGCTATCGAATGCTTTTGCATAATCAACAAAGGCTATGTAGAGGGGTTTGTGGAATTCGTTATATTTTTCGATGATCTGGTTGAGCGTATGTAGGTGGTCAGTGGTCGAGAAACTGGGACGAAAGCCGGCTTGTTCTGGTGGTTGATGTTGGTCAAGTATATCTCCTATGCGACGTTGAATGACTTTGATGAAGGCTTTATACAGATGTGACACTAGGCTGATGGGTCTGTAATTGCCAATATTAGTTTTGTCTCCCTTCTTGTGAAGGAGGACAATGTTTGAGTGGCACATCTGTTTCGGGATCTGACCTGTATCTAAGATTGAATTAAAGAGATTTGTGATGTGAGGTATTGTGTTTGTTCCTATTTTCAGAGATTCTGTTGTAATACCATCTTGTCCAGGACTCCTATCGTACTTCATGGTTTTTATTGCGTCATGAACCTCTTTTCCTGTGAAATATGGTGTCTCAGATCGGCTGTATTCGATTTCTTGTTTTTCTTTAGAATCGTCTGAGTAAAGAGTTTTGTAGTATTTTGTGCAAATTTCCATTATTTTTTCTCGACTGTTAAATTTTTTGCCATCTTCGTCTTGTAAGCAGTTTATCCAGCGCTTTCCATGGGAAATTCCTTGTTTAGCCGCCCTTAAAGAGGTGTGCTTCTCAATTGCAATTTGAATCAGATGTGAATTAAAAGTTCTAATGTCGTTTCTAATACTCCGTTTCACTAACCTATCTAATTTGTAATAATATCTAGTGCCTCTTTCCATTTTTTCTCTGTTTTTTATCAAATCTTTAGTTTCTTTAGAGAGTTTAGTTTTACTATTTATTGTCGTTTTGATTTTCTTGCTGCCTGATTCAATAGCTTTTAATATTGCTTCATACTGTTTCTCAGGTTCTTTAATTTCACAAATGTTTAGCGCTGAAAACTGATTCGATAGTTCTAGGTTATATTCTTCGGAATTTTTTAAAAGAGTAAATTTAGAGTGGCGTTTGATTTTGCTACTGAACTGGTGGAAGCGTTGGATTTTGAAGTTAAACTTAATTTTAGCGCGGACTGGTCTATGATCGGAGCTGAAATTTATTTTATTTATTACTTGGATATCTTTTATTATTTTTAGTTCGGAAGATATGAAATAGTCGATTTCGTTTTTGATCAAACTATTAGGAGAAATCCACGTCCACCGTCTTTGCGGCTTTTTGTCGAAGAAAGTGTTGGCAATGGCCATAGTCTGACCGAATGCAAATTGCATAAGTCTGGTGCCACGGTCGTTTCGGTGGCCTAGGCCATATCGACCGACTACGGAGTTGTTGTCCATCGCTTGCCTAGTTCCCACTTTGGCGTTGAAATCACCAAGGACAATATTCCAAGTACTCCGGTTTTCTTCGCACGCTGTGTTAAGAAGGTCGTAAAGGCTTTCTACGTCTTCGTCTGAATGAGCAGATGTAGGTGCGTACGCTTGTATTAGCGTTAGTGTGGTCTTTGCTGTGATGCGAAGTTTCAGTACTGCAATACGTTCGGAATAGCCTCTGAACTCCATTATATTATTTTTCCACTTCTTTGCCACCAGGAATCCTACTCCATAGAGCCCTTTGGTTTCTCCAAAGTGGTAAAACACATCATTGTCGCGTTCTTCGGTTACTTCACCCACTCTTCTGACTTCTGCTAAGCCAACTACGTCCCACTTGATATCTTGAAGGGCGTTTTCAAGTTCTAGTAGGCGGTCATCATTTGAAAGAGTTCTAACGTTATAAGTAAGGATATTAAGCGAATCGGTGTCCTTTAAAGTAATAGCTGGGGTCGTTTGACGGTGGTTCGCCCGGAGATTCTTCGCACCCCTGACCCCAGGGCTGGCATGGCACCCGTCAACACCAGGACAGCCGCTGGAGTCGCCGGGCACTTGGGGCCTGGGTTGAGTGTGACTTGTCATATTTGGGGGGGTTTGGACCATGACCCACCACGCTGGTCCAATGCGGGTTGGTGGGTTTTTTTCGCCAGAGCCTCGTCTGTTTGTCAGCAGGGTGCACCACGTGCAGGTACAGGTTGGCTTGGGGTCCGAAAGATGGGATTTGGGCCCCCTTACACCCCCATATTAACATAGGTATTTATTTAAGCATGTCTTTGAATGAGTTTTAAATAAAAATATTCTTTTCTTGTTCAGTCAGTGTTCAGGTCACTGACTTTAAATACATTTATCCTATTAATATTAGCAATAAGGCCGCCTGTTCTACGTTTTTTAATTTAATTTAGATGTAAGATTTTATAACAGTTTTCTTTTTGTAAAGTCAATAAAGTGTTTATTCATTCATTCAATATTAAAAACGCGAAAGTTTTAATGTATCGATGGATGTTTGATAATCGTTCACGCAAAAACTACTAAACGGATTTAGATGCAACTTGGTACGCAGATATGTAGTTTGTGACCTGGGTATAAGCTACTTTTTATCTTGACAATGCCTCGGGATCGCGAGTTACGCGGGTGAAACCTCGAGCACCCAGTTTACAATAATTGCAATTGATAACAGTACCTTCATGCACACTGCATAGGGTTTTTTTTATGAGGATGGCAACTCAAGTTTGATAAGCAATTAACAGCCTAAAAAAGTGAAGTTGTTGAAGGATAAAAATAAAAAATCAACAGCAGGGCAGATAATTTTAGTTTGTATAAATATTGTGGGATTGTTTATTTTTTTTCGATGTTAAGAAAAATTAATATTGTTTAAGAATTAGAATTAATTTGAAAAATAAAATTTAATTTTCCGTAAACAGTGAAGATGAAACGGAAGTAGAAAAGGGAGCGGAAGCAATCCCTTTGCAGCTTGAAAAGGGAAAAACGATTATTTATCGACAAATCGGTAAAAAAAATGATTTTGCCCACCTTATTTTTAGGGAAATAAAGAATATTTGCTGCGCACTGCTATCCAAACGCAAGAGTCATTTCCCATAGAATCATACAGAATAACGTTTATTTCTCTCTGAAGCTTACAAAATAAGCATATAGACAAGTAAGTATAAGAAAAAGCTAAATATCGTCTCCCAAAAAACTATCTACATATTTGCCTATTACATTCCGTATATTGCAGATTGTTGTGTTTTATCACGAACGAATATTCTCTGAAGATAGCACTGATATTTTCATACTTTGACAAGAACTTGAAACGGAGCGAGCAAGGGGCCAGTGGCACTTCTGCAGCTCCTATATCGCGAATAAAGTGTCGTATAGATTAGTAACAAAATTATTTTTATTCGTCAGCCTAATTCGTGCCACTGCTTGACACAATCATCCCCAAAATCATAGTAATCTTAATTTTTTTGTTTCATAATTCTAATACCTTCATATTACAGCACAAAGCCCTGAAGAAGCGGCCAGACAAACATGGCATCATCATCATGACTTGTTGACGGGTCTGGATCGTCACCGCTTGCCGTTAACAAATTGATCACTTACGATTACGAAATCGCATATTATATCAATCGAGTTGGTTTATTAGTCTTATCATTACGCAAAACCAGCACACGCGTTACCGAATAGAAAACCACGGACTAAAAATCGAATTGAAATTCAGAATACGTAATATAAAATCGAATGAAAACTCACACAGTACGTTAATAAGCGAGGAATCGGACGAATCATTCGATTCAATTTGAATTCTTCCGTTCCCTTGTTGCGTTCGGTTGTGAAAGATGAGGCTAGGCTAGGTTAGGCTTTCCATATCTATTTTATTTGACGTTCTGCTAGCTTTTCAGCTATATTATCTCGGGTATTTAACAAAAAAATAATTTTCACGTGTATCTCAACTTTTTTTTAAATAATCTATAGCGCATTGAGGGAAAATTTAGGATTCTAAAATAGTGAAAGGCTTTTTTTTAAAAGTGGTCTATTAGTTTCGTGTCTATTCAATTCAAACAAACAAACAATCAAATATTTCCTCTTTATAATATTAGTGTAGTTGTAGATTACTTATACGAATTGTCTCAGGTATTCTGTTAGCTTTGCTAATAGGAGAATTCAAAATCGCAATGGATAATATCCATTCAGATTTTGAAACGTATTCAAATCCGTTTAGATACGACCGCTTACTCGTGATAAATGCTCAACATTATTGCCATGCAGTGGTCTAAAGTAGATCGGACGAGTGTCTGGGGTGTCGCGACACTATCAAGCACATGTTACGACTATAACAATACACATTATCCTCTCTGTCTCTCGTTACTATTGTGTTATGCAGGGTATTGGCTGATGTAGATGTTTTATAAGCAAGTACTGTAGAAATCTTTTGGAGTAGTGGTAGGTAGGGAATCTTTTTTTAAAACAGGAAGTAACACAAAGCTAGTGATAATTGTTTATTACATATGTCTCGTAACACTTGTAGGCAACTTCAATGTAAAATAGATTTGCAAAACCGAGAAGGAACGTAATCTTATAGACTAATAATTATTCGTTTTTTGATTATAATGGATAAACAAAGAGACAGCTAATCTTGTTCTAAAAGTCTACCAAAACCTAATAGTAAACTTTGCTTTCATTACCTTGTTAATGGTTAATAATATTGAAAAACCCGGCATCATCCAAATACTACCGATTTGAAAAACTATTTCACCTAATGTTGAAAATTGAACAATGTTTCAATGAATCCTACATTTTCCCTGATATAGAATTTTTTTAAAAGTTAGGAATCCGCATGAAAAAATCAATACTGAATTGTTCGGTATGGTACCGCGCTTTTTTATTACGGCGGCGCTGCCACCGCCGCTTACTTTTCACTACGACTCTGTCAGTGTCAGATAAGAAGTGTCATATCATAAGCTTCACAATTCGTCACTGGGGTGCGGGAAACAAGTCAAAGTCAAAAAAATAATGCGAGTCAATGTCAAAAAGTGCTATTGCTGCTAAAAAAGTTAAGGATCCGTATGAAAACCCTGGAAACCCAACGTGTATAATGCGTGCATAATTTTAGAATTTTTTATTAAATACCCGTGTAAAGCCCGTGTAAAACCCGTGTACCGCTATTAGTTGATAATATTGAAAAAACCGGCATCATCCAAATACTATTATGTTTATATAGTGTCCTAAAAAGTTTATATCGAGAAGAATGTTTATTTAGTTATTTGTTATTTAGTTATACTTTAGCCCTAGTTTAAAACTTTTTCTTTTTACAAAATAAAACAAATTATACCTCAGAGGACACCAAAAGTTATTATTAGATTCCATTTTCATTTTCCTTTAGATTTCTTACTTGTCCATATTCTACGAGAGCTTTCTATATCATAAATAACGTAAGTTTCATAATTTCATATATTTTTTATTAGCCTAGCAACATTTCAAAAAGATAGGTACAGAAAAGTATCTTTTTATTTTTGAATTATATCTGTAAATTTTGGCCAATTTTTGTCAAAGCTGTATTTTCAATAGGTAGACAGTAGACACTTTGACAGGATATTTATACCTTTTGCTGCTATAAAAAAAATAAAATAAATTCCCTTATTAAGGGGCGCACATCCATCTTGAGTAGGTACGGATCGGCGAAGTTATGCAACGTTGGGCGCGATCAGTACTTGTATGGGTAACCGCGTAACTTAGTTTTTTTTAGATTATGATGCAGTTTTTTTGCATTATATACTCGGAAATATTATATGTTCTATTCCGTTCATAATTACTGCTGTTTTCTGTGATCGTTAGATTTCATAAATACAAATTTTTGTTTACAAAAAGTATCTAAGATTTAGAAGTTAAACAGCGAAAAGGAAAATTGATTTACACGAAAGGTAGTTTTCTGTTGCAAATAATAAAACTCCTCTAGTATAAATCAGACAAAATGAAATGGCAACACTGTTGCGGATTGCAGCATGCAATCACCTGTATTGACGATAAATAAAAGCCATTCTATATCGGACCGGGGCCGCACCGCGTCAGTTCTTCCGCTATCCGTCTTTTGTCTTATTTTATTGTGAAGCGGGTGCGATAAAGGGCAGCGAGACGGCTTGTCTGCCGGTTCCCGGTTCCTTGGCGTTGTTTATCTGGCGGGGTAGCGACGCGACGCGATCGGCATGGGGCGCCCCGCGGCAGTGCCTCCGCAGTCCGCCCAAGCGATGGGACGCGCCCGCCCCATTTCTCGCACCCGCCCGGTATCTCGCGCGACCGACCGACGCAGGTGAACGCAAATCAACAAACACTATCTAATGTGACCTCAGCAAAATGACTGTTTTTATACGTTTATACTGTGTTATATGGGCGTCGATACTGACATGCTGCACTACAACAGGTTTGTTCTACAATTAGCATTTTTATAGTTGTTTGCGAACTTAGTAAAAACTTTGTGCTAAATTAAAATTAAATTTTTGCATGATTTTTTTTTGCTAAAGTTTATAGCTGAAATTTATTATATAGTTATTTTAGTTTAGTTTAAATAAGCATGAATTTACTTTCCGCGTTACTTTTTCGTTGACTATTGTGTACTTTTTAAAAGTACTTTTAGCTTTAATTTTCTTTCGGGGGTACTTTTTCGTTGATGTAGTTATTGTATATAGTTTAAGGTTTTTTTGTATAATTTATTTAGCTTGTATTCCAGAAATAAAACACTTTTACCGTAATTTTTGGGAAAACTGGATTTGGAAATTCGTCTGTAATTTTAATAACTATGTATACTTGTTTTAAGTATAAAATGATATTTTCTTATCAAACAGTAGGATTTAAATAGCAATAAGATCAATCAAGGTCATCCTCTTATCGTATTGAGCGTGGTAAAGGTGACAAAAACAGATTAAAGTAATAAATGAGAACAAACATTTTTATACTTTATGGCGTTATTTGCTAATAATTACTACCATCAAGAGATCAATAAACTCTTTCAAAAATATGCTGAACAATATATAAAATATATAAAGTGCAATAATAAATACTGTCGCTACGAAAATGGTCAATCCTGACCGACGCCGTTGAAAAGATTTCTCTCAAACGAATCTAATAACCGCAATTAAATAAGGTGATTGTGCTTTGGCACAGTAGTAAATTTGTTCTAAATATTTCGCACACATGAAATCGCACACTAGATTTATGTTTTTGATTAATTCAGCGTTTTTTAAGGATTAAAACCCCGTGCTAATATATTTTCTTCAAAGATTTATAAATAAACTATACATTATATTCTGAAATGAGATATTTTAATAGTGTAGATCAGATGTTGGTAATGTTTTGTGATTTGTTTCATTGCAATACAAGCTTTGTGTTGTTTTCTTGCCAATGTTTTGTTAAAAGAGGTCAACAGGAAGTGCATAAAGGTTTATTTATTTGCGAGAGCCAAGAAACGTCTGTAAACATACTACAACAGAGTAGCAATATAATTATAATAACACTAATATAATAATGCTTGACAATTCACACAGCATTATGTAGCCCTATCCTAAGCAGAGCTTGTGTTATGGGTACTAGATAAGTACATAATAGATATTATTTTACTTTATATAGAAACAACCAGAACACCCTGAATAAGTATTTGCAGATCGTACAAACATTTATCCCGAGGTGGGAATCGAACCCGTAACCTCCTGCATCCCAGGCGTACCTTCGCCCACCGCACCACAGAGGTCGTAATTATCTTTAAAAAATTGTACTACAGATACATGTTGAGTAGAAAATGGACTATAGACAAGTTTTGTGGAAAATGGATCTTGGCTATGTACCCAAGACAGACTGCAGCGCACTAAGCATAGCAGGGTTCAAAAATAAGAAAAATAAAAAATTACTAATGACGTTGAATAATAACTTCCTATTCATATTGACCACTTTAAGTGAGCGCTGTTGTAATATTTAACATCGAAATCAATCCGTCTAGGCTCTTCATACGTAGGTATTAAATGATCGATAGCTCAGGGCCAAAACCTGTCTTTTCTTGGCACATTCTATGTCCAATAAGTGCTACTTTACCTATATCAACTGAAAAAAAACTTTAAAAAAAGAAGATTGTCTCGATACAACTGTGGTAGACAATGGGTTCTATCACACATTGGCTTAAAAGGTAATGAGGAGGCTGACAGATTGGCAAGAAATGCGGTCATGGAAGGAGCTGAATATAAAATTTTACCTAACTATTCGGAAATGCTACCAAAATACAGAGATTTTTTACGGGGCTTTAAAAATTGGAAAGAGTATTTTGACAAAAGATCAGAAGAAAGGGGCATTTGGTACAAATGTATTCAGTGCGAGCCTCCTCACATACCTTGGTTCGGTGGCACAAAGCTATCACGTAAGTTATAGTAACAGCACATAGGTTAAGAACAGGACACAAGCCTTTAATTTTTTTTTTCATTTTTAATGAAAAAGGTTGACTCGCCTAATTGTGACACTTGTGGAGTTGTGGAGGATGTATAAGTACCATATATTAAATGAATGTACAAGATTTCAACAAGAAAGAGAAACTTTATTTACATCCTTGCGCTTAAATCGGTATGATGTAGGTTTGTTCAATAAGATTTTAGCAGAGCCGACATCCGAAGCAGCGATACAGCTGTTCACAGAAGTGAGTCGCTTTAAGTAATTTTTCCTATTTTCTTTTTAGGGTTTTGACATCGGTTGCAAAACCCTTATGGGATCGCTTTGGGTCTGTTTTGTGTTTTGAATCCTTAATATCTCGGAAACTACTGCAGCTATTGACTTGAAATTTGAAATAATAATACATTTTGTGCGCCCGCACCTATTTATAGAAAAATAAATTAAAAATAAAAATGAAGATTTTCAGTACAAATTTTGAAATCGAAATTTTAAATGGGTCCTACAGAGTTGAAAGTGGTATCAAATGAAAGGTATTGGTTTGTTGATTCCAAAATAGTTTTTGTAATTTTGGTAGATTTTATACTTATTAAAATATTTTGAAAAAGGTAAAAAAATGACCATTCCCCCCCCCCCCCCCCCCTATCTCCGAAGATTGCAGAGTGATCGATGTAAAATGTACTATGCGTTTGTAGATATAGATCTATATTTTACAGGAAAAATATAGAGAAGTCTGTAAAAACAACACTTTTTGAAATATGGTCCAAAAACTAATTTTCATACAATGGGGGCTACTTCATTGAGAGCAATATCAAATCAAAGGTATAGATTTCGACAATTCAAAACAGGTTTTGAAAATCGTCTAAGTTTCATACTTAGTGAAATACGTTGAAAAAATTCGAAAAAATAATTGTAGGTACCACAAGCTAATCCACTTCACCCTTACCCACAAGCTAAGCAAAGCTTGTGTAATTGGTACTACTACGATAGCTGTTATACTTAATAAAGTATAAGTATCACATTAGATGATTTATTTTTGTGTACCTACGTAGAAAAGGACTAGAACACTCGAACAAATAATCTGCAGATCTTACAAATACATATTAGTCCCGAGGCGGGAATCAAACCGCAACCTCCTGCGTTGTAAGCCCACCGCGCTAACAGGTCGTCAATATACGTACCTACCTAAACAACAAAAGTTCAAAACCCTCGGCGCGCGAGTTACACTCGCACTTGTCGTACTTGTTTTTATGTTGTTATGTTTTTATAGTTTTGTTTTTTAGTGCTTAGTTTTTTACTTTTATGTTTATAGGATGGGAGCTATGTTCAGAAACAAGGAGATATGTTTTTAGTATCGCATTAGAGATCACCGCACGCGCCGACTGCGACTTAGAGGGACAATTTTTTTTAATGTTTTTTAAAAATATCTTCGTCATATAGGTAATTGTAAAATTTTTGAAGAAAATTAATTGTATTTTCAAGCCTTAAAATTATTTAAAATTAAATCGCTCAAGGTCCAACAAAGTGATGTAGATAACTTGTATAATTTAATTGTAACAGTATTTAATTTTGGATAGTTCAGGGTCAAGAAAGTCGTTATTTCTATGGTTAATTATAGTAGTCGTGAGTCACCATTCCTATCTCTTTATTTCATCTACTCCTCGTTATCATCCGATATTGGATTTGTACCTCCCTACGCTTGGCGTATTAATCGCATAGAATGTGTAATTTTTATCAATCTTCTGAAATTGTTCGTACTACACACTACAAAACCAAAATTCGAGTAAAAGTTCATACAGCGATTAAAAATCTAACGAAAAACTTAAGCTGCAATGTGTGTAATAAATTTAAAATTAAATAAATTCATAAAAAATTAAAGAATAGATTCATTAATTTTATTTTGATAATAATTGTAGTCGTTTATATTTTATTTTTCAGTCCCCAAAATTTATTTAAAAAGTAATGTCTATAATATGGTGCACAATTTCATAAATCTAAACAAATTATTAATAAAAATATTAAGTACAGAATATGTTGCATTTAATGAATCCAAAAAATATTAATAAATAAAAAAAAATCTTCTTAAGATCGTGAATGATCCTTTTACGTGAAGCGGCTAGAGCGCCACAATAAGGCAGTCAGCTTTGCTCGCTTAAGCCTTCAGCAGGCAACTCTCTCTAGTGTGGACCCGACCCAGCAATGATACGGCTCCCTTGCCGCATGATACCATAGTATACCAGTGTCCATCTTAATGGGATTACAAATTAAGGCTTTACCTATTTTAGACTTAAGCTTTTGGGGTCCCTAAATCTTGCACTCAGTACCTTACTACCAAACTGCGTAAATCTTATACATAGATCAAATTTACTTTATAAGGCAAGATTTACTTTATAAGGCTGTGATAAAACGAGCGGAAGCACGTCTGGAGAAACAAGATGTAGGTATAAATGACCGATAAACCGTCTAGATATATCTTGAGGTACTGACCTCAAGATATATCTAGACGGTTTATCTAGATATACATATATAGACCGTCTACACTGGTAGACGGACAATTTAAGTGGCACTTAGTTTCCATGTCGACGACGCGCTGTGGTAAACTCCACACGATAAGACCCCATTCTGATCTGGATCTGAGACCTAGAGTTAGCGTAAACGGGCCATTGGTGCCTTGTTTCTTTTTTCTTTTGTCTCGCTCACTTGAATCAACGGTAGTTCAAGCGAGAAGATTATAAAAGAGTTAATCAGACGCCACAGCAGCAAAACAGAGGTTGCCTTGTTGACCGTCTCCACTTTGTTAAGACAAAGTGGAGACGGTCAACAAGGCACCATCGGTAAACAAGATGTTTTTGCAGTAGAAGATACAATATCATTATCCGTAAAGACAGAACTGGAACACAGGAAACAACCCTTTTTATCTCATTTTTGCTCAAAGTAAACTAGCTTTTACTATTATGTAGTGTACGTGACTCGGATTGATGGGGAAAGGCACTGTTACTACATGTTACACTCAAACCTTATTATATAGGATTATTCTCAGGGGTTCCTATGTCTAGATTTTTTGTAGATCAATAGAGATTTTTTATTATTGTTATTTAAAAATCAATCAGCCAAAGATTTAAATACATGCCTGGTTTTAGTTGATTTGTGATGGACCTTAATAGATAATTATTACGCAGTATTAACTATGTGTTATATTGTTGAAGCTATAAACCGTTTTGAGACCAAACTTTTCTCATCTCGATAAAATCAAATTATGTTTGTAAGTATCACAAAGTAATTTCACGATATAATCGCCACAAAAGTGCCTTTGTTAATAGGATTTCGAGTTTCGGTTGTTAAAAATACAGCCGCGTTTCGGCGTCGTCGAGACGTAAGCTTCTTCAAGTTCGAGATTTATTCAGAGGGTCTGAGACGCACTCTTGTTTCTATAACATAATTCAGTTAACAAGGGGAGGGATAGTTCGAGAGCTCGAGAAAGTTCTTAACTGTCATTGAGCTTTCGGGGTGTGAATGCGAAGTTTTGGCGTAGTAAATGGTTATTTGCGAGTTTCAATCATTCATCTTTGTAGGATCTGTGTAATCAGTAATGTAATCAATAAAATCAATGTAATCAATAAAATCAATATTTTTTTTTTGTGAATACCAAATAAAATTACAATCATCATCACCAGCCTATAACAGTCCACTGCTGGACATAGGCCTCCCCTAATGAGCGCCATCGATGGCATCATTATTTGGGGGTTATTGCCCATAATCCCCACGCTGGGCAAACGGGTTGGGGATGGAAAATTACAAATCCACTATCTTATTATGTAAAGGTTACATAAAACTATCTTCACTACATAGTATGAAACAAAGTCGCTTCCCGCTGTCTGTCCGTTTGTCCCTCCCTATGTATGCGTAGATCTTTAAAATTACGTAACGGATTTTGATGCGTTTTTATTCAACAGATAGAGTTATTCGAGATAAAGGTTTTTTCATCAGTATTGCACACGTGCGAAGCCAGAGCGGGTCACTACTAACAAATAAACCACACACACTTGAATACATGTTTTATGTATGTAGTTCCTGCTACCTATATAAAAAAATCTGATGGTTTAACATCATCAGCCCATGTTAGTCCACTGCCAGTACATAGACCTCCCCTAAAGAAATCAAAAATGTTTATTTTTGATGTCGTTGCGCAGTTGGTAAGCGCTTTCCGTACTGAGAAAGGTCGCGGGTTCAAGAACCCCCGAAATTTTGGGATATGATTTAGTTTCTTATTTGTCATCGTCGTCATCAGCCTATATCAGTCCACTGCTGAACAAAGGCCTCCCCTAATGATTGCCATAGATGTAAAGAAAAGTAAAGTTTATTAAGTACAATAACATTGGATATACCACTAAAAATACTTATACATATTTAAGCTCGATATAACTATCGAGCTTAAATATGTATACGACTTAACAGTTAATAGTAAAGTTATTACATCTTTGGTTATCGTGTATAGTTTTCGACAATGCGCCGCAACACTGCAGCGTACAGACTCATTCAAAATCAAAATCAAAGTGCTTTATTTCCTTTAGACCTTACAGGTTTCTTGGACATTCGAGGATTCCTTCGAATTCTCACAAAATCTATTCCATAACCCAACAAACCATCAACACTAGCTTTCAGGCTCTAAGCCGGTCGCATCAGGGGATATCCTTACGGATATCTGTGGGCATCCAGGCTTGACAGTTATCGATGTGGGCCGTGTCAGGACCGATGACGGACAAACACAAAGGCGATGAGTAATGCACTTCGACTGACGTTACAAGCTTCACTATCGAAGATTGAAACTGCAATCCAATTTAGAGTTTATGTAGATGCAGTAAATTAATGATGCATACAATAAGATCGCTGTAAGGAAGTAAGATAAACATGATTCAACACAAAGTAGAGACTAAATATATAATATTTTTCAGTGTACTTAATAGATTATAGTTAGGTATTTAGTTAATATATTTATTTATCATTTGTTTATAAATGTTATAGGAAAAATCGAGGTTAGAACCAAACATAATACATTTATTTAGATTTATAAATAAAATCATTAGTCATCATCATATTAATACCTTTAGTTAAGCCTCAGAGCCCAGGACCTATTTAATTAGTTAAACTAAGATGTACATAATTACTGTTTAGATTTATCTCATTTTAAGTGAACTGTAAAGTTTTTATGAGAAATAAAAGTTCTTTAAACCTAATATTTAAGCGATGACAAAGGCATTATGATTTGTGAACTAAACTTGTGGTGATTTCTTGGGTATATGTGTCTTTTCATACTCAAAATACTAGATATGTACATACGTAAGTAGAAAAAAACCGCCAGCTCATTCTTGTGAGTGTTACTTACAAATGTTTCGATTTCATCCTGTCTTTATATCCATAAATAAAATATCATCCGCCATCGTCAAGTAAAATACAGGGCGCCCCAAGACTATGCGTCATGAAGGGAAAGTACCTTAAATATTAGGAGAAATTTCTGAACGGACACCTTTTTTATTTTTAAATGTTCGGAAATAATACTGCATTCAAGGATTTTGAAGTGGAATCCAATCAACTCAATTTTCAACGCGTAAAATATGTCCAGTATTTATAAGATGCGAAACGCAAGAAGGGTCGAATAATAATAATAATAACTCTTAAGTATGTTAAAACAAAAGAATAACGTAATATGTTTGAGTATAAGTAATGACGCAATATGACAACGTCGCCTACGGTTACTCGTACTACTCGTACTTACAAACAGAGTTGAGACCTGTCGAGACACATCGAGTATTCACCAAAATATATAATATGATATGAAAATCAACAGACAAAGAACTTACTAAAATATTGACGATTTGCATAAGACAAGAGGAAGTATGACAGTTTTAGCAAAAAATTAATTTACGGATTGCTTCGGCAACTTCAAATACATTCATTCATTTTAATCAAATTAAATTATCTTTATATTAAAATTATCATCATTTTAATCAAATTAAAAATATAAGTATAATTATATTTTTAATTTGATTAAAATGATTAATTTTCTATTAATCCTTTGTTTTTAGATACTAAGTTAAGAGGAATTATTATTATCTAACCATTCTATCGATTGGCATCATAAATATATGTTTTTTTCCACATCTTTGTCGGTTCTATTTAGATAATCTTCAAAACAAAAATAAAGTCAATTTCAGCAAAATATCCTATCAAACATTGTATTATATTACTTTCGCGTTTATACATTGTATATAGTATAAACACGAAAGTTTAAGTATGGATGTATGTTTGTTACTCTTCCACGCAAAAACTACTAAACGGATTTTGATGAAAATTGGTACTCAGATGTTTTGAGACCTGGAATAACATATGGGCCACTTTTTTTCCTGGAAATTCCACGGGTTCGGGAGTTTCGCGGGTGAAACCGCAGGCACCAAGCTAGTCGTAGTATAAATATTATAAAGAAGAAAGATTTCATTGTTTGTTTGTATTGAATAGGCTCCGAAGCTACTGGACCGATTTGAAAAAAATCTTTCAGTATTAGAATCCTAAATTTTCCTTGATGAACAAAGGCTATAAAAAATATTTTCAAAAAAGTTAGAAATCAGTATAAAAACTTTAATAATAAAACTATATTTCAGCTTCTTTTTTTAATGGCGCCGCTTGCTTTTGCTACGACTACACTTCAACTTCTTTTTTTTATGGCGCCGCCGTCGCTTGCCCTCCAACGACTCAGCCAGTGTCATAGACATCACAATTCGACAACTTACCTTCAAAGAATACAGTTTAATACTTATGTACCGGGAAATAATATCTCTTAATACGTTACTCTCAACTTCGCCTATTAATTCAATAAAATTACGGAAACTGAATTTGTCTTTTTCGTGAAGTTAAAGAAGCCCGTCCCTAAATTGGTTATAAGGTTGCCGAAACTTTTTTCATAAATCACCGTTCTTAATAACTTGGCGTGTCTTTAAATTATGATTGAAAATACCTGAAAGATATTTTCTTCTGAGAATGAATCATCATAAATTAATTGGAATCTTGGTTAATTGGCTAATTAATTAATTATAATAAAGATTCAATACATAAAAACAAATTTAATGTGATCGGAATGCTGAGTTTTATTTCGGTCAAGGAATTAGCATAACCATTCCATGCCATGCTGCCACATTTTGAGCACTCTGCCTACTAGCGCCGGCTTAGAATTAGAATTAAGATATATATATTACTAGCGGTCCGCCCCGGCTTCGCACGGGTATTAAACAAAAATTTCAGAAATTATACACACTAACACGATGGGTTTCACATTTTTCATACGGACCCCTTACTTTTTTTAACAGCATTGGGATTTTTGACATTGACTCGACACTCCTTAACTGACACTGGCCGTAGAGAAAAAGCTCAGAAAAAGCAAGCACCGTGCGCTATTCAACCTCTTTTTCTATTCTGACGCGCCATAATAGAAAAAGAGTTTGAATACACAACGCAGGGTTCAATTATTGAATTTTCGATGCGGATCTCTAACTTTTTGAAAATATTATATAGCCTATGTTCATCAGGGGAAATTCAGGATTCTAATGGTGAAAGAATTTTTCAAATCGGTCCAGTAGATTCGGAGCCTATTCCATTCAAACAAACAAACAAACAAACAAACAAACAAACATACAAACAAACAATCAATCAAATCTTTCCTCTTTATAATATTAGTATAGATAAATGTATACACTAGTTGTTATTGCTTTCTGAGTATTCTATATTCTATTGAGTACCTACTATAGTTTTCTTTTGACCTATGATAGGAAATCATAAGAGTTACGGTTTTGTTTATTAAAGTCTCTCTAATACAAAATCTGAATACTCTTAACGCTGTATATATATCTAATGCTGGTTAAATATTATTAAGGTAGTAAGTAAATATTTTTAAAGTATTTATTATATATTTTTATGGTTAGGAAATATGTCTTGCATTTTAATTTCGATTTAGAGAATCGAAGAAAAGAGACCTATGAACTTAAATTTTAGTTTTTCTTTTGTAACTGCCTCTGTGTGCTGCTGGTACAGAAAATATTTTTGAAATATGTAATAAAAAAAATTGCAGTATGCCTGTTTCAAAAGTCACCCTGTACCATTGCATCAGCGAGAAAATGTAATCTCTTGGGGACATGCGCCGACTAGTATCGAGCTGCAGTAGCAGCAGTTAAGCTACCTCTATATTTTACTATAAAAACTATCGTAGTTTGATGAACCCTCTATATTGTTTGCAATAATGTGCAGTTAGCTCAACTGGTTGTTATTTTAAATACTAGCTCTTGTTATTTTTTTTTTAATTTTTTTTTCGTGATAGATTAACCTTGTGTTACCTAAAGCGTTTTTCATAAATTGAAGAACGGAAACAAGGTGGAGCTCATTAAAAAATTGCGGATAACATAATAAATGACCTCATACCGTCAAATTCGATCAAGTGAAGTGAAGTTACGTAAACTGAGACATGGGATAGAGGGGCAAACACGACCAGAATTCAATCCACTTATGGGCAACTTGGCAATTTGGCTGGGAGCGTTGTGTTTATCCTCGTGACCCGTTGAGACCCGACAACTTGAGACTCGGATCTGAGAAACTGTGCAGAAGGCAATTAACTATTTTGATAGGATAAGATCGAGGGTATACGCGGTTTAATCATAAATCTTAAATTACAACTCAAATATCACAGTTCTATAGAATGGAGTTTCGTAATACCATTGTTCGGGGTAGAAATGACGACGCACGAAATGCAACAAATCAATTATTGGGATAACTTGATTATGGTATTATGAAATATAAATATAAATAACATTAGTATTAGTAGTATCTAAGGGCTGTGGATTCTGTATTACCAATAAAATAAAATAAAATAAAAAAATAACTGCGCAATTGAGGAGATAACCAACCATTACTTTGTTTAGCTAATACTCACATAAACTTTAATATATTGTTGTAAGTTTATCAGTCATCTTAATACCCATAACACGAGCTAAGAAGAAACCAATGGCGCTATGGGCGAAGGTCCGCCTACGACACAGGAGGTTGCAGGTTCGATTCCCGCCTCCTGACAAAAGTCTGTACTATCAGCAGATCAGATATTTGTTCAGGGTGTTCTGGTCGTTTTCTTTATATTCTTAAAAATATCTATCTATAGAATATATTTTATTATGTATCGCGTTACAAATGACTTTAGTGTCAATAATCATGATAGCTTGTACAGTTTTATTTTTATTTCAAAAAAAAATCTGAACCATCTATCAAAAAATGCGTCGTACAAGCAATGCTGCCACAAACAGCGTCGTCGCATTCAAAATTTTAACAAAAGTAGAAAAAAATTCTGTAAAGCCGGAAACACACTATTGACATGCCACGCGACCCGACTCAACGCGACGCAAGCGATGAGTGTTGTGTTGAATTTATTCGTAAGCATACATTTTCTATGACTAGATCCACATTTTAAACACACGACGTTTCGTCGCGTCGGTGTTAATAATGACCTACAGACACAGACGAATCATAGAGCGATTTTTAGTGTTTAAGATGGCTTAAGTAATAGCAACGTGTATTTTATAAAGACGAAGATTCAGATTCATCAATAAATCTTTGTATTTACAGCCTTTATGGACCGGCGGGCGAAAGTCCGCCTGCCACACAGTAGGTTGTGGGTTCGGTTCCCGCTTCGCGGCAAATTTCGTTTTCTATGATAATAAAAGTAGCTATCTATGTTAGAATTAAACATATCTATGTTATTATTTTGTATATAGTATATCAGTCATCACGAACCCGTAATTCTTAATCCGTAATCTTAGTACCGTTTGTACTAATTCATGTTTCATTTTAATACACATGTATTGTATAAAAATTGACTTTTTCAAGTGTACTAGAATCTATCTATGTGGAATAAATAAATACAAGAATAACTTGGGGTTAGATGATCCTATGTGATATGCAATAGCATTATTAATCAAATGAACAAGTTGATTTATGTAGTATCAAAACCGTTTAGTCAGTCATTTCTTTTACTAGCTAAAAACCTTGTCTATTTTTACCTGACTACTTTTTGTTACATTAATATTTTCTATCCTCTTAAGTAAATAAGACCACACCTTATTCGCTTAATTACTGGTTAGATAGCTTATCGTTAACTAAGAACCATTAAGCTAAATGGGTTAATGAATTGTTGGAGGAATAGATCTAGAGTTTCATTGTTTACTAACCTTCATTCAATGATGAAAGTCTTTTAATATTATTATTATATTAGCTTATTCTGGTACAGACAAGACAAAATTACTGAACAAGTTAAATCACTTAATCTATACTAATATTATAAAGAGGAAAGATTTGATTGTTTGTTTGTTTGTATGTTTGTTTGTTTGTTTGTTTGTTTGTTTGTTTGAATTGAATAGGCTCCGAAACTACTGGACCAATTTGAAAAATTCTTCCACCATAAGAATCCTAAAATTTCCGTGATGAACATAGGCTATAAAATATTTTCAAAAAAGTTAGAGATCCGTATAAAAACTTCAATAATAAAACCATACATCAACTTCTTTTTTTTTCTTTTTTTGCGCTGCTCGCTTTTGCTGTGACTCAACTTCAACTTCTTTTTTTATGGCACCGCTTTTGCTACGACGACTCCGCCAGTGTCAGTTATGGATTGTCATAGACAATAGACATTACAATTCGTTACTGGGGTGCGAGAGGAAACTCAATGTCAAAAAATATAAAAACTTCAAGATTGGAACCATGCGATGTAGGCGATATAGCGGTGTGAGAGAAAAGTCTTTATATAAGTAAAGGAGGTAAAGGTACAATTTTAAAAAGGAAAGATTTTATTGATTGTTTGTGGTTTGAATTGAATAAGTTCTGAAAATACTAGACCTTTTTGGAAAGAAATTCATCATTAGAATGATAATCATAGGCTATAAAATATTTTTAACGTTAGTGATCCTTATGAAATCTTCAATAATAAAGTAGGTACCTTATCTAATGTGTGTGTGTGTAAGAACTTAAAATTCTTTAAAATACCCGTGCGAAGCCGGGGCGGGCTGCTAGTAGCTTATATATGTAGATCTATTGCAAGGATCATTCAGCAACTTAATATAACACTTAAAACAAAACACAAAAGCGCTGTAAAAACTATTAACCCCAAAAACATACCACAATTAATATTTTTGTATAACACCCCTTGCTTTTTATATATAGCTTTCGAAAATAGCTCGAAATGTAATTACGTAACGCAGCACATGTTCATCGTCGCCGCATCCATTGAGCGTGGTAAGCGTCGATTATTCATCCACGTGCCGATAATGGAACAATCCTGTCGTTGCCGCGGAGTGGGCCTGTCAACGGTAGATGTAATAGCATATACAATGCAAAAACCTATCCAAGCTGATGCCCTGAGGGGGACGAATAGACACCTCTATTTTTGAAAGACACGTAAGTGCTAAAAATGCAACTCGTTTTTGTTTTTTTCGCACTACTATTTATTTTGGTGTGTCATCATTATTACTCCAACCCCTTTGCACCCACATTTGAGAGGACCTCTTGTTTGGTCTCTTGTGAGTCATGTCCAGTTTATTATTAACCGGATAACGTTATACGTTCCTAAACTGGACCACCATTAAATGTAATTTAATCTTTATTAACCGATAATAAAGATTAAAAATATTTATATAACGATTTGTATATTAAAGTGCAAGTGTAATCAAATACTAGTATTTATTTTGACTGAGGTGTTTTATTTATTCGTATAGAGTAGGAAAATAAAATTATTTTTTACCTTACTACATACTAAGGGTATGCAATATAGTTATTAGATATCGTTATTGATCTCAAAATTTGTGACAGCATCAATTTATTATTTAAAAAACTGGTACTTCGAAATGTTTATATTCGATTTAGAAGCGTGTTTTACAAACACGACCGTAAAAAATCTTAATAAATATATTTTAGCAAATACTTGTTTTGCTCTCATTTTCATATATTAATCTTCGGAACAGCACACTTTTTTGATGGGTCTCGTTTTGATTTGACAAACCTAGGAAAATTTTCCAAAGGTAGATTTTTTATTGGTTCTTTAATTAACTTATGGTTAAGTAAAAACCAGTTTGACGCTTTAAAATAATATGCGCGCTCTGTACATCTCTAGCATTCTCGTGGCGGTATTATTGCAAACTTTAAACAAATATAAAGGTATCATAACCTGACCTACGTAGCTGAATAGCAACAAAGTTGTTTAGGTAAGAATGTAATGCCGTCGGTTTTAGCAGCTTTATCATTGTCGCCACAACTAGTAGGTAGTAAGTTTCATCTTAATGATCAAAGTTACTACATTATGACGTCCTCCGAACGACGACCTCCTTCGTGGTGCAGTGGGGGAATAGTGAGGGAGTAACTGATATATTTGGTTTTAACGAAGCCCTGGGTTTTATTTACTACTGCCAATATAAATGTATTAAAAAATAAAGAAATTTTTAGTTGTCCACAAAATATATAAATGGACACGTAAAACAAAAATATTACACCAATACGACAAGACAGCAGTGGCGTGGAATCGGAAAAAACCGTATTCGCTATACCATATTTGTCATTCCCAATCGCGACACTTTGCGATTTGGGCATGTTTTGAACTGTCGAAAAACTGAAACACCAAATACTGGGCATGGTGGACAACTAGTCACGTGGCTTAGAGAATAATTGTTTTCGATTCTTAGCCAAGGAATTCATATTTTATGTACGTTATAAATATTTTTTATAGTTAGTAGTTTACTTTGTTTTCTGTTTTTTTTTTACCCATATCTTTCATAGACTATGTTTGCATGAGGTGGTACTGGGTTCAAATAAATTTTTTTCTTGTTTCCATCATCCTAAGGATCGTGTAAGAATAAGAACCGCTCACGTTTAGAACACGTTATGACGTCACACGGTGTGGGCAAGGAATCTACTATGTCATAGAGATTAAGGCCCCTTGAACACAAAGAAAGAAAATCGTTATGTAAGACATGCATTTTGTTTATGTAAGACATGTGTTTTGTTTATGTATTCTACTGCTTTTTGATATTATTTGTAATTCTTGTCATTTTATACTTTATGCCAAATCATTACCCCTATTCATAATAGTCTACTGACTTAAAACAGTTGCTAAGAAGTGGTTATTGCCCTTTCTGCCTTATGTTAACAAAAAAAGACAGGCTAAGAAATGGCATCATGACAAAAAAATTGATATATAAAATACTTTATTATACACCAAAGTACCACACAAAGAAATAAAACATTAACAGACATGCTCAAAGTAAAGGAAGTATAAAAGGCGGCCTTGAGCGATCTCTTCCAGGCAACTTTGGGATGAACTGGACATGAAAAAATGTAGACGGTGGCACTTAAGTAAACAAAATAATAATAAAACGAGGTGAAATCTGAGCGAATATTTGTTAAGAATAATGCTAATTATAGGAAGACACATGACCTAGATAGTACAAGCTACACACTGATATTAATCTAACACACAATAGTTTGAATAATAAAACTAGGAAAATTTGGGCAATTTAGCAATTATTGTTAGTTATTTCTATCTAATTATCCATCGAAAACAACAGCTTTTACTGTAACAAGCGGGTAAAGTTCTCGTATTATTAACTTTTTAATTTCCAATTTTGGGCTTTAATGGTTGTGGTAGTTTAAGAGCTAGTACGCATAAAGTATTTCGTGCTTTGGTGATAAGGACGTCATTATTAATAAGTTCTACTATGTTTTACTCAAGTTCCATTGGAACTGTAAAAATCGACTACCGCAAATGATGTTACCCGAAAAAACACCCAGAGTCTTAAGGTCTTAACTTCACAGCGCCCGATGCTCTCATCTATAGGCCGTCCTTTTATTGTTTGGAGTACTCGCAAGGTGTATGAATTTGATTATTTTGTAAACTAATAATACTATTAATGACCATCACTATTGGTTGATGGTAAGCTGGATAGCCTATAATGATTGATGTCCGCAGTTTTGGTAGCGCAGCTAAATTATTCTTTTGACGCTAACTGTACTTACAATAATTTTGGTATGCGGGACGAATATGGACAAATATTATCCTGCTTGATTATAAAGACTTTTAAATGACGTGTGCCGAAAACTAGGGACGAATATGGCATAAATCGTATTAGCCATAATAACAATAATTGTATAAACAGGAAGTCTCAAGGCTAAAAACTAATAATGATCCATTTTACTGAAACAGGAAGTTTTTTTTTTCAATCTTTTTATTATTTTTATACAGGGTTTTAAATTCATCATAATTTTATTTTCAACCTAGACAAGAACAATTTATCTAACAGGTTGAAAGAACTCTGATAATCTGTACTCAATTATCAGAGTACGAACAACCAATCAATCAATTCTCTCGTCAAAATAATTTCAGTAAGCCTGAGCAAGATCTTTTTAACTAGATCAAACAGATATTTCTCATGATTTGATCATTGATAAGCGCTCGTGCGCTGATTAACGTGTAACAGATTATAACTAATTATAACATAATAAAAGACTTACAGCTGGTTGTTCGTACAACTAGCTGTAAGTTTTTTATTATTAGTCAAAACAAACTACTTTTAGAACAATACATAATTATTATTTTTTGTAAAGCGGCTTGAAGTTTAATCTTCAAGTAATTATGGCTATTGTTAGACTCCCTTCCCGAAATCTCCACTTTAAGTTTAAATCCCCCCAATAATATACTTGAACTAACATCAATCAGCTTTAATGTACATACATAGCGGTCTATTGATTGATGGAAAAAACCCAAAAATAATACTCAGCCTAGTTTTTCTAAAATTACCCGACCTAAGTTAGAGGGCGCTCTTTAGATTTCTGCCTGAGAGGTTTGTAGTGCCTACCTAATACTAAAAAGGGTCGTTGAAAGTTTCTATAAACGTAAAATAGGCTACTTGTCTTGAGATTCGAGGAAATATTATTGAATATTATTTCAATGCTTTCTAAATACAAATTTCCATCCAAATCTCAACTGTATTGCGTAGGTATTTAAATAAACTAAACCAAGATAGTTAAGAAAATAAACATCTTTTGAGAATGGCAGCACGTCACTGAAAAGACGCCGCTAGTCGGTTTTTATTGAATTTCTCCATAACCTGCTCTCATAAAATAATTGCCTTCTGCGGTACGGTAAGATAAAGTGCATGTAGATACCCTACCCACCCGCCACTGTAAAATAATTAGAAACCGCTGTTTCATACACGCTACCTTGTGAAATTTAAAAATATTGCTTTAACCAGATATTAAAGCATACGTTTTAATTACAGGTCGGGAATTACCAACCGGGCAAAATGTAGTGTCTGTAGCACCTATAGAAGTTAATGATGGTACGTATACTTTTTACTGAACTCGTAAAAAGTCTGCCTTATCGGCTCATTTTTAACTCTATGTGATATGAACCTAATGATATTAAATGTTTCTGACCCAGTTAAAAACGGGGAGTTGAATATAAACGTAAAGTTTTAACTGTAGTTCGTTAAGTTCGTATGAGATACTTCTATGAGCCGCTTGGGACTGTTGGACTCTGGTTTGCAGAGATAAGATACTAGTCAGGTAAGGAGAAAAGGAATACGGACGTATATTTTTACCTTATTACCGAAGGAGAGCTCAGAAGGGTATGTTTTTCACGATAATCCAAGCGCTCTATATGACTATCGATTTCGATGGTACACTAAAGAAAATACACGTAAGTTTCCGCTAGCGCTTACGCTATCACCTACCTAAATAAATATGACACTGACCCAAAAATAATATCAGGATAGACACCTGGTTCAATTAAACTAATCAGCATTACCCTTAAACACTTCGCCGGAACAAAACGGTCTGTTTATAGCCAAATAAATTTTAATTTATGCGTCTGGCTTAAAGCACTTTAGTTTTCTTTTATTAAGGTTGGCATTATTACGTTTTAACAGTGCACCTGTGGCCCAATAAAGGTAACGCTCGTACAGTTTGCAACACGAATGAGGAGCTTAAGCTCTGTAATTTAGCTAAATACAGCTTTTTTATTCTATTGAAGCTTTTGGATATTTGTGTAAAATTTTTACAGCTTTACGATAAATTTAACAGTTCCGTGTATTTTCAAACAAAGCCCGCAATACATGCGTATATTCAGCTCTTGCTTAATATGCAAACTTAATATATTCAGGTATAAATAATCATATGGAACCACGTTCTGTGAAGCCTTATAGAACGTTATTTCACTATGCCTACTACGTTTCAAACTGGTAATTAGAAATATTAAATTAAGATAGAAGATTGGGTTAGTGAAAAATAATTATACGTCTTCTCAAAGTAAGAGGACATTCTTAGAATCACCCTCTACACATTATTTTCTCCGGTGAAAGAGCGATATCGCGACAAACCGCTATTTGTCGTGGGTGAGGCGTACATAAATCACAACCCTACAGGCTAGGGCTGGCAATGCGTGTTCCAACGGCAGTTCAATATGTACATGTACGGCCGCGGTTAAAAAGTCCTCTATAGGAAGTGAATCCAATTTGCGAGATTTTGCAAATCTTCTTGCATTGAATTTCCGGACGAATCTCGTTGCTTGAGTTGATGTTTCCATATGCTTTAAGGACACTAATGTATACGTTTCACCTATATAACATAACATGTAGATTTAGATAGTGACCTAATTTTGTGATACTGTTAATAATATAAAAAAATATACTTCTTTGGCATAAAGGCTCTCTATGTAAGGAAAAGCTCTCGAAACATTAAAAAAACCCAGTTATTTTAATACTCAATACTTGGATTTATATTAGTATTAATATATTTTTTGTCTTTATATTAGTGTGATATATACTATTCTTAATTAAGTTAAGCGAGGATATAAACGGGTACCTAATCGCCTAATTATGAAAGACCGATTGTATAATGGAATTTACCAAATAAAATTTACCATTACACAATCGGTAAATTTGTTTTATTTCCCAAGAAATCTGATTGAGTGGTAGTGCATTGTAAACAAGCCGTAAATGCAATATCGAGAGAGAAAGAGGGTACAGACTTATTGACTCTGGGAATATTGTATTTAACGCTAGCAATGATTTTTAATTGAATTATTCTTTTGTTCAACCCTATTGAGTTGGCATATTGCATTATTTCCAGTAAAATTATTGACCCATAATTCTCTACGTGTATCCACCCTTTACTGAGCTGGGTATTGGCACTCTGAATTGTGCTTAAATGATTCTGATATTCTTTTGTTTTAACGGGTATTTTTGCCCCAAGTACTCGGAAAACATTTATTTACCAAATGTTTTATACAACACTAAAACTAGAAAGATATAGTAAAGTTAAAAACGAAAACCCTCTAAATACTATAAAAGTTGTAGATCACCTTACAAGCGTTCAATGCAAATAAAACGTCAGACGCAATCGTTAACAGAACGTTCTTAGATCCTCGGTTACCGAAACGGAATATATGACAGGTTTTCATGGAAAACTGTCATAAATAGCTATTTGAGACTTGCTTAAATTTAAGTTGCATCTCAGTATTTGGGAGTTAGTTCCAACCGTATATTAAATTTAGAATATTTCATAAGCGTTGCATTAAACTTAGTTCGGGTTTAATAACTAAATTTGATTCATTTATAGGGGATGTGCTTAATATAAAAATATTTATTACTATTATACGGTCCACTTATTTTTCCATTGCAATTTTTCTACTTTACGTAGAAATATGCATATACAAAGCATCTTCATAATTTGTGTACATAATGTCCGGCATAATTTATTTATACATACCTAATATTCTTCCATAAAAAAACAATCGTTCACATATACACCTGTACTCAAGAAAAATACTATGAGGTGTCACAGCCTATGCACTGTGACATGACACCTGAAAAACGGATTCATAGTCACAATTGAGTGATGTGCAATGCTATGCGTTCATTTGGTACCACCTATAGATAAAGTACCTACACATATATTTTAACTAACGCATAATGTAGCTGTCTCCTTTGGCTTAAGAACATCACAAATATCAGTTTTGAAATTTTGTTAGTGTCTTAGGTCTTACATACAATAATATTGACTAGAAACAGAGTTTTCACCTGGTTTAATCATAATAATAATTACAGCATTTTTATATGCATCGCCAACTTGGACGTGCAATTATTTTCTTTCAAGCTGAGTCTACACACCAGCCGACTCTGTGTTTCCCTCCTAAAAGGAACGCAGTGAGGCTAAAGTGTTAATTAAATATTCGCGCTTGGCAACCCTACTCGATCGTTCGAGCCGCCTCGCAGACACAGCGGCACCGCTCGTCATGTCTGCGACTCTTTCTCGCTCAGCAAAGTTTTATAACCAGTAAACATGTTTACTCCTAAAATAACGACCCTGTAAAGTATAAAGAGACGTTGGTATTCCCACTAGTGGGACCTTGGAGAAGTTTGAATTTAACGTTTCATTTTGTGAGCGAAGAAAACCATAGACATTCATCAATCATCAACAGCCTATAATAGTCCACTGCTGGACATAGGCCTCCCCTAATGAGCGCCAAAGATGGCACTATCATTTGGGGTTAATGCCCATAATCCCCACGCTGGGCATGCGGGTTGGGGATCGCAGTTCGGTAGAGTTGTTCTGCAGAGGGCGCTGCTGCCCGCCCTCCGGTGTGTTTCCCTTAGTCGCCTCTTACGACACCCACGGGAAGAGTTGGGGTGGTGAAATTCTATGCCGACACCACACGGCAATAGACATTACATACCTATTGGTAAATTCATGTGGTGGATTTAACCAATAACCTAATTGCTATATAGGTCGTATAAAACAAAGTCGCTTCCCGCTGTCGTCTGACCCTATGTATGCTTAGATCTTTAAAACTGCGCAACGGATTTGGTCCGATTTTTTTGTAAATTTATAGAGTGATTCCAGAAGAAGGGTTTATACCATTGCGTATTGCACTCGTACGAAGCCGGGGCGGGTCGCTAGTTCATTAATAAAGTAACGTAACAAATTCGAAACTACTATGAAATTTGATAGGTCCTTACTCTATGATCACAGCTTTTATCGATGAAGCCACTATCCGAACGAACTTAGCTAGTTTCACAGTTCCAATCCATTAAATTAGTATTGCCCTTTTTGATTTTAAAATGATTTATAATGAGTTTAGTGTGAGAAGCAGATTGAGAAGCAAACATATTCAAGTAGCTGATCTGTCTGTTTTCTATTTCTTATAATGTTCCACTTAATGGTGGAAACTTTGCAGTTTTTAGTGATATTGTAGTAGTTTTTGGTTTAGTGTTTCCAACTGATTTGACCAAATATAATAAATAAAGAGGTATATATCCTTGTTTTTTGTTCTCAGAATCAATGTACCCGCGGTTTGCCGAGCCCATCCCCAATGTGACGGTCACAGTTGGGAGGGACGCCTTGCTGGCCTGCGTCGTCGATAATTTGAGAGGATTCAAGGTTCGTAATAACCCACATCTTTTTTACTAGGATTATTCCCCCTGCGTCGACGATAAAAATCTAATGATTGTTATGCAAATTAAGACAGATAGAAAAAAATTAACAAAACTATTAAAATCTAATTTAAATTACAAGACAATTGACTGTCTCATCGAGCGATCTCTACTAGACAACCGTCATGCTTAGACCAAACGAAGGTAATTTTTTGAGTTGTTAGTCGCGTACTAAATGCGAAGTTTTCAAAAGAAATGACTATTCATATTTCTTCACCGTGTAGCACAAACAGGTTCTTTGTATGAAGCAAGTCGTTTTTTTGAGTTTTAAGAGACCTCAAAATATAACACTCGTTTGGCCTCTCGAATGATCGCAAAAGCATCGGCGTTAAAGCCGCTATGATTGCATGATCGCATAAGCATTGGCTTTTTAGTGCCTATCATGTAATAGTGCGTCAGCATCTTGGCCTAGTCATCGCAAAAAATCCATTTGTGATAGGTTACAAACTCGAATGGTTGTACAACCCATAAAAAAATCTAAATAAAGCACAACAAAGTAATGTAATTTATTTAGATTTTCCCTTCAGTTACTATAAGGCGATGTCGTTATCTCACCAACACACGCTTTAGTTAACCTCCTAATTGCCTCAATTAATCGTCACCCTAATCCCGAATACCCTTACATAATAATTTTCAACTCAATACTTCAGAGTTTGGGTCTCAACTTTATTGGCCCAATTCTCACTCCATCCAATTTAGTTATCTTCGATTGACATCAATTAGAAGGGACAGTTTGCCGTTGAAGTTACGTAATTGCATGCCTTGTTCTGAACTACCTAGCAGGAATTTCAGCCGGAATACAAGCAGGTACAAATTCATTGTATGAATTTAATGAGATATTGAAATATGTATATTAATCACCATACCTCACGTCGTTTTCAGGTATCCCTATTAATTCATTAGTTAGTGAATTGCATATTTCAATATTTAAAATATTGAATATCAACATCATTTTTACCATATAAGATGGAGGTGTACGATGTGTATGTGTGTGTGTGTGTGTGTGTCGCTCATTAGGGGAGGCCTATGTCCAACAGTGGACTAACATAGGCTGATGATGATGATGATGATGATGATGTACGATACGAGTAAATATAATTGTATACTGAATATGATAAATGATGTTGGACAATCCACATAACATCATATAGCTCCAATCTAAGTAGCACTTGATTTATGGGTACTAAATACTAAATCTAAATAACTAATATACTTAATAGAAAATTTAAATATATTACAGAGAAAGATATTTTTTATTATACATAGGAACTAACCAAAAGACGCCCCTGAACCAATATCTGCAGATCGTACAAACATTTGTCCCTAGACGGGAACCGAACACGCAACCTGCGTCGGTGGACCTTCGTCCTCCGGGAAACAAAAGTGATGAAGAGGTTAAAGTTAAAATAAAATAAATTGTTTGAAGTAAATTGACGATTTTGTAAAAGCGAATAAAATAATAATTTTCACCATGTGCCGTGTGGTGACGGCATAATAAAGAATTTCACCACCCCAACTCATCCCGTGGGTGTCGTAAGAGGCGACTAAGGGAAACACACCGGGGGGCGGGCAGCAGCGCCCTCTGCAGAACTACTCCACTAAACTGCGATCCCCAACCCGCATGCCCAGCGTGGGGATTATGGGCAATACCCCCAAATGACAAGAACCGCCACAAAATGGCCCCCAGTTCCCGGCCGCCTCGCTATTCCTGGCCATGGTAGCGGCCACGGTAACGGCGGGGCAGGGGGTGCTAGGAATCACCGGGCTACATTAGGCTACCACACCCCACACACACTGACCCTGGCAACGTTTAACGGACGCACTCTGAGGCTTGATCACCATCTAGCGCAGTTGGAAGTGGAGTTAGAGAACATTAAATGGCATGTTCTAGGGTTATGTGAAGTCCGTAGAGAGGGGGAGGACACCGTAACCCTAGACTCGGGCCATCTTCTCTACTTTCGTGAGGGTGATAAAACATCCCAGGGTGGCGTAGGTTTCCTCGTCAATAAGGCCCTCTCTAACAACGTCGAAGAAATCTCCAGTGTGTCGACCAGGGTAGCGTACCTGATCCTTCGGCTGTCTAAGCGCTACAGCTTGAAGGTCATTCAGGTTTACGCACCGACCTCGACACACTCGGATGATGAAGTGGAGGATATGTACGAAGACATATCCAAAGCCTTACATCACACCACCAAGGCTCACTTCAACGTTGTTATGGGGGACTTTAACGGCAAGGTGGGAACCCAGACTGGCAACGAATCCCGAATAGGCCCGCATGGTTTTGGTGTTCGAAATCACAGGGGACAAATGCTCGTCAACTTCCTTGAGAAAGAGGGGCTGTTCTTAATGAACTCTTTCTTTAAGAAACAGCCCCAAAGGAAGTGGACATGGCGGAGTCCCGATTCTGTGACTAAAAATGAGATCGACTTCATCATGACGGATAGCAAGCATATATTCAGAGATGTCTCAGTGATCAACAGGTTCAATACCGGATCTGATCACCGACTCCTTCGAGGCTCTCTGAATATAAATTTGAAGCTTGAAAGAAACCGTCTGGTGAAGTCCACGCTCCGACCGAACCCAATCCAAATCATGGCGGGCACCGAGAAGTTTCAGCAGCTTCTCGGGGATAGATTCGCTGCCTTGGAACCCACTGATGACGCTGACGAGACCCTACACAATCTGGTAGAAACGCTGAGGGACGAGGGCATCAAGTTTTGCAAAAAGCAGCGTACTGGTAAGAAGTCCAAACTCTCGGATGAGACTCTTGGGCTGATGACAAAAAGACGGGAAACCACCCAAGCGACTTCGTCAGAGAGGTCAGACCTGAACAAGCGAATTGCGAAGATGGTACGACGCGACCTTCGGAGCTCTAATACACGCCTCATTGAAGAGGCGATAGAGCGAAACCGAGGGTCCAAAGTATTCACTCAGCAGCTTGGAAGGAGCCACCTGACGAAGCTTTCAACGCACGACGGAAGGACCGTTTTGTCGAAGCCGGAGATATCGGCCGAGATAGAGGACTTTTATGGCCGTTTATACGCTGCACATGCTCCCCGTTCCCAACGAGACGACCACGATTCTAGAGCCACCTTGATACGCCACTATACCGACGAACTGCCAGACATCAGTCAAGACGAGATCGTGTTAGCTCTGAGGCAGCTTAAAAATGGAAAAGCCCCCGGTGAGGACGGAATAACATCAGAGCTTTTGAAAGCTGGAGGATACCCTGTTATACAGGAGTTACAGAGCCTCTTCAACGCCGTCCTTCACAGTGGGAGAACTCCAAAGGCGTGGAGTGGGAGTTTGGTGGTGCTCTTTTTTAAGAAGGGAGATAAAACCCTTCTTAAAAATTATAGACCCATCTCGCTCCTAAGTCACGTCTATAAGCTTTTCTCACGAGTTATATCGAACCGTCTCGCCAGGAGACTCGACGAGTTTCAGCCACCGGAGCAGGCTGGGTTTCGCGGAGGATATGGTACCATAGACCACATTCACACAGTGAGGCAGATTATACAGAAGTCCGAAGAGTATAATCAGCCCCTGTGTCTGGCTTTTGTGGACTATGAGAAGGCCTTTGACTCCGTTGAAACCTGGGCTGTTCTACAATCCTTACAGCGATGCCAAGTAGACTATCGTTATATCGAGGTGCTGAGATGTCTCTACGAAGCCGCTACGATGAGTGTCCGAGTACAGGACCAGCAGACTAAACCGATCCAACTGCGCAGAGGAGTGAGGCAGGGGGATGTCATATCCCCGAAACTGTTCACGAGCGCGTTGGAAGATATGTTTAAGACGCTGGACTGGAAAGACAAGGGCATCAACATAAACGGCGACTACATCTCACACCTGCGATTCGCTGATGACATAGTCTTAATGGCGAAGTCGCTAGAGGAGCTGAACCGGATGCTGGACAGTCTAGCTTCAGCCTCCCGATGTATCGGTCTTGGCATGAATTTGGATAAAACCAAAGTCATGATCAATGCCCACATTGATCCAAGACCGGTGATCGTACATGGCCACCTTCTCGAAATTGTTTCTGAGTACACTTACCTCGGGCAGATTTTGCAGTTGGGTAAAAACAATTTCGAGAAGGAAGCCAAGAGGAGGATCCAGCTAGGCTGGGCAGCGTTCGGAAAACTACGTCGAGTCTTCTCGTCATCCATACCGCAATGTTTGAAAACGAAAGTTTTTAATCAGTGCGTCCTACCAGTCATGACCTACGGAGCTGAGACGTGGACACTCACGATAGGGTTGGTCCACCAGTTCAAAGTCGCTCAGCGCGCTATGGAAAGAGCTATGCTCGGAGTTTCTCTGAAGGATAGGATTCGTAACGAATACATCCGACAGAGAACTAAAGTCATCGACATAGCTCAGAGAATTAGCCAACTGAAGTGGCAGTGGGCCGGCCATATTTCGCGAAGAACCGATAACCGCTGGGGTAAACGTGTTCTTGAGTGGAGACCGCGACTCGGTAAACGTAGTGTAGGACGCCCTCCGACCAGGTGGGATGACGATCTGCGAAAGACTGCTGGCAGATGCTGGATGCGACAAGCCGAAGACAGGGCGCTATGGCGCTCATTAGGGGAGGCCTATGTCCAACAGTGGACTAACATAGGCTGATGATGATGATGATGATGATGAATAAAATAAAATTGAACACATTTGAGAGCAAATTTACTTTCCGCTGTTTCTCCCAGTTCATCGGCGTTTCAACGTAAAATGTTTTCGATCTGCGCAAGTTAAACGATTTATTTATTTACACAGATAATTACTTAGTACAATTACCCTAAGAGTGGTATAAAATTCTGATGGAAGCAACCAATATCTGTTGATGAACTCCAATTGTTTTCTCAAATCTTCATGGTGATTGTCTCTAGAGATTAATGACATTGTATCGCCAAACATTGCGTAAATTTTTGAAGTTGAAAGAATTAATCTTAAACCATTTACGCATTCGATGACAAAATCACTTAATTTTTCTCTATTCTAGGTACGAGTAACAATCCCGTGGTAGGTCGGGGGTCGGTGTTGTGTGTTCAAGTGTTCTTTCCCGTGATCCAAAAAGAGGTTTTATTAGTTATTAAATGTATGATTATCTAGCATTATTTATTTATTTAGTAATTAAAATGATCTTAGTTTAGTTTAATGAAAGTCGCTGCTGCCGATCTACTCGTAAATGACGTCCTCGTAAATCGACTGTTCAAATCAAAATGTTACTTGTAATTATTTTGTGGGTCGTTTGTACTGATATAAATCTTTCCATCAGGTGGCATGGGTTCGTATGGACACGCAGACGATTCTCAGCATCCACCACAACATCATAACGCAGAACTCCCGCATCAGCCTCTCGTACAACGACCACCGCTCGTGGTACCTGCACATCAAGAACGTGCAGGAGGTGGACCGCGGCTGGTACATGTGCCAGGTCAACACCGACCCCATGCGCTCCAGGAAGGGATACCTGCAGGTTGTTGGTAAGTATTCTTCTGTTGTTGCCGTTGCGGTGCCGGCATAGAATTTCACCACCCCCACTCTTCCCGTAGGTGTCGTAAGAAACGACTAAGGGAGACACACCGGGGACGGGCAGCGGCGTCCTGTGCAGAACAACTCCACCGAACTGCGATCCCAACCCGCATGCCCTGACTGGAGATTATGGGCAATAACCCTCAAATGATAACCATGTATGGCGCTCATTAGGGGAGGCTTCTGTCCAGCAGTGGACTGATATAGGCTGACTGTTATTTTGTTTATAACTGTTAGACCTCCGTATGGTCTCGATCTATCTTATGGAAAGATGTGGCCGACAGCCAACACCTATTCACGCTAGTCTTGAAGAGATTGCAGCCAAAATACACAGACTGGTTGGACACAGATGAGCCCCGAAGATCGATGATGACCAGTGCTGCTCGCCCGCATCATCGCTTCAACGCTGCGCCTTTCGGTATACCGCCATTATTCTGCCACTGGAGGGGGGCCTGTCCAATACCAAACAACCATTGGTTAAAACTAATCTAAGGTTTAATGTAATGTCGAAGGAACTAGTGGGTCTTTTTTATTACTCTAAACGATATTTCATGTTTCTTTTTGAAATGTGTTATGTTATAAATAACACAATATAAGATAGTTCTCGAATGAATTTTTATTGATGAAAACCCAGGCTTTTATATTATTACTTCTTATTATATCTTTCATAAAATCCTTATATCTAACAATTCTAAATCTTACATTTTTCCTTTGGCATATTTCAAAAACACCTAACATAATTTAATATTAAATGTAAGCATAAATCAATGCTACAATTAAGTTTAGCTGTTAGTGATATAGTTTTGATGTAATTATCTGTTTTAATTAAAAGCCACTGTCTCCGGAAATTCTGTTTTGAAACTACCTACTTTGAAACACGTTTCACCTTTTTTACTTGTCATTGACACTTTCCTCGCGCACTAATGCCGGTGTATTAAATTCAATTGGTAGGTAGACTATAATTACCTAATTATAGTACCAATTGAACAAAATAGGGCCTCCAAAACAACTCTTGAGGTCTATGATTCCGAAAAACTGGTTCAAGTTTGTTACAGAGATTTTATCTTTATAATTATTCCTAGTGATCGATGAAATAAAAGTACAGGTAATTTTTACAGATTTTAGTAGGTTCGATTTTTGGATGTGTCAAACGAATTTTCGAAAATAGTTAAAAGAAATTTTCGTTGTTCTCAAAAATAAAGGAATGTTTTGTTGGAGTAATTTTTTTTATCTACAGTATTTAGAGTACTTTCATCCAGTAGGGCAAGCACGGGCTTTCTTGTCTAAGGTAGAATAGACTAAAATGACGTCACTTTGTCATCGAATGCGTAAATTATTTGAAATTAATTTCTTCAACTTCAATAATGTACGCAATGTATGGCAATGCGATGTCATTATTATTATCTATTCTACCCATATTCTACCCTAGATAACAATCCACGTGCATTACGAAATTCTACTATTTATATTTCTTTATTTTTAATAATGAAAGTTACAATCAAATAATAAAACAAATTATTTATTAAAAAAACATATTGATCTCTGAACTACAGATTGATAATGTATTGACCACACAAAATCAGGTACATAATCAGTCTTGAAAATCACAGGCTTTTACGACAAGATCAATCAGGAATTCAATTAATATAAGTACAACACTGTTTTATTTTGTTGGCAGTGCCACCATCAATCATAGACAACATGACATCCACGGATATGGTGGTGCGTGAGGGGTCCGACGTGACCTTGGTCTGTCGGGCTTCCGGGTACCCCGAGCCCTATGTCATGTGGCGACGTGAGGATGGCCAAGACTTTAATTATAACGGCGACTCAGGTGAGGAAACTTTTGAACTAGTTTCGTTAATGAACCGACCTATAGTTACTTATAGTTAGTTAGTACCTATAGTTTAAAGTTTTGATGGACGTGTGATTAGGTAAATTAGCCGTTACAACTTTGTATTGAAGAAAACAAGGTCAATCGATAAACTGTAATTAATTGATAAACTTTGTAATGAATATAATTGCACTTTTTATTTAATGTTGCCTATTTTACTCCTAGATATACCAATACAAGTTTTAAGTTCATAAATAGGAAATTAGGGAGGTCTATCACTTGATAGACTTGATATCAAATCTACTTAGATTTGTTCGTCTCGAGACAAATGTATGTACGATCTACAGGCATTTGTTCAGGGTGTGGTCGTTTTCTATGTATAATAAAACATACCTATGTAATATATTGTACAAGTATATCAGTCATCTAGAATCCATAACACAGGATCTGCTTAACATGGGGCTAGATGATGCTTTGTGGAGTGTCTAGCGTATTTCTTTATTTATTACTAGAGGTCCACCCCGGCTTCGCACGATTATTTAACAAAAATTGAATTTTTCATGCGGATCACTAACTTTTTTTAAAAATTATCTATAGCCATATTAGTCAGGGAAAAAATTTCAAAAAAATTCTGCCTTATCCTTATCCAGCCTTTGCCCGCTTAATGCTTGGACACACATTTATGTACATTTATATGTATGAAATGTGGGAAACATTTCAAGCCACAATAATTTCCTAAAGTGTACTTATTAATAAGTAATTAACATCACGTTTTCTGTTGACAGTGAGCGTGGTTGACGGCGAAACGTTGACGATAGCGAAGGTGTCTCGGTTACATATGGGCGCCTATTTGTGTATCGCATCCAACGGCGTGCCCCCTTCGATTAGTAAGCGGATCATGCTGATGGTTCAATGTGAGTAATACTTCATCGTCAGCCTATATCAGTACACTGCTGGATATAGGCCTCCCCTAATGAGCGCTATAGATGGTTATCATTTGGGGGTTTTTGACCATAATCCCCACGATGGGCATGTGGGTTGGGGATCGCAGTTCGGTGGAGTTGTTCTGCAGAGGGCGCTGCAATCCACCCCCGGTGTGTTTGCTTTAGTCGCGTCTGACGACACCCACGGGAAGAATTGGGCTGGTGAAATTCTATGCCGGCACCACACGGCAGTATTATTTAACTCCCAGCATTTACTAAGGATATCACAACTGATATGAAAGTAATGGAAAAAATAATTAAGACGAAACGCGACGAAGCGATAAATAATCTTATTGTTTTAACTATTTAAAAAAATCAAAAAAGCATTTTATATTACTATTTTTCATGTCGGTTTGGCCACACTTCACTAATTTAACTCATTCATGATAATTATAGCCTTTTATGTAAAAGGTTCTTTAAATTCCAATTCTTTTTAAAATTAGCCTCCTCTGTCCTTTCGCATCCAATTTAACTAATTAGTGCCTTACCATTTAGTAGTTTTACTTACGGAGATTACCAAGGCAGTGTTAAAGTCGACACCTCCTTAGTCCGTAGATGTTGTAAGAGTAACCCTTATTCAATAAGGGAACATAGCAGAGGACGCACAACTTCCTTTGTGTATAATTAAAAACCTTACTTTAATTCACTATTCAATACTTACTTGTTGATTTTTTAGTTTTTCTACCGCAAGCGAATCAAGACTTGCTACTTGATTCAAAATAGAAGAATTCTAATAAACAAGAAACGATCAATTGTGACTTTTGAATTTCGAAGGTCGAAGACACGTGTAGCTAGGCACGGTAATTAAACCGCGAAAGTTTAGGCAACAATTTTTCTAGAAGTATTTGCTATAGAAGTATGTAGCACTACAAGACTTGCAGTTGCAGATTTTTCTAAAAACCCCACGGCTCCAGCCTCTCACAATACCGGTTTTATATATATGTGTGGTTAGTCTCTTTTAGTTAAGATTTCATTATAAATAAACCTTTTGTATGGAGAGGAAATAAATAATTTATTATTATTATTACTTCAAATAATAGATGCTCAAATGAGTTCAAATAATAGATGCTCAGTTATTAGTTGTACACAAAGGCTTTTATTGTGTTTGTAACAAGTCTATAAACAACTCTGAATTATTTTCTATTATACCATCACAGGCAACAAATCAAACTTCTACCAAATGTCCACAAGAACTAAAGCCTATTAGTTCAACTTCAGAACTTTTGAAGTAAGACGCCAAGACGAATGTGGACTTAAAAACTTATTGTACATGACCGACTTTGATGAATAGATAGCTTCGAGAACTAGAACATCGGCACACATTGATACAAATCGATACAAACATAGTACAAAGGAGACCACGGCCCTGTACTACTATAAAATGTAGACACGTCTCTATACAAGTAATTTCTGCATCAGCCAACGTTCTCATTGTAAAGTCAATTTAATACTAAGTTTGTAAGCAGACGCGCGTTGGAGCAGCGCAAAAAATCTACATGCATGTTGTAAAAGGAAAATGGATGAAGACTTATTTGCCGGTCCAGATTTTTACCGGGAAGTTTAATGTGCTGGTCTTTTGTCATAGCGTCCTGAACTGCATTGAGGTAAACCTCAGACCTAAGTTCTTACTCTCCGAGGTTAACGAATACCATTGTTAATGCAACTTTTTAAAAGTAGGTGGAGAAACAAATTCTTTGCTCTGTCTACCGTAATCTGTAGAGTAAGAAAATCCAACAACTTTGAAGTCTTTTTGACTTTTGTGAACTTGTGCAGATCCATTGTTTACATCGTCGCTCTAAAATTCAAAACTCATGTTTTTTTTGCTGCACTATGTTATAGAATAGAAGACTCATTCATAATATGAGGAGTGGAGATATTATCTCACAGAAACTTTCTGAAAGTACGATCGTTTATGCCCAGTCTGTACTCCTAAGAGATCTTTACAAAGATTATTTCACGAAAGTCAAGAACTCTTTAAGACGCCCTTATTACTCATACGAAGAAAGTTCGACTCTTTATAAGATTAGTAGAGTACGTACTCACTCAACGGAGTAAACAATGCGTCCATTCTCTCAAACGCGGGCTTTAGGAGGCAAACAAACGTAGCATTTGCGGTCCTTTTGCTTTTCTTTTGTCCTACGACCAGCTTTGTTTTAGGAGCTTAGGTTTTATGTAAGAGCGTCAAAGCAGATTTTTAACAATCCGTTGTTGATCCACTCGATTCTGTTTATCTTTGAAGTTCTTGAATCCTTCATTAGCGATAGCTATCTAACTCTGCGTTCTCTTCTGTTTCTATTTTATTACGTAAAATGATCTAAATAGAAATAGACAGGTTAAGGACAGGTCAAATTCTTAAATTCTGTAATTATGAAAAATACAGAAAATTTTATTTACTTGTAAAAGGTTTTGTTATCTCAAGCACTTTAAAGCCAATTTAACGGCTTTTTTATGAAAGTTTTCATTAGATTATTGGGGTATTTTACTGTAATCTTAACTTTTCCAACAGTTCCGCCTATGCTGTCGATTCCCAACCAACTAGAAGGCGCATACATCGGCCAAGACGTCACTCTGGAGTGCCACACCGAGGCTTACCCCTCCTCGATAAACTACTGGACCACGGATAGAGGAGACATGATCATTTCCGGTGAGACTTATGCAACATTTGGGGCCGCTAAGTCGTTACTTTTGCTTCGCTGAGCACGCAAAGAAGGGGAAACTTTACAAATTCGTGTTTTTACGACACGCTATGATTCACGGAGTTATAGGCTTACGGTTAGGGTTGCCATTTTGGTTGAAAGCCATGGGGTAGCCGCAAAAGAGATTTCCTAAAAAGCGTCAAGAAAAATGTCTCATCTCAAGTCGTTGTAGAAAGATTGATTTTACGATACGCGTTCCAGTTCGCGTAACTCTTTGTTGAAACTGGTTTCTTGGTAAATTAACTATGATATATAATCTTTTGTACGACAAGATTTGGAACTGTGATAAGCGGACATCTAAGCGCAAGACCTGCTTAATATTGGGTACAGCTCAGTAAGGTTTAATACAGAATTTTACATTGATGATACTCCCTTTACATCATGTATTTCATCGTATTTCGGTGCAATTAGATACCATTGTATCTAATTGCACCACACACATTATTAATGAACGATAAATGTGTATTTATCGTTCATTAATATGATGAAGGTCTGATGTAATAAATTGGCAATTTAGCAAAGCAAGCACGCCAACCTGTCACATGTCACCTAAGTAACGTACGAATACCAAGCTTTATTACCAACGATTATAATCAACCAACTAATAACATCAAACTATTGAATTTAGTTCCAAATTCATGCCTTAGGTATTGAGCACACATTTATCATTTTCACATAAATAACATGTGTTCCTGTCTGCTTCGGCATCGTTCGATTCTATCATTGATTTATTACTCCATAATGAAAATAGTTTCTGCTGTATCGAAGCAAACGAATGAGTAAAATTCAAAATGAGCCCTGATAATGTACAAATGAACTAGCCCGTGCATGTACAGAATTGAAAACATGCTTGATGAAATACCTCTTCCATTCAACTTTAGAATTACCAGAACATTCAAACAGCGAATTCGATTTTGAAATCCAACAAAGTTTCGGTTCGTTTTGTTCGTAGAATTTAATTTCGCTTGTGGAGGATTTTTCACTTCATTATTTTAAGGTCAGGTTGTTACGTAAACAGTATTTTTATTTAAGTAGAAATGGAAATTGTAGGTGGAAAGTACGAGGCATTCCCGATGGATAGCGGCTACAACAAGTTTATGATGCTAAAAATACGGAACATTACGAAGGAAGACTTCGGCTCATACAAATGCATCGCGAAGAACTCACTCGGGGAAACCGACGGAATTATCAAACTAGACGGTAAGATTTTGAATATCTTGCGTATTTATATTATAAGCTGTCACTACAGGTTATACTGTCTAAGCAGACACTTGATCTCAATAACTCATACATAATTAGAATAAATTGATTGTCCAATTAGCGACGGGATCCATTTACGCACTAATTATTTACGTTAACGATGTAATTTTTTCCAACAGAGATACCAGCGCCACCTCCGTCCATCACTACTCAAAAATCAGTTTTGGACAACCAGACAATAAGAAAAAAAGGTAGTTTATCTTTTCATATAATTACGAGTATGTCACAATCTAGTTTTAGACACATCATGTTTTATTATTACAATTATCGTGTAATTTTTTTTAGAGTAGGTAAAAGTTATTTTGAAAAAAAACTCAAATTTTAAGAGAAGGGAACGAAGGCTACTTTATCTTTGCCTTTGCTTAAATATGTCGGTCTATGAAATATCTTTAGAGATGGTCTTTAGAATATTATAAAATTCCTTTTTATTACAGGTCTGCAAGTAATTCAAAGTAGTGATGCGATAAGCTCCAATTTTCAAGGAGAAGCCTACGGTGAGCAAATAAGAGAATTCGGTAAGGATAATTATATTTTTGTTTGAATCTTGTTTTTTTTATGTTACGTAGTCGAAAGGATAATTTATGTTACTTAGCACTACTTATTATTTTATGTAAGTGAGAACGTTTTCGAATAATCGAAAATCCCAAATGTTTTAGTGAAAATATATAAATGGTGAAGCGACGTGCCTTTAATCAACTTTTCGAATGTAACGTTTGACTGTCTACTATTTCTTTCCAGATTTCGACGACGATAACAATGCCGCACATCGGTCAAATCTAAGCAATGCTCTACTAACATGTATTGTGATAGTAATATTTAGGTATCATACGCTTTTATAGTGAAAAATGGACTGTAATCAACAAACAACCCACTGACTCAGCCCGGTGAGTCGGTGCGAAATTTTAGTGTATTGATATAGTAGGCAGCCGATCGTATTTTGACAACTTTTTTTGGTAGATTGCTTCTTGTTTCTAACCTTTCAATTCTATTCAGACTCGTTTTTCAGTTTTAGGCTGACCAGACAATAACGTGCTATTATATTCCTAGTATATTACAATAAATTTATAGGTTTTTCCTAGGTCTAGTTCGAATATTATGCCTATAGTCAGCATCGAATATATATTTACCGACTTCTCAATCTTGGTTTTTGTTTTTTCGAGTTAGGCTTGGCTTGGATTAAACCATATCGATTTTAGAATAATTTAGTTGAAACCAAATTGTCATGCATTAAACCATATCGATTAAATTGAACCAGCTTATTGTCTAAATTTTTGCTCTAGAATTATTTAAAAAACTCTTAGTTTATTATAATACGGATAAGCAGCAGAGACCGAATTACCGATGTTGACTTGACTCTACCATTATAAACATATATAGAATGAAGTTATTAGAGAATTTAACGTCTGTCTGTTAATTTGTAGATTCTAAACATCGTGATTATTAGGTAGAATACTTTTTAAGTAGGAGCTCTAGATAAGATAGGTATCTACTGTGAAATGTTTTCTTGCCATCGACTTGTTATAATGCCTAATTAGAATCCTTGTAGGTATGATCTGTCCAATATGTTTGACGACTTTGTTGTACAATACTTATAAATTTGTATAACGGGCTAGTAGATATATGTACTCATTTTCTACTGTGAAGCTGTTTATACCTGTAACACTAGGCTTTGATAGAGTAAAATAGATTTAAGAACTTAATTACATAATTAAGTTTAAACGCGTTCGTTCTATTGGTTATTATTTGTTAAGTTTTATTTTTAAGAATTTTAAGTGAATCCTCAATATTAAAGACATGGAACTTATTTCTAGGTAATTGTTTCGATACAATGAAGGTATTTTTGTTTTGTATAATTGCTATGAACTGCCAAATAAATGTCTAAATTACAAAATAAAGAAGCTTATAAAAATGTACCATTTTGTTTTCAATTAAACTTTCAGTTTGTATCTTTTCCTTTCATAGAGTCTCAAAACAGCTTTTATATTTTGATTTACCTGTTAAAAGGTTTGATGACAAAGACCCGATAACAGAATAAAACAAATACAACTAGCATTTACACATACCTATATCCGAAAAATCTACTATTTTAATACAAATACAGCAGCTCTTGGTGAAAATATGCTCAAATTACAAATTATTACTTTTGTATTTGGGAAATATTTTCGTATCACTGACACATTAAGTCAATAGAAGAAGACAGAGTGAGATATAGCTTAAGTAAGCAGACTCTTTTGAGTGTGTAAAGCTTCACATCTATACTAATATTATAAAGAGGAAAGATTTGATTGTTTGTTTGTTTGTATGTTTGTTTGTTTGTTTGTTTGTTTGTTTGTTTGAATTGAATAGGCTCCGAAACTACTGAACCGAGTTAAAAAATTCTTTCACCATTAGAATCCTTAATTTTCCGTGATGAACATAGGCTATATAATATTTTCAAAAAAGTTAGTGATCCGCATGAAAAATTCAATAATTGAACCGTGGGCTGTATATTCAACCTCTTTTTCTATTATGGCGCGTCAGAATAGAAAAAGAGGTTGTATAGCGCACGGTGCTTGCTTTTTCTCTACGGCCAGTGTCAGTTTTGGAATGTCGAGTCAATGTCAAAAACCCCAATGCTGTTAAAAAAAGTAAAGATCCGTATGAAAACTGTAAAACCCATCGTTTTAGTGTGTATAATTTCTGAAATTTTTGTTTAATACCCGTGCGAAGCCGGGGCGGGCCGCTAGTAGTTTATAAAAGTATCTAACCTGTAACTAACCTTCATAATGAAGGTGGCAACCTATAATAATACTTAGAACTTATCGCTGTACATACCTTAAAATGGTCGTGATATATTTATTTGAATATATTTGAATATACATATTTATTTTTTTAAGAAAGATTTGATTGTTTGTATTGAAAAGGCTTCGAAACTACAGGACATTTAAAAAAAATCACCTTAAGGTTCATCAGGAAATACATTAAATGATAAATATTATTACATATATCACTAAAAGAATATTTTCAAAAAAGTTAGGGACCGCTGTCAAATTTTTAATAATAAAATTGTAACCCAACGTGTATGTGTAAAAATATATATTATTTGAAATTTGTGTTTTATACCCGTGCTACACAATATATCGAGATGTAGGTAGGTATTGCCTCAAATACTTCTCTGGTTACGAGCTATAAATCTTTTTAAAGTTTTGCGATTTGTAAACATGTTAATGACTATTTTATTTTCGACAAATACCCTATTAGATAAGATAGGTCGAGCTTTTTTCGCCTTTTTGGGTCCTTTGGCACCGACAGAAATTGTTTTTCGGGAGTTTTTCTTGTTGTTATTTATAACCTTTGCATTCTGGCACAAAACACGACTTGTAAATATAACCTTTTTCCATTTTTAGCTACCACTCAACATAAAGTGATAATAGGATTTTGTTGACTTTGGTAACAAACTTTTTAGTGTGACGCAATCGAGTCATGTCACCGAAACCATAAAGTAAAAGTGATATTTTTGGGTTGCCAGTATTTTATTCAATATAATATTTTATTCCCGTTAGTATTTAAATAATTGTGTATTAAAACCATTACAATTTTCTATCATCACATCGCCATCCAGTAAAAGCACTTCAGTCATCCAGATTATAAATACGAAGTACACTTGAAATGTAATAATAGTTATACAAGCAGGGAAAGATTAGATAGGCAGGCTCAGAACTCCGAATTTCGTTTCTACCCAAGCATAAAATGAAATGATCGCAATAGATTCTGTTTATTCGCCCTATTTATAGTCCACTCCAAGACGAGATCCGCTGTAGGAACCAACACTTAATTAAAGTCTATGAGACTTCGAAAGTTTTCCTTGGAAGATATTTGTAAGGTTACTTTAGAAAACTTGCAAGATGCAAGGAGCTGAGTAATCAAGGAGGAAGAACATATATCTATGTTTTAAACATAGAAACTTTGTGGGTACTTTACTGATTAAAATGAAGCTGGACTTGCGAGCCGATTATGTCTAGTCGTTCTACACACATTTACAAGGTAAATTCAATAAGAGCTCTCTCTAGACTGGCGTAAGGTTGAACATCATATACGCGCTTGTGAATGTCTTTGTTTAATTGAACAAATTAGAACACATAAAAAAAGAATACCCTATGTCAAAACGTGTTTGGGTGCAGTTTAGGTGGCGTTATTCCCTATTTTTGGATTGTTAAGAAAATAGCTAGCACAATCCTTTACAGCACTCTCTCGCAAAGTAGGCAGAGCAAACAAAGTTACCTATACCCTTGCAGGTAGGTAGGTATAGAAAGTTTTTTTAGCACACCGGCTAGTAAGTTTTTAAAGCGTCCGAAATCGCGCGCAAGTTTTTTGCCCGCTCGGCAAACATTTTGTAGGATAATGCCTATGAGTATATAATATACAACAAAAATCTTTGCAATGTAAAAGGAATGCTAGGGAGATAGCTGAGTTCCCACCCTTTAAGCCACAGCAACCTCGTAGAACCTCGTAGAACCCGCACGCCATTCACCATTAATACATAACGCAGAATCTCGGCCCTGGTGCACCCTTTACTGTCCGTGAACCAGAACAATCGATAGCTCTACTATTATTTATTCTGCGATCTTACTTAGTAATTTACTGCACTAGAGTTTTACGCTCCTGAATTTTCTATTGCGCCAAGTGAGGGCAATCTCGGCCCAAGTGCAATGTGATAGGTGGCTATTTTTCAAGCGGAGTAGCATAAAAGTTCGGCCGTATTGAATGGTTTGATTTTAGAAATAAGTTATAAATTCACAGAAAAGTTATTCGTTCTACGAAAAACGAATTTATAGATTAAACTCTAATGTTGGTATTTCGGTGGATAACGAAAAAAAAAACACTATTATAATGTTACTTTTATGCGTTTAGAATATTTCTTTGTACTTATCTTTTTCTACGTTTAATTAATCATCGAGAGCCGCGGTAGATTTCCAACGTTGCTTTTCTGTATTCATAAAATTAATGTGTCTTAACATATTTTTTTAAATTCTTTACCAAGTTTAATTTAACCGCAGCCAGTGTTTTCGGAACGCTTCCGACTGGTATTAATATACATCAGTTGAGCTACCTTTAGTTTGTTTGCAATTGTCTACAGTTATGTCAATTGTTACATATAAATACCAGTTCCAATTTCATTATTAAATTGTAGTTTTCTTTGTGAATAAACGTTTTACCCCTTTTAATCTATAATCTATTAAAAATACTTATTAGGACATATATTTTTCTACGTATAATAAAAACCATTGCGTACCTATAATTTGATTAACCATTGCGAGCTAGTAAAAAAAACGTTACTTTTCTCTAATATTAAAATCTTTTTTGCGCAACATTATTTTTTTATCCTTATAATGGAACAACTTTCAGCTGAGCGCTACATTAAGGTATTATCTACAATTTCAATGACAGAAAATAACAATTTCCCGTTCAGGAAAACATCGACATGAATGAAAGGCTATCTCGCTAGGAATTCACACAATACGCAGTGAATCTCTCCGCTTCGCTGACAAAGTTGGGGTCAGCAGTCCCTCTGCTGCCGCCGTTGGATTTAGCACCGGAAAATCCTTACCCTACACCTAGAAGTTATAAAACCTTTTTGCTAAAAAAACTTTTTAATTTAATTTGGTTTTTGACAAGGACGTGTCTAAGTTTTGAATCTTTGATAACTTGATTACAGAATAGAACTTTATTTAAATTCACCGTTAATATTGCTAGATCTTAATTAAAATATGCTTAAAATTTGCTAACTCGTTGTGGACTGTCCGATGAAAGTTTATGTAGAATTTTATATTTAATAGATAGTTTTATACTTTGTTCTCAAAAACTTACAACTAAACCAAGATATAAAGGTAAAAGAATTGGCAGCCTTATCGCTTAAAGTGACTTTTTTCAGGCAACCAAAGCTTAAAAGAGATTATAGGAGGGCGGAGCAGGTACTAAATACATAAACAGATCTAATACAAACATTAAAACTAAATTAATCCTAATATATTATATACTAAATATAAACATACACTAATATATTATAACGTCATTACCTGCCTCTTCTCATAGCTCATATTTTGAGCTGAATATAATTTGATATTCCTCTAAATTCGTGTTAGCAAAATCACACAGCTCGCAAATAATTGTTTAAATTAGAGGCACATTCAGGTTTGAATTATTTGGCAATTAGAAATCAATGGACTGAAAAATTGTTTGCTCAATAGCTAACAATGAAAGCAATGTACCAGCAACAGAATTCAATGATTTCTTTACTGTCGAATGTTTTCTGATTATATTTGATAAATAATCAACATTTTCAACAATCTTGCAAAAAAAGACAGGAAAAGACGACGAAAATAGCGAAATTCAGGTAGGGTATATAAAACAACATTATCTTCCATATGCATATGTTTTTTTTTGTTAGTTCTCTACTGTAAGTTGTAGAAGTTGAATGTTAGGTAGGTAGCTTTGAGCCACAAAATAATAAAACAAAGGTACGCACAAACAAGTTTTGCCAAAACTATTAAAAGAAGATATTACGTTGGTCATAACGACCTCCTAAAATACATCAGGCCTTACACTTATTGACGACCTCTGTAGCGAGGTGGGCGAAGGTCCGCTTACGACACAGGAGGTTGCGAGTTCGATTCCCGCTTCGGGACGAATGTTTATGCGATCTGCAAATATTTACTAAGGGTTTCTGGTAGTTTTCTATTTATAATAAAATATACCTATCCATGTACATACTTGTATATCAGTTATCATATATACTATTATTATGTCAGTTATCTAGTACCCTACCCATAACACAAGCTCTGCTTGAACTGTCCAGCATTATTTATAATTTACAATTAATGCACCTTTCATAGTTTTCTATAAAATTCAAACAACTTTCAAGTTTTCTGAATCACAAAAGATTTTACAAAGGTATTGTATAACTGAAGCAGGGGGGGTGCTCTGATAGTTGAGGCTATAAGGTCTAACGCCAAGAAGTGTCGAGGTAACTTCCACAGAAATAACTTTAGGTTAGCTTGAGATTCGGAAATGGTTAAACGGTATGACGGTGTATCTTTAGATTTCAATATAAGCTACAAAATTATGACACACGGATAAATTTCCCAAATATATACAAACGAAATACTAAAATGATTTGTTATTTGAGGATATTTTTAACATAAACTTATTTGTATTAGAATCGTCTTTAGGTTCCTACAAGAAACTTTTTTGAAAACACTTACATATAAACACAAATAATAAAAAACGTGTTTTCTTTGAAAAAAACAGATTTTGTTAAATTTCAGTTCAGTAAATTATTTTGAAATGATTTGTGGTAGAAACAATTGTAATACAAATATGTAGTAGCAGGCCATGGTGTAAACACGCTCAAATAAAAAATCATATTGGTATTCAGTTTGTATATATTTGGGAAATTCATCCGTGTCGCTGGAACCCTAATTTTTTATGGCTTACTCAATTACCGCGTGAAGCAATAAAATTATCGATCCTTTTAGCAAAAAAAAAAACATTGTGTTGTATTTATAGTACCTAGTACAAAAGGTAGGTTGCTTTTTGTTTCCTGACTCTATTTACAGCGACTATTTATTTCCCAGTAATATTTTCCCCAACTCAACACTTGACTTAAACTTTTCCTTAGAGATATCTCGAAGCCCGTAAAGCCGTAGAACCGGGTGAACGAGGCGAAATTTGTCTTAAGGGTCCGGTCCTCATGAAGGGTTAGGGCTTAGGGCAATGGACCTCTCAAATTATACGAAAGGAGGTTGCTACAGGACCGGCGATCTAGGTGATTACGACAAAGACTGGTTCTTCTACACCGTTGATAAGCTGACTGATAAGGGTGCCTTTTATGATGGGCTCGATTATATTGTTAAATGGACATTATCTAGTATTATGTTATCTGTGAGTATGTCATCAATTAATTAGTAGGTACTAATTAATAAATTAACAGTATAGGTAATGTTATAACATTACCCATAATGCCAAACATTGAATTAATGTATAATGATAAGAGAAGTTATGAGATTTTTGTGACATTTTGTGTTGTTGGTAATTTTAAAATGTGCATGGATGACAAAGACTATTTTTAAATTTTAACAAATAAAACTTGGATGTATGTGTAATACTGTATAATCCACAAAACATTTTCTAACCCCATTCTAAGAGGAGCTTGTGTTATGGGCCCTAAATGACTGAATTACAGAATATAATACATTCATTAAATAGTTTTGTTACTATGCAAAGAAAATACCCAGGACAACCGAATTTGCAATAAACCTGGATTCTGTTGTTTAAGTTCAACAAAAAGCTACACGTCTTGTAGTAAAAAAAAACATCCGTTGACTCTACAAAATAAAACCACCAAGGAACTTTCCCACTTATTTATTAGTCCAAAGAGATCTAAAGCTACGTTTAGGCCCCGTTCAGTCACGCTTGTTTCCTTCACGGAAGCACCACTCTACTGCGTACGTACCAGCCACTTGCATAATGTAAGCACGCATTAGCTATAGTTTGTATTCCGGACGTTTTTAGGTCGCGCCACACATACAATTAGGAGGTAGAGTTAGTTTTATTAGGGAACTAGCGGTCCACACCGGCTTCACACGGGTGTTTAACAAAAATTTAAATTTTCGTGCGGATCTCTAATTTATTTTATTTCTATTTTGAAAATATTCTATAGCCTATTTTCATCAGGGAAAATTAAGAATTCTAATGGTGAAAGAATTTTCAAAATGGGCCAGTAGTTTCGGAGCATATTCAATTCAAACAAACAATCAAATCTTTTTTCGTTATAGTATTAGTATAGATAATAAAGAACAGAATAATATGTTGGTCGAAAGTACCTACAACAGTTTTTTGCCTCCTTAAGCTCGCCACTCTTCTAAGTAAAGTTTTACTTGGTTCCTGTCCTCAGGTAGTAGGTACTCTAAAAATCTTTTCTTCAGGATCTTATTTATATACTTTGTCGCCGTGATTAATACATATGCACTTACTAATAGCAGTTTTCTAGTAGGTACTTATGATTTCTGAGCTAAGGCGATGTGTTACTTAATAACGAAATACTGCGCCTCAACATATCGAACTCCACCCAGACTCGGCCTTTACGGCTACCGTGCCAAAACAAGTACGCATAAGAAACTACCCACATTTATTTAAATAATATCCTGTTATTACATATCTATGTATGTATACTTTAACTAAACGTCAATAACTTTATTTCTAAGGCAAAAGCAATTAAGTACCTGTTTTATTTTTCTGTATTTCACTATCAACAGAATTACACATCCCATCATATACCTAGATGGGATGACTAATTTGTTCTTGTTTCTTGTATTTTTAATGTAAGTATTTTCAATGAGCTATCTCCTTTTGTGCGTATAAATTGGCATAGATTTATTGCGAAATTACTTTCAGAATATTTATTTCTTTAAATAATTCCTTCAAAGAGGATTTGATTCATAAATTGCTCGTTCCACCTACGTACCGTCCTTTTTGGAAAACAAAGATAGTCTGAATGTCACCTGTCTGTCCTTGAAGCGAAAAACCATAAGTAAAGCCATAAGACATATTACTATGAAAGTAACTGAGATAAACTAACCTCGTTGTATCTTCATCGGTAATATAAAACTACATAGGCTTCTGAAGTAGGTCCGCCTATGTGAGCATCAATTTTGCGGATTCCATTGAAAAGAGGAATCGATATACACATCGACATAAGACAACAGTACAAATGCATAGATTACATGTAGAAATGGTGAACAATCTCTTCCTTTAGCATGCGTTTCTTTAGAAATCTTCAAACTCATTGTAGCTTTGTAAAACATTTGTTAATAAAGAAAAACTGTCTTAGTGACTTTGGATATAATTAAAAAAAAATTAAATGCCTACGCAGCTGGAGGTCTTACTATCCTGCAACTATCCATTAGTATTCCATTAGGTTTACTACCATTGATCATGATCAGCACCCAGCAGCCGATACTTTTATTGTGTTTGTATTTGCTATAGCATATTTTTATTTAATTAAACATTAAAATATAACCTAAAGTCTATCTCGTCGTCATAGTCGAGTAGGTACTTGTCTGCAGAGCCTCGACGGGTGTCTAAGTAAACCGCTTAACTTACTACATCACATCTACACGCTTTTTACATGGGCGTGAGGGTGATTTCGAAGTACAAACTCCTTATGATGGCTCCTAGGCTTCTAAGAGAAAATTCTTGCTATGCACGGTGTGAAATATGTAAAAATATCTGAGCCATTTGACGTGACTTCAAAATATATGTAGATAAAACTTTAAAGACATTATAGTGTAGACAAAACTTTAAAGATTCGACTTCTTAAAACCGACGCGATCCTATCGTAATGGAAGTAGGCACTTCCATAACAACATTTCACTTTATTTTACATTTCTAGTTTCATATGCTACATTTCTAGTTACAGGGTCGCTGAGATTTTTAAGTTTTCTAATAATCACCCAGAATCTCGTCTTCAAATCGGCATATATTTTTTGCTGGTTTTAGTAATGCTACAAAGTAGTAAATATTATTAATATAGTATAGTATATATATTAATATAGTAAACATTGTCAAAAACATCATAAATATCGATAAATTAAAGAAGAGTTTTCATTTCAACGTTTTAGAGATCTGTTGTAAAAATGTTATACCTACTCTGAAGTGAAACACACAAAACAATTTATATTTCGTTGTTTCAGCAAAATACCGTATAAAATAGTAATGAATCCCGTAAATAATAATTATGACATTACTGTCAGCATTACTAAACTTCTCACGCTGCCCAACAAAAATATCGCTGTACTTATTAACATGTTTAGGACCCTTGATTACCATTTTCTAATTCATGTTATTATATCTAAATTACTACCTGCCTAGTTACTACGATTGGTATAATGTATTGTTATTTCCTCAAAATGAGGTTGATAAGAAGCGTTTTTCGATAAATTAAATTATCTATGGTAGGTTTTGGAATTATAAATCTTTTACTCAATCAAAGACTACAACTTACTTATTTATTGTACTTAGGTACATAATGTGCTAAAATCTGCTAAAATAATAAAGATTCCGACAGAGTAGGTATTTAAAAAAACAATTATCATTGAGTTTTTATGGTCCCCATAGACACGAAGCAGTTGTTTTACGAATCACCCCAAAGAAAATCTGTAACTGCTTATTACAACACACCGTAGCGTCTCCGACACGGGGCGGGCATGAGCCCGTCACATTTATATAAATAAACGATTACCTCTATAGCGCGGTGGGCGAAGGTCCGCCTGCGACGCATGAGATTGCGAATTCGATTCCCACCTCGGGACAAATATCTGTACGATCTGCAGATATTTGTTTAGCTGTTCGGTAGTTTCTTATGCGTAGTAAAACATATCTATCTATGTAATAATGTATAATATATCAGTCATCATCACACAAGCATGTTGAGTGGATTCTCCAGCATTTATTATTTAGTTCATTATTCATATTGGTAAAACTTACCGGTCCATGGTCAAATAATTATTATACTAATATTACATATTGAGTGTGAGGCCATGGTTAATTTTAATCATCCCTCCATGGTAGCACAATAGAGTCCATGCGGTGTACTCTAAAATAAGACTTTATTTGATAAAGCCTTCACGAGTTTCCTCTTGGGCCTTGTTGATAAAAATAAACGAATGAACTATTTTTTTTTTGCATATTTTATCTAATTAAGTCTACTCCTACCACAGCCCCGCTGCGGCGATTCGGTGCGATATTTCAGTGTACGTATATCTTAGGCAGTCGACAGCATGTCGACAATAACTTTGACTAGTTGTCGGCTGGTCGCTGACTTCATCAAATAAATAAATAATGCTGGAGAATCCACACAGCATCATCTAGCCCCAAGCTAAGCAGAGCTTGTATTATGGGGTCTAGACGATTGATATACATAATACAATATATTAAATAGATAGATATATTTTATTTATATATAGAAAACGATCAAAACACCCTGAACAAATATCAGCCGATCGTACAAATATTTGTCCCGAGGCGGGAATCGAACCTGCAACCTCCTGCGCCAAGGAGGTCGTCAAATATCAAAGTGCTTTATTTCCTTTAGACCTTACAAGACTCTTGGACACGTCACTAAATACAAATAAATACAATTATAACTGGGAAATAAAGCGATGACTTTGTATTTTTATGGTGTATTGACACCATAAGGATAACCAAACAAATAGTTGAACTTATTGGGTAATTCCTAGAAAAAGTTGGATTAAAAATGGAACCACACGCTTGGGGCAACCTTCAGAAGAACCCGGTCACATCCCGCGTGCAGTAAACAAACCCTAACACGGCCCCTCATTCTAATCTTATTTCTAGGGATGTCTTTATTAATTCAGTATGATTTAGATTATCATAATACCTTACCTCCTGCTTAAATTACTTTGTAATAGGACAAAATGCTTGGCTTATACAGCTCTGGGTGTTCGTTTGAATTAGTCGCGGAATGGTGTCGTCGCCCGTAAATTCTTTTATTACGGTCTTATGATTATAAGTGGGCAAATAAATTTTCGGTATGAATTTAATGATATATAAGCATTAACATTATAAGCTCAAGCTTATCTAGTAGATTTTGTTATCTACTTAATAAGTTTTAATGTTTCTGAATGTGAAGGACCAAGCACTTAGTCATTGTAAATAATATAACAATAAAAATAAATAAAAAATATATTATAATTTAATACGTAAAAAAATATTAAGGTTGGTACGTACAGAACCTGATAAAAAGCTGAATTCATATCATCCGTTGTCCATCCTATCCATACGGAACACGCCCAGGGAGCCGAAACAGTTTTATTAAATGAATTCTGCCAGTTAGTTTGTTACAACAAGAACAAGTTAGAAATACAATTACCTAAAATGATTTCTTGAATTCGATTTACTCCCTTAAAATGTAAGGATCGACAAGGTCGGATTAAGCTCCTAAGGTACTTAACTATTAAGGTACTTATCCCTTTAATCCTACAATCGAACCAAAGCCATATTCAAAACATGAGCTTTATAATAAACCCCAAAGCAATCCAATCTTTTGAACGATTCTGTGGGTTATTTATTTTTTAATTCACGCCATATCATTTGCATTGACACTTTACTAAAGTGGAACTCGTTTGCCATTTAAATTGACTACCTCGGAGCAATCTCGCTCGTGGTCTCTCGCAGACTGCTCCCAATGGCCTGTTATAGGTTTCTTAAAAGAAAATCGAATTAAACAAGCCTGATTAACTTAATTGTAGAAGCGTTAGTGCAAGATTTTATTGTTTTAAGAAATAATCTTGATGCTGTGTGGATTGTCTAGCAACAAGCTAAGCAGAGCTGTTATTGTTGCTAGAGAACTGAAATACATAATAATATACGAATACATATAAATATATTTTTTATTATACATTGAAAAAGACCAGAAAACCTTGAACAAATATCTGCAGATCGTACAATTTTTTGTCCTGAGGCGGGAATCGAACCTGCAACCTCCTGCGTCACAGAGGTCATCAATAATGTGGGACATTTATCTTCAAGCAGACAATAATTACCACAAGACCATTAGAGTTTTGTAGTTTGTACCAGTTGGTACTACATAATGATGAAGATCACGGAAAATCGTTTGAATAAATCTTTTGGAATTATAAATTAAAAATCAATTAGCAATAAAAAACTAATTTTTATCATTAGTTATGGGTTTAAGATAGGTACCCTAGCTATTTCTCGATACTCCAAAATAAATATCAAATCGCAAGCTCAACTCTGTTCTGCAAAATAAACAAAATGAAATATCAAAGATCAGCAACTTTTTAGCGACCAAATATTTGAAATGCGTAAAATAGACGGGAAAGTTCATTAAATGTTGCCACTTCGAAAATTGAATCGCTTAATCGTGGCAGGCTCAATTGGGCTATGAAAACAGCGTAATTATACTAAAATTTTGCCTGAAATAAATTATCTGAATATTGATCGCAGTGACGCAAAAGAAAGCAGCTTTTATTTCACAAAAAAATTCTTCTCTAATGTAGATCTAAGATGTACTTCTCAACTTAAATTATTATAGAAGTGTGTAAGTTTTGATTAGAACGGTTAAAGAAACTAAAAGCTCAAGCTGCCAACAAACGCACTTCGTACTTTCGGCAATTAGAAATATACATATGTATACCTACATAAAATGTGTATACATAAGATTTTACAAACATAATATGCATGTAACAATATAGTGTACCGATTAATTATCAGCCTACAATAGTCCACTGCTGGATCTCTAGGTCTCCCCTAATGAGCGCTATACATGAATTATTGATCATTTGGGGGTCATTGCCCATAATCCCCACGTTGGGCGTGTGGGTTGGGGAACGCAGTACGGTGGAGTTGTCCTGCAGAGGCGTGCTGCCCACCCCCCGGTGTGTGTTTCCCTTAGTCGCCTCTTACGACACCCACGGGAAGAGTTGGGGTGGTGAAATTCTATGCTCGCACCACACGGCAACGTGTACCGATTACGCTACACTATTATAGGCTTTTTTGGAAACTGCGTGCAACATAGACAGTAGCTAAAATAATAAGTAGGTAACTAAAATAATAATAGTGTTATTTAAAGTAATATCTAAAAATTAAGTAATTTAGTATGGAATTATAATAATAATTCTAGACATTTTCATTAAAAAGTTTATATTCATTCTTAAATCCACAATCATTAAGTTGCTGGTAGCTCTGTGCTATTTTATTGTAAATTGATAATTTCGGTGCCATGATGGAAATTAAAAAGCCAATATTTACGTCTGTTGGCGTTTTGTCTGAAATACGCGGAAACAGGTACCACCCCATTGATGGGGAGGTTAATGGGGTGGATGGGAATATATCTTTATTTCGGAAGAGTTAGAATTTTGTGCTTTGAGAATAAAGATCTACAGCTTATTATTTGACATGTATTCTAATCATGGCTTTACTACTAGACTAAACTTTTAATATAATAGGACAAGGACTCTTTATAAACTATGATTGTTAAATCGTATCGCCATTGCGCCAGCGTTAATTAATGAAGTGGAGGGAATTAATTTCAAATTATTTTCGCATCCGATGACAAAATGTCGTAATAATTCTCTATTCTACACTAGAGAACAATCCCCGTGCTGTGGGAGCAGCGGTGTAGTTCTATGTGTCGCACCAAGTGAGCTAGGCAACGAATGCGTTATATTTCGCTGGTTTCGTGGCCCGAAACGCATCGGCGGGCTCGCTCGTAATTGCGTCGGAGTACCTTTGATACTGCGTGGAAATAGAGCAATTAAGTCCCTCCAACTGAAGAGTTTCCTTGATTTTTTATTGCGTTCCACCCTTCGTGTACCTACTCGTTTGATGGCGGCAAACAGCTAGCTCGACGGTTAATTAGACTTAGCCTATACCATTGATGGATAGAGCTCTATGCATTGGTCTTTATACTAACCAGTGATGTCACTCATTACCTAATCTAAGCGGTAGCCTTTAAACAATTAACTATCCACCAATTGCTAATTTTCACTGCCTTTATCCCTGACAAGCGTTATTCCTTTGTGAGAACAATTATTACCTATAGTTTGGTGAATGTTTAGCTAGGAGGCATATACAAAACTGCCCGGTTATGACACTCTGACATGTTATTCTGACCAAAGATTAGAATTGAAATGTTTGAGTCCGACTAACTTCGAGAATGTTCGGTAAATATGAGAATATTTAGGCATATACCATTTTTAAAACTGATTCCGTACATAGCCGCGGGCAAATGCTTGTTAAAGTTGAGCTGTATAAATTATGGATATTCTCTGCCGGTAGGTACCTAGTTGTGAATAAACAGGTACTAGTCGTTGTGTATAAAACTGGTACAGTCTTCGGTATAATATCTTAGAATACGTAAGAACGATACATACGTATGTAAGTAACATAAAACGTATGTAAGTACTATGATAGTAACCATAAAAACTAATTTCAACCATTCAAGTCTCATAAACTTCAGAATACATTCTAACAGATTATTATTGCAAAATTATTTGGTATCTAAAACTCTAATTATATTATTTGATTAAGTATATAAGAGTCAATTGACCACCTCTGTTGCGCGGTGGGCGAAGGTCCGCCTACGACGCAGGAGGTTGCGGGTTCGATTCCCGTCTGGGGACAAATATTTGTACGATCTGTAGATATTTGTTCAGGGTGTTCTGGTCGTTTTCTATGTATAATAAAAAATATCTATATAATGTAATAATATTGTATTATGTATATCAGTCATCTAGTACCCATAACACAAGCTCTGCATAGCTTGGGGCTAGATGATGCTGTGTGGATTGTCCAGTATTATTTATTATATATATATGAAGAGATGCACCCAAAGCTAAGAACAATACTCTTGCAAGGTAACAACGCTGCGCTCGTCCTCGTAGGCCATTTCATTCACAAACCTTTAAACGACCTTTACAATGTAAACGCACAGCGTCGATTACAGATCCGTGATTGGTCCGTCTCTATAGCAACCTCTCTTTTTAAGTTCGGCAGAATGGCGGATGACACAAATATTACTTTCAAAAGCCTGCACAAATATAATAAAACCACTTTGCAAAAATACTCAAAGCAAAGCAAAACTGATAGTTTAACATAACCTATCACTTGTGATTTACTCCGAAGGTGACAGCTGCATTACGTATTGGTTACAACAGCTTTCTTAAATAAGCTATGGGTCGTCGAAAATGAACTCATAGCGTTGCGTCACACAAGTATTATACTAGTTGAATTTAAAGTTAAACCCTTTGCGTTCGAATGCACTGTAAAGCCTTGTTTACACAGTGCGAGCTGCTGACCAGACAGTGGACAGCTACTCGGCTTGTCTACTCGTACGCCAATAGCTCGGCTCGCCTTTGCTGTCTACACGACAGTAGTAGCTTTTGTCCAGTCTTGCGAGTTACCGCGATGTCGAGTGAACATGTTAAAATAAAAAAACTGTGATACGCTCTATGACAACAATATTATGCCAAGAATTGGAAAATGTATATAAAAAACTTAAACAAAAAGAGCGAAAGAAAAGGGTTTGGATTAGAGAATGGATGGCTAGAAGATCCTTAGGGGCAACAATTACCATTTTTAACGAGCTTTACCATGAAGACCCACGAGAATATAAAGCAGTGATGAGAGTGACACCTGAACAAGTCGAAATACTTTTAAATTTGATAAAAACAAAAATAGAACGTCAGGCGAGTATGCGAGTGAAAACAAAAAATCTTGAAGTAACTCGGATGCTAGCTACTGTCCAACTCGCACGTGCGAATTACTCGTAAGCGACGTCCAAACAGTGCGAGTCACTGCAGTGCAGCTACTCGGCAGGCTGACTCGTACGCCAGCTCGCACTGTGTAAACTAGGCTTAAGACCTGTCAGACGCCTGATGAGTTTTGCATAATTATTTAAAACTAAAAAAATGTTCGTTTTCGCCCATTTTGGTACTTTGCATCTTTACTGGAAAATTAGAGTTTACAGTGATATTTCATAATATCGACCTACTTCAAATTTATTATTAAAAAATATTAAATAATAAAGATGTAGTAGGTATTAAGTAGGTCATTTTTTATATTATGACGGCATTTATTATTAAATACGAACTGTGCTATAGTTTTGCAATACAATTTTGAACAAATCAGCAAATGAAAACTTTTCCATTTTGGTAGGTATTGTGCAAACTCATACTAGCCATATGGCACCTTTTTCAAACAACTTCGTCAAGTTCTTGATCCAAATTCACCTATTTTGTAGGACACCCCACGAAATAGGTAGGTACTCAAATATACGGGTAAAGCACTGCTGTCTCTCATAGTAGTGCTAATAATCGTTCCATATGTCTCCGACTGTACTGTTTAAAAATCTAGGATGCAGGTTATGTTCACCACACAAAACATCGGTACCGGCTTTGCTAACAAATACAAATTAGATTTTAACATTCATGTACGTTGCGGAGCCACAGTTAACAATGATACCATTCTCTTGCTCCATTTTGTAATGGGTTTATTCAATAATACTTGCTTAATTTGTTGATAATGATGATTTATATTTTCAGTGTTCGTTTGTGAAACTTCAAATACCTCTTTGTACAGACAGAAGCATTAATTGGTAACCCCCCTAATAGCTAAAGTTTACATTGCAAATCACTGTACGATTTACAAATCTTTTACTCAAATACTAAGAAACAAAAACGTAACACCCAGTGGGAATCGAACCAGACATCCAATCGCTCACATGACAAGTTGAACACGCACCAACCAACTAAACCAGCGAACCAGTTATCAGAGCGTCGAAATTTTATGTTATTAGTGTTCGACAGCGGATTTTTATTTATGAGATCTCTTTACACTGGATAAGAAAAAAAAAGAAGTGTTTGAGGGTAGATTTAAATATAATCTTGTTGAACAATGAAAAGGTCACTAGCCATTTCCAATTCTAGTCTTGACTTACTGGTTTGAATCATAAATGAATTGAAGAATATTGAAGGAAATTATGCAAATTAAGAATTTTGTGAGAACTAAGATTGCGGTGCTATTCGAACAGCAAATGAGTAATCAGGAGATTGCTCGTTTTGAATTACGGTAAGTTATCAACTTATTATTCTTGTGTCATAATCGTTACGAAACAAATACATATTTTTTTTAGTAAAACCTTGTTATCTTTAACTTCATTTAAGTATTGATTTGTTGTCTTACAGATAAAAATCGTGCGCTTAAGTGTAATGTGGGGATGTGAATGTAAGAAGCAATGGCAGATAAACAACAGGAGTGTATACAAATCAGTGAAGTCGCCACAATAATATTGTTGACATTCAGACTAGTTCGCCTTTTGCATCCACTCGTTCTACTGCTCAACAATATTTGATATCAACATCAACAGAAGGCATTTGCATGCAGCTGATATACTTACACAATTATCGAGCAGCAAAAATAGGACTGTCTGCTGAACTCCACCGCAGGGCATGAATAACTTTAGGTAAGTGATAATACTGATAATTCTCAACAAATTCGAACACCTTTATCTCTGATTATTTCATCATAATAATAATATTTTTAGCAAGTTAGTATTTACACGAACTAAATAAACATTATAACAGTTGATTTTTTTTCTTTTTAGGTTTTGGAGATGGTTATCCTCTATGGGTCCTGGAGAAATAGTAAAAATAACTGGGCGCATGAATGACGAGCAATTGAAAGTGTTGAAGGTTACTACGCGGATCGCGTACATATCCAGAAGCCCAAATTTATTTTGTCCATGATAATTGTGGAGTGTCCAAAGTATTCACTCAGCAGCTTGGAAGGAGCCACCTGACGAAGCTTTCAACGCACGACGGAAGGACCGTTTTGTCGAAGCCGGAGATATCGGCCGAGTTAGAGGACTTTTATGGCCGTTTATACGCTGCACATGCTCCCCGTTCCCAACGAGACGACCACGATTCTAGAGCCACCTTGATACGCCACTATACCGACGAACTGCCAGACATCAGTCAAGACGAGATCGTGTTAGCTCTGAGGCAGCTTAAAAATGGAAAAGCCCCCGGTGAGGACGGAATAACATCAGAGCTTTTGAAAGCTGGAGGATACCCTGTTATACAGGAGTTACAGAGCCTCTTCAACGCCGTCCTTCACAGTGGGAGAACTCCAAAGGCGTGGAGTGGGAGTTTGGTGGTGCTCTTTTTTAAGAAGGGAGATAAAACCCTTCTTAAAAATTATAGACCCATCTCGCTCCTAAGTCACGTCTATAAGCTTTTCTCACGAGTTATATCGAACCGTCTCGCCAGGAGACTCGACGAGTTTCAGCCACCGGAGCAGGCTGGGTTTCGCGGAGGATATGGTACCATAGACCACATTCACACAGTGAGGCAGATTATACAGAAGTCCGAAGAGTATAATCAGCCCCTGTGTCTGGCTTTTGTGGACTATGAGAAGGCCTTTGACTCCGTTGAAACCTGGGCTGTTCTACAATCCTTACAGCGATGCCAAGTAGACTATCGTTATATCGAGGTGCTGAGATGTCTCTACGAAGCCGCTACGATGAGTGTCCGAGTACAGGACCAGCAGACTAAACCGATCCAACTGCGCAGAGGAGTGAGGCAGGGGGATGTCATATCCCCGAAACTGTTCACGAGCGCGTTGGAAGATATGTTTAAGACGCTGGACTGGAAAGACAAGGGCATCAACATAAACGGCGACTACATCTCACACCTGCGATTCGCTGATGACATAGTCTTAATGGCGGAGTCGCTAGAGGAGCTGAACCGGATGCTGGACAGTCTAGCTTCAGCCTCCCGATGTATCGGTCTTGGCATGAATTTGGATAAAACCAAAGTCATGATCAATGCCCACATTGATCCAAGACCGGTGATCGTACATGGCCACCTTCTCGAAATTGTTTCTGAGTACACTTACCTCGGGCAGATTTTGCAGTTGGGTAAAAACAATTTCGAGAAGGAAGCCAAGAGGAGGATCCAGCTAGGCTGGGCAGCGTTCGGAAAACTACGTCGAGTCTTCTCGTCATCCATACCGCAATGTTTGAAAACGAAAGTTTTTAATCAGTGCGTCCTACCAGTCATGACCTACGGAGCTGAGACGTGGACACTCACGATAGGGTTGGTCCACCAGTTCAAAGTCGCTCAGCGCGCTATGGAAAGAGCTATGCTCGGAGTTTCTCTGAAGGATAGGATTCGTAACGAATACATCCGACAGAGAACTAAAGTCATCGACATAGCTCAGAGAATTAGCCAACTGAAGTGGCAGTGGGCCGGCCATATTTCGCGAAGAACCGATAACCGCTGGGGTAAACGTGTTCTTGAGTGGAGACCGCGACTCGGTAAACGTAGTGTAGGACGCCCTCCGACCAGGTGGGATGACGATCTGCGAAAGACTGCTGGCAGATGCTGGATGCGACAAGCCGAAGACAGGGCGCTATGGCGCTCATTAGGGGAGGCCTATGTCCAACAGTGGACTAACATAGGCTGATGATGATGATGATGATGAATTGTGGAGTGCATCGTACGCGGATGGTTTCTCAAGGGTTGTTCATCTCTAGAAGACATTACTGTTATTTCTTGGACATCTACGTGCCATGTACGTGCATTCATGTACGTGCCAAGCGTGAGTTTAGTTTTTCGAGCGTTGCCACGTGTTTGGCGGACACTTCTTATTAACTTCAAGGTTCTTTACCAAGGTTATAAGGTACTACCAAGGCAAAGTATAAGGTATTAACCAAACCGTCAACTTCCAAATCAATTTTGATTATAGTTATCAATATACACTTTTGATATCCCATGTTCGATATGGTTCCTAACTACATTTGTAGGCCCTATTTGCCCTCTTATTTTCACTTGTAAGTAGGTATGCATATGAACACAAAGTGCATTGAATATTTCGATATGCTACGGGTTGTAGCAAATGGCTAATTTGCTACGAAGTTCAAGTTCTACGCCATAGCTACGTAGAAACTCCCGGAGCTACGAGACGTAGCAAATGCGATGCTACAATGTCTACGGCGTAGCCAAGAGGACATTTATTCTTGATTCTGTGTGTCTGCAACACACAGAATCAAGAGTAATCAAATAAAGTCTTTATCTATATATCTAGCCATTAATGATCAAAATCATCGCGTACTACAAAAAAACTAGTCTTAATTGGCCAAACACTATTTTACCTTCAATCTTGTTAAATCTAGCTGAATACTCATTAGCTGATGGCTAATGAGTATTCAGCTAGATTGAACATTTTGCAACATGGCAACAGATTATGCCCAATTTACAGCACGTAACTACAGGTGGGTTGGTAAATCCCTCCTAACTAGACGTAAGCCCATTCTCAGTAGAATAGCGTCATACGCCCATACGGCCCAGTGGCCCAACGGCCAGCCATTCAAGCGCTCAATTAACTAAGTAGTCTTAATGTGGGCATCACAATCTGAATAAGTAAATGTAATAAAGTAAAGCCTTTGAGCTCGCAACGCTCTGGGTTTAACGGCTTACTACCGTTTATAATGCCGACGTAGTGCAGCAATCTGGTTTGTTTTGCAATATCGATAGTGTTTTCTTTTGTGAGGATTTTCCGATGGTAATTGGGTTGATACAGTACCTTGGGAGATTAGAACTAAGTAAAATGTGCGTGTGTCTTTTTAGTTTTGTTTTTTCTAAGTATAATTTAAATTCGAAAAAGTTCTCCGTGTCAACAAAGTTTCGTTACTTTTAATTACTCGGTGATAATAAAATCCTATGAAATTCTTTGCCTACTTTTGTAACTTCTCATTTCGTGTTGATTTTCATAGAGTTCAAAGGAAATAATACTAATTGTAGCGTTTCGTGGAAAAGCCTCGCTATTCGCTTCTTTAACGTACTTTGTAGTTCGGAATTTTTTTAACGTTTGGTCTAGAATAGAATATTTATTCTAATATTATTTAGAAGCTCGTTGCTAATGTCCCGTATATTCCTGGCTTCGATCAGTTTGAAGTTTTTCTCCACAAAACGCTTTCACAGAATATATTTTATTAACTTATAAGAAAGGTTCTTATAATATTATCTATATCTGTCTAAGTAATAAAAACAGGTTGTGGGGTTTGCTCCAAGTAGAAAAATAATAACAGTGCACTAATTTAGACTATTAAAAAAAAATGGAAAGCAAACGAAATGTTATATATAAAGCACATTTTATTTATACATACGGTACGAAAGAAATGGATTTAACCTTTACCGAAAAAAAAATTAATCGTTCCTTCAAAATTTCATTAGTGAATGATTAAGGTCTCAAATAAAATGATAACATTTCGACCAAACATTTTACAAACTCTCTCAGTAAAGAGTGATTGATCAAAGTTCATCCCGAAATTCTACATTTTGATCGATGAGATTAAACTGACTCCAGCGATGCTTATATCAAAGCTGTGAATAGAATTCCTAGTAACGTGATCTGCTGCAAACAGCTGATGTTCAGCATGTATCTTAAAATTTCATGCTCTAATCCAATATTTAAATGTTTCTAGTTGAGGTGACGCGACTATCGCGCCCCTGATTACAATTCGCTACTAGATATCAAGGGTCAAAGCATTTGTCTCCTGGACAATTTCAACGCAATGAGCGGTTTTCGATTTGCATAGAAATAATAGTTCCAAATATCTCGATCGGTGGCAGTGTGTCAACTTGATATGTCAATGTCAAGTTAAAGGTTAACATACTTTTTCATGTTTCTAGTCACTGTTACCAATTTAGCATTTTTTTTTATGGTTTTATTTCCATCATTTGACCTTGACATAAACTAATTTCCAGTCGACGCCCTGCTACATATCAAGATATTTGGATCTAAGTTTTTGCATTCATATCGGAAACCGCTCATTATAATGTAATATTGTCTCCAAGTTTTATTAACGAGTAGGTAACTATTCTCACAACATTTTTATAAAACCTAACAACGTATATTTACTGCACAGATCATTGGGCACCCAATGATCGATTAACACTTCAGCAAGTTTTAAGTGCAGATAAAGTTTGTCCGCTAGTTTAGAAGTGCTAAGTAAAACTCGTAGAGAAAGACCAAAGATCATCCATCACATAGTTTACAGGGTAAAAATGGAGTCTTAATTTCTGGAACTTCGTACATAATTAGGTTGTAGGATTTTTTTAACAATGACAAATTCGTAAAATCTGTGTTAAATTTGTGATCGGCGACGGGGAAACTATAAAAGATCGCAATTAAACTTGTCGTAGTGGATATAAATGTGGGAAGGGCAAGGGAAGGATAAATAAACTGTGCGTGCAGCCGACATGCGAATGTTGAGATCGATGTTTGGAGTGACAAGATATTTGAGAGGAATTTTTAAAGTGGCGCTAGTAATGAAAACCATGAGAGTTACAGATTAGCCGGGTATGGGCATGTTATGGCCAGGGAGGAATGTCGTGTGACGAAAAGAGTGTTCGAATGTGGATAAATATAAAGGGAGATGAAGACCATAAAAATATGGGTAGCTTGTGTGAAAGAGGAAGGGGGTAGGAAAGGTATTAGATAGAGTGTAGTGGAAGAAAAAATACATTTTGTGACTTACATGGTGCATGTATCCCTGCATTGGATAAGTTCGGAAAGAAGAACAGATAGTCTTTACTACTTTGTGATTTCGCTTTATTGGCAATAGATGCGCCAATTGTTTCGGACTTTTGAAAATAAGAAGGATTAAATACATATATATCCACTGTATATGTATTTAATCAAATTATTTAATAAATCCACAGAAAATATCTAGGTACATAACTTAAAAAATCTCACAAACCTCATTTAATTCCTAATACTGGCTTAAGTTACATTTTACATTACGCTATTACTTATTAAAATATGGCCTGATTCATAGGATTGTAGGTGACCTCATTATTGATCTATTTAATGTATTGACGTTGTCCTTTGTGAATTACAACTGGACGAGGGCTCCTGATTTATAGAAGGTCCTTGATAGGTCAAAAGCCGCAAGAAACTTGGTGAAACCGCGTATACTACTCGACAACGTTTTTTTTCTAATTATTCCCACAACTCCAGGAAGGTTTCGTAAGAAATGTTCGTCTTCAAAAGACAAAAATAATACTTAATTTCACAGTGCTCTCAAAAGAACTCAGCTTCGCTCAGTTTCAAGAAACGCTGGTGTGAAATTCGTTCGTAATTTTAACAAGAAAAGTCCCTCTTACAGAATTTTAAAAATAACAACGAAGAGCAGGTAAGATCGCGTGAGAGGAAGCTTGCTCGTAGGTACGTACGTTATACTCGCATGAGACCGCTCTAAGCCCAGCAATTTGGAAGACAAATTCCTTAGACAACGGTTTGTTTCTGTAAAATAGTGGTAAGAAATCGCAGAAAAGATATCACAGGGCATTATGATGCTGCACACGGCGAGCCTCGTCTCGTTACTAATTAATTGGATTACCCATTATACCAGATGAGGGCTATTTAGCGAAGGGATTTTGCACATCGCAGCACAAAATTTCTTTGATTTTCTGGCTCATATTTGCAACGAAAAGTAACAGAAGCCGTCCATAAATTCACACGTATCAAAACAATCTCAGGCATTCAACCTGAATTATCTCATTACCCTCCCATCATAAACACCTTGAAAATATTGGGCAGATGTTGGAGTCCGTCGGAGCGGGCGCAATATCGGCTCCATTATTTCATTCGGCGTAATGGTGTGGCAGTGAAATAGGGTAAAGGACGAATAAACGGGACCCTGGAAATGAAGACGCCGTTTGTTCATAACCAGCTCGTTAATTCCATTATTACACGTCGGAGGAGCGAATGCCCGGTCGCAGATGTGCCACTTCACTCGTGAATCTGCAGAGCACACTTTTAAAAGATTTTAACATCATTAAATTTTTTGTGGCACCATTAGTCATGAAAATAGTACGGAGTTAAGAAACGCACAAAGAAACGAAAGAATCCGCCGTCTTGAGAGCAACTTGTAGAAATTAAGTTGAAATGTCTCTGAAAGATTTTAGCTGATGTCAATTATATTCAGAAAAGTTTTCTTACTACATTTTCTCGCTTTATTATTCCAAGTCGTGCCTTGAAATAAAATAGGTATCTATTTACCTAAGTATAAACTATAGGTTATAATATAGGTTTGACTGTTTGTATATATATATATATTGTTCTTCGAGGATGCTTGCTTTTATTTATAGTAATAATATAAAGTACGACATTCCCAAATAATTATTTAAAATAATGAAAATAAATTTCTTTGTTTTGATTATTGTGATGTGTTCAATTTGAATAATATTTTCTGAAAATTAATACTCATTTGATATTACGTATGGATAACGTATTATATATATTAACTAGCGGCCCGCCCCGGCTTCGCACGGGTATTCAACAAAAATTTCAGAAATTATACACACTAAAACGATGGGTTTCACAGTTTTCATACGGATCTTTACTTTTTTTAACAGCATTGGGGTTTTTGACATTGACTCGACATTCCAAACCTGACACTGGCCGTAGAGAAAAAGCAAGCACCGTGCGCTATACAACCTCTTTTTCTATTCTGACGCGCCATAATAGAAAAAGAGGTTGAATATACAGCCCACGGTTCAATTATTGAATTTTTCATGCGGATCCCTAACTTTTTTGAAAATATTATATAGCCTATGTTCATCACGGAAAATTAAGGATTCTAATGGTGAAAGAATTTTTTAACTCGGTCCAGTAGTTTCAGAGCCTATTCAATTCAAACAAACAAACATACAAACAATCAAATCTTTCCTCTTTATAATATTAGTATAGATATAGATTACGTCACTAGGTACAGCATGTGCCCACATTCTCCGTACCTATCTTTCGTTTACGGGATATCAAAATATTCTATGATAAAACGAATTAGTTATTAGAAACCTCTGGAAAGTCACTAGCGGAGGGAGCTTATAAAGTTTTGTTTATTATACTATAAATAAATAAATACTGCACTGTGAAGGATATTCATAGAGCCACTAAAATATCACATTAACATAGTTTTAATGACGAGAGTTGTAAAGGCCGTTTATAGCCTGAAAGTAACTTACTATCAACATCAAACTTCGGTCAAAGTGAATAATAGCCAAAGTCCGATATGCCATAGGAATAATAAAAAGTTGGTGCTCTATAAAATAGTTCTTACTGAAAAATAAAATACAAAACTCCTTTATGTACACCAGAAAAAGAACATAACTAAAAACTTTACATAAGACAAGTACAGTGGGTGGTCCTATCGCTTAGAAGCGAGCTCTTCCAGGCAACCTTCGCATGGAAAAATATATTCAATTATTAAAACTAAACACGTGCGAAGCCGGGGCGGACCGCTAGTCTATACTAATATTATAAAGAGGAAAGATTTGATTTTTTGTTTGTTTGTTTGTTTGTTTATTTGAATTGAATAGGCTCCGAAACTACTGGACCAATTTGAAAAATTCTTTTACCATTAGAATACTAAATTTTCCGTTATGAACATAGGCTATATAATATTTTCAAAAAAGTTAGGGATCCGCGTAAAAATTCAATAATTGAACAGTGCGCTGCATATTCAACCTCTTTTTCTATTATGGCGCGTCATAATAGAAAAAGAGGTTGAATATAATATAGCGCACGGTGCTTGCTTTTTCTCTACGGCCAGTGTCAGTTATGGAGTGTCGAGTCAATGTCAAAAACCCCAATGCTGTTAAAAAAAAGTAAGGGATCCGTATGAAATCTGTGAAACCCATCGTGTTAGAGTGTACAATTTCTGAAATTTTTGTTTAATACCCGTGCGAAGCCGGGGCGGACCGCTAGTTAAATATAATACAGTATTCTATTACCCATAACACAAGCTCTACTTAGCTTCGGCCTAGATTATGCTGTGTCGATTGTTGAGCGTTATAGTTCTATATATACATAGAATAAATTCCTTTATTTTAGACATAGGTTTATGATTCTTTATTTGTTTCTAGTAGAAAAATCTCTTATTTTAAATGTTAGTATTCTTAATGTTACTCAAATATTATTGTGATTTATATACGAATTATAAGACATATCAAATAATGTAATTTAATAAAATATAAATTAAATTTAAACAATGAAGTCTTTACGAACAATCATTTCAGATTTATATTTTTGTCGATTAGCAAGACGAAACTCTCGGAATGGAAATCGGTATAAACGGAAGCGGAAACGAATATAAATTACGAGTATATTATAATTATAGTGTAGCAATAGTGATTTGATAACCTGACTGCATTTTACACAAAGTAGCTCAGACTGATTTTAAATATTAGAGAAATGGATTATTTTTGTCAAGTGACCTTTGAATTTTGATTTTATGTTCCATTGAATAATCTAGCTACTTTAATATTTCACTGCGGTAATGACTTGGGCATGATACCATCAACCTTAATTGTTTGACAAAAGAGCTATTTGACCCAACTGCAACAGTAACGTGGAACTATTAGGCTGATTAACGTCGTTAGCTGTTTTAATGATTCCAGTTTCTTAAGTTTATTTTTAAGTAAATCTGCATTAGAACTTCAACTACTCGTACCAAGCTGGAACACTAATCTTGGCATTATACATACAAATAAATAAAATAAAATAAATAAGGCTGGACAATCCACACAGCATCATCTAGCCCCAAGCTTAGCAGAGCTTGTGTTAAGGGTACTAGATGACTTATATACATAATATAATATAATTAAATAGATAGATTTATACAGACAGATCTGCCGCTAAACGAACGATTCGAAATAAAACAAAAGAGGTCTTAATAAAAGAGTCTTAACAAAAGCAAGAAAGGAGTCCTATTTTTATTTGACATCCGATTCAAATTAAGAGCTATGAACCATTGGGCTGGTCACGTCTATCGTTTATGCGAAATCGATGCGGACTTTTATGTGACAATTTCTGTCGACTTTAATAGCCCTGAGATCACTGAACGAGAAGTAATAAACGAAAATAAGTATTCTAACACATTGGCCCATAAAAGTTTATCATCTACTTGTACCCAAAATACCCAAGCGTCTTTAATTTTTAGTTATATCCTCAATTTTATGTTCTTTCAAAACACTAGTATTAAATGACTTTTATGTTATAAGATTAAGAATTTTTTATGAAAAAGTTTAATGTACTTAATTACATGAAATAATTACTTTCTAAAATATAGCATCTACGATCTACGTTCCTATACTTTCTATTAGATAAATAGCAAAATTATAAAAGAGTCCAAAATAAGGAATAAGTATCGTATTTCTAGTGTTTTATAAGTATAAATTATATTACAGAAAATAAGCCATAATACTGTGATATTTCAATCCAATAAGTTGGATAGTTTGATAAATAATTCAGTAAGCTGTAACAGGTAAGTGGCACTCGCGCATTACGGCCGCCCTGGGCGCTGGGCGGGCGTACGGCATCTCGCACTCCACAGGGTGAAATCACAGCAATTTTATTTCACGAAATTAATATTTAATTCTACGGTTCGCCGGCACTGCTTGCGTTAAGATAGCCAGTTATCTAAGCTATAAACTACCCGCATTAACGACTCAGTCTTAAAACGTGTTGCCCACAATTTGTGGTGTATTCGGACATACACATATGGAATGAGATAAATTTTGTAGCTTAAAGCCCCTATTTTCGGTTTCAAATGGAACCCTTTTCATTTTAACTGCCTGATAAAGCTTATCCAGACGTCATAAAATATGCCCTCAGAGTACAAAAGACAGACGCATAAAGGTTGGCAGTCAGAGAAAGGTTTGGTGTGTGTATGCGAAGATTTAGTCAATCTGATGGATTTATTAACGCCGAGACTTGGGTCGTATGTCACACACAGCCAATGCCTGCAGGGACGACGTCCCGCGGGCCGAGGACAGATAAGCTCATAATTTATGCATTGGATATTACACCAAGTTGCTTTAATAATTAAACACTGCGTAAGTGATCCGATATGTGGAGAGATGTTAGGGTAATTTGATTCTAAATCTCGTTCCAACAGCAAAAACCATACTATATATATATATATATATATATACTATAATACCTTATTGAGATTGTAGATGAAATAATAGATAAGCTCATTGATATTAATTACGGATCCATATTTTTTTTATTAAATAATAGGTAACCGCATTGAACTAGTATTAATTACGGATACCTATAATTTTTGTTTGAGAATGTTTTTAAAATAATTTCTTACTCTGTCTACTATAAAACTTTAGAAACTATCATGATTATTAACACTGAAGTCATTTACAACGGGATATTTACCATGATTAGAGTTTTGAGTTTTCCAATATTTCGGCACAGTTTCATGCGCCATGATCACGAATGCATGAAACTGTGTAGAAATATTGGAAAACTGAAAACTGTAAGTCTCTAATCATGGTAAATATCCCGTTGTAAATGACTTCAGTGTTACTCTGTCCGCGGTTTATCACGTTATGTTAACGTATGGAAACGTTTAAAGGTTATTTTCATCCCATGGTAACTATGGGATGTATGGGATAAGGTGCCTTTATTTGATTTCAGGTTTAGAGTTGCATCATTAGAGGTTCAGTCGTTTTGGCGTGTAGGGGTTACAAACATGCACATTAACTGTCGTGTTTATGATATTAGTATGATTGACGTATGTATATACTTTATACCTCGTTCAACTCAAGTTCAAAAACTCTTTTGATTCACCAACGCGATGAAGACAAAAAATATAACCTTTCTTAGGAAAATAAAAATCAAACAAATTTTAATACTATTTTTTTTTTATTATTATTTCAGATCATCGGCTCTAGCTATCATCGTAAAAGTTAGATAACTAAGGTTTTATTATGATATTAAATTTTTATTGAATGCTGGGCACACTACATTCTGGCGACGGCTTAGATTTTTAGGAAATAGATATAAACGTAAATATGTACTAGTTGTAATTGTTTTATGATGTATTGTAATTGTCTTTGTTACTAAATAAAACAATTTATATAAAATGTAATGTCTAAATAAAACCAAACAAGATTGATTGGATAGAAGATAAAATCCGTAATCAAGAAAACACTTGATGTGGATGCAGTTATAGCCTAAGTGGCGGTCTCGAAGTAATTCAGCTCGATTCAGATAATCCCGTTCCGATACGTAATTTAGTGGAAAAGGTTGCGACCCCGCTGGTTTATATTACCCGGACAGTGATATAGGGTATTAAGTTCCCTTCCCTGTCTCCCTTAACGCGTAAACAAGACAGAACCTTTCTGCGTATCGCCCTAACAAAGGTTAATAATTCAAGAGACTAAGCGGGGAAAGGCTTCCACCTATTTTCTACTTAGACTAAAATTGTTTTGTTTCCATTGCCAATGCAATCCTGATGAATCATTTATCGATGGGAAAAGGGAGATGTTTCATTAAAATTGGCTGGTGCGTTCTGAATAATACGTGTCTATAGAATTAGTAATAGAATTAGTGGAGTAGGAATCTAACGGGGAGGCTTGTTGTGGATCTGTGCTGAGAGCTAAGCAGCTTTCGTTCGTGACGTCGTTCGACGAACTTTGATTAAAGTCCCCTCGACAAAGGGACTAGTTCGAACTAGTTTGATTATATTCCTTAATCAGTTTAGCATTTTCGAGTTCGGTAAGTGAAAAGACTTAGTCTTGTAGTAATTTTAATAAAAATACGGATTTAAGCTTTCATGCGAAATGGTAGGTAGAGCTTTATCAAAGATATTCATTTCACAATCACTAACAAAGCCTTTGAAGGGGTAATCCCGTCGCTTTGTGGTTTTAACTAGCTCCATCTCGCAAATATAACAAGGAAGGAAAAAATGTGTTGGATTGTCTTTATGTTAAGTTTTTTAATAAAATAAAAAAAAAGATTGTCTATAATAATAATTCACCAAAAAATGTTTGATTTTAATAAATAATCAACAAACACAGCGGGCCACATGTCAAATAATTGAATTCAGGGTTTATTCATGCGTTTTTATTTCATAATCAGATTGATTTTCACTGCCTCATTTATTCCCAATTACCCGGCTCTGATTCCCATTTAACTCCCCTGCAAACAATAAAATCAGACCTTCATCAATATTTTATACTAAGAACATAAACAAAGCTCCCCTACAAAGTGGTGCAAGCTACTTAGTGGCCGTACCTAGTTCATTATTTTTACATAAGATTATCCTTACATAGAGTATGGATAACGAAGCTTAATCCGATTTGCAAATTCGATAAGTTAGGTGAAAGCGCGTGGACACGGCCCAAATAAAGCTCAGTTTGATCCTATTAACGCACGGCTAACGGGCAGGATCTTGTGACAATGCCTGCTTGATCCTTGTATGGACCCACCAAAGGGTTTATCTCATTCCATTATGTATACAAAGTTTTTCGATCGTAGGTATTTAAAACGTCGGTGCGGCTTTCGGTGGGCGTGCTCGAGTTATCTCTACGTGCGTTTCACAAATCTGCCAAAAAAAAACATACATTTGAAAAAGGAAAAAAAAAATGTGAATTACTACTTAGATCATGAATCAAACTTTGGACAGATTTTAAAGGCAAAACAAATTATTATTGTGTATGTTGCGAGAATTTATTACTTTATTTCAGTAAAAATTATGTTTTAATTACTTTGTTTATTTTATGACACTTGACATTGGCTTTTGTGCAGCGTCAGTAGTATCAAAATATAAAGCGCAATTGTTTTATTTAAAGGATGCATTGCCCTAATTCTAGACGATATGCGATGAGACCAAAATACGGTTATTTATTTATATATTTACTATAATATTATTGTTTATTTATAGTCTTGTGCCTTGACCGATGCGCAATCACGCGCAATCGAGCAATTTATTGATCCATAATAAATAATGTGAATAAAATTCATCATCATCAACAGCCTAAATAGTCCACTGCTGGACATAGGCCTCCCCTGATGAGCGCCATAGATGGCATTGTTCATCATTTGGGGGTTTTTGCCCATAATCCCCACGCTGGGCATGCGGGTTGGGGATCGCAGTTCGGTGGAGTTGTTCTGCAGAGGGCGCTGCTGCCCGCCCCCCGGTGTTTTTCCCTAAGTCGCCTCTTACGACACCCACGGGAAGATTCGGGGTGGTGAAATTCTATGCCGGCACCACACGGCCAATAAAATTATATTTCAACATTCTACGGCCATGGCAACATTGGCAACATTGGGGAATGCGAATATATTTATCGTGTCGGTTCAAATATAAATTTTACGTTCATTATGTAATTTGTTTGGGTTGTCAAGCATTGCTGAACTTGGATAATATAGAATAAATCTTTTTGACAAAGATCTTAGAAAACTGGATAACATAGAATAAATAATCTTATCTTAATCTTCCTAATCTTTCTAAGATACGTAAGTACCTATCCTTCTGGCATAGAGATTTATTCAATGTTATTCAGGTGCAACAACGCTTAACTATTAATATTTCTAGTTATATATTAGTATAATAGTCTTAATTATATAAACAGATACATAGCGATGAAATTTAAGTTTAAATTTGGTATCATGAGACACCATAAGTTTTGTTTTATTTGAATAAGGATCTTTCTTTACCTTGTGACATGAAAAAAAAAATTATCTGCACGCTTTTGACTGCTATAATTATATATATCCCTTGAGCTACCTGTAGATTGTTAGCAACAGTCTGCAGTTACCGCAAGATCGTAGTTTTGTCTTTTAAGAATGAACTTTATTATTCATCACATCATCATCATCACCAGCCTATAATAGTCCACTGCTGGACATAGGCCTCCCCTAATGAGCGCCATAGATGGCATCATTATTTGGGGGTTATTGCCCATAATCCCCACGCTGGGCATGCGGGTTGGGGATCGCAGTTCGGTGTAGTTGTTCTGCAGAAGGCGCTGCTGCCCGCCCCCCGGTGTGTTTCCCTTAGTCGCCTCTTACGACACCCACGGGAAGAGTTGGGGTGGTGGAATTCTATGCCGGCACCACACGGCAACACCACGGCACGGCACTTTATTATTATCTATAGTATAATAGAAATGTTTGAAAGATGACACATAAATTTTGACAAAATGCTTATATCTAGCAACCCTAAATAAAGTGATGGCTCATAGCGCAAGCAATGGTAAACGGTAGGTAAAGCTGGCCGTTTACACGAATAAAATAGCTGACAGTTAATGAATCATGTCCAATTACCGCATTAACGCACGACTTTTCATGTAAAATATTTCAGATAATATTGACAGATCGATTTTACCTTTACCTATATAGTTTAATTGGTTTGCAACGTGAGCGCGAGTTTAACATTATTTTTATATATACTAGCACCTCACCCGGCTTCGCACGGGTGCAATGCGGATACTAATGAACGGTATACATACTTAAATCTTTCTTTTGAATCATTCTGTCCATTAAAAAAATATAGCTTCAAAAATCATTGCGTAGTTTTTAAGATCTAAGCATACATATGGACAGATAGACAGCAGGAACCTACTTTGTTTAACATTTGTTTATATAGTGATTTTGTAGTACAGAAATAATATAATTAACAATAGTATTGCCTTTTTTCGTATGTATGCCAAAATACTAATTCAATGTAAATAGCATTACATTATAAATGTCTCTACTGTACTTTAACTTTACCGGCTTCGCACGGGTATTTAACAAAATTTTCAACATGGTAGATTACATTATTGAAGTTTTCATACGGACACATAACTTTTTAGAAAATATTATTAAATAATATTCTACAGAATTATTCATCTGGTGAAACAATTGGTCTAGTATTTTCGGAGCCTATATAGTTCAAACAATTAAATCTCTCTTATTGCTCTATATTTTTATCATGTCGTGCATGCATATTTAGGAACTCAATCTAGTTTAAGAACCTCAGTTAAAGTTTCCATTAAAATATCATGTTATGATTGTTCTCTGTTTTGTATGCCAATAAAATAAATAAACCTTTCCGCTTTATAATATTACGACTGGTACGGCTCCATAATCCACAGACCCATTTCACATAGGCTGATTAACGTCTGTTCACTAAGAATATTGTTCTGTTCACTAAGACTATTTTACAAAAGTTGCTCAGTTATTAAGAACACCGAAAGATGTCATACCTCTACAAATGCCTGGCGTTTACAAGATTGACTGCAGCTGTGGTCGCTCATACATAGGGCAAACTAAAAGAACCATTGCTGAGCGGGTGAAAGAGCACATAGCAGCGGTCAAAAATAGGCAACTGAATAAGTCGGCAATAGCGGAACATCTGCTAGACTCAGGAAGTAACCATTGGATCGACTTACATGACCCAAAGGTTCTATCTCGTGAGCGTCACTATTATAAAAGGATGGTTCGAGAGGCGATTGAGATCAAAAAACACCCAAATTTCAATCGTGAAGATGGTTTTCGTCTCTCGTCCTCGTGGAATCCGGTGATTAATAAGTGCGGACGTCGTGTACAGACTGCACTGCATTCGGACACGGTCAGTGTAGTGTGTCGTACTGTGAACGTGAACATTCCTGATTCAGAAGACGAATTGAGGGTAGTCGTGGATACTGCCGTCAATTCTTGGCAGTAACTCGCAGAACATCCAGTCGCCCCGTGACCACGATCGCTGCAACGCAATGGAAACGTAGGGGAAAATAAAAACAAAAGGTACGCGATAAATACCCGATAAATATTCTTTAATAAGAATATTGTTGGCAGACGGTATGTTAGTGTTTTCTCAACTTATGCGGCCCGGTGACTTTGGTGTGTAGACTCCACACACCAAAGTCATCGTGCTGTTTAAAACTTTTGTTGTGTAGAACTGGACTTAGATTTTTTAACACATTTGGTGACAGACCCACGCTTTCGTTGCTAATCTGACATACGTACTCGATGTCTGATACTGAAAAACAATGGCATCGCGAGCGCTCGGTAGGTATACCTCCTACCTAGTTTTAGTAGATAGTTATAGCAACGATGGGGCCCATCCCCATCAAACTAATTCCAAAGTAACTCTACAAGAAAACAGTAGATCGTATCAGCTCGAAATCCGATGTGTTAATTTCGGTAGTTCAATAACGTAAATAAACTTTGGCTGTTATCGCGTCAGAATAGCTATTTAACGAGAGGGTTGCCAATGAATGGAGATTAAACAAGACGATAGGGAGGCGGCAAACCTTCTCGATTACTTTATGAAATTAGTTGCACGGCGTGGGCTTTCCTTTGAGTTCAGAACGCATCAATTGGCTTTTCTCTAAAAACCGTAGATCTAGAAGAGGCTGTTTATTTGATTGATTTAATTCTGTATGGGTAAATTAAATCTTTTCTACAACTGACGTTAAGCTAAATCAAAGCACATTATTAAATTTTAATGTAAAAATATAGGACTTGTTTTTTTTTATTTTCTGCCTGTGTAGTTTCGTATTATTATTTATCTATATAATGAGGAAAGATTTCATTGTTTGTTTGTTTGCATTGAATAGGTACCGAAACTTCAGGACTAATTTAAAAAAATATTTCACCATAAGAATACGAAATTTTCCGTGATGAACATTATACATATATGTATAGATATTTTCAAAAAAGTTAGGGATCAGCATGCATATAATTTCTTTTTGTTAAATATCCGTGCGAAGCCGGGGCGGAACGCTAGTAAGCGATAAATTACAATACTTGACGCTAACAAAAATAAATTCAATGAATCAGCTAACGGCAAAAATAGTATGCGCATATAAATCCGAATTGACGTAATTGACTGCCTGCCACATTCTATGTTTATCACTGTTTATCACAGGAAAGAACAGAATAAGGTCTAAGTTCCTAGAAAGTGTATGCACTTACAGGTCTAAGTTAACCTTAGGTCTAAGCTTGAACTTAGACCTTTTCTTCATCACATACAGTAGGATCTTACGTATGCGTGCGTGTAGAAGTGTACATGTGTGCTACCAATACGCAATAAAATAGCTGATTCATTTCCATTTACAACCCTCCTTAGTTAACCATAGCCATAGCCACCTCTTGACAGTGTCCCTAGCTAGTATTTATTAAGGGTGTATTTCCTCGTAACAGCACTACAAGTTTCTGGACTCAAGCGATCAGATAGGATGGAAATTCGAATTAGACGGTGTGTATATTTTTTACCTTATACTTAACACTCAATCGGCACTGCTTAAATACCTCCTAGGCGGTTTGCCAGGAAAGCATGATAAATTAAAATAAAATAATGCTGGACAATCCCCACAGCACCATGTAGCCCCAAGCTAATCTATAATTATTATTATTTTTTTATTAATAAGCAGACCTTGTGACGCGGTGGGCGAAGGTCCGCCTGCAACGCAGGAGGTTGCGAGGTCGATTCCCGCCTCGAATAAATGTTGAAGAATGTCATTACAAAATTCGTTGTATTTCCGGGTGTTCTGGTCGCTTTCTATTTATAATGAAAAATATCTATCTGTGTAATATATTGTATTAAGTACATATATAACCTAGTACCAATAACACAAGCTCTGCTTAGCTTGGGGCTAGATGATGCTGTGTACATTGTACAGCATTATTTATAATAATTTTAATAATTCATCGATTACTGTATTATTCCTTATCTTTGAGAAAAGTGGCGTGCCGAAACCACAGAACACTAATATCCTAACGGAGCAGAAACTAAACTTTTTAAATGATTCTAATACCCATCTATTTTGGCTTGGTTCATTCCCTCGGTCTGGTGGCTGAACCATCCATCGGCAAACGCAAGTCGCAAGCAATGTTGCAATAGCAATCCACTTCAATTATTAGTATGCTTACACGACGGGATGGTAAACAACATCTATCGCAGCGAACATTTACATGCAGGTAGAACTATTTCGGATTGCTACTTTTATTTAGTAGGACTGTCTTTTGTTCTAGCGGTAGCGGGTTCCGCGCGTCTATACTAATATGATAGAGGAAAGATTTGATTGTTTGTTTGTTTGAATAGGCTCCAAAACTACAGGACCGATTTGAAAAAAAAAATCACCATTAGAATCCTAAATTTGCTTTGATGAACATAGGTTAGAGAATATTTTCAAAAAAGTTAGGGATCCGAATGAAAAATTACATTTTTGTTCAATACCCGTGCGAAGCCGAGGCGGACCGCTTTTACTGATTTATCACTTGTTTCGTTCTAGGTGGGTTGAAATAATACTGTAATTTTTTTTTGGGTAGAAATTTTAAAATACTATTATGTTTTGCTTGTGTGATGAAAACATGGATCGAAATACCAATATACTGCAGATAATGAGGCCCCAGGTTCAAACAGAAATTGTTGTGGAATTTTCTAGCAAGAAACATTCACAGTTGTAGCCTAAAACTATAGAGTGGGCGATGTTACACCCCTGTGCCTTGGAAAGTACGGTCTTGCGCCTGACCTCTCCCCGGTCCAATCAGTCATGAGAGTGCACCTTTGTTAGCGCGCAGGTATGCGCGCATTGTGCATCCATGGTGATGGCGAATGACATCAAGACTGAAAATTCAGGTTAGGAATGCACCATCATTATAATCCAGTGCTGGAAATAGTCATCCCCATATCGCACGCCATAACGCCTTCAAACGCCATAGACGCCATAGCACCTTCAAAGTTATTAGGTTGTCACATTAAGCATCTGCCTACCATCTATCCCAAGTCGTCATACCATCTGGCTGAAGAGCTACCTACGCGTTTCACGGCCTTCAATTCAGTGGTTGTAAATTTTTCGCTAGATATGGCATAGAAATGTTACTATTGCCTATCTACCATAAATCCACTGGTAGACTTAAACTAAAATTAAAGTACGTAATTTGACTTGAAAAATCTAGATTTTATAGCACGAAAAACTTTGCCGTAACATAAATCATTGTTACTGACAAATTTTATGTTCTACTAGTAGTACCAAAGTGCATTCCAGGCATTGTGTAATAAAAATATATGGCAATAAAGAAGCTAATTATGGAAGGTAGCGGTACCACCTCATTCTTTATGCATGCAGCGCGCCTTAATGCCTTCATTACCAGTTTAAAGTATTAAGCAAACTTTGGTGAAAGACGACTCAGTGAGATTTGTTTAAGTGGTCGACCGTTTTCTCTAAAATTTCTCGGAGGAAATACCGCAAAACAATTTCCTTTTGTGATGAATCAACAAAGATCAGCCTTGGATTTCATATTCTGGGCTGATTTGGACAGATTTGACCTTTTGTTTGGTAAATGAGTTGTTAATTTTGATGTGGAGTTGAAATGGGTAGAAATTCGTAATTTCCGTGAATTTTACCGCATTGTTGTTGATAAGTTGTCAATAGTGATGTTAGAAACAGTAGTAGGTTTGTTGGTACTTTTAGTAAGCATTCTCTGTAAAATAAAGTAACGATTAAAATAACGCCCTCTACGTCGTAGCTTTGTAGCACCTCGTAGCATTTCGTAGAGGCTAGAGCACCAAAAATGTTTCGTAGCATCGTATACATGCAAAGAAACAGGTAATTGTTCGTTCAATTATTATTTTTTTCAATATACCTTTAGTCAATAGACATACATGTAGTGCACATAGAAGGTGCAAATTATGACAAGTAATAATTCACCTATGTTAACAAAGAAAATTACAATTCAATAACAACAAAATCAAATTGAAATAAGTATTTGCAATTGAAACAATTGAGCTAACTTCCGACTGTTGCAAGAACCTACATATAGCTCAACTGATCCATATTTTATAAATACCAGTTGAAAGCTTCACCAATATGCTGACTGCATTCCCTCGCTGTATGACAAATCTTTACATGGCACTAAGATTAAATAGTTAAAAAATATCCAGACATTCATATCCATAACGAAGTCTTGACAAAAAATTTAAGTGAAGAGAAAATCAATAACACCTTATTTCTTAGTTATTATAATATACTGTATGAAATTTGTCTTGTGCTTATTTTTTAAGCTTAAACAAATAAAGTAATTTCAATCTTAAACCTGTAGTATTCGTTCAACGGAATAGAGCACAAGTATTCTAATAATTTGATATGAAACTAAAATTACTGTCCCAGCAGCCCTGTGCAGCCCTGCAGCCCTGAGACAGGCCGAAGACAGAGTAGTATGAAAGCGGTTCATCAGCGTCTCCGTGAAAGCTTTCCAGGATGAGCACGACCTTCAGCAATGAAGAATACGATAAAGAAGAAGAAGAGTACTGTCCCGTAACTGCAAGCGAGAGCATACCAAACTCCCCCACACGATGGTTCGATTAATTTGCGCGTTAACTTTAATGAGGCTTTAAGACTAGGAGTCATTGCAAAAGGGTGGTTTTTCTCCCTTCGGCAATTGGGAAGTGTTAATGACCCGGTATTACTACCATGCTTATGACTTTCATTAGGCCGAAACCTCGAAAGATTCATGTAGAGACGTGCCTTTATTATAAGGGACGTGATTGTTTTGAAAATTGCTGCTAATGTGGCTGAGGGCAAGGTAGACGATTTGATGATTTGGTACCCCAAATCTTTAATGAATCAGTGTTTTCTTCCGATTATTCGACACTAGCGAACCGCCCCGGGGACGCACGTGTGCTTGTACTAATGCATGTTATACCTTCCCCTTGAATCAATCTCGCTCTACGTTTTTTAATAAATAAAAAACGCATCAAAATCAGTTGCGTAGTTTAAAAGATCTGAGCATGCTTAGGGACAAACAGGAAGCGGAAAGCGACTTTGATTAATACTATGTAGTCTTATTATTTATTAAAAACAACAAGAAGCATTAGCATAGGTTGGTTGGTAATATTGGCAATGTTCTTCCGGCAGAGCTGTTTGGTGACGTAACCACCGCCAAGATTCTTTATTAATGATTATATACAACAACATAAAATCTGTAGATTTCTAACTTATCTTATTTATTTACAAAATTTATGTGAATAGTCTCAGCGAAGGTTGTACATAGATATTTTATTAAGTAAATAAATTTGATAAAAAAGTATGTTTTGTTTATTTCTTTGATAATCAATAAACTCGCTAATCTCGAAGCTCCCAAGTAACTAGTACCTTTTATCGATTATACCTACGAGTATATACATACATATAATCGACAAAAGTTCTAAACTCTCGGAGTGTGAGTGACACTCGCACTCTCGCACTAGACAGATTTTGTTTATTTTTATTTTTATCTGAGACAAGTGCAAATGGGTCGAACGTGTCAATTCGTCCAAATCTGCGCGTACCTAGTGTGTTGGGTTACCATAAATTTTGTATGAATTCTAAAATTCACCTTGAGCTCCCTGGGCGCGTTCGGATTCGGCTCGGAACAACATTGACGGGGAGCTAACAAACACAATCGATCCTGGAAACGATTTTAATTTGTATAAATTGAGCAAAGCTGCTTTATAATAGATTAAGCCGGCTTTGCAGCTACTGTACATTGGATTGCGGCTATGCTAAACTGATTCCGTTGCCAATTAGTCAGCTTTTGGAGCCTCTAGGATTCCAAGAATTAATAAGAGGCCGATTCTATTTAAATGTGCTTACTAAACGTGCTTGTTTGAATTACTGAAATGTCCAGCTAAGGATTCTGTCCCCAGACTGCTGACCAATGCATAGGACCTCTGCGAGAAAAGTTACGTGAAGATGGACCCATAAATCTATCAGCCGGGAACATAGTGGATTAAACTACATAAATTCTTAGTAAAATTCCTTTATAGCTTTTTTGTTTGTCCGCGACCGGCTCTGAGGCAAGGCAATATCAAAGATTGAAATAAGTTACATAGCTAGTAATAACAAAAGTGAGTACGTTAAGTTGCTTTCAGTGCGCTCTCGTAATTTATGTATGACGGCGCAAATGCCAATTTATTGCTGAGTAATGGCACCGTTTGGAGATCTGCAAATGGGCTAGTCGAGTAAGAAGAGAAATGGTTCGAAACGTGCGCTGCTAAATGTATTTATAATTTATTTATCGCCCATGTTACAAATCCGAAATGTTATCGCAAGATTGTTCTTGCGCATGGCGGTCTGAGCCTCGGCTATGAATAATGAGAGCGAAATCAAATGGCTCTGTTTACGACAGAGTAAGCTATAATATTTCTTAGAATTAATTGGAATCGCTGTGTTTGTTTTTGAATAAAACAAATATTATTTAGCAAAGATAAGGTGTTCCACTATTGTGGAAAAGTGTTTGATAAAAAGCGAAGAGAATCACTAAGAATTTTTTTCAACTATCGCATAGTTTAAGTTACTTGACGGTTTTAAAAGTCTTGAATTGTTTGTTGGAAAATGAACACTTTTCCGGTTCTGAGAAAAGTATTTAAAATATATATATATTTCAAATATATAAAATATATATATACAGGGTGTCCCGTAACTCAACGTCAACCCGAAAACGCCGGACAGGTGGGTTCATGACGACCCAGAACAACTATAAAATCATGGGTCTATCTTCAATGGTTTCAGAGTTATAGGCTTTTTACTGAAAATCATAAATTCTCTGCCCGGCGTCAAACTTTTCTATGCTGTGACTACAGATGTCAATATTTTCTAAATTTTATTTTTGTATTACAAACTCAAATAACACAGTCTTATAATGAATTGCAAAATTTAAACATATTGAGTAAAGTTTTTGAAAAAAAAAGACTGTTTGGTTCGGTTATTGCATCAATGATTTCCAATCGGGAAACTTTGACTCGTCATACTGAAAAAAAAATTCACCACGATAGGCTGGCATGTTCTGTGGAAAGTTGGCGCTGTTATCCTAGATTTCAAAATGGTATCATACGTCACACTTTTCGTCTTTGAATAATAGTAAAATATTGATTTTCTGAAATAAGACCTAAATTCAAAACAGTTTCACAAGGAACATTTTCACACGCAAGGGTAGATGGATAGTATTGTGCTTCAATATTAGACCTTTTTAAAGTCTTTGCAAACTATTTGCCACAGTTCTTTGTATAAAAATGCCTCGTTGGGCTTGATTATTATTTAAAAAATTTAAATAATAATCAATCCTGGCTTTCTTTTCTCTACCAGAATGTTTTGCAATCTAAAATTTAAAAATCTGTTATTTTTGTTCTGCGATTTCTGGTAATCTGAATTATGTCTACTCGGCGGCGGCCGAATATGCAAGCATGCAACTCATTTACGCATAATGTGGATATAACGCTAGCGCCCGAGCCAGGCGTTATCGGGAAAAGTACCCGAATGCCGAACGTTATGCGTGATTATGTGATTTCCCCATCATAGAATTAATTTTAGCAGAACATGTTTGCAAAAATAAGTTTTTTGAGGGTAATCACGAGGTAGTAAACTTTTTACTTGACTCACGTGATAGGGTTGGTATTTGTTGACAATTTTGGATACTCCTGTATTTTCTTCAATTGCACCAACTGAGATACCTACCGTTTTTCTTGAACTGCATTTAAAACTACGTCATCGTAGTCTCGAACACCAATTAGTTGTCTCTCTGAATATGCCTAATGCACATAAATGAAAATGTGGTGATATGGATAAAGTTCGGCATTCGGGAACTTTTCCCGATAACGCCTGGCTGCGGCGTTATATCCTTTTTGCTTGCATATTCTGCCGCCGAGTAGACATTAAGTATTATTTGGATTACCAGGAAACACAAATCACAGATTTTTAGTTTCAGCAGACGAGATTGCAAATCATTCAGGTAGCCAAAAGAAAGCCCAACGAGGCATTTTTATACAAAGAACTGTGGCAAATAGTTTGCAAAGACTTTAAAAAGGTCTAATATTTTAGCACCTACTATCCATCTACCCTTGCGTGTGAAAATGTTCCTTGTGAAACTGTTTTGAATTTAGGTCTTATTTCAGAAAATCAATATTTTACTATTATTCAAAGACGAAAAGTGTGACGTATGATACCATTTTGAAATCTAGGATAACAGCGCCAACTTTCCACAGAACATGCCAGCCTATCGTGGTGAATTTTTTTTTCAGTATGACGAGTCAAAGTTTCCCGATTGGAAATCATTGATGCAATAACCGAACCAGTCTTTTTTTTCAAAAACTTTACTCAATATGTTTAAATTTTGCAATTCATTATAAGACTGTGTTATTTGAGTTTGTAATACAAAAATAAAATTTAGAAAATATTGACATCTGTAGTCACAGCATAGACAAGTTTGACGCCGGGCAGAGAATTTATGATTTTCAGTAAAAAGCCTATAACTCTGAAACCATTGAAGATAGACCCATGATTTTATAGTTGTTCTGGGTCGTCATGAACCCACCAGTCCGGCGTTTTCGGGTTGACGTTGAGTTACGGGACACCCTGTATATATATATATATAGATATCCCCACGGGCACTTAGTTGATCAAACGTGCCATATAGGTAGTAATTATTTGATCCGTTTTCACTTGTTGATCCGGTTAGTATTTGTTGATCCATTGCCACTTCACCGTTAATACGTGGCTCCAAACGGAGCCAACAGTGTCACCGTCAGTAATAATAATAATTACGTGGTTTTTATACAAATCCACCTTTTTGGCATTTTAGCACAAGTTGATCCGATTCAAATGGGCCAATCAGAGCCCACCGAGCTCTGTCATTGGTTACTTGCAGTCTCAGCCTTTCGTTTTACATAAATCTAACATTTTAATTGTTATCAGTTTAATTCTCTGCTGATATTATAATACCTCTCTAGCAGATTTGTTTATAGCATGTTTGTTTGATAGGTTTCAAGTTTAATAACTAACGCGCGGATACAAGATCTGATTTTTCAAAGTAAATTCAAAAATCAAGTCTGTTCAAAGAAAATTTCAATGAGTGTTCAAAAACGTACCAACAACTTTTTTATGCTTAAAATAATTTTTTTTCACTTTCTATAACTCCTTCAACAATATTATTAAAGCACAAACACGATATCAATTTCATTTAATAAGCATTGCCATACAGCGATGCAATGCAGCCAGCATCTTGTGTAAACTTACAAGTGGTATTGATATGGATCAGTTGATCTACCTGTAGTTTGTTTCCAACAGTCTGTGGTTAGCTCAATTGTTTCAATTGTAAATAATAACTCTAATTTAGTTAGATGATTTTAATTTTTTTAAAAGGATTTTTTGCCATATAATAAATAATAAAATAAATAAATAATGCTGGACAATCCACACAGTAATAATAATAATACCTATACATAATGTATAGGTACTTAATTTTTTTTATAAAATAATTACTTAATTAGGTAAATTTAAAATAAGTTTTTTGGTAAATATTAAACTACGTTTAGTTAGTGGTATTTTCTGCTGATACTTTTTCTATCTGTTAAATCTTTTAATGATAAAAAATGTAGTAAAAAAATTTTAATAAACTAATTAATTAATTGAAAAAGGAGTTTCTCGGTAAACTTTAAACTACGTTTAGCTGATGGTGTTTTCTGCTCTTGGTTTTTCTATCTGTTAATTCTTTATTTATAAATCTTGTTAGGGCTGCGGGCACTTAAATCTTTTGATAAATAATGTAGTAAAAAAAATTTTAAAAACTAATTAATTTATTGAAAAAGGAGTATCTCGGTAAATTTTAAACTACGTTTAGTTGTGGTATTTTTTGCTTTTGGTTTTTCTATCTGTTAATTCTTTATTTATAAATCTCGTTAAGGCTCCGGGCACAGATGAATTTCCCTAACGAACGTAATACCAAAATAATTTGTAATTTAAGGATACTTTCACCGTGATCTGCTATTGTTTGTATTAGAATAGTAATTATTTAGGTTCCTACAACATTTTTTTTCAAAACACTTCGCTGAATTGATATTATACCAAATTTGATTTTTTTAAAGAAAACACGTTTTCTTATTATTTGTGAGTTAAACAATTATTTCCAAAAATGGTTAAGGAACTTCATCCGTACCCGGAGCCTTAATGTAAGTATTTATTTGCATCCATGTCTTCTATGAAGTACTGGTACTTTCGCGTTCGGTGCTCCCCGTCCCCCGCCCCCTTCACATTGTACGGATGCAGCAATGTATGAAGCACTGCACATATTAATATACGAAGCCAACAAATACTGAATTGTATTCGAAACATTTACCTACTTTACTTAATATACAGTTTCGTTTTGTCGGATCGAATAAAGCTCTAATTTTGATAATATAAATGGTTCAGATCAACATAAGACATTGGATTTGGTATATAAAACGGAGCCAACAAGTGTTTAAGCGTTTCATAATTTTGGCCGTTACGGAGTCGATTAAGTTCGAGATCCTAACGATAAAAATGGCAAGTACATCACTTTTTCGGTGAATACGTTTGGCAACGTCGCGCTCAAAATTGCGCCGTTGCCACTCCGGGCAAGATCTATGCAACCGGAGTCGAGTAATATGGGGGAAAAGGTGGACTCAGTAATGCATGGGAGTCAGGCTGGATCAACTTAGTGCCCAAGTTGGTATTTATATATATATATATATATTTAAATATACCTAGGTACGTATCTTTTCAATTGACATACCTACGTATGTATCTTCGGTTTAATTTATTTAATTTCCATAATAATTTAGTTGATCATCCAATATTGAAAGTAATAAAGCTTTACTCAATACAAAATCTTGATAGGTTCCACAAACCAAAAATATTTATCCAACGATCCAAGATTACGGCTTGTTTATCTTGCAGATAGTCACGAAGCAATTTATCCGCTTAAATGAAGTTTCAAATTTTAATACGACCCTTGGTGCCTTGCCAGGGTCGTGCTCTTTGAACTGTGTGGTCAAATTCAAATTGGTTTTACCAAAAATAATTTCAGTCAATACTCGTTTACATTGCTGTTTATAGCAAATAATTTTATTTATCTTATGGCAACACTAATAAGAAAGTCTATCAGACTTTCTTTAGACCATACAGGACACGTTGGGGTTCTCGGAGTCTACGACTTTTGCTATGAAGTAGGTACAACAAAACCGCTACAAAGTGATAGCGAAGTCTTGTATGATGTACCTATGTTAATTGTGAGGCAAGTGCAGTCGAAGCAGAAAACGAAGTAAATTTCATTATTTAAAAATTTTGCAACATTAAATCCGAGGGGCACCAAGGTTTCCCGGGTGTTTAAAAATTGTCTGTGCGCGTGGTCGGATCGAAAAGTGACCCGAGTGGGTTTGTAAAAATAAAATTGTCCGAGTGTCTGGTCGAAGCGACACGGATGCCGAGTGCTGGTGAGCGTAACAAATCAGCATTGCCATACAGCGAGGCAATACAGCCAGCGTCGTGGGGATGCTTTCGACTGGTATTGATGGGTTGAGTTGAGTTACTTGTAGATTGCTTGCTACAGTCTGCAGTTAGCTTAATTATTTCAATTAAATACTTCTTATTTGGTTCTGTCATTTATTTAGGATTTTTTACTTTTCAGAGTGCTGACGCGGACTCGGGAAAATGAGTTGTATGATTTTTAACAATAGGTACTCATGATAATATGAGTGAATATCATTTTATTCCGATATTAACGTAAAGAGAGATTTCTCTTCACATAATCGCAGAATAACGAAAAATCGTTACCTACCCTCGCAGAACTTACAAATTACTTAATTCCTATTGTTGCTGACTTTGCTGTCTCTTTGTGCAAAGTGCTGACTGCGCTACCTACGTTCGGCTATTACAATGGAGACAATGAGTTTAATCTAACTTTCTTTTCCCCTTAGTAAGCAAACAGGAAAAACTGCCACGCCCTACTAAGGGAAAACGTGAACGATAATTAATTAGTAAATTTCATTATTGTGATTTAACGAGTTTTATGCAAGTTTTCTAATTTTAAGGGTTTTGAGAACCATTTCGAAGATGGTCTGAGTTTGTGTGTAAATTTTTTAATATTTAATAAGTGAGCGTAATACTACATTTCATGCCGTTGTAGGTATAATAAAATTAAAATAAATATGTAGATTTTCAGTAAAAATTTTGATGTTATAATATTTAATAAAACAGACCTACAAATTCAAAAGTTGTGTCACAAGTCAATATCAAGTTTCCTTTGATATTTTAGAATTGTTTAATTGTTTTATTGATAAATCTTTTGAAAGAAATCGAAAAATTTCCCTTGAAATGGAAAAATTACTCCTTCGAATAGGGATATTCAATAAATTTTTTAAATTGTCTATAGTTTCATACCTACATAGGCTACATACTTCTTGAAATTCATTGCAGAGTCCATGGATTTATGAAAAGTAAGGATAGCATCCTGTCAAATCAAACTTGAATCCTAACAATGGCGGAATGACATTGAATGTCATTGTATATCGAGATGCCAACTGAAGAAAAATTTACCCATAATTTTTATAAATATTCTTCTTAATAATTGTTTACAAATGAATTTGTAGATTATAAAAAAGGGTACTGTTTTAGCCACGGTCATGGTCTATTAGACCTACTTTTTATAATTTCCAATTTACGCCAGCGCTTTATGGTGCTAACTGCAGTGAATTTGATTATCTCACAAGCACAGAACAGAACACTGTACTTTCCCGGGATCAAATAGTAACGTATTTGCTAATCGAAGAAATTTCAACAAAATCTGTTCAGCCCTCAGTGTATTCCAACACTCCAATCACTGTCTAATTTTAGTTTGAATAAATTATTCTTTGTGCCTATTAACTGGCTGACAACTTTTTTCTACCTGATGCTTCGCATGCGTTGTTCCTATGTAAATGCCTAACCAAAAATCAAATAAAAATTACTTATTTAAAAGTGGCCATAAGCAGCCATATTACGATTGTTACTAGGAAGATCAATTAAACGTTCCTAATAATGAAAAAATATACATTATTCTCATTATTCATTGTTTGATAAATAAGAAATAAAAATTTATGAATACATAAATATTATTAATTTTAATTGCCCAAATTCTTATAAATGAAAAATCTTAATGCACACTGCATGCTATACTAGATTGAGTGGGATTCCAATTATTTTCATTGTGAGATTCTCTGATTACCTATACGAACTCAATTTAACTTAAAACTTTCATCACCTAGAAATCTGAAAAAATATTGACTATTAGTTATGCCCTGCGGCTACCTATAATCTCGATATAACATGTTATCTGCGTAGTAATCAGCGTCAGTATTAATTAATTATTATTAAAATGGGTTCAGCTATTTTGGAGGTTAGCTTAAATAAACACTATAATAATTCGTCTATCAAAAGCTAAGCTATTGTATTGATATTACAAACAGAAATTCAATATCATAATTATATTTCAAATAATACATATTATTACCAGAATGATAAATAAATGCATATTTACCTGATTCATAATTTAAAGTCAATAAAATATGAGAATTGAAACTTATTTAATATACTCCCACATTTACCGGAAAATTTACATGTTTACATGTTGGCAGCACTGGCTAGATTTTGTGCTTCTATTTTGATTATTTTGTTCATAATAATTTTGCGTCAAATCAAAGAAATAAGTTGGTGAAATTAGAAATTTACCTAGGAAATGTGATCCGGTGTTTTTTATTGACAAACCTATTGTGATTTTTGCAACATCTGACCACACAAGACGGCGTTTTCCATTTATTTTGGTTTGTTTACAATGGGGTTCATCAGTTGGTGTATAAAGCCGTAATGGCGATGGCCAGCATACTATTTGATTGATTGGCATGCTTGCTTGATTGGAGTGCTTCGTTTTATTATTTTCTGATACTCCTTCCGTACTTATTTATAGTTTCATGGCAGAGTCGAAAAATTTTACAGTTCCAGAGCACACATATTCCTCCGATCTCCAAAGTAACTGGTACCTATAGTACTATTAATTGTATATTGTAAATCGACAAAGTTCGGAACCTTCGGCATGCGAGTACCTAACACTTGCACTTGACGGAATAAACAATATAAGTTATTAGGAATTAATCTTCAAAAAACAAGAAATTGGATTTTGTTTTATGTTGATCTGAGATGTTTGATTACTTGAGGTCATAAACCTGTGTTTTTCTGTGATTAGGTTTGATAAACTACATACCTATTCTACTTACGTACCTATCCTACCTACGTACCTACCTATTTGCCTTTTAAATAAGTAGGTACTTATATTAATTTTCGTAAATTGTTATCTCCCTAATGCCTATTGATAGGTAAATATTTTATAATGTTCTGCATGAAACATAGAGCAACACGGTCCCCCGGCGGACTATGGCATGAAACGTAAAAAAATAACCGTACCTAAATCATTTAAAACTTTTAAAAGTACTATAGTAACCAGTCTTTTGGCTAATAATTAATTAGCCAAAAGGCTGGTTACCATTTCTTTAACTGGTACCATGATTTTTTCTACTTTGAGTTATGATAATCATACCCGACCATGTAACTTTTAAAGGTAGGTTGACGGTTTACGGCAGTTTTTTTTACTCACACAACGAAGAGAAAAAGCTGCACCTATTCAGAAAAACTTCCCACATTAAAAACATTTTGTGAAATCGCGAACCCAGCGTTGTCACAAGTGCAACATCCCACACGTAGAACAATAAAAACTATTCCCAACTGCAACAGAACAGTGCAATTATTCACGTAGAGGGCCGCAAGCCGCAGCAATTAGGTATACGAACATTCACGTGGCCTTTTGAACAATGAATCTACCTAGGTGACTATGGCCTTTATTCACATTACCGATCCAAGCGCGTTCCACATAAGACAAGACAGGGTGCCGTGGAATCGGTTAAAACCGTGGCATTTATGCACGATTATAATAGTGCAACGCGTAATATGTAACGCGTTTGGATGGACAATAATTGTCCATCCAAACGCGTTACATAGACAGATACGACAAGACAGCGGCGTGAAATTGAACAAACCCGTATTTAGAACATGTTGTTGTGATTGATGAACACGGGTTGAGCAAGGATTCTCCTGTCATAGAGAATAAGGCCTTGTATTTAGAATAGGTTCGTCGTGACGTCACATGGTTTGGGCAAGGATTCTCGTCATAGAGAATAGGTAATCCGTGTTTTGTTCGTGATTGACTTTTGGATGGATTATTCTCTAGACACCTTATCACTCTACACACTTGGTTGTTGACTGCAAGTCGACGACGCACGAAATTCAACGAATCCCTTTTTTTATCTAATTTATAGGTATACCTATTCTATCTATAGAAATTATGTTATAAACATGTTCACACAAACATGACTGATTACTATTAATATTTTTTCTTAGAGTAATAATAATAAGACGTAGAGTGATAATTTCACACAAAAATTCCGCTCGAAGTTGAAGCAACAAAACAACCAATGTGTGCGTAAGCGGCTCGTGATTACATTAGCCGACACGCACACAAGCGCACAAATAATGTTGCAAGCTATCAACATTTACCCCATAAATTAGGGAAATTGTAATAATTGTAAGGAGTTTATGATAATCATTTTTCTGTTAATATTACATACTCTATGGGCGTTTATATAAAGGTTAAGTAGTTAAGTCGAGTAGTAAGTATGACAAAAGTAAAATCATCAAATTAAACAATACAATAACAAAATACTTTATTTATAACACAAGAAAAAGAACATAATAACAAAAAACACGTACAATGGGCGGCCTTATCGCCTAGAAGCGATAAGACAGGCAACCTTCGGATGAAATTAATTATGTTAATTAAAGATCGTCAAAATATATCCAAAACCTCTGGTTTTAAGGATGACACTGTTTACACAGACACCCTGTATTAAATTAAAAATCCAGGTAAGATAAGAAGTAATCAAGTAACCCTCCATAATATTTGGCAAATAAAAGTACCTAACAGTGGAAAGTAGAAATAAATAATGCGGGACAATCCACACAGCATCATCTAGCCCCAAGCTAAGCAGAGATTGTGTTGTGGGTACTAGATGACAGACATAAATACTTAATACAAAATTACTATACTTAGATAGATATTTTTTTACTATACATAGAAAACGACCAGAACACCCGAAACAAATATTTGCAGATCTTACAAACATTTGTTTCGAGGCGGGAATCGAACCCGCAACCTACTGCGCCACAGGCTGATCTTCACCCACCGCGCCACAAAGGTCGTCAAAAAATAGACAAAACCTCTGGTTTTAAGGATAACACTGTTTACACAAACACCCTGTATATTTTACTTAAAAATCCAGGTTAGATAAGAAGTTACCCTAATAATAAATGTGCCTACCAGTGGAAAGTAGAATAGATAAAACCTCTGGTTTTAAGGATAACACTGTTTACACAAACATCCTGTATATTTAACTAAAAAAACCAAGTCTGACAATTAGTATAACCCTAATAACATTTGGAAATTAAAGTACCTACCAGTGGAAAGTAGAAATAGACAAAACAAATAAGTACGGGGTAAAATATTTTTCGCTCGTAGCTAGCAACATTTTTATGTAATGGCGTCTGTTTTGTTTACAATTAGTTTTTGTGCCTAAACGGATGTTTTACTCGATAATGTGTTGTACTTACCTGTGAAATGGAATCTTTAATTGTTTCTGGTGATTATGTGAAGAGTTGTGACACCCTTTCACTGCACAGTATGTCATTTTTATTGAAAAATTACGGAGCTCTTCCCAGTTAGTGTTGACCTTGAGCACTGACGCGTCGAGCGATGTAGGAAGCCTTTAAAGGCTCCCTTGAAACACCTTCATTTCGCGTGCGCCTACTAGGGTTCTAAGTTTAGTTATTCTAAGTATTTTTTATTATACATAAAAAACGACCAAAACACTTAGGTAGGTACACACACAAATTTCTGCAAACCGAACAATTATTGTCCCGAGGCGAGATCGAACCCGCAACCTCCTGCGTCGCTTCGCCCACCGCGCCGCAGAGGTCCTCATAGATTATAGGTAAAAACAAGAAATAGGTACAAACAACTATGTTTATAAAGGGTAGGTACCGTAACCGTGCCGTGTGGTGACGGCATAATAAAGAATTTCACCACCCCAACTCATCCCGTGGGTGTCGTAAGAGGCGACTAAGGGAAACACACCGGGGGGCGGGCAGCAGCGCCCTCTGCAGAACTACTACACTAAACTGCGATCCCCAACCCGCATGCCCAGCGTGGGGATTATGGGCAATACCCCCAAATGACAAGAACCGCCACAAAATGGCCCCCAGTTCCCGGCCGCCTCGCTATTCCTGGCCATGGTAGCGGCCACGGTAACGGCGGGGCAGGGGGTGCTAGGAATCACCGGGCTACATTAGGCTACCACACCCCACACACACTGACCCTGGCAACGTTTAACGGACGCACTCTGAGGCTTGATCACCATCTAGCGCAGTTGGAAGTGGAGTTAGAGAACATTAAATGGCATGTTCTAGGGTTATGTGAAGTCCGTAGAGAGGGGGAGGACACCGTAACCCTAGACTCGGGCCATCTTCTCTACTTTCGTGAGGGTGATAAAACATCCCAGGGTGGCGTAGGTTTCCTCGTCAATAAGGCCCTCTCTAACAACGTCGAAGAAATCTCCAGTGTGTCGACCAGGGTAGCGTACCTGATCCTTCGGCTGTCTAAGCGCTACAGCTTGAAGGTCATTCAGGTTTACGCACCGACCTCGACACACTCGGATGATGAAGTGGAGGATATGTACGAAGACATATCCAAAGCCTTACATCACACCACCAAGGCTCACTTCAACGTTGTTATGGGGGACTTTAACGGCAAGGTGGGAACCCAGACTGGCAACGAATCCCGAATAGGCCCGCATGGTTTTGGTGTTCGAAATCACAGGGGACAAATGCTCGTCAACTTCCTTGAGAAAGAGGGGCTGTTCTTAATGAACTCTTTCTTTAAGAAACAGCCCCAAAGGAAGTGGACATGGCGGAGTCCCGATTCTGTGACAAAAAATGAGATCGACTTCATCATGACGGATAGCAAGCATATATTCAGAGATGTCTCAGTGATCAACAGGTTCAATACCGGATCTGATCACCGACTCCTTCGAGGCTCTCTGAATATAAATTTGAAGCTTGAAAGAAACCGTCTGATGAAGTCCACGCTCCGACCGAACCCAATCCAAATCATGGCGGGCACCGAGAAGTTTCAGCAGCTTCTCGGGGATAGATTCGCTGCCTTGGAACCCACTGATGACGCTGACGAGACCCTACACAATCTGGTAGAAACGCTGAGGGACGAGGGCATCAAGTTTTGCAAAAAGCAGCGTACTGGTAAGAAGTCCAAACTCTCGGATGAGACTCTTGGGCTGATGACAAAAAGACGGGAAACCACCCAAGCGACTTCGTCAGAGAGGTCAGACCTGAACAAGCGAATTGCGAAGATGGTACGACGCGACCTTCGGAGCTCTAATACACGCCTCATTGAAGAGGCGATAGAGCGAAACCGAGGGTCCAAAGTATTCACTCAGCAGCTTGGAAGGAGCCACCTGACGAAGCTTTCAACGCACGACGGAAGGACCGTTTTGTCGAAGCCGGAGATATCGGCCGAGATAGAGGACTTTTATGGCCGTTTATACGCTGCACATGCTCCCCGTTCCCAACGAGACGACCACGATTCTAGAGCCACCTTGATACGCCACTATACCGACGAACTGCCAGACATCAGTCAAGACGAGATCGTGTTAGCTCTGAGGCAGCTTAAAAATGGAAAAGCCCCCGGTGAGGACGGAATAACATCAGAGCTTTTGAAAGCTGGAGGATACCCTGTTATACAGGAGTTACAGAGCCTCTTCAACGCCGTCCTTCACAGTGGGAGAACTCCAAAGGCGTGGAGTGGGAGTTTGGTGGTGCTCTTTTTTAAGAAGGGAGATAAAACCCTTCTTAAAAATTATAGACCCATCTCGCTCCTAAGTCACGTCTATAAGCTTTTCTCACGAGTTATATCGAACCGTCTCGCCAGGAGACTCGACGAGTTTCAGCCACCGGAGCAGGCTGGGTTTCGCGGAGGATATGGTACCATAGACCACATTCACACAGTGAGGCAGATTATACAGAAGTCCGAAGAGTATAATCAGCCCCTGTGTCTGGCTTTTGTGGACTATGAGAAGGCCTTTGACTCCGTTGAAACCTAGCCCAGGTTCTACAATCCTTACAGCGATGCCAAGTAGACTATCGTTATATCGAGGTGCTGAGATGTCTCTACGAAGCCGCTACGATGAGTGTCCGAGTACAGGACCAGCAGACTAAACCGATCCAACTGCGCAGAGGAGTGAGGCAGGGGGATGTCATATCCCCGAAACTGTTCACGAGCGCGTTGGAAGATATGTTTAAGACGCTGGACTGGAAAGACAAGGGCATCAACATAAACGGCGACTACATCTCACACCTGCGATTCGCTGATGACATAGTCTTAATGGCGGAGTCGCTAGAGGAGCTGAACCGGATGCTGGACAGTCTAGCTTCAGCCTCCCGATGTATCGGTCTTGGCATGAATTTGGATAAAACCAAAGTCATGATCAATGCCCACATTGATCCAAGACCGGTGATCGTACATGGCCACCTTCTCGAAATTGTTTCTGAGTACACTTACCTCGGGCAGATTTTGCAGTTGGGTAAAAACAATTTCGAGAAGGAAGCCAAGAGGAGGATCCAGCTAGGCTGGGCAGCGTTCGGAAAACTACGTCGAGTCTTCTCGTCATCCATACCGCAATGTTTGAAAACGAAAGTTTTTAATCAGTGCGTCCTACCAGTCATGACCTACGGAGCTGAGACGTGGACACTCACGATAGGGTTGGTCCACCAGTTCAAAGTCGCTCAGCGCGCTATGGAAAGAGCTATGCTCGGAGTTTCTCTGAAGGATAGGATTCGTAACGAATACATCCGACAGAGAACTAAAGTCATCGACATAGCTCAGAGAATTAGCCAACTGAAGTGGCAGTGGGCCGGCCATATTTCGCGAAGAACCGATAACCGCTGGGGTAAACGTGTTCTTGAGTGGAGACCGCGACTCGGTAAACGTAGTGTAGGACGCCCTCCGACCAGGTGGGATGACGATCTGCGAAAGACTGCTGGCAGATGCTGGATGCGACAAGCCGAAGACAGGGCGCTATGGCGCTCATTAGGGGAGGCCTATGTCCAACAGTGGACTAACATAGGCTGATGATGATGAGGTACCGTAACTACGGTCTGCGTGCAGGCGAGAATTTAAGCTTAAATTCTGTATTCTTCTGCGTTAGTAGGTACCATTCTGTGCTTCTACGTCGAACGAGCACATATTCTAGGTACAGACTTAGCTGGTATTTTGGCTAGCTTGGTGAAGCTATAACTTTGCATGATCGAATGTAGGTACTAAATCCTGATGGCAGTGACATACCATTTCACGAGAAGTCGCGTCAACGTCACTGTCACAAATAAATGTCATGTCAATACATTGCGTGTTGCCATCTAATCATTTTATAAGATCTTCATTTTTACCATTTTTATCGATATTAATATTTTGCCGAAGCATTATCGAGAGTGATTTAGCACCCTCTTAAAATAAGATAATGTATATGCTGACCAACATAATTTGTGCAGGATGTCTGGTGCATCGTTTGCCAAAATGAGATGTGTGATGGAGGAGGTTTTGTGCTCCTCAAAAAATTTTTGGCTCCACGGAGGATTTTATAGTATTTTGTAAAAATTTTATGAGTAGGTAATCTAGAAATTAAGTCTGCACTTAAACTTGGATTTAAAAAAATATTTGCAGGGCAGTCTCCAAATTAGTGATTAATTTCGATTTGTATTTTTTTTTTTGGTTTGACTGAAACCATAATAATTACTCTTAAGCGATAGCTAGTTTTTATTTTTATCGTCTTACAACAGGAATTTAAAGGCCAATGAATGAAATTAAAAAAAATATAAACGTTGGTACTTACCTAATTTTTTCGAATTCTTTTAAAAACTTCTCTAGTCTATCCCCTTTCTAACTGTATACAAAAAGCCATGAAAACCTTTTACTAACTTTAATAATTTTCTTATTTTGAGTATCGAGACACATTTGACAGCACAATTTTTTGCTTATGTAATAATAATAAGATACCTATGCGAAGTATGAAATTCTTCCTTTATCGTGTCGAAGGACGCTTCTGAAACTGCATTGAGCTGAATATGATCATCCCACGGGAATACTACACTTCTTCACGTTTTATTGTAGGTATCCTAATTTTAGTTCAGACCAAATCAACAAAGTTTTCAGTTGGGTTCGGACAAAGAGAATATAACCACTATAGTTTGTTAAATATAGCTTGATACGCGGGACATTGACATTACATAGTAGATTGACACATCTAGAGTTGGGATAGTGGTGAAGAAAATCGATTATCGAACGATGTTGATAGTGGTTATTATACGAAAATATAACAAAAAATATGTGCCAATGTTTTTTATCACACGTAAATTTAATAAAATGGTGCACAACACATGTCACTGTCTTCATCGTAGTCAGATTCGGACTCACTTGAGCAATCCTGTAGATTTATTATTAGCTCTTGATCAGACAAATTGTTAAATCGTTAAAATAATTATGTAATTATTACCTAATTGTAATCATTAAATAAATATGTAGGTACCTAATTAAATCTCATTTATTCGATTTTCAAATTTTCATAATCGATTAATTATAGTGGATGATTATATGGTAAAACAACCCCTACCACCAATAAAGTATGATATTCTTTTGCGTACATAGGTATAGAGGGAATAAAATTAGGGAACTTTATGCGCGTGATCACTACGTGGAATGGTGTTCAGAACCTCGCTCCTCAATACGTCGAGTGTGAAAACACCGCGCTAGTTTACGAGCGCGAGAGATAAGCGAGCGACTTTGATTCGAGCTGGCCTTAACCGCGTGCTCATCAAAGTGAGGCTTGGAACGGCGCGCTATTTGAAGTCGAGTCTGAGAACGTCGCGCCAGTCGAAGGCGCCTGCAGTTGCTGCGACACTGAGCGACATATTTTGTAGAAGCGCTGTTCTTTAAAAACCTAAAATTAGGGGGCGGGTGATGCAACCTAGGCGCTATATTACTTTTATTGAAACGTCCCGTTTATTATGAACCTATAATTTAAGTAAAGTGTCAATAACGTTAGTTGTACAAAAGAAAGTAGGGAAATTATAGGTTCATAATAAACGGGACGTTTCAATAAAAGTAATATAGCGCCTAGGTTGCATCACCCTCCCCGTAATTTTAGGTTTTTAAAGAACAGCGCTTCTACAAAATATGTCGCTCAGTGTCGCAGCAACTGCAGGCGCCTTCGACTGGCGCGACGTTCTCAGACTCGACTTCAAATAGCGCGCCGTTCCAAGCCTCACTTTAATGAGCACGCGGTTAAGTCCAGCTCGAATCAAAGTCGCTCGCTTATCTCTCGCGCGGCGTAAACTAGCGCGGTGTTTTCACACTCGACGTATTGAGGAGCGAGGTTCTGAACACCATTCACTACGTGTATGTCAATGTCAATGTCTCGCGTATTAAGCTATATTTAACAAACTTTAAGTTCGGACTTCAGAGCTTTCTTATTTCAACTGACGGCAACACTGAATCAAAACAAAAAACAACCAAGAATATGAATTGTGAAAACAACACAAAAAGAACCTAAGAATTTATAAAATCAATCGACGCGACGTGAAAACAGTGCCAATTTTTGCGTGGATTGGTAGGTATTCATCTTGTACCATTTGTAACATGTATGGCATACTCTATCTTGATGTTACAAGCTTACTGGAATTTTGCAATCTTGGGCTTGCAGTCCATTTATTCTTGGACAGAAACCGCAACGTCCCAGGGTGTGATCTCCCATAGTTATCTTCGATCCTGTATAGGTTTTCTTTAGATACCATTTCTCTTAGATCCTTACTCAAACGGCAACAGTATTATCGCTGTTTGCATCAATATCATCGATTTTCGTGCCAGCTAGGACGTGAAACTCTTATCTCATTAATAGGTAATCCGATCTGGTTCAGCATCAGATTCTTCAGTTAATAGCAAACGATTCAACAGTTTGCTCTTCCTCATTTTCCTCAGATTTCCCCATCTAATTAGGTATGTTGTTGATCTCTTCAACAGCAGTAGCAGTTGTCAACAAACAAATTACTCATTTAATTTGTAAAATATAAACAATGTAGAAGCTCTACATTGTGTTAGTTGCATTGTGTCTGTAAATCATTATTGAGCATCAAATAAAAAAATAATTACGCTATAAACATTACAAAACACATACTTGCACACATCCACAATGGTTTACCTATCAAAAGCAGGTGACTTTAAAATACATAGATGCAAAAGCATGTTGATTTCACTTTAATAAAGTTATTTGACAACCTCTGTAGCACTGCAGGTGGTTTTGGGTTTGATTCCTGCTTCGGGACAAATATTTGTATCAGCTGCAGATATTTGTTCAGATATTTGTTGTTGTTTTCTATATATGATAGAAATATCCAAGAGTCTTGTAAGGTTTAAAGGAAATAAAGCACTTTGATTCTGATCTGTATATGAAGTAATGTTGTATTAAGTATTCAGTCATCTACTACCTACCGCTAAAATAGGCTCTGAGTAGCTTGGGGCTGGATGGTACTGTGTGGAGTGTCCGGCATTATTTATTAAAAGAAAAATACTGCAAGGGTGATCCAGCATCCTAGTAGTGTTTCAGGGTTTATAAAAAAATTGTGAAAATAGTCTTTATTAATGACACCATACATAACTTCGAATATTCTATATATACCTACATGCTTTTCCCAATGCCGTCTTTCTATTGTACTGTATTAATTTCTCTTCTAGGTAAACAAATAATTTTCTGTCTTGTCAAACACAACTCAGATAATGAGCATACGAAATTGGACTTTCGAAGATATGGACTACTTTGTGGCATTATACAGACAACATGAATGCTTATGGAACCAAACAGGTTCTGGGACAAATAAAGACAATGCATATGCTGATATTCAAGCAAAAGTTTTTATAGTAAGAAATTTCAATCTAGAAGTTGAAGAAATAAAAAGAAAAATATTGTCACTAAGAGAATTGTACAAAGATTTAAAAAAAAAGTACAATGGCCGCCCACCACAACCAAAAACCTCCACATGGTTTAAAGATATGGAATATGTTATGATTATGACCTATGATGGAAGTGAACTGGTAAGTTGTCGGTTAGATGCAATATTATTTATTTATTTGTTATTAGAGGAGCCTATGAACGATGTGTCTATATCATGCATATAGGCTTTATCTTCATTATATCCAGTCTCCAACACCTACCCGCACCTGCCTTGTTCCTGAAATCATAAAGAAATTATCTTATTTCAGACTGATGAAACTTCTGGAGAACCATTGAAAAGCACTAAACCCATATCTACTACTGAAGAAAATGACGATTTAAACAGTCCTCTAAAGCTATTTGAGTGTAAGAAAACAATATTAGAAGAAGTGATTATTTCAGATGACGAAGAAGAGTTGACAGTAGTTAATGATGCACCTGTCATGAGTACTATCAAAGAATCTGCACGAATAATGATTTTGGAGATTTTGAAAAAGCTGTATTCAGATAAAGCTGCTATTGATTACCCCAATTTGATGGATGCTGTTAGTAAAATTGCAAATGACAATAATGATATTGCAGTGAATAACTTAAAGAGCTTTGTGAATAATATTAATTCCCTAGGATTTATTCAAAAAAAGACAACTTGTGGACGGACAATTATAGTAGAGAAAGCAGATCAACGATTCGATAGGTACATCTACTTGACTAAAATGAGAACAGCAAGAAGTAAACCAAATAGACACAATATAGTTTATATTGATGAACGGATAATAGGCCCCAAATTTGCGCTTGAAAAAGTGAACAGTGTAATGCGGGATTTACCTGATGAAACAATAATATACTATCACGCTTTGACCAGAGATGGTTTAATAAATGGTATATTCAGCAACCAAGCTACCGAAGAAGAGTTCATCAAATGGGTTAGCACCATACTCATGAGTTATTTAAATTTACCCAGCCTCATAATAATGGATAGAGGACCTCTACATGGTGCTTTAGAAGATTCAAATCCTATAACTGAGTACAGTTCAAAATCAGAAATGTTGAAATGGTTGATTGATAACAATATCCCATTCAATAGGAATATGCCGAGGCCAGTTTTATTTGAGCTTATCAGAAAATACAGGAATGTTAACAAGGAATATAAAATTGATAAAATATTAAAATCTCACGGCCATAAAGTATTACGCTTGCCTTATACTTTCCCAGATTTGAATTTGACTTATTTGTTTTGGGACGCTGTTTCTAAAAGTATTTCGATGTCCACGAATACAAAACCCAAAACTCTAGATCAAATTATGGAATCTGTAAATTCAATATCTAAACATAAAAAAAAGATTAGTGACATGGAAAAGGTACTGATTTTGAAGGAGAATCAAATTCATCAAATCGATATTCACATTGAAACTAGGCTAGAAAACTATGTATTTAAGAAATAAATTAATGTACCTACTGCAACTGGTTCTCATCGAATATATTTTTTTATTTTAATTTATTATCTATACTAATTATTATAAACAGGAAAGATTTGATTGTTTGTTTGTTTGAATTCAATAGGCTCAAAGAATTTTTCAAATTGGTCCATCAATTTGAAAAATTCTTTCACCATTTTAGAACCCTAAATTTTCCTTGATATTCATATTCATATATTTATTTGCATCAAACATGGTATACAGGTGGTATGAGAATAATACAATAATGTGCTCATGTATGGCTAAAGTCTAGCATGCAATAATACAATACAATAAAACAATAAAAATTCTAAAATAACACAATACCAATATATAATAAATTAAAATAAAAACGAAAATCAATACCGTTATAATTTAAGATTTAAAAATTCATTTATGTCATAGAAATTCCTGTCATTTAGCCATTTAAACAATTTAATTTTAAATGAGTAATTATTTAATAGTTTAAGATCCTTTGGTATCTTATTATATATTTGTATACACATTGTCAAACAGCTTTTATTATACTTTGCTGAATGAGGTGTTTCTTTAAGAATCAACCTATTTGGATCTCTACATAATCTAGGGTTTTTGTCGCATGCTTTTTGAAATAAATGTCCGTGATTTCTTACAAAGTTCGCTACTTCATATAATTATATAGAGCGATGGCAGAGGTAACAAGCCAAGTTCCTTAAACAAGGGTTTGCAAGACTCATCGGGCGGGATTCCACACATCGCTCTTATACATTTCTTTTGTGCTATAAACGCTCTGTTCTTATCAGTACTATTGCCCCACATTACGAGTCCATATCGAAGAGCAGGCAGACTCTATATAAGCGTGAAAAGATGTTATTGCAGTTTTTACATTTGTCACATTTTTTATTTGACTTAGAGCGTACACAAATTTATTTATCTTTTTATTAACTGTATCTATATGTAATTTCCAGTCCAAATTTTCATCAATAATTAAACCTAAAAACTTTATATGTGAGACTTCATCTATCTTTGCTATATTAAGATTGAAATTATATTTTACATGTTTTGATTTATTAAATTGTATATATTTCGATTTGTCAAGATTTATTTTAAGATTATTCATGTCAAGCCACTCTATTATTTCATCTATTGTATTATTAATTTCAATTTCATGGTCATTAATGCTGAACATTTTTTTATCGGAAGTCACAATTACTGAAATGTCGTCAGCAAATAAGATGCACCTATGGTTTGTCACGTCAACTATTTCATTAATAGGTATACAGTAAGAACAATAAGGGTCCTAATATGTTACCCTGCGGTACACCAGTTTTGTTGATTTTGTAGCCTGATGTAACTGTTATCAATTCGTTATTTTCAGTTAGTTCATTAACGGCAACACATTGCTTACGGTTCTCCAAGTAAGATGAAAACCATTCAAGAGTAAGACCTCTGACACCAACCTTTTCAAGTTTATCCAGAAGAATGTCATGCGAAACAAAATCAAAAGCCTTAGATAAATCGAAAAACAGCCCCGTAGTCAAATGACCTGTGTTCAAACCATTCAATACAGTTTTCAGTAAGGTAAAAATGGCCAATGAGGTAGACTTTTCCTTTTGAAAGCCAAATTGTTCCTTTCTTATTATATTATGTCTGTTACAATAATTTAACAGTCTCTGATACATACATTTTTCGAAAATTTTAGAAAAAATTGATATGAGTGTTATTGGACGGTAGTTACTCATTTCTGTCTTTTCCCCTTTTTTAAATAGGGGCTTGATCATCGACTGCTTTAAGGCATCGGGAAAAGTAGATGTGATGAGAGTGATGAACATAGGATATAGAAAATTATCCAAAAGTTTGCGATCCATATGAAAAATTTTTGTTAAATTGGGCGGACTGCTAGTGAAATATAAAATTAACGTAAAAACGTGGTCAAACCAACTTACATAATACAGAAAATAATAATAGAATATTTATGTAGTGTACATTATTGTCCCGTATGATGTTGATGAGTGAAATAACCGATAACACTTAATTTAAATATTGGTTCGGTGGTGTCGTGCAACGTCGTCGCAGTCGCACAGGCCACTGGCACAGGCACAGTAGTGGAAAGTGAATCACTTCCTTGGCACGGATCACTTCAAGTGATCCGTCCAGCCTATGTGTCCAAGAGTCCTGTAAGGTCTAAAGGAAATAAAGCACTTTGATTTTGATTTGATTCTGCCCTGCCTTTCGTTCACGCCCCTCCGAAACAACAGATTGCCTTCTTACTTCAGGCATTTGCTTATAATGATTATACTTGTGTAGGTATGTGCAATATATAATTTAACTTATTAATTTTTAAGTTAGACAAAAACGAAATTTTTCATATAAGTTCAGTAGTTTCGGAGCCTATTCCATTGACACAAACAAAAATCATAATAATTCCTCGTTATAATCACTACATAGTCTACTCTACAACAAGTCGCTTCCCGGCTTCCCGCTGCTGTTTGTCTGTCCCTATGTAGGCTTTTAAGGCGCATACAGGAGCGAATGACCTTGAGCAATTTGGGCGGCTCTTTAGTCGACTGGCCCCGCTCGAACTGACCCCTCGAGTCCAGTTGACCTAATGCATGTTTTGAATTGGTCGACTGGCCCCGCTTACAGAATTTGTTATTAGTATAGACAAGAAGAAAAGTGTTTCAACTTTTGTCGATATTATCATGGATTATTATAATTAATCGTCATAGCAGTTCACTTTAAACGCATAATATGTAGATTTCAAACAAAATACAAGAGTACCTACTTGAAACACTCATTACGCGATAAAAATTGGAGTGGTGATAACAAACAATAGGTACCTGGAAAGACCTTTTTCTGGTTTGGTACTTGAATTCAGCCAATCACAGTTAATAATCTCATTTGTGCAGGTAGGTAGGGTCCACCTAGGAAGGTGGTGATCATTCATACCAGTTCCTTTTATACAACGAGAACGAACGTATCTCGGTGAAGTAATTTTTTGTGGACAGTAAATAATAGTGTAGTGTGGTGAAAAGTCTAGCAGGTCAGTAGAATTATTTTACTACAGTTATTAAACTTTTTAAACTATTTCAACAAAAAGGAGGAGGATCTCAATTCGACTGTTTTTATTTGTAACACATATTATCTACTACATATTTGCTGCTACATATTTCTAAGTAAGCATTATTCAAAAGACTAGTTTACCAATATTTTAAATTTTACTTTATTATATATTGTTGATTTTGAATAGTTCTCAGTAAGCAAGCTTATATCAAAAGGCTGATTTTTAAATATTTTAATTTTATGTTGTTGGTTAGAATACTTCTGTTAAAGCATTGATCAAACGACTGTGACTTTTAAGAACTTTAATTTTACATTGTTATGTATATTGTTGATTTTGACTAGTTCTAAGTAAATCAAAATAACCCAATAAACGATAAGTATCATATAACCATGGTGTTTCATTATTGTTTATCTCAAGTAAGTTTTGTACTCATCTGTACACGGGTTTGAAATTAGACTATAGATTTTTCATTGAAATTAGTAATGGGCCCAGTCGACTAAAGAAAAGTAATAAATTAAATGCATTAGGTCAACTGGCCCCGTAGGCCCAGTTTTTTCCGGGGCCAGTCGACTATGGTTTCGGCCCGCACCTTCCGCGCGCCCCCCGCCGCGCCGCCGCATAGCCAAGAAAATGAAATAGATTTCGCGCGTAAGCCGCAAAAGATAGAAATCCTTCATGGCCGCGCGGCTCGGCGTGGTAAACCAAGCCGGCTGACACGCGATAATTGCGGGTTCAATTCCCACTGCGGGATAATTTTTTACAAATTGTCTATCTTTATTTATGTCTGTGCTGTTCTTGTGAAGCTAAATAAATATATCTTTGTCTTTAAAATTCTGCAAGTATTTGTTCTTGGTCTGGGAACAGAATTCGCAGAACTCGGTACTTTAGGTACCTAAGTAATAAATATGTATGTTACCGCCATAACGCCTCTTGTGACCCGCGGCGCGGGGCGTTCGCGTTGTAGGTAATTTCCTTCTAAACTAGCCTATATTCCAATCATTCGAAAGTTTTATGCAAATCAGTTTAGTAGTTAGGTACAGGTAACAAACATTCATACAAGCTTCTCTAATTTTCAATGTTGGTAGGATATCAATGATAGGTAGGTTATACGGGTGGAATAATTTGAAACAATAAATCTCTGAGCTAAAGGAAAAAGGTCATAATGGACCAAGAGAAAAAAATTACCATTACATGGTATTTACATAATATAGGTTTTTAAACCTATTCAAAGAAATGATGCCAGAAATCGGATGAAAAGATTTGATAAAACAATAAATTTCTAAGCAAGAGGAGAAAGGGCATCCTGGACCAAGAGACAAATTTACTTTTATAAAGTAGATTTTTTTTCTTTTATTTTCTTTCTGCTGTTTTTTAGGGGTTTGAAACCGAGGTCAAAACCCTAAAAACCAGCAGAAAGAAAACAAAAGAAAAAATCTACGATTTGTCTCTTGGTCCAGGGATCTTTATGGGATCACTTTGATTCTGTTTTGTGTTTTGAATCCATAATATTTCAGAAATTACTGCAGCTATTGACTTGAAATTTTAAATAATAATACATTTAAATAATATTACATACCTACCCCGCACAGATTTATAGAAAAATAAATAAAAAATCAAAATGAAGATTTTCAGTACAAATTTTGAAATCGAAATTTTAAATGGGACCTACAGAAAGTTGTATCAAATGAAAGATACTGATTTGTAGATTTCGTTTTGGAAATTTTGATAAATTTTATACTTTTTGAGAAAAAGGTCGAAAAATGACCATTCCCCCCCCCCACCTATCTCCGAAGATTGCAGAGCGATCGATGTAAAATGAAAACCAAGTATTTAAAGATATGGATCTATAGTTTAGAGGAAAAATATAAAGTAGTTACAATAGCATACATTTTCTAAAAATAATAACGAGCTTTCAGTGCTCTGTCTTTCTTCGGCTTACTGATCTTCGGCATTTTCAATATTTTACAAACTGTCTTACACCAAATAAAGCGTCCATGCGCGCTGATAACTTTGAATAATAAATAAAGCGTATATGTGCATCAATATAGCATTATAGTAAAAAAGCAAAAGTACCTACGCCTCGCGCTCACCTAGAGCGCGAGGCAGACGAACACAACCTTCCCGTACGACAGTCAGGGTTTCACTGCCGCCCGTCGCCCGCGCAGACTACCTTCAAAGGTTACCGCCCACTAATCATACGCAAAAATTTTAAATAATGATTTTCTATGTGAAAAACCGTCGTATCACAAAATCATACGTTCAATTTGAAGATAAAGTCTTTGCCGACATGATGGTGAAAAAAAAAGTATAAAATTCTAAGTAGTTTAGAAGTAGATACACTTTTTCAGTCAGAAACAGCTCCACTTTGTGATTTTTTTTTCACCAAGTAAACGAGCACGTAGAACATTTTTGTACGTTCACTTTACAGATAAAAGGTCAATGTATAACATATATTTTTTTCAGCCCATAAAATTGACTACTCTAGGAGGAGAAAGCCTCCAAAGAGGAGCAATCCGCTAGTGTATGCGCCTTAAGACTACGCAACGGAATTTGATACTTTTTTAATCCTACAAAATAGTGATTCAGGAGGATAAATAGCCTTTCGGTACATGAGTCCTAATTACTTATATTCACAATTCCCAAAATTCCCACTTACCAAAATACTCTCATATGTTGCCCATTATCGATATATTTGAGCGTTATATTATAGTACCGAAAGGCAGCATCTAGGTACGTAAGTACCGGCCAGATTTATTCTATTCATTTTTCTTGGCGAACTCCGCAAATCCCTCTGCGCACAGGGGTCTTGCCCTAGCTCGTTTTATTGCACTTTCAAGAGGGACGGATCTCGCAAGCTTACGGAAACGTTCGCCAAAATGTATATTTTTGGGTTATTCCCGCTCGTCCCCTCGCTTCGTCCCCTGAGGGGACCAGCGGGAAGTTTACTTCCCGCTCGTCCCCACATTCATATACGTGGGGACGAGTGGGAAGTAAACTTCCCGTTCGTCCCCCTTTTAGAATTGGTACCAAAATGGTTTACACACTAGAAGTGAATATTACTAAGTAAAAACAAAAAGCTTATACAAGGTGTAACAAAATATGTGTACTAAGCCGAAGGGGGAGGTTTCAGACCCCAATGGTGATCAGTTGTGAGGGGGAGAAAATTAAAAATTCCTATTTTAATTATCCTATTTTTTTTATTTTTTTTTTCCTTTTTTATTTACTTATCCGGGTAACCTATACATACCTACTACCACTGCAGGTAGGTAGGTATTTATCTTCGTAGAGTTCAGCTATGGCGGAGCGGGAGACTACCTAATCTATCTATCTTTCTATTATTTACTCTACATCTATGCCCATACTGATACCAGTTGTATATCAGATAGATAAGAAAGTTCACAAACATAGACAGCATACAAACAAACATAGAAATACCTCGTATTATATAAAGCTTTTTGTTTTATAGTCACATCTAGCACAGTGTACATATAGACAGTGTGGAAACTACCTACAAACGCTCGAAACGGCTCACTCACACAAGCATGCGCATCTACGAGAGCTCTAAGGGGTTTTCGCAGTGCTGTCAGTAGCGATTGTCGCGTCGCGATGAGCGGCCATGCGTAATTTAGTTTTTTGAAAAATGCTCGATTATTTTGCGTTGTATACAGCTGTGTGAACTCAGTTTCATCGAAACCGGAGCTTTCGTATTTTAAACTTCCTGCATTAGTAACAAAAATGTACTATCATTATTTTTGTTATCGAATAATGAGTCCGTGTAATTGATCATAATGAATTCTTGAATTTATTTGAAAATCCAGAATGAAGGCGGTTTAAAGGTTGTTTAAAGTCGATAGGTAGAATGAGAATATTTTATACAAAAATTCCTATAGGTAATAAAGAATTTCGACGTGTCGTAGTAGACGCAAGTACTTTTATTTGAATCATTTGTAATAATTAAGAATAAACATATTAAGAAATGTTTTTTAATTACTAGGTAGGAATCACACGCATTTTCGTATATTGAAACACGGTACGGTTTGCAGCCGCTCATGAGCGTTGCCCACGCGCCACCTGCGCTGCAGTGTTTGCGCGCGCCGCCGCCCCGTAAAGTTACAACCCTATTGCTATAATGGAGCGTAGGTATTTATTTCATCAACAAGGCTTAGTTTCGATACTGGTCATATGTGTACTGTGCATCTAGTGTGTTAACCATTTCGGTATTTTTATATGTTGATTATCTTATACTATTATTGTAAAATAAAAACAATAACAACTTGATTTAAATTGTTCAAAATTAAAATTAAAATTCCTTAAGATAATTTAAAGATATTCTTTCAAAAGTTAATGTAATATTATACCTAGTAATTAATATTTATGTTTTATGTTTCAAGTTGATTACTAAATATGTTCTGATTTTATTCAAAAATATCCGCATAATATCCTCTGAGGGGACCAACGGGAAGTAAACTTCCCGTTCGTCCCCATCGGGGCCAGCGGGAAGTTTCCTTCCCGTTCGTCCCCTCAGGGGACGAAGCGAGGGGACGAGCGGGAATAACCCATATTTTTGTACCTCAAAGCTGTTTTCTTTTGTGGCCGTGACTCGGTTTGTCAGATAAGTTGGTACATATGTACCTACATGCCCGATATAAAAGTGATGATTAGGTACCTACTTTTGTTTTGAAAGTATAGTAAGTACCAAACTTTATTGAATTTATAAAGCGAATCAAAGCAAAGGTTGGTTTATATTGCTTTTTTTATGTATAACAATTTTCGCAATCGCTACAATGTTCTCTGCCAACTACATTCTGAAAATATGTATTTTGCTATCGGTAAGTTGACTGAAAAAATAGTTTTGGGCATACTTGTAAATCTATGATAGCAGGAAATAAATGAATTTGCTTTTATTTTCCAGGTGCTCATCTACTATACTGAAGGCTCCAAAGATCAGTCAGAGGAGAAAAAAGGTAAGTTTGTTTGGAATTATGTCTAAGAAGATAGAGGGGAAGTTTGAAGTCTTGGTCCAAAGATCATCTTCGTGTCTTCTATTATGGCCATTCACCATTCATGCTAGCGAGTAGAGGTATGTAACGAGCTTTTTCATAATTTCAGTAAATATCCAAATTGGTTTTGATTTGACACAAGGCGAGAATGGAGCACCTTCATTGAAAATCCGAGATTTAGAAAAAGGTACATTCATACCGATAAAAATTCCCTAGGTCCTTACCTACCCGTCAGATATTGCATTATCGTGGTAGGTAGAAGTACATAAGTAGTTGTGATTTCGTACAAAAGCTATGGTAAACTATAGTAAAATACCTTTAAGTAGGTAGGTACGTACGTATTACGTATTTTATTAAGGTATTAGACTCTAACGCTCTAATTATGGCCATAATGCATATTTTACACCAAAATTTTAACACCAAAAACTTTAAATTTATTAGAAATACCGGAGGGATTTCGCAGGTGATCGAACTGGTTAGGTATCGCCTATAGATTAGATATCAGAGAAATCAAAAATGCGTATGGTTCGATGAAAGTCAGACGATTTTTTTGCTTAAATATCAACGGCATAAGCCATTATATACATTGCCCGAACTAATAATCTGCAGATCGTTCAAATATTAGTCCCGAGGCGGGAATCCAACCGCAACCTCCAGCATCGTAGGCGTACCTTGGCCCACCGCGCCACAGAGATCGTCAATATACGTACCTTACCTATACTTACGATAAAAGTTCAAAATCCTCGGCGCGCGAGCTATACATGCACTTGACGAATCTTGTTTTCAATAACGTCAGTTGACATAGAGGGGAAAATACCTACTTAATTGTATACCTACTGCCACAAAAACTATGCATAATTTTTAAGAATATTTCTCTGTTTTTGCAGCTTTTTTAAGGAAAATACTAACTAGCAATGTACCCCGGCTTCGCACGGGTATTTAAAAAAACAATTTTCATGCGGAACCCAAATGTTTTTGAAAATGTTCTATAGCTTATGTTCATCACGTCCCAAGGCGGAAATCAAACCGCAACGTCCTGCGTCGTAAGCGGCGGACCTTGGCCCACCGCGCCAAGACGTCGTCAATATACGTACGTACCTAACCTATACGACAAATGTTCAAAACCCTCGACGCGCGAGTTACACTCGCACTTGTCGTATTTGTTTTATCTTGCATGCCGACCTGTAGTTTGATGTCTAAAACATTTTCCAATCCCGTCACATGAAAAAAACTAAATTATCTTTGCCTACTTAACTATATTTTTAATCTAGATACCCAAGGACCTTGGAATACCTACCTATATTATCTGCTTACTATTACTATGTAATACCAAAAACAATCTCAGGGACTTACAACTTACTTTTCGGCTGTAAAAATTACCCTATATATTTTGTATCCATGACAGAATCACCGGAGATCCATCGTAGAGCTAGTGACAGCAAGGACAGACTTTCTGTCAGAGCAGATTCGTTCAGTGAGAACAGCGCAGAAAACGTTGAAAAGAACACTAAGGATTCTAGCAAAGAACATCCTATTGGAAGACAAGAATCAAAGTCGAGGGATAGTAGCGATGACGGTAAGGTTTAATGAACTAATATTAATCAAAAGAATGCCGAGTGGTACCGGCATAGAATTTCACCACCCCAACTCTTCCCGTGGGTGTCGTAAGAGGCGACTAAGGGAAACACCAGGGGGTGGGCAGCAGCGCCCTCTGCAGAACAACTCCACCGAACTGCGATGCCCAGCGTGGGGATTACGGGCAATAACCCCCATGAATAATGTCATCTATGGCGCTCATTAGGGGAGGCCTATGTCCAGCTGTAGACTATTATAGGCTGGTGATGATGATGAATCAAATTAAAGCCATATTAGTACAACGTTACACTAGCTTCGCGTGGCTTCGTACGTGCGCAATGCTGATGCTAATGCATGTTATTTTTTTATACTTTTAGTCTTGAATCGCTCTATCTATAAAAACAACCGCATCAAAGCACAGATCGTAACACCGCACCGTGCCTATTTCGTAATTCTCTTAAGTGGTATTTAAATGAAAATAGGAGAACACTAGTGTGTAAATAAACACCATCTATCTATCAATATTCTCTCAGTATTGATAAACTACGTATTACCAGGTTTAAAGACAACTATTTTTCTGTTAATCCAGGTCTCGATCCCCTTATCAACACCCTTATCCTAGATGTTAAATAAATAAATATATAAATAATGCTGGGCAATCCACACAACATCACCTAGCCCCAAGCTAAGCAGAGCTTATGTTATGGGAGCTAGATGACTGATATTACATAATATGTACAATATATTAAATACATAGATTTTTTTATTATAAATAGAAAAAGACAAGAATGACCATGTTCTTACATCATGTTTATGTTTTTTTACACAACCGCCTGCATTCCGCTATCGTAGACAAAAAAACGGCCATATTACTTATTGACAACTTTATACATTTACTTATTTAATACATTACGATCCCTAATTGATGCATTATTTATTATGACAGACTCCGACGAAAAGGTAGGAATAAGCACCAGAGGAATGGAAAGCGGTGATTACGGTGGTGAGCCTGAAGCTGCTAGATTGGGTACGTATTGATGTTCTATGAGATTAAATATTGGCCGAGGCAGCGTCGTAAGAATTGATCCCCTCAACCTGTCGAAGACTACCAGGAAGAGGTGCACCATCTTCCGTCTGTGTCTTCAATGCACCAATCCAAGCGTGGTGCTAAAAACAAATCACAACGAAAGAGATCTTAACAAACAGACATGCTTAAAGTTGAGGAAGTATAAACGGTGCTTTATCGCTATGAGCGATCTCTATCAGGCAACCTTGAGATGGACTGGACGTATACTATACTGATATAATTAGAAGTGGATGTTGAAATGCTGATGAAGAAACGCTGAAAGAATCGCTGGCGGTAAAAGCAGTGGTTTATTAGTTTATTACGAAAACCTTTCATCGCTGGTTTATACGAAACCTTTAATAGCTGGTTTATAAATATGAAAACCATTCATCGCCACCATCATTTCGAAAGACGACGTTACAATCAGTCTGGTCTTGGGGTAACCGTATTCTACCTAAATGGTATAGGATTTATCTATACCTACTAATATTATAAAGAGGAAAGATTTGATTGTTTGTTTGTTTGTTTGAATTGAATAGGCTCCGAAACTACTGGACTGAGTTAAAAAATTCTTTCACCATTAGAATCCTTAATTTTCCGTGATGAACATAGGCTATATAATATTGTCAAAAAAGTTAGGGATCCGCATGAAAAATTCAATAATTGAACCGTGGGCTGTCTATTCAACCTCTTTTTCTATTATGGCACGTCAGAATAGAAAAAGAGGTTGTATAGCGCACGGTGCTTGCTTTTTCTCTACGGCCAGTGTCAGTTTTGGAATGTCGAGTCAATGTCAAAAACCCCAATGCTGTTAAAAAAAGTAAAGATCCGTATGAAAACTGTGAAACCCATCGTTTTAGTGTGTATAATTTCTGAAATTTTTGTTTAATACCCGTGCGAAGGCGGGGCGGACCGCTAGTATCTGTTATAAATCCTATACCATTTAGCTAATATTATACTATACTGGTAGTGCTTAGGCAGATACTGATTAACTTTAGCACGACTTTATTTCCTATTTGGACGTACTTAGAGTCAGATATTTTTTCAGGAAATGCAAAGCCAGCAGCTTATAGCAAAGAATCGAAGTCTAGCTCAGCTGAGGAATCCGCATACGGAGGGGATGAAAAAGGTAGAGATGTAAAATTAATCTGATTAAAATGTAGTACCTACACCTACCTACGTAAAATAACATGGATGGATATCTTGCCTAGCCCCAAAGAAAGCTCTAAAATACCTACACGTCATACAAACATTTGTCCCGTGGCGTGAATCCAAATAGGTAGTTAGTAGGACTAACAGCTCCCCTCTCCCCGGCTTCGCATGGGTAGTAATTGACCTATAATTTCTAATACATAAATTTTTACAGTTTATACCTACTCGTTGGGTTGCATTAATGAAGTTTTCAAACGGGTTGAGGGGGGGGGGGGGGTGTATTCAACAGTACAATATGGAACAAGGATTGTTTTTTTAACTTCAAGATAACGCTCGCCGTAACAACGATGGAGCTCGTCGTCATGGCGACGGCCATCTTCGCGCGAAAAGAAATGCTCCTAACTTGAAGGGTCTCATGGAGAATATAAGAAAGAGAAGTAAGTGAGGTATGTTTCTTTTGACTGATTTGATTTCTTTGTTAAGGCAGTGTCTGATTTGCAGAAGGATTTTCAGTGCATTTTAAGAAAACAATTATGTTATTTATTTTGACATTAGGGGCGCTGCACAAAAGTCAATGTTAAGTGTCATAAAATGAACAACGTAATAATTTTCTGTTTTTTTTGGCAGGTTTTTGTCACTGGTTATATACAGCGCCATATATCTTAGTCTATGTCAACCACTTTTTTAAAGTCGCATAGAGTCGCATTGAAACGTCCTCTTTCATAGAAATTTCATAGACATGGAATAGGGGCGAGGTTACAATAACGAACGGTAAATTTTTAAAAACATCAATTAAAGAAGGACCGGGTAGGGATTTAACTTTCTGTCAAGATCACTTTCATCGAAACAAAAACGTAGCAATCTATTTTACGAATGAATTTCTTCTATGTACACTCCGCTATCGATAAGTACCTAAAGTCGATTCGGAAGCTTTAGTTATTCTAAGTTCGGAAGAATAAAAATTACCTACCTTATAATTTTACTACCACCGCCACCTATAGTTTCTGCATAACAAAGACCTGTTTTCTTTGTTGATGGCAAAGGTGTATCTTGTTACCTACTCATCATTTTGGAACGTTTCTGGGATCTAATGATGAAAAACTCAGGGAAAGTTCAACTAATACCTACCATTTGGAGGCAATTTTTATTATGTTGTTTCACAGGGGATATGAGCGGTGTTCATTTCTAAATAAATAAATAAATGATTCCGGACAATCCACACAGCATTATCTATCCCCAAACTAAGCAGAGCTTGTGTTATGGGTACTAGATGACTGATACACATAATACAATAATTACATATATAGATATTTTTTATTATACATAGAAAACGACCAGAACACCCTGAACAAATATCTGCAGATCGTACAAATATTTGTCCTGAGGCGGGAATTGAACCCGCAACCTCCTGCATCGCAGGCGGACCTTCGCCCACCGCGCCACAGAGGTCGTCTATTTCTAGAAACGACAACGACGACGACGACGGTGCGGTGCTGTTTAGAGCTAAAGCATAATAACCTAAAGCCTAAAGCATAAATAAACTTAAGTAATATAGACTTATTGACGACCTCTTTGATGCGGTGGGCGAAGGTCCAAGGCAATCGAACCCGAGGCGGGTTCGATTGCCGCCTCTGGACAAATATTTGTATGATCTGCCTAAGTATTTGTGCAGGGCTTCTGGTCGTATATTATTATGTACATCAGTTATCTACTACCTACACATAAGACAAACTATGCTGTGTGAATTGTCCAACATTGATGACTATTATAGGCTGGTGATGATGATGATGATGAATTTATTTTAAAACTTTTAAAGTTCCGCGATTTTTTGATCTAATAGAGAATGTTTTTCGGGTATTTAAAGCGTGTCTTTTGTTTTATTTCCCCATCGCCTTGCAGCGAGATGGGGAAATAAAACAAAACGAAACGGAAAATAAAACAAAAGGTACGCCCGGTACATACCCGATAAATATTCTTTATTTTTTATTTACTATTTAATATAAGGAAATGAGGGAGCTCATAACTAGTTTACCACACTTTTGCAAGTATCTAAAGAACGTCTGTTGTTTTTTTCAGCCAGAGAATTATTTGGAGCTGACAGAAGACAAGCTGAAATGAAGACAAAAAAAATTTGATTATTTTAGATTAAAAAATTCGAAATTACATTTTCATCTGTATTGAAGTTATTTGAGCGTATTATTTCCTAGTAATTACAAACCGTTTAACATCACGCGGTGGCGCGTGATGTTAAAACGATTCATAATAAATCTTTGCTAGGCACTCAGAGCCAATAGTAGAGTTGAACCTACATCATCATACTTCACTTTCGTCAGTAGGTAATTATTACCTACCTTGTTCTGTTGGATAGTAGGCCCCCCATAATAGGTTTACGCCATAATCCCTACGCCTAGCGCCTGCGAAAACGCATCCGAATTCTGCGGGCTGGGTTTGTGCTCTACTGTTGCGTCGTCGTCGCTGCCTGTATAGCTTAGGGTACGGTATACCGTTCAGCCCGTCTCGTCGGTGTCGTCAGTCCAGAGAGGTGAGAGGGGTTTGAGGATACTGTCATTGATGAAAATAAAAGATCTAAAGATCTTTAGATAGGTAACCTATTTGTGATATGAGTACCTACATGTATGGATAAGTATAGGGATGTACCCTTTTACGTTGGTAGGTACTTACCTTATTTTCTTTTTTTTAAATTTGAAAATATTTATTATTAAAGAACATCATAGGTTCACGCTAAAGAAATTACAATGAGAGACCGCTGGTGATTTGAGTAGGTACAGGTATCTATCCGACGCAGCGCATCAGCATTGCCATGCAGCCAGCGTCTTTGGGACGAGGACGCTTCCGACTGTTATGAATGAATCAGTTCAGCTACCTGCAGATTAATGGCAACAGTCTGCAGTTCGCTCAATTGTTTCAATAGTAAATGGGTACTAGTTAAGTACAATCCTAACTTTTTATTTCCCTGCTTTGAAGTTTGACTTAACAAACTCATTTAAAAAGCGACTTTTGTGAGGATCAATAGAAGCGTACCTATTATGAAGATGATTTCACTGTTAATTTCCCTTGGTCCGACTAAAATAAAAATAACCATAAGCCAGCATACAAAGTAGGTAGGTAGGTACACTTCGATTAAACGAAAAAAGTAGATTTTAATTATTTAAAATGATATATCGACACTAAACTATAGCAAATACTGGCAACTGGAAATTGAGTGTCAAATCTATTCAAAATGTCACGAAGTTATCCGTTATAATGAGATGTTTAGATAGAAGGCTAATAAAGGGCGTCCCACCCACAGCTATGCCATATGGAGGGGAAGTACTTTAAATATTGTAGATGGAACATTTTACTCAAAGAACACATTATTTTAGTTTTTTAATTTATACTGCATTCATAGATTTTTAAAAATTTACATGGGTGAACGGGAACTGAGCCCGATGCACGAGAAAAATAATTACCATGCAGTTCTATCAAACCTTTCGAAAGGCGTCATTATAAGGATATTTTTTTGTTCAATAACAGGTAGGTAATACATTTCCATGGACTGGACACTGCCAGAAAAGTGACAAATCAGACACATAATGCCTTAACGAAGAAGTCAAGTCTAGAAGGCTACAAACAACATATAGGTATTTAAGATAAAATGGTCTTTGTTCCGTGTCTATAATAATTAATAATAGTCTAAAGTTAAAAACTGCGGTTTCATTTTTTAAATAGTGTGAACGTATTAACGGGTCACACTCTTATAAGAAGGGTCACACTCTTAGATGAAGCCAGCTGAAAGTCAAAGTCAAAAGTGAAATTCAACCGGCAGTTATTTTAAAATGTCAGTGTCAGTCAGTCAATACCTGTCAAAACAGGTACAAGGTGTCAATCAATCAAAAGATACAAACTGCGCTGACTGACTGACTTGTTTTCTTGATTGTAGATAACAATAGTTTGAAGTCAAGATTTCTCTATTTTCAAAATAAAGAATTTGCTTGAAAATTGCGGTCTTACTATATAAATGCCATTAGTCTTCGTATAAGACGATGGATATCTGATAACAATTAATTTGAGTCGAAGATAAATTTGACCAAAACACAATGACACCTGTTTGTTTTCATACAGAATTATTTTGATAATTTTTTATATTCATCTTTTGAATTAGAAAACGTGAAAATGGAAGGTGGTGAGTGGAGAAAGAGTATTATAACCCAGCTACAAAATCGGAACAAATATGAGACGACTGCTTTCCAGGACATAATTTCTTTTCGTAAGTTCGTTTAACATAACCTATTCTCTTTGTTGAAATAAATCTAAACAAATCATTAATCAGTAGGCTAGTAAACCTACCAGCCTATTGTTTCCTGCTCTGTGCAATCACAAGTTGTTATCACATGAGGTTGCAGCGGGCCACTTAAGTAGATGATAAGTTATTAGGAGGTGCAAGACATTGCTATGTGATTAGGTACCTATATGATTATAGGTCAATTACACGGAACAACAACAAAATAGGTACCTACATTGATTGCTTCTTAGAGTCTTATTCCCCTGCACATATTCATCATAGCTGTGTTTTATGCATTTCAGAGAGCCGATTATTTGACAATGTAAACACATTGAAAAATGAAAACTTACAGCTGCAACTTGTCAATGAGAGGATCCGGTATAGCGGCTCTGAAAGTGTAGTCTCTGGAGGTATTCCTCAATTCATTTACCTAAATTAAATTATTACAACAAATTTAATCATATAATGCAAAATGTTAATCATGTGGGTGGGGTCAGAATAGGTTTGACATTTGAATAGCATTAACAAACTGGTCTTTTAAGATTGCTTAACTCTTGTGATTTGATTTTCGTGCTAATAAGCTATGACTTTATGGAACAAATCTATTTACAGGGGGAAATAGCAATGAACGGGTGCAAGCATTAGAACAGAAGCTTCTAATGCAGCAGGAAGAACTGACTTCTATGCACAGACGTCGCGGGGAAAATACTCAACAGATTTTAAGTCTTAATGAGAAAGTGCATGATTTGGAAAAACAACTACAGGCTAAGGATATTGTGTAAGTTATACCATAAGATGCAAAAATAATTTTTGAATTAAAAAAAAATAAAAAAAAGTAAAATTAATAAAAAAACCCCCCCAAATGATAAATAAATACTATCTAGGCGCTCATTAGGGGAGGCCTATATTCAGCAGTGAATAATATTTTATTCACTGCTGAACATAGGCCTCCCTTATCATTTGGGGGGTTATAAATTTTTTGATATTATTATATTCAATGTAACAAAAGATCTTATTATCAAACAAAATTATATTAAAATTCATCATTCATTCAGAACCTCATTGTAAGACATGAAAATAGATACCTACTAGAAATACTAATTTTTTAATTTACTTTGAGGGATCACTCAAGTTGGACTGCCTAATATTTAAATATACCTCTTTTCAGAATTTCAGAGAATACTGCAGTGATAGCCTCACTGAGAGCTGAGATACAAATGTATGAGAGCAACATGACAGAGTTACAAAACTTAAATCAAATGTTGAGAGATGAACATCAGGCATTGCAGATTGCTTTTGCGGCCATAGAAGAGAAATTAAGGAAGGCTCAGGTAATTTGTTTAAAATTTATATGAATCTTTGAGTTCAAAGAGTTTGAGACTACCATAGCTGGGTAATCAGAGGCTGACCCCAACCATGAGTAAAATTCACCTATCCTTTTGAATAATTTATATCCTTGTATAATTTAAATTGTGTTAAATTATTCAAGAGGATAGGTAAGCTTAGTCCTATCCTATCTCAAGGCACCACTTAATATTTGCCTTGCCATGTCTCAGGTTGTCCCCAGTTTACATGACATTTGCACCAGATCCTTATAGTAGATGCGCTCGACTTTTCTTTATGAATGCTTTGATAGGGGGACTAGTTAGAAATAGGCACCTACTATTTCAGTAAAAAAATCATATTTACAAATCAATAATTAGCAAGCTGAGACAATAAACACAGAATCTAATCACACCCCCTCTCGTGATAACATAAGTGTAGGTAGACAATTCTAGATTGTAAATAGGGCAGTAAGATGAAATATTATTAGGGTATATGTTTTTTAATGCAGCTGCACTGTAATACATGCCTGGCACGTTTCTAGTGTGAATGTGACCTTGCCCACTCAGATATACATATGATAGTACGCAAGTACCACCCTTGAGTCGTGCATACAAATGATTTCCCTAATTGTTCAAGGGTGAGTAAATGAGCTAAATTACAGAATGAAGTAAGTAATAAAAAAAAATATAAATATTAACGCAAGTTTCGATGACTGTCGAGCCAACATAGTACAAAACGAAGATTATTCTTGATGATTTTTTCATGACAAAGTATAATAAAGATAGTATAAAATCGTAGTTTACCACAGTATCTATCTTACTGTTATGTTATGACGAAAAACGCCATAGAAACGGATGCCAAATTAACAAAAAATATAATACTATTTTATTGAATTCATTATTCTGACGCCAAATATAAAGTTAATTGACGTCTGAATCTGTAAAATAATAGAACATTTTGAGCCAAAATAATTAAATAAAATTAAGATCGACTTTAAACATCGACTCTCATAAAAAAATCGAATCGGTAATGTATGACATGACTACTTGTGTGTCAGTCGAACTATTAAACAGCAATTAATAGAATTGAATACTATAGTCGCTAGATATGAAAATCATAGGTTGTATTTTTACCAACTATACAAAATCTTGGAAAAAAAATATTGCACTGATTTCTGTCCTTGTAGCCAAGTTGTCAATTTCATAAAACATTTCTAGGAAATTATAAAATAAAATTTTGGTATCAGAACATTGCTAGGGCGTGGAAAAGATAACAGACAAAAAAAATATCATAGAAATCCTTCTAGCCAAGATCTCAATTTCATCAAACATTTCTAGAAAATTATAAAATACATTTTTGGTATCAAAACATTGCTAGGGCGTAGAAAAGATAATTTAGGCGTGAGGCACACTAGCCTGTGTATGTGCCGCCTCAATTTTTCACTACTCTGTTCTCTCACTAGTTCTGATTTCAGACAAGTCAAAGTTTACACAAATAACAATTATTTATTTAGAAATAAGGTGTTATTCACTTCAATTTTGTCCACGTCGGTCATCATCATCTTGTTTCTTCGGATACGAATGAAATCGTGAATTAAAACTACTAGCTAAAATATACTCACATTTTAGAAATTATCACAATGTTAAAAATGCATTAAAACCCACAATAACAAGCCAACGAGTCCTTTGTTTACACACGCTTTAATATTTTTGGCATAGAAATGTTTCGTACGCATGAACAATTTAGTGCTGGAACTTTAGTTTTTATAGGATCATTTTAAATTTGGCTAGGATCCAAGGCGAGTTATCATATTCAGCGTGTTGCAGATTTTCACTAATTTTCACTCACTCAACATTTATACGAAATATTTTATGGGTGTGACTCGATATATACTATAATAACATCACGTTTCACATTAAAGCAAATAATCTATCTAATTTAATTAAAAGGCCTCGTAATAAAAGTCGACATCGTAAAAGTAACACTCTGTAGGAATATTTTACGATGCTCACGTAATAAGTTTAGTGTGAGCTTTTAGCTGTCTCAAATATCTAGCTATACTGAACACTTATACTCAGTCGGGTAGCAAGCTCGGATGGATACAGAACTCTAATATTTCTCTTGAATTATATATTTCGTGTTGATTTTCCGATTTATTTTTTGAAAAATATCTATCGCAATGAAAAAAGTTTTTAAAAAGGTGTGTTGTGGTGTATTTGGTTGTTGTTTATTGTGATGTTTAATTTTAACTTTTTATGTTCATTTTAGGATGAAAATAGATCTTTAGTGGATAGATTGATAAAGTACAAGGCGAAGGACGCCGATAAAATGAATGAAGAAAATGAACATTTCATCAAGTAAGTGACAACTCATCTATTATTCTGTAAATGATCTAAATACTAAAGATTTAGCATGTCTTTTTGCAGTTTTGTAAGGTTTGTTTTCACCTACCGCCCTACCTATTGTAACTTTAGTTATGAATTAAAGATTTAATGGCAAAATGAATTTTATTCATCGATAAAATGTATGGTTGAAACGACGAAACAGGTGTATTTCATTTTAATATTTTGGGGCATCTGGTCAATGGCATATTTTTGACATTTTGCTTGTAATTTAGTTGCATTAAGATTAGTGAATGCCGCTGTTATTTTAGTAAATTGCACACTAGTAGAATTATCTGTCATGGATACCAACTGTTTTTTCGTCTGATTGACTTAAAAAATATCTTCAGTGTTACTTTTTTGCTGGGCAGTGGATTTATTGTAAATAAACAAAATACAGTGCCAGCGACGATTGTGCGTCAATGATTATAACTGTCGACGTGATTATACTTCATCGTAGATTGCGCGTGATTTAATATAAATACTCTTGAGTAAACGAGGGTTGGTATACATGACAGTGCCCAGTGCACATTAGATTATATAAACAACTGTGTAGCCTTAGCCTAAGTGTTGTTAATTGTTTGGGTTCCGTGTGCGCGACTCGGCCTCCTGAGCTTGCATAAGTACCCACGATACATGTGTTTGCTTCTTTTTTGTTTATTTTGTTCAACAGGCCAGGAAACCCTACCGCGTTTTTCATCAACACGTTTGGTAGAGTTAGTTTCGGGTGAGTTTGACATAACCAGAATGAAGATGTGGTGGTTTAAGCATTGTGCCGTTCATAATAATGAACATCTCTTCATGAACGTGGAACATTTATTTATGTCTTAACTGCACTCTGAAACTGACTCATATTGATTTTACTCTTTCAAATTCGAAGGTTTCCTTTTTTTATCTGAAATTGTATTCTTGTACTAATTGTAACATGTTTGAAATGTTTGGGTACCATAATTTAACGAACTGTGTTGCGTTTGAACTTCACTTTTATTTCATTTTATTGTTTGTGCATGTTTTGAGTTTGAATTGCCTACACCATCTTGTTTATGAATTGTAAGTTCAGTTTTAATTTTCTGTATCAACGTTCTTTGTAAAAGTTAGGGTTTTATTGTTTGCGTCATATCTGTTATTCACATAATGAATTCTAATTATAATCAACGGCATCGTTATCAAAGTAGGTGGCTTTGTTTACGTTTAATAACGTTAGAAAATATACTCATCTATCATCAGTTTGAAGTTTATTTTATTGGGTTTAGATACTTTTATTAGCGGAAGGTCACCGGGCGAGCCCATCGATATGTATGTTACCTTGTATGACTCACCTATCTACTTTACGACATTTTTATTATAATCGTGGTTTCGGTATGATTTGATGGAACTTTTATTTTCTGCACTTTTATGCATGCTATGGATGCGGAATCTGTTAAAAGATACGATATTTTGATATATACTCGTAAAACGGATAACAATACATATTTATGTTTATATTTAGATAACTATTTACTATGATACTTTTGTAAATAAATTTAAGTCTCTGGCACATCAACCGCTGCAAGCTTGCTTAAGCATTGCTTAATTCCTCAATTTGTGCGCATTTCAGTACGTTTTAGTGTTGAAACGTACACAAGCTGAACAATAGGTCAGCGGTCGGTGTGTTAGAGCCCCACACAGCATACTAGTGAAGCAAACGAAGACAAAAGCTTGAAAGACAATTGGGATATTTTGGTGCATGTGTGACAAACCATTAATTATATGGAGGCTTAAGCGGCGCTCGCTTTGCGACCTTGGTTTCGCTGAGACCAGCGTAAGGGAAGTTCTTATTGTTGGATCTATTGCAGGAAGAAAACTGACAAGCTGAAGAAAGATCTAGAAGAAGCGGCGAGGGAAGGCGGCAGTCGGAGTAGTGGCGGGTCGGGGGGCAGCTCGGAGGAGAAGATTATGGACTCGATGCCATTTTATGCGGCTACGCTTCCGTCCAAAGTCGCTTTAAGATTTGTAAGTTACTAACGGTGCATCATGTATATGTCGTCTTGTGTTATGGTTAGCTTGGGGCTAGATGATGCTGTGTGGACTGTCCAGCAATGTTTATTTATTTATGTGGCTTTTAAGTCGTGTGCCGTTAAGTGTAAATATAAATTAAATTGCCTAGCACTTTGCTATAGCTTTCAACGCAAGCACTTGCAACCGCTGTTTAGTTGAGTAGCACCGAAATATATTTATTTGCGGTCGTTATCTCGAGCATAAACTGAACCAGTTTGTTTTCACTATAAACACTATGATGGTAATGACATAAGAGCCATTTCTGTTTGTTCCTTAGCCAAGAAATAAGTAACTCTAAAGACGTATTAAAATTACTAGTACACAGTTCTTACCAAAGTGTCAGTGACGTATGTTAAGGTTCATTCGTTTTATAATTTTTCAATGTGAAGAATATATCTATGTATTATTTCTTTGCCACCGGCTATAGTGTCCCTTAATGTCCAGTACCTACATCCCACCCAAGGTTGCCTGGAAGAGATCGCTTATAGCGATAAGGCCGCCCTTTATACTTCCTCTACTTTATGCATGTCAGTTTGTAATTTCTTTCTTTTTGTGGTAGGTATAAAAAAATTGTTTCTATCTATCTATGTTTTATATTGCTATACGTAGTGGAATGGTATTGTGACATTCTTTCTGCGCTTTGCAAAATAGAAACGTATTAGTTATTAGTACTACAGTAGTTAGTAGTTAGTTAGCTTGAGTCTATAAAGCAGACAATTTGTTCGTGATACTACCACAGCTGTGGTAGTATCACGAACAAATTGTCTGCTTTATAGACTCAAGCTAACATCCTCATTACACAAGAAAAAGAGTCAATTAAGATGAAGTACCTACTCAATAAATTATGATGAAAGAAGAACATATTAAAAAATATGCGTTTACCCAGTTGTGGATGCTCTGGAAGCCTTTGCCCAGCTGTGGGTGCTGCCCTGCTGATATGATAAATGTATAGATTCCAAAATGTTCTAGAAGGCACCGCTACCGCACAGCATAAAAATAATATTTAGTTTGATTTATGTATTATTGACAAGCTCGCAAGCATGAATCTGGCGACCCCTGTGGCGTGGTGGGCGAAGGTCCGCCTGCGACGCAGGAGGTAGCGGGTTCGATTCCCGCCTCGGGACAAATATTTGTACGATCTGCAGATATTTTTTCAGGGTGTTCTGGTCGTTTGCTATGTATAATAAAAAAATGTAATATCCATGTAATGATATTGTATTATCTGTATCTGTCATCTAGTACCCATAAAACAAGCTCAGCTTAGCTTGGGGCTAGATGATGCTGTGTGGATTGTCATTATTATTTATATATTAGCTAAGCTATTTTATGATGAAGATAACGTCGTAAAGCCCACATTTGAATTTGTAGGTATCTTTATTCTGTGCTGTAGCGGTGTTGAATTAATGTGCACAAAGTTATATTCCTAATATAAAACTTTTAAAGCTATCAAAGTACTAATAATAACTAATAAGTTACTAAAGTCATTGATCAATAATAATTATATAATAAATAATGCTGGACAATTCACACAGCTTTATCTAGAACCAAGCTAAGCAGAGCATGTGTAATGGGTACTAGATAACTGATGTACATAATAATACGAGTACATCATATAGATAATTTTTGTTATATGTACATAGAAAACGCCCAGAAGACCCTGAACTAGATTTCTAATATGTTTATATTTACAGGACGCTCACGACGGTGAGGTGAATGCAGTAAAGTGGAGTCCTACGGATCGGCTGGTGGCAACAGGGGGCGCTGATAGGAAAGTCAAGCTGTGGGACGTTTCTAAAAGTAAGGCAATTTGTCAGTACTCATATTATAATAGGAAAGATTTGATTGTTTCTTTGAGTTTAATAGGCTACGAAACTACTGGATTTGAAAAGTTATTTCACTATTAGATACTTAATTTTCCCTGAAGAACATAGGCTATAGAAAAAGTTAGGGATCCGCATGAAAATTAATTTTTTGTTGAATAACCATCCAAAGCCTGGTGGACTATTCTTTTATAAAATGGTTTCTACATCATTAATCAGTATTCTCGAATCCCACGAACATTATCTAAAAATGAGAAAGTTTTGATTTTTGCCTTCAAGATAAAACTATTAGGATGAGGCTGAAATTTTGCATAGATTTTGCTATCGATTATCACATTAATCAGTTTCTTTGGGACAAAAATAACGTTTAAACTATATGGTTACTATGGTTAGTAACAACGCGTTCAAAGTCGTGGGTCGAAACTGGTTTTAAATATAGACAAAGCACGTGGTGATAGACAGCGTACAAAATCCTAGCCTTATACTACATATCTCTATCTTTAGAAGTATTAATCGGTAACACTGTGGAAAATGCACTGCCCTATAAGTAAGAAATAAGCAGTCATTGAAAGTCCATTTAACTAAAAAAATGTTATTCCTTTGGACTAAACCTTTACTGGTTTGATGCCGCCTTCATAGCTACAAATACAAGCATGGCACATTTCTCCATAAGATTTTTCAATACCTTCATAACGATCAAAATCTATCCTCTTTTCAGGTGTAGTGGAAAGTAAAGGAGCATTAGTCGGCTCTAACGCTGGTGTTATGTCAGTGGATTTTGACTCGACGGGCGCGTACTTAGTCGGGGCCTCCAATGACTTCGCGAGTCGCGTGTGGACTGTCAGTGACCAGAGATTACGGGTAAGTTGGGGTTAAAAAACACTAACTAAGTATATAAACAAAAAATATATATAACTAAGCGCTTTTTGGAGTATAAAGTAGCCTTTTAAATCACTATAGACAAGATCTACGCAAAATATCGCTAGATGGCGTTACTGTACGCGATCTGAGAATTATATAGCACCATCAACGACACTAACCTAGAGTAGATTGGGTGTTGTTGATACACCACGGATGATCTAAGATCAAGCAGCCTACGTTTCGGACATATAGTTTTCCAATTTGACAACCGACTTACACAATCCAATCACAATATATAAGGTCTACGAAAACTATCGCTAGATGGCGTTACTGACAACTATACAGCACTATCCACGACACTAACATAGAGTAGCTTTGGTGTCGTTGATACACCGCGGGTGATCTAAGATCAAGCAGCTAACATTCCGGACGATAGATTGGATAGCCTATTGGACAACCAAGCTAAACAATGAAATAACAACAGACAAGTCTACGAAAACTATCGCTAAATCGCGTTAAGAATAGCGTACTGAGAATTATACAGAGCTATCATCGACACTGACCTGGTAGTAAGTTTGGTGTTGTTGATACAATGCGAAAGGTCTAAGATCAATTAGCCTACGTTCCAGATGATGTATTGACAATTTCACAACCAATCTACACAATCAAACTACAATGAACAATGTCTACAAAAACTATCGCTAGATGGCGTTACGAGGTTCGGACGATAGATTGCCAATTTGAAATTGATCTACCTGCAATTTGCATTCGTGGAAGAAGCTGGTTTTCTGTATAATGCACGCAACGAAATGACTTTTAAAAGGTTATTGTTTTCTTAATTTAGTGTACTGAAATCCCAGAAAACTGATAAATAGACAATTGTTAACCTAATGTAGGTATGTATACCGTCGGGTATTTAATGCAATTATCGCATACCCAATCAGCTTTCGCTATACATCTAGGTTGCGATTCAGCGTAGGTTTGAACTGACCAATAAATGATATCATCACCTAGAAAATCAAAGGACTGGGCCAGGGCACAGATAACATATTACTAGTAGCCAGGGTTTCCCCTTCGTTTGTTTGCGCTTTTCATCCTGGAGATCTTTGAAAACTACAGTTTCCTAATTATTTATTCATTGGTCACCAACAAAGTTTACGCTAAAACTAGATAAGCTTAACTAACTTTACCGTAGTAGTATAAGATTTAGATTTGATTTAGAAGCGTATAAAATTCAACTCAGAAATAAGGTACAGCTTCGATGAAATTTAGTAAAAAACGCCATCTGGTGAAAACTTCTGACATCTTTCTATAATTGAGCTAGTTCTTCCTGTATACAATGTGTGAAGTTTTGAACTACTGTATCTGGTGTTTACTATGTTTATCTATAAATCTTCATATAGAAATTAATCAACCGTCATGAACATCACAAATAAAGCTTTTTGGATGACACGACTTGTTGCAAATTTTTATATCACATATCTGTAATAATTTCTAATTGTTCTCTAAAAAAACATAATTACGATGCCATATTTTATAGTGCCGTAAAATAACTACCATGCGCAAACACGAAATGATTGCCTTGAAATATCTCGTCAACTAGACATTTTGCCATTCATCATAGGTTGATGAATGGCAAAATGTCTAAACGTTTTTCACATTCCGGAAACGTGTAATTTTAACAACACAGTAATAAAGACATAAGTTCGGCTACCTAAGTGCTTTTAGACGAGTATTTTAGTGGCTGATTGTGCGTTGAAATTACGGTTTAATTTTTTTTTTCATATTTGGTCATTGACGTGAGCACATGTGAAGTTGCTAATTTTTTTTGTTGTCCTTGAAACTATGTAGTACTGGGTGCCTGCGGTTTCACCCGCGTAACTTCCGAGCCCGTGGAATTATCGGGATTATCGGTAAGTTTACTGAAGGAAATATCTCAGAGTCGATCACATCGATTAGTGCGATCTGAGATATGTGTGTCGATGTGAATTGCGTGTACCTATAAGACGCGGCAACAGAGTGAATTTTAGGTATGGGCGGTTTGTTTACAGTCTACATTAATTGTACTGGTCACCAATAGCTTAAAACTCTAGTAATTTTCGATTGCTGCATAATACATCGAAATAGTGGTCGTCACAAACCCAGATTTTCTTCCATTGGCTTAGCTACCCGAAGTGTGTCTTAACCTCCGATAATAGCTGTCGACTTTTCTTCCTATTTTTGTCCACATTACCCAGACCTTCGCTTCAAGGGTCTCTAAAAATACTTTAGGATTGGGTTATACATTTATGTAAATCCATATAAGTTGCTCGGTAATGTATGTATTAAGTGAGGATTTAACTAGCTAGCGTATCCTTGACCATACTATAAAATAACAAATAAAGCTGGAAAATTCACACAGCATCATCTAGCCCCAAGTTAAGCAGAGCAACACATAGTATAAAACAAAGTCGCTTCCCGCTGTCTGTCTGTTTGTCCCTATGTATGCTTAAATTGGACCCGAGCGAAGCCGGAGCGGTTCTCTAGTATAATATAAATTACTACTTCATTATTACACGTATGAAAATATTAAAAACCATTCGAAAAAGAGTTCGTTTTCTCATAACAGAAGGTGTCAAAGAAATATGCTACATTAAAATGACTACAAAAGAGTCAAAGAGGATGGGTCTCTAGTATAATATAAATTGCTATTACCTACGTTACGTCCGTAAAACATAACCATTCGGAAAGAGTTCGTTGTCTTTATTACAGAACGATTCAAAAATGTGCTACATTAAAATTACTACGAAGGAGTCAATAAGGGCGGTAATGTATGTAATAATATAAATTATTATTACCTACATTACGTCAGAAAACATTAAAACCATTGGAAAAAGTGTTCGTTGTCTCCATAACAGAAGGAGCCAAAGAAAAGTGCTACAATAAAATGTCTACGAAATATTCAAAGAAATCAGTGCTACATTAAAATGACTATGCAATACATAACGTCTGTCTGTCAGTACATTATTGGTGTTGATGTGCGGATCACGAGCTGGTTCTATTAGCGGTTGGTTTGCTCGTGATCGAGCTTTGATCACTTCCGACAATCCGTGTACATCCCATTTAGTATTGTCTTAAAAACCATCACGATTGTCCGACACTTGCAGTTCAACTCTTGCCGAATGAGCGGGTTAAAAAAATTATGCTGGACAATTCACACAGCATTATCTAGCCCTAAGCTAAGCAGAGCTTGTGTTAGGGGTACTAGATAACTGATATTTTTTAATATACGTAGAAAACGACCAGAACACCCTGAAGAAATATTTGCAAATCAGTTATTCGAAGTTGTGTTGTATTTAGAGCTCATACATTATTTTGGTAAGTACTAAGGTACGCTGTAGTTGAGATAAGCGGATTATGTCAATATGCGGATTAGGTAAATGTTAAAAATTATCTGAGCGTCTGGTCGAAGCGATGTGTGGCCCGAGAGCTGGTCTGGCACAGCGCATCAGCATTGCTATACAGTGAGGAAATGCAGCCAGGGTAGCGTCTTGTCGACGCTTCCGACTGGTATTGATATGGATCAGTTGAGCAACCTGCAGATTTTTTGCGTCAGTCTGCAGTTAGCTCAATTGTTTCCACTGTAAATACTAGTTCTAAATTAGTAACTTAATTGTATTTTTATTGGTTCGTAAAGGTTGTATCCTGGTAAAAAAGGTAACTACATGGATAGGGTAAATATTCGGTTAGGTAAGGGGTGATTCATGATAGTTAAGGGTTAGTCCCAGATTAGAGGTATTTTTCAGGCTTTGGCACTAAAGAATAGAGAAATAATAAAAAATATTTAAATTGGACACTATCGTCATTGTCCTTGGATCCTACTAAAAATTCTGGTAAAATCACGGCGATATTGAGTTCTCTCGAACTAACAAAGTCGTTCACAATCAGATTTGATTTCATGCCCCAGTGTCCCATTTCATAAGAATAACCTTTATTCAAGTAAACATAAGCTAAGTGCTCCAATGGACCTGTAATGGAGATTGTGAAAGGCCTTCCCACGTGAAATACAAAAGCACTATCGCTTCAAATGTAAATATCATATCGATAAGATCACGGTTCAATATCTATAAGTGATGCCGTTCGCGTGCCGCCCACGTTAATGTATATTTTGCTCTCATCTCGAATCCTTATTCAAACATATAATCAGGATCTGAACGTCAACAAATTGGAGAGACCGCCCACTCATTTGCTGACCCGACATTGCATTGAAATAACTGGAACGAACGGTTAAGTAAATTTTGTGCGTGCTTATTTTGGAAGCGGACTCAATTTGGTTTTTTATCTCCGTAATAGCCTGCCTGGATATAATTCCAAGTTTGTCGTTTTGGATGTTTTAATAATTGGTACTTTTTCTGGGAGTTCCTGAATTAACTGTCTTCTTTATTAAACTTTACCGCCTATATCTTATATGTGAAAGCTTACTGTATCGCGTCTATTTATGTCGTACAATACTTTAAAAAGTTATAGCGTGATATCTCTTGATACTCTTTCTTGTAATCTCTCATAAATTGTCGAGAGCGGTTACATCCACTGCCATTCTAGGGCCGCGTTAAAGCGCATCTCAGTTTATTTTCGCTTTCCTACTCCCTGCGTGGCCGCGATCAGTCAGAGCAGATCCCGATGCAAATAAGTGCACAAATTGCGACGCCAATATCCGTGACCGGCGCCAACCAATCGACTTATAATGACCTATCGAAAGGCCGTAAACACTAACTACGCCGGATACAAGAATCTCGTTCAAATCTAGAATCAAACCACGATTCTGCACGCGGAAGAGGATGAGAGCGATTTTATCTCAATCTAGACTGTAACAATTTAGGATATGTCATTGATTTTCTTACATAGACACGGTGGATGAGAAAATAACGAATAAATAATCATTCCGACCAGTATTGATATAAATGAGTTGAGCCACCTGTAGTTTGTTTGCAACAGTCTGCAGTTAGCTAAATTGTTTCAATTGTAAATTGAACTAATTGAGCTAACTGCAAAAACCCAGCTCTAATTTGGTTATTTGAGGAAATTGAAATATTTAAAGTAAATGATCGCAATAGAAAACTGCATTTCCCTTGCCGATAAAACTTGTACTTAAGTACCTACTTCATGTCTTTGCTCTTTTACGTTCCGTTACATCCGGTTAGTTTCCGTTAAATCCTAAAGTTATGATGATTGAGGTATAGCTCATTCCTATTCCAGTCGAGCGGGTGAATTATTTCCACGTTACTTTGTCCATAAAGCTAGCAAAATAATGTTAGACTTATAAACTATTTTTCCAGGCGTACGTCTAGGTGTCATGTCGATGTAAATGACCATCATCAATTTACCGGTTATTGAATACTCTTATACAGTTGAACATGAGCACGTGAGTAGTTGATGCGTCTATGTTTCTTTTTGCATCTCAGACATTGTTTTTGCTCTGCAACAGGCTGATGCATTGACTGATATGTTATTTATATGAAGAATTGTACTCGAAGATACAATGAAGCTTCGTATTATTTATTACAAGAGTTATTTTTGCCCTGCCTGGACGAGTAGGTATGATCGTTAAAAATGGGTCCGAAAATATATTCCAAAAGATATAAAGTAATTTTTTTCGTTCGTTTCCCTTCTTTTTATTCTCTTTCAAATTCTCAGCAGATCTGACTGTGCAATAATAATAAAAGGCTATAATGTAAAAGCAATAAAATGTATGAAGGTTCAATCGTGAGAATATCCGTAGTACCTGTCTCATGATTGTCGATCGACAAAGATAATTTAAATCGGAAGCCGTTATTAGGCCCTGCCCGATTCAGCTCACTCAAATTCGCGATTTTATCTTTGCGACATATATTTTTGTGAAACTCCGGTACCTACTTTTGATAGCCATCGATATAACGTTGATCTTTTTCCCGGATAGCAACGTAGCTGTTATTTATCTAAAGTTCTAGTCTAGGCTTTTTTGCATTTTAATGTTCACACTGTGGCTCCGCCGGCTGTATAATTTCTAGGCAACAGTGTCAAAGGTTTTTGTACGTGCAGCTCACGCTATGACACACAATTAACGAACTACCGAGAAGTACGTTGATTTTCTTGACGTTTCTACCTAAACTTAAGTAGAATACGACAACTTAGGAGACCTTTCTCTTAAATATTCAAGAAGGTTCCCATTGTCATCGTTTACTTTCCTTTCCAAACGAAAGTGTGTCCTAGTTCTTATTATAAAGGTTCTGTAAATGCGCATCTGCATTCTTAACGCTGCTGGTTATCTTATTTATTCCCTACAAAACACTAAAATGTTTACTTAATGACGACCATTAATAAAATCAGGGAGCTCGTGGAATGTAATTCGAGCTATTTCATTACATTTTTCGCCTGACCTCGCTAAGATCTGCATCTATTTAGAACGCTAAAACTGGCATAGTTAATCCATCTGTTATTTGTTAATCAGTAAGATCTTGCAACATTCTACGCGGCAGTTGGAAAGCGGCAGATAAAGCAATCTCTGTTAGTTCTTTCGGATTCAGAACAAGATTGGAGGCCGATGTTTATAGAACATCTACTTACCATAACTTGCCAAGGACATTCCTTGTATGGAATTAGTATTGAACATAGGCTCTTCAATCGTATATCCGTTCCACTTTTCGAAGCTTCGCTGTCGTTATACTTCTTTTTTTCTAGGGTAAATACTGGCAAGCCTGCGCTCTCTCGAATCCGGTGGCCGCCCTGTCAATCTTCTTTCATGAATATTTCATACTTCCTACAATGTATGTTATATTTGAATTTTATAGCCGAATGAAATTGTTGCCATTGTCACATCGCAAAGTTGTTTGAACATCCGCCCATGGTTTTCATCGTATAGGGCGGATATTCATTTTATATTATGGCTTTTGTTTGATGCTTTCCGAGGATGCAATAACATGTTGTTCGTGTGTTGATTCGTTAAAATTGAGTTTATTTGCTTGCTTGTAGTGTTGTATCTCTGCCAAATTTATCTCCTCTCGTGATCTAAGGATCTTACTTAATTTTAATCAGGCATTCCTTGATTATTGGACTTTTTTGCATCCTCTAAGACCTAATACCGCATTGACCAAAATCCTTTCTCACAGTTTGGCATGTTTACTAATCGCGTTAACGTATCACACCTTCTTTAAAAATGTATTTTCTTTATAACATTATTACAGTTTTTTTTAACCGTATGGCGATGGTATATGTAAGTATCTATTCGTCAAGCATACTAGTGACATACGTGCAGCTATGCGCATAGTCGGCCTTTCTTTTCAATAGAACTGCACAATCTAAATCTCTGTGTCTGTGCCGTATTCTTTGTTGCATGGCTACTAATGGTCGACTTGCGAAGTCGGCACGTGTGTGCTGTCGCGTGCGCAAGCGCTGATACAATCTGCACCACGAATGCGACTTGAGCTTTGCCCCTTCACACGTGATTGTGCGAACCCAACTTAAGATCCCATCGTATTGATGTGTGCCGTGTCGGGAACACGGACTGGTCAATGTGGCATGCGCCCTTTTCTGGTGTCGTGCAAATATCTGCACGCTTTGAAACTAGATTTGTGGCGGCGCTCGGTTTTTGTGTCAGGTTCTGCACAGTTATGCTAGAGTGTTAATAAATTGTTTTCTATTGTCACCGAATATTGTTTGAATTTGCAGATCTATTTAAAAGTTATGTTCTATCTTAAAATACATATAGTGTGGTTATGAAATGAAACTATGTATGTAATGTTTGATATTTTATTTTTAAGAAATGACAATTTGGACGGAAATTGTTGCAAAATACTGTTTTCTCCAGTACTTTATTTACATTAATTTAACTTTTAAGGCACTACGTTTCCTTAGTAAAATGTCACAAGCTTTCGTATAGTTATAGGTAATTTTCTAACGTTAAAAGAAATTAAATAGTTATACATATTGATTGGATAAATTATGAAAAGAAACTAAACTAAATTAAATAAATTACGATGTCGGGACGGCCGTCAAACCAACGTTTCTTGACTTAGGTCGCACGTTCGGTTATCTACTTAAGGTACAGAAATGTTACTTTTACTTATCACTAGATATCATTAAAATCAGGCTTAATCTACTTTAAGAGAATATGGTACAATACGGAATCGGAGTTCTGGAAAGGAACATCCGCTCGTGTTGTGAACGAATGAGCGACGTGATCTTGATAACGAGCCACGGCCGCAGTCCCTTGCCGGCGCCGGAGATGGGGACAAGCGAGCGACCTCACACTCACACACTCACGCGCGTCATCAGACGACTCCTCGCATCCATCCGCACTCACGCCCGCTCTCCTGGTCGTCCCCGTCTCCGTGCCGCTCCGTGCCCACAAGGCACCCGCGCGCTACTCACGCTAACTACACTAATAACCTCAACCGGCGCTCTATCGCTGCGAATCACGTGCCCATTGATGGAATACTTTATGACCTGCGCAGATCAGGCACCGGCCGACGTTTTTATACTAAAATAAACTACTATTGCGAACGTTGATCACGCCGTAACGTCTTCCGTTCAGAAGTGCCTCTGGTGTGCACGGGAAAAACTGGCATCGTAGACTTTGCAAAGCGCGGAGGGTGCGTTGGGTCCGGGGAGTAGTTCGGCAGCTTTGGCGGCTGCGCGGCGGCGCTGCCAACTGCAGGTCCACGCGGCGAGCACGACCAGCTGAGCCGCGAGGAAGGCGGCGGCGGCGAGCATTGCTCCGGAGGCGTTGACGCACGTCACGTCACTCTCCCGGATGAACACTGAATCCTCGGTGACGTTCTTAGCGCGTTGCTTGTCGAAACCGAACTTGTCCGTGATCTGGATCGTCTGTACTAGCAGCATATCGTCCATGGGCGCGGCCGGGGTGGAACGCCTCCTCCTGCGTCCGTAAGACATGACGGAGCGGAGTTCGTTCGGTCCACCGTCGCACTGCACGGGCTCGCAGAAAGGCATGCACGGTGTCACCAGGGCGCGGAATTGAACAACCTCGGATGACGGGAACTTGAATGCGTCGAAAGTGGATAACAGCATCTATAAAACAAAAGCGATTGTTAACTTCATCAAAGGATCGAGATGATTAGCAGAATCGTTCACCCAACAAAGGGACGAAATAGGCTGCGTCAATAAACGGTTCTTTTTTGTTGTGCATACAAACACTAAAAACGCCAGAGAATACGTTTCCCGTTATCTATCTAGCCATGAAGTAGCTATTGGTTTTATTGGGACCTATTTATAGACAGCAGAAATTATTACTCAAATCAGTCGTAAAACTTCTAATTAACTACCAATAACGTAGACCATGATTCATTAGAAAATGATTTATTACCTTTCCGCTCGGCGCTGCCTTGTAAAGAGGTCCCATAATAAAGTGCTCGGTGGGGCAACCGTCGCTATCGATGAGAGTAATTTCGCTAGAATCGACACCGTCCATTGCAACGAGTTCGCGTACAAAGATTTCGAATGGCGAGTTGGGGTCCATAATCTCGAATCGTAGAGCCTGTAAAAGAATATAATTAGAATCTAATAAGCAGCTAACATTTCAAGCGCTTCTAGCATAGCTAATAATATGCGACTCACCAAAGGATCTCCGACTTCAGCGGAAGAGATAGTATCGTCACCATTTCTGTCGGTAATCCGCATGGCTACGTTGGGAGAGTCGACGATGACCTCCTCTGAGATACTGGTCTGGACATCTCCGCGGATTCCGAGGTCGACCTCATTGGCCACAGTTTTATTGGTTAGATCGTACTGGCAAGTTACAGCCAAACCGAGATCGGAAGATGTAACGATGGTATCGTGATGTTGAATAACGACGTCGTTGAGATATCTGAAATTTGTTGACGGATGTTACTACAATGTAATTTACAGCCACCAATATAAACATGAATAATTAAATTTTCTTGATTGAGGATAAAACATATTTATAAAATGCAGGCTTATTATATTATATACAGAGTTTGGAGATTAGTTTACCTTCCAAGACCATTCTGCTTAACGTTGCATTCGAGGTTGTTGTAACCCATATGAAGTTCGAACTCAAGGCTCTGCTTGACATCGACGACACAGGAGTTCGGACTGCCCTTGGCGTAGATCTTTCCGTCGAACAGTTTTGAAGTTTGAATCTTGGCGACCATGTCGCCAGCTCGGCAGTCGATGGAGACGTTGTAGCAGGAAGACAGTTCGTATGTCGCTGCTTCGGGGACTTCCAAGTACGGATCCTGCAACAAATAAAGAGTAAAAAAAGTTGGGAAAAGATCAAATTTCTTTTTTGCACAGAAAATAAAACAAACCAGCTTCGATAAGTACCTGAATGTCGGCAAGAGTGGCTCTAGAATGGTGAGATAGACGGCACACGTGATCTCCGGTGTCGCCGTGGTCGTAAGAATGACAACGGAATGGCGAATTGAGACACAGTTCACGACATTCTTCAATAGTCTGAACGTCTTGATAAACGGAGTCCACAGTCTTCAAAATACGTCCTCCCATTTTCTTGAACTCGCATAACTTGGTCGGCTCCTCAACGCAATTGTTTTCCAGGTAGTCCGTCTCTGCAAAAAACTTGAATTGGTATTTCGAACTAAAAATAGTATTGTCCGATTAATGAAATGTGTGATCTAATTGTACCTTCGTTAGGCTGGAATGCATTTGTTCCCGCCAAAGTAATACGGTCCATGTTCGACAACACGCAGTCCCCAGTTTTATTGTTGTAGTTCGCCGATCTGCAACAATGTTCACGCGGTTTAACAGCAGCCATGTTTTGTTTTCTTTTTTCATTGTGTGAACTTTCCCAAGGAGTTAACGTGGAGTTAACCTCTTTATACAAATGGCGCCATTTCGCTTTGCTATTTACATGCCATTAAGCTATATGAATGATCTATTTTTCGAAATGCTCTCGATGGGCAGTTATAATAATTGATAGTTTGAGGAGGTAGGTACCTAGCATGTCTTATACTTAATTTAATTAGTAAATATTCCTTTTTCAATCGCACAGTTACATATGAGTGTATTCCATACAATGATTTACAATATCATACATTTACTTTCAAAAGTACGGACTACCTCAATGAGACTCTTATTTTGTTTGCATACCGTTCGGTGCAATGTTCGCTGATTTTGACTTCAAAATGTTATTCTAATATTTGTACTTGGTTTTTTATATTCGATTGTAAATCTTCGACGCACGAAGCTCTGCCATCGATTCACGAATAAATTTCAAATAGCTAAGAATATATTTTCAATGCATTTTTGCTCAAGCTCTGAGCTTTATTTAATTTTAATTTGATTTATAGTAAATTATCTCTGTCATTTCATATTCTCACATGACAACCGCACTTGTGGCCACCTGGTTGATATGTAGTTATTGTTTATACTCTATTATCGATTTATTATAGTTGACGACAATGTTGCCGCACATAACGGAACTCATGGACTTACAAGAACACATTTAGCTTTAAGACTACGAGCATTCCGCTACTGGACGAGCCGTTGTATTCATTACTACACTCCCAGTAGCTGGAATACGTCGTCTTCATCGCATAATAATTACACCAACCACCTGCAATTTGCCATGTTTTAATATCTTCCTAGTGTACGTGTACACTCGCTTTACAAAAAGCTACCTTATTATACGGAGGAGCTTTATGTACTCCGCATATTGACAGTAGAGCAACAATTTCTGAAGCAAGTTCACATTATTTTACCCTGGAATAAATGCATTCTGCGTCTACATTAACTATCGTGAAGCGACAGCCTTGGTGGTCTCAGTTGGCTAAGAATGGACCATTTATGATGTATAATTTCTATTACTTGTAATTTAAACTCTTAGATCTTCAGTCCGATACGCCCTAAAGCATAGCTTAATACAGACATAACAAATGGATTGTGTTTTGTTTTGTTTTTGTAGCTCTGCTCCATTGTATTATTTGAAATAGTCCACGGCATTTTAGAGGTAAAGTTGAAATGGGATTTATCTGCGTTTGATTTGACCCGTTAGCAATTTATGTAAAGTTTTGTAGGTACTAAACAGGTGAATGTCACAGAGCTCGATGCACTTTGTTCGGTACTTGGTACATCAAGAAAATATTAGACGAATGTCGTGACCAGCGAGGATCGCGATGCGCGCGGCCCTGGGTGTGCCGCAACCTACCTCAATGGAGATACCAACACGTGAACCCAACGGTACAAGTGTCTAAGTCAAATCGCGCATTCTTCACCCGTCATCGCAAACGAATCCAGCAAAAACTTCTAACGATGTAGAATGTTCATTGTTTTCGATTCGCTGATTTCTTATTGTCTTGTTATCAATAGCCAATTCAGAAAACATTGATAGGTGTACATATTTGGATTATACTAACAATCGGATAGGCAACTTTCTCCTTGTAGCTTGTCAACTTCAAGCTTGTGCTCGGCTCACGAATGGCATATAGACAAGACAGACATTTTGTATTCCAAACAATGCTATATATTGCAAGTTACAAGTCAAAATTTATGAGGGTAGGTAGGAATAGGAAATGCCTACAAATTTGCAATTCAGTAAGCTGGCTGGACGCACGTACCGCACGCATTCCGCTGCAAATTAGCGCTACAAAGCGAGATCGTTTGTGAACTGTGCTATCTTGACCCGAACACGCCAACGGAACTACGTGTATCGAATGTGAGACGCAGACACTATTTATGTTAATGGTAGCAAAAACCTTACAAGGAAATAAACACAATAGGACAGTCGTGTCTTGCTACATTAGACGCCTGAGACGTAAGCCGTGCAATTGGCCCCTGTTTTGTATATAATGCTCGTTGGCACAACTCAGCAACGCAATGTATATCAGGAAGAGACCATGACTTATCTCCTGAATTAAGCGGAAAAGATGTGGCCCTCCATTTAGGGCGACTAGAACAGGCTGACTTCGTTATCGGGCTTATCTGCGTATTAAGCTTTATACACGCAAGCCTTTAATGAGATCGTTTGTGCGACATAGTCAACATGTAACAGGATTCTCCGTAAAGTAAGAGCTTTGTATAAACACTTTTGTATTATAATAAACAAGGTATCACTAATGCTTGGGATGTAATAGTACTCGTTAAGCACAATACTGAATCAGTCATTGGATGATAGCATCGGATTGAAGGGAATAGAACCATGACCCTACACAATACCACGTCTGTGTTCAGGGTCTTGTTAGTGCGATTGTGATGGTACGGTGTCAGTGTGCTACGATTACAAATATTACTGGGTGAACAGCGAATGGACGCTTTCTTTTGTTAAGTATTTCCTTTTCTATCATCGTAAATCAGGCGACATAAATCTCACTGCTCATGTCTTTCACATTTTCTCATAAATTCCTCAAGTTAATTCTGATGGTACGTATTAGTTTCTGTTCCATATGAATACTTTTAATAGGAACACCACAATAGTACATAAATTATGTGGGTAAAATCCTTACGCTGTTTTAATTAAAATGCCTACAGGTCGTCTGTAATTATCGTTTCTCGTAATTGCGCAATGCCATCTCAAACAATGGAACTCGTTAATTAATTGCTTGTAAATTCCCTTCGAGCTATAGGTTTGAAATTAATCATTAAACCTTCCCCAGATTTATGTAGAATCTGTAATTATTGAACTCTGAAAAAATGCAACGGGATTTAACCTTTGACTCTTATAACTTTTAAAGATTTGAAAATTGCTTTCATTTAAAGTATAAACAAATAGCTAATAAAACTAGCTTGCACTAATACTGTTCAAATGAGTGGATAGTCGCGCCGGGTCGTGTAGAGGGCAACAGAGCTCGCGGGTCATTCATGTTTCACTCCGCCCATACCGCGCTCCACTTTGTGCATTTCTTCGAAGCCGATGTTTTAATTTATTATTACCACAAACACTTCCTTATCCCTTGCGAATGTAAACCTCTTGTGAGATAGGTAAAGTTCAATAAATAATTTTTAAGCTGATTAAATAATCGCGCGGTATTTCCCTTTTATTATTGTTAGATATATTTTAATAAACTTAAATCAGTTGTGTCTTTGTTTTGTATTGTTATATTGGTTGTATTCAGTGAAAGCAATTTCATTGTTCACGTTACATCCTCGTAAGTGGACACAAAATAGAGAATCGGGAATATACATGATTTCAATAAATTCCCATTTCGTTTCCTCCTATTGTGGCTTCCAGTCGACGCGTAAATTCAACATTTATGCTCATGAGAAAAATGGCGACTTTAGCACCTATTGTTTGTCTATTTTATTGCTTCTGGTAGTATTATTACTATCAATAACGAAGGGAAATTGGCTCTTGAACTGTAAACATTCCCTATATTTACACCCTCGCATCCCATTTCTCTTAAGCCAATTTTAAATATCTATAACTCAATGTAAACGCTCGTAACAGATTAATGGTCATGAAGCTCAGCCGGCATTATTATCTCTTTGGTACTAACCTGCAAACAAACTCGTTTTCACCCAGGCATAGGTCGAGGCACATCTGCCTTGAGCCGACAACGTGAGTCTTCTTGGGCTGTGTCTTGAGGTTGTACCCGCGAACACGGTCGAAGCACCAAGCGCGTTCGCACGGTCTCACGCCTAGGCAGGACTTCTGCGCGTAGATTGTAAACACGGGGAACTGCGATTTTGTAAGCGCACCTGCAAATTAAATTCAGTTATTTTCTTTTATTCTACTGTGTAATAGAACATGCCAGTTCCATACGAAAAGCGGGAGTTCAAAGCACCTATAATAGGTTTGCTTGAGTGTTAACGTTTAAGTGACGGTACGAATGTTATTTTTGATAACGACATACGAGAACTAACATACATGTTTAAAACATGGACTCTGGTTGATCAGCATTGTCATTTTTACTGTCTCATAATTATGACTTCCTTTTCGCACTTATGTTGTGAAAATAATAAAGAGGCACAATGGAGGATACTTTTTTAGTAAAAATATGAGCAAAAGGATGCTTGCCATTAAGCACGCACGTCATCATTAAATTGTTCATGCTCTAACGCACGTGTTCTGGGTAAAGAGGCGTTCAACCTTAGCGAATTTGAAAGTCTGCTCACCGACTCTACCTAGCGATTTGTAGCTTAGTAATTTAACCATAGTGCCCGCGCCTTTGAACGCATAAGAAGCTTTCAACGATATCTTGATTCGATTGTAGTCTCAACCTTATTTACAGCCCATATTACGGCTTAATTTGTCTCACAATTTGCTTCTAATAAAGCTATTAAACTGTTCTCAATTGATGTTAAGAATACAGAGACGCGACTTGAAATTGTGGTAATTATAATGAACTCACAAAAACACGCATACGATTGACGAGCGCCTGTTATTATGTTCAAATTATCGACCGCAAACCATTCATAATTATGAGGTCAAGGCGCGTTCTACTAACGTGCGCTTAAATATACGACCGGTCAAGTTTTCTTTTTCACGGTGAGAGTAATTTTTCCCAATATGGTCTGATGACTGCGCGTATGCCGTTATTGACATTCAAATGATGTTGTGAGCAAAAAATTAGAACGCTTCGCTTGTGAGATCACACCTCTATGTCGGACAAACGAGAGTATTGACGCCATTACCGTGCCACCTGCTATATGTGTATGTGACCCAGTTAACGCTTGCATCTATTTGCACCGTTATGCTTGCTTTTTTACACCGGCTTTATTATAATTCTTTTAATGGCGCCTGTCTATTCGTGCTAATTTGATGCTACCAGCGTTATTAACGTTTTTCATTAGCACATCGTTTTCGTACGACGCGATAAAATCAAGTGTTATTTCCGGCGGGCATGTTTTATGATCACGATGCTTATACCCTTTAAGGAGTAGAGCTGAGACTTCCTATTAGGATTGCATCTATCTGGTACTTGTAATTGATGTGAATGGTAGTCGACTCACCGGGCAGCTGGTCAGCGTCTGAACTGAAGAGCACGCAGAGCCCCGTCTCGTAGTTGACGGCGCGACAGGTGTCGTTGGCCTGGCATTGCTCGAGGCAGTCGGTCAGCATCAGCGTGCCGGGGATGTCGTCCAGTATGTGAGACGGAGCGGAGAACACGTATCTGTAACAACCCATAAGATAAGCACATACACGATACAAGTCACTTAAGCGATTTTGAGCTCTACGAATCAATCTCTCGCGTGCTCGCTGCACATACGATTTATTCTACTTAAACAATCAATATGAACTTCAAGGTAAAAATAATTCCTTTGGATTAGGAACAGTAAAATTGTACGTTACTTAAGTAATCTTGAAATTAGCGTATCTAAATAAATTTTACGTAGATTTAAATTACTTATACTATTCTTTGATCATAAAAGTTAACTGTATTTTATTATTGTTTATTTTTACTAGTGTAGGTACTGTATAATTCTTTATTGTGTCTGAAGTTTCAAATAAAGTTTTATTCTATCTATAAATTAGTAATCCAAATAAGTCTTCGATATTAGCACAATTTCTAAAATTTAAAATATGACTTGAACTTATTACAATTCACATCATACTTCACACTAATATTATAAATGCGAAAGTTTGGATGGATGGATAGATGGCTCAACGAATGTAGGTTTGCTTTTCACTCCAAATATGGAACAGGTAGGGTTGAATTTTTTCTCGGTCGATCAGAAATTACCATTGCTTCCATAAAACAACGCTAGCGAAGACGCGGGCAAAATCTAACCATCAATAAATCAGTTAATAAATCCTTAAAAAAAAAAATAAGATAAGCGGCGAAGTAAAATGAAATATTATCTCAGGAATAAGAAGGATTATTCTTAGCACCTGTAAAAGGACTTAGAATAGAACTAAGATTGATCTCCGCGATATCTTTTAAGTCACTTAGAACGGCGCTTGTTAAATCACTTTCCTTACTTATCTTATGAGCGATGTCGGATCTTGATAGCATCATTTCTCGTCCAGTTACTTCGACTTAATAATCTTAATTACCTGCGCAATTATCGGTCACTACTCCGATGGATCTTGTGTAATAGTTCTGTTTTTGCACATAGCAAGCAAGATGCTGTGCTTTAGCTTATTACTTACCCAGTGACTAGCTCGAAGCCTATCATCTCAGGGTCGCATTCTTCGAGCGAATTAGCGGGAGCAGACGGTGCTGATGCTCCGCTAGGGGCTGAAGGTGGGATGCCTTCAGAGGCCGTTTCAGGGACTGCAGCCGGTTCTTCCGGACTAGCTGGAGCTGCGTCGTCATCGTCACTCTCATCGTTTTCTGCGGGGGGCGGGGCTCCGGGGTTCTGGTAGTCAGATGGCGCAGCCACCACCACAGGCTCAGCTGACGCCGACTCCACGGCTATATTGTCTTGAGGCGGCGCATCCACAGCCGATCTCAAGGTCCCCTCGAACTTTTTTGCCGCATCTACTGCGCACGCTACTAACACTAAACAGAGTAGCAGCCGCATTGTGTTTTCTGATAGGGGCCGTGGCAACATTCGTTATCTGTAACAAAGAAACGTGTTGATTGAAAAAGCTTTATTGGCAATTTAAACAACTTAATTGTATGGGAAGCTTTAGATTTATTGACGCACGTTAACTGCTCGACTAAACACGCAACTAGCTCTATAAAGTGGAAAGAAAATCTAACGGCCATATCAGGCCTTCGCGGTCAATGTAGAGATGCGTTGTTTCGATAGATAGAGGCATAGTGTGTTGTTTTATCGACAACTAAAGTTTTATCTTTTCCTCTATTAGCCTATCCTCGTGCTTACAAAATGTCACCATTTAGACGGCATTACCTACATCTTATCTTTACATTCCACTCAGCGATGATCTTGTTTACGATTATTTGCAGTTCTGCCTCTAAAACCAGCCTACTTATAAAGGCCTAGAATGGGTCGCCGTCTTATAATATCATTTTGTGAGTGTTGAGCTTTTGTCTTAACAGACGCAGCGCTGCGATTTACTCATAAATCTTATCTGAGATAAATATTGTGCTTTCATTATGTGTTAATATGTGTCTATGCCTATGAATCATGTGGATGCGAAAACATAAGTAAAGCTATCACGAACCTTTCTGACTTTAATTGCAACATTTATTATGGTAAGGGTTTTTATAAATAAACATTCGTGTACAACATGCTATGAAATGTGCGGTAAAGACGCACTTTTGCAGTTAATAATGAGGTTCTTCCGTGCTTCTTGAGCAAAAAAATATATTAGAAAGGTATTCAAAGAATGGAAATTAAAAACTAATTTATTGAAAAAGCGTGGGTAGGAATGTTTTTGTGTAATATGCGAATAGTTGATGGGCTGCATTGCTGCGAGATCACGTCCAACGCACAATGTTCAAGTAACGGTCGCCTTTCGACGTCCACGTCGTGGTCAACGGTAATACTTATTCCTATTTTATTGTTAAAATGTATTGGACACGCCCGAAAAGAAATAACAAATTGTATATTGTGTGCTACTAAACGATCAGTAGCTTATTGTGCTTTTATAGCTTTTGTAGCGAAACTCGGTTCATTTGTTAGCGTAACGATATAACTATGTATTGAAGAATAACATAGTACGAGGTCATATTTTACTTAAATTATTATTGTTAGGTTTAGTTTAAAAGATATGTCTCAAAACATTTAATTGAAAACTATTTAACATCTTTTTTCTGATTGCTTACCACATTACCACATTTATTTAAATTTGAGAAATAGTTTCGGAAAGTGCAACTTTTGCAGGGATATCACACGAGTATATTTACTAACATTGAAATTTTCGACACTAAGATCCCGCTATCTCCTTAGTCCCCCATTTTTATCTTATGTCACACAGTCTATCTATCTACAGATAGAAGAATCATACGACACCTCAAACGTCGAGCCTCATAATCCGCCGCCATTTAGATTTTTTCAAAATAACAAAAAAGTTCAAAAGCGGACGGTTGATTAAGCCAAAATCTTCGAACCTATCCTATCCTTGCTGGCTCTGTTAAATATCAGCATCTTCAACAAGAAATCGATTTGCTCTAGTTTAACAAATAACGATTAATAGATTTGTAGAACTAAAGTGGACGTTCATCGTATTTATGTGTTCAGAATGTAATGACACTCTCATGAAATCAAATCACGACTTGGGCAACAGTTACCTCAGTGTAACTATGGATCATTAATATAAATAAGTTAATAGAACTGCTTTCGATTCATTACTGCACCTCCCCTGGGGTCTTGACTTGTTATAACGAGTTAATAAGTTGAGCATTTGTATTGGTTTCTTCGATGTTCTTCCATGTATCTACTCGTAAATAGGCAGCCGAGTCTTAACAAAACGAAGTCATAAATTAATCTTTAGTTTCTGGTATGCGTGAAATAGCAATGCGAGGTAATGTTTGGGTCCTCTTTGAGACGGAACTCAACGCAATTTTATACTAACAAACCATCACGAATACTGTGAGAACTGAGCATAACGATCCATAAAATTGTACTATTCGCTGTCAATGTACCTTTTGTGTTTAAATGTATTACCGCAAGCTATAGATATTTTGATGGACACAGGGCGCTATGGCCTATGTCCATCAGTGGACTAACATGTGCTGTTGATGATGATGGTGGTGATGATGATATATATTTTATGTGTTTTGGTCGCAGGTCGCTTTACTTTCTTTTATTTGAGAACGAATGAGTGAGAAAATGAGAATATTTTATTTAAAACTCTATCGACAAAAACACAATCATTTATGTTTTAAAAATAAAATACAAAACAGACTAGTTTTTGTATTTTATTTTTAAAACATTAAGTCACAAATCGGTCTCTGTCTCAGCATGAGTTAGTTGTAAACTTGACAACAAACGCTGGTCTTCCGATGGAGCCGTTTGGTGACGTACGGAAGATAACAACAATAAAAAATGTAAAGTACATAAAATTTTGGCAAGTATTTAAGCGTCCTATTTCGATCTGTAAAAAGGTTTTACGGAATTTATAAAGGAACTACTTTCTCATTTGTAATGCATGCGGTTGATTGAATATACCAGGGACGGAATAATAATTATTAATGTTATTACACGGTGCCGACAGCCACAGCCTAGACCGAAGCAAACGCATGTTGAATGATACACCGCCCAGGGAAACCTAATTCATTTCATGCGTCGCGTCTACTGTCGCTCAAGGCTTGATAGTAATTTGATCTGCACGTCTATTTGAAATTAAATTACTTTTAGGTATATGAAAGTCCAGCCACATATGAATTAATGTTTTGTTAAAAATAAACATAGACGCGCGAGGGTGCCCATTAAGGTCCTAGTTTTCTTATTTAAGTTGCGATTCACTAGATTAGAAAGGTGATTTACCTTTATTGGTACTACTGCAATTTTTCTTCGCGTATAAACGTTCTTACCTTACAAAAATAATAAATTACAGGATTGTAGCTGCTTACTCATTTGATATGTGCTAGAAAATAAAACGTAGTTATCGCGACTTGAAAAATAATTCCGTGCTAAATCTCTAACAGTTTTCTTGTTAACTTTGCGAAGCGTCGTAAGCTAAGTGGGTGTCATTTGTCACATTCTCTCATGGCAAAGTTCAAGCAGGAAAGTATTAATAAATAAAGACGGTGTCGGCGTCGATGGCTCGAAATAACAGGAGTGCCGACGAAGGGCACCTTTCGGCGCATTTATGGTCTATCCTTTTTAGGCTGAAACTACACTGCAGGTGGTTTCATGCAACTTTGAGATAAGTTATCGCCTGTAAAACAAGCAAGGCGTCCACTGGGCTATTTATATTTCCGAGAAATGCAGGTGGAATAAGAGCTGTAAAGCTATAAAATCGATCGCACGACACGATTACTTATACCTACCTATTCAATGGAAATAAAACTAATACATGCACTATCTATTAATACGCACTGTTTACACTAGTATTTGTAGGAGTACATGTATGTTTACGTTCATTAGAGCTTGCACGCTTCGGACCTATTTCCACGCCCTTCCGGTGGTGAGGTTAGCTCCGAGAGATACGAGGGCATGTATCAGTGGAATTAATCTAGCGACGGGATATTTCTTTTAGCTTTCTTGAAAGTTTCCGGGATCGGGATTTTGAAAGTGCTTTGAAATGTATTCGTTAATAATACGAGTAAGTAGGTAACTCTCCCGCCTACTGCTAAGTATAAAGCTGTTCCTACCTCTACCAAATGATGCTGTTATCATAAACCTTTTTGTCCACTTACATGGATGTCTATCATTTGTGAAGTTACTATAGATTACCCAAGAGCCTTGTTTGTTGTCAAGATATCTGATATAACACGCATTACCGAAGATATCAGTCGATTTGGGATTCTTGCTGTTCTTGTAGCTCATCACAATAATGTTTGACCCGTATGCAAAGGTCTTGAGTCAGCAACGTATTACAGGGTAGCCTTCCTTTAGTAGGTCGCTTGTTGTACTGCCATGAGAAATTCACAATGCCTTGTGATTCTGTACTGCACACGAAAGGTGTGTTATTTTGCAACATTATAGGTGTATGATTGCAAAGCTTTCATCGATAAGGACCTCCTTCAACGGTTGAGATAAGTCGTGTAATTCTATATTTTAGATAATTTTAGTAGCCTTATCTTTGGATCTTTGTGACACTGTAAATAATACGGCAGTAAAAAATTACTTCTACGCTTTAATCGCTTTCTTCGTACAATTGTGGGATTTGGCGTGTATTTATCTACACAGTTGTTATGTACAAATTTTGTATACATCCAGGTCTACTGCAGGGCTAATTGAATCTTTAAGAATGATGGACCGTAAGGAACTAACGACGGACTCAAATTAATTGTGTTTCTGGAACTAGAGGAACCAGATATTTAGTATAGGTTATTTGTTAGGTGGGGCATTTCAGTAATACAAGACTCGTTGTTCAGATATCTTTGCTGAATTAGAACATGCTGAATATTTGTTCCTTTCTTGAATCCACCTAAAGAAAATGCGTATAGATAGATCGACGGACGGAGCATGAAGTTGCCCTAAAAATATTTATGGCATCATGGCACAAAGTCCCACGGTGGACACATAAAGAACCGAGCGTCCTGTACAGCCGCGATCAGATGGGGTCACCGCATTCAATGAGCCGGATGCCACCAACCTGCTATTTACGTTTCACCATACTGGGACTGGTTGGCACACTATGCCTATAGTCTTCGTTTTCCTCTTACACAGTCCGTTCCTCTACCCTGTATCCGATTCGTGTGTCACTTTATAGTTTTCAAATCTATTGAAATGAATTTAACGTTGCGCATTCAAACATCGGTCATAATCGTAAAATATTTATCAGAAATCTAAGCATATTTAAAATTATAACTTTTGCATAATTTAATGGGACTAAAATCATATAAATCTATTCGTGATCAAATTAAAATGAAAAGTACGAGTCGAGTTTATGCGGTAAAGTACTTTCTTTATAAAGCTTAATATATCAAATAGCATGTATTAAAATTTCAAGACGACGCTTCTAGCCGTTTCTAGGAATAAAGTTGCGTGACTGACACCTACAACAGTCCTATAAAATTCCCTTTTCTATTTAAGCTATGCAAACATAAAACAACCGCATGATAAATAGCTTTTATTGTATAGTAAAGTACTAAAGTCAACGTTTTATTAAAACTATTTATAACATACACTTTGCTAGATATTGTCGTAGAGACTTTAATAATGTGAACGTTAAATATAATTGTATCCACAGGCTATTTTAATATAATATCTAGGACGTAGCTACGAGTTTCGCAATAAAATAGCGATATGGGCCATACTATACGACTTAATCCTGTTCTGTAAACTATTAGGCGCCCAAGCTCTACATTGCTATTGCCGATTTACATTCAATGCAGTAATTTGGTTGCTGCTATCTAACTCGTGGTTTTTTCTTTAAATTTGCGGCATAAACCAACAATTGACGCCTAAATAAAACTTAGTATTTATTGCTTCTTTAATATTATATAATATTCTAGCAAAATTGTTTTGGTGATCTTCTTAACATACATGGGCAGACTTCAGATAGTTTTAAGTAAATCGTGTTACGTACACGTCTTTTCATCATCATCATCAATCTATATCAGTCAACTGCAGGACATATGTAGGTCTCCCCTAAAGAGCGCCATAGCATCCTATCTTCAGCTTACCGCATCCAGCATCTGGCTGCAGCCAGCAAATCATCTTCCCACCTGGCCGGAGGGCGTTACGCCTCACATTCACCCTGACCTTTATTTAATTTTACCCTCAGCTTCGTTGGTAATTCGCTAAATATGACCGACACATCTTTTGCAGATACTAAATCTCACCAATTTCATTAGATTATTGGAAAGAACCCAGTTTGAAATTTAATATTATCCCAAATATTTAAAATTTCGGCCGGGCCTGAACCTAATTTCTTAGAGATTATCTCTAGTGTGAGGGCTTATGCTCTTTAATAAAAAACACTAGTATGGTCATTATTTCAGACAACATGTTACGCCTTTTGCAACTTATTGCAAGACCATTTTTGGTGTGAATGCGAGGCAATTCTATACGCACATGATATTAACTATCAAGCTACAGGCATAGTCTGCTTTTTAAATAAATTACCAGGCTGGCTCCATTTGTATTAGTTGTGAAGAAGAGCCTATTAATACTCACAGTGGACTTTTACTCCTTAGGCATTGCACCGACTAATGATAAGCTTAAGTCTGGTGCGAGCAAATGAGTAAAGCTGCAGATAATGTTGAATTATAATTGTTTTTAAGGATATTGTGTGGAATATCAATACATCTGCCTGATACGCAAATGGGCTTCCCGTTCTAGTACAAGTGTTCGGCTAATTTAATTTCCGGGTCTGTGTGCTTTCTTATAAACAGGTTCAATATCTATCATCGGATTCCCATAACACAAATGTTTAAGCTAGCTAAGATGCTGTGGGAAATGGCCAACATTTTAATTTATTTATTTACTGACGCTCGTATAACATTGCGGTAAAGGCAATTAGCGTATATCAAAATAATTAATACTCAAAATTTATTCGACCATTGTTATCGTAAAAGCAATTCAATTTACTTTTGATTATGGTAATATTACATGACTAGAAGACATTACCATCAAAATAACGACGTCATTTGAATAACATTATTGTCTGCGATGCATACAACTATGCATGGCTGACTCCGCACGCCGTAACGAATAATTGGCTTATTAGCTTTGAAACAAATACTGAGTATTCAAGATGGCACTGCACAGAGATCGTGTTTGGTAAACTAGAAGAGCAATAGATCTAGAACAAGCGGGTATCTGATGTCCCCACTCAGGAGGTCAGTAGGTTGGTACTCCAGCTGCGAGACCCTGCGCGATTTACATTAATGGGAGAATCTCGATTTCTCTTGTCCCGATTGGTGCATCACCCGCTACTGCCTACGTGACTCGTTGTTTCACTATTCCCGTAATTGTAAACGCAATTTAAAGCACTGAAAACACCACAGAAGCACGTCTCGATTGCAAAGCAAAAGCTTCTAAATGCAATTCCATGTCTTTAAAGTTCAATGACTAGTTGAAGGTTGTTATTAATGAATACATCTGTTTGTATCTGCGTCAAGTTCCTGGATTGTGTAATCAGTTACATTGTTGGCGCAAGCGCTATCTTGCCGCGTTCCACTCGCAGTATTTGAAAAATCGAACCACTTTCCATGATGTTGCTCTGGGCGCAGCATTCCAGTGGGCAGGTGGAAATTGCATCGTTTTATTACCATCTCCGACATTTGTTTCTTCTTGTGGTTGAAGAGCCATCGCAATATTTCTTTAAAACAATTACCGCCGTAATTTTTACGAGAGAAAAATCCAATTTCAGAAACTCATTCTAACTAGGTAATCGTTTTGTAGTTTACTAAGCCATGCTCGCGTCTTCGTTCGCGCGGCCTCGAATATCACGGAATAAAGCTAAGGCTAATGTCAATCACGCTTAATTGTAAATGCTTTCATAACAAATACAAAAAGAAAATCTATTTTCTTAATTGTAAAGTAATTGTTCTTAATAGAAAAGTTTTATCATTTTATTATCGGACACGTGATTGTGGAAACAATAAAACAAATGTCTGCGAAACAATGATCTGAACGAATAAACGATTGGATTTTTTTAAATAATATGGTATCCAAAAGAGGAAAATACAATCGTTTTGTGTGTGTTCACATTCATACTTGAACCATCCATCGTTAGACCGTCATGATTTTCTAGTTTTTGAGCAAAATTCACTCAATCGTGTGCGGAATATCTTACTAACTATCGGTAGAGTACAAAACGTGCGATCGCAAGGTACAAACGTACAATCCTGGCTAGTTTTCTCCACGATTAATCATGCTAACTCAATGAGGGACTGAGCTGTAAGTCCTATAATTTAGCAGCATTGTTTACGGCAGCATGGGCTCGGAGCACAATCAAAAGTAGGTTTTCGGTGCACAAGTTGCATCCGCGAGCTAGCTTACCGCTTTCTTTCAGTCTGACGACAATTTGTGTAAACAACTAATAGCACAGAGAAATTCAATTAAAGTTCTGCGTAATGGCTACTCGAGATCGCTAGAATCAGTGGGTCGCAATTACCCACTGGTAAATACGGCCTTGTGAAGTTGTGATGAAGATGAGTGCGCGTTGCGGTCACCGCCGTGTTATCGGCTGCGACGCAATTTGGTCTCTTTCTATTTTTGTCCACATCCTTTGTGGTACAAGCTGCAATTACATTCACTTTTCTTCACCTTTGATTACTCCAAGGCATTGTCCTTTTTTGTAACCATTTATTTAATAACGTAATGATACGTATTAGATATCATTGCGGTTAACACTCAGATGTAATGTGGTCTTAAATTATGTATAAAATATGTTAAGGCGCTGCCATACGACAGACATCGTAAAACGACCACTTTTTCGTCGCACAGTTAGGCTTACTGCGACATATTACAAGCCCAAAAAAAATACAGTTTATAGTCAAGTGTATGGAAAAAAGACTTATACAAAAATATTTCATAAAAACCACCTAGAAACTTGAAAAAAATATCGCAAGAAAGAACACGAAAATATTTTTTCGTCTCGAAATGCTCAATATTTTGAGTGATAACATTTTATAATTTTGTTACTGTAAGAAAGGTAATTTTATCATCTAGAGAAATATGTATAAATATTTTAATTTACTTGTGTATTTACTTTTAAAATAAGTTAAAACCGATAAATAATGTTGACATTGTCGAACAAGAGATTCAACTAAATCAAACGCATCACCATTTTCAACTTTATTTGTCAAGCGCTACGAACTACTAAATAATACTACTAATACCTAAATATTGTCTTTATACAGGGCCTTAAGCGGTTTAACTTTATGTTTTCTATTCCCAGCTTTATGAACTTAATAACTATGTAAGTCCTAAACTAATAATGTACGTTTTATTGCTAATGGACGACGACTAAACCAGAATCATATTTTTATTGTTATTTTACTGTGCACTGATAGTTCAGTTACCGTTATGAATTTTAGTATTTAGTGCGGAGAAGCAATAAACTCAATACGAGATTTATGTTCGTATGCATATTTACAGAGACATGTACCCTTCAGACTTTCTTTGACTGATGAATGCAAGCATAGCCGTCATAAAACAAAAGTCCTATTTTCGTAGTCGCTCGCACAATCGTTTTGTACAAGACAACTCTCGAGGCAATCCATTTGATTGATAACATCGATCCGTGACATTAAAACTTTTAAGCATGTGCTGTTGGTACATAAATTTCGCCTAAACCGGATTGTATTGTCACATACACGAAGGGTTCGCATAGCACCTGTTTAAGATAGCTGTAGACCGGTTCGATGCCATGTCGTGTATGTAACTCTGGTGCAGTAAGCAGTATAAAAAATATTTTTTTGAATCCACTGAACATTATTTGGTCGAACATCTAGATTCTCTATCTATCTCAATCTGACTTACATGAATAGTATGTTGAATAAATAAATAAATAAAAAATGCCGGACAATCCACACAGCATCTAGCCACAAGCTAAGCAGAGCTTGTGTTATGGGTACTAGATGACTGTATATATATACATAATATAATATTATTTTTTATTATAAATAGAAAACGACCAGAACATACTGAACAAATATCTGCAGATCGTTAAAATATTTTTCCTGAGGCGGGAATCGAACCCGCAATCTCCTGCGTCGCAGGCGGACGTTTGCCCATGGCGCCACAGAGGTCGTCGAATATCGTCATTATTTTAAAAACTTATTAGCCCTCTCTTGCTCTTGCTGAATTAATTATGTAATAAGTTTACATGTTTTCAGTTACGTAAATTGTAAAGGTATGAAACTGTTTTAGGTGTTATTTCAGAAAACATACGAATTACGTTTCGGGAGACACTGTAAGTGCGTAATTTTCGTAACACTCATTAGCACCATTATGTCTCATTTGCAAACGGTATATTAAAATTTAAGCTGTCATAATTATTATTCCGTTATACAATGAATCCTAATTATGTGCCTGTTTTTAAGTGGTTTTATTATTATACCGTTTGTATTAATTTTCCCTACCGAACATTGGCTTCATAACGGCAAATTCACAAAATTTATTGATAGTTTTAAATTATAAACTTTATATCACTTAATAATAATAATAGCCCTGGGTAGTATTTTGTCAAGTATCATCTAACCCCAAGTTAAGCAGAGCTTGTGTTATGGGTACTAGATGACTGACATAGGTTCTTATTTACATACATAGATAGATATTTTTTATTGCACTCAGAACGTACTTATATTTGTCACGAGGCGGGAATCGAAGCCGCAACCTCTAGAGTTGTGAGCGGACCCTCGCCCACCACGATACTCTGAACCACTCAACATGTCCTGTCGTAGAATTTTTGAGGCGGGTAGATAAAGATAAAATATCGCCGCATAAACCCGAATATAACTGTTGTTTATTTATTAAGTACCTGTTATAAAAATAAACAAACCAAATCCTTTGAAGCACGTAAAACAGTATAACCCTAAGGTTGAATATGAATTACGCCTGACCTATGCATATCAATAGAGACCTACTTTCTAGTTCAGCACTGTAGGTGAATTTGTCTAAGGTGAGTCGTATTTCACGCGGTACACTTTAAACAACAGCTAATGATTTAAAGCACATTTATAGCTCCTAATATGTTTATTTACCTGTCATAAACCCACTGCGATGTCAGTCATTCCAACCGGTGATAGCTTATAACTCAATCAATGTTTATTCGTCGACTAAAGTATTATAGCGCGAATTACTAAACTATATCCACAAAAATCATGCGAGGTCACGCTCTATCGTAATTTGTTGGATAAATTGATTGTTTTCTGATGTAAATTGAGGTAACTGTGTATTCGCCTAGTTTTTTGAACAGTTACCGCGTCTTCCAGATTTCGGTTTGGTTGGTTATATATTGTCGAATTCCTATTACGCAAATGATACGGTCCGCTCGGCAGGCGTCATTGCGGCTTCGGTCGTGCGGTAACGGCATCATCAATCATCTGTAATTTGATTTCTATGCTCAATTATTGCGTTCGCGGAGGTCGAGGCGGCGCACTCGCTTCCCAGTACCCATGCAGCTCGTTCCCTAGACATACTAGATAGAATTACGCTAATATTGACGAAAATCCTCGGCGTTCATTAACTCGCACAACATGCCTATTTGTTTTTGTCATTCAGCCATTCGCAGTGTACTGCCATAACTCTCTTGGACTTTCTAGGACACTGAACATTGCCCACGCTGAATACGACACCTTGTCGTAAATACTTGGCATTTTCATTTTCTTACATATAGATAACTTACCTATATGTTGAACTTTAAACACCTTTATGTCAGTGATCTATGGGTGACAGACCTTGAAATGTGAACTGCTCTACAGCTATTTGTAATTTAGATATTACTATTGCTGGTTAATAAACTTCAAACAAAAGACTTCAACGCGCTCGTGCAACATTATTATAGGTACCATAAACTCACGCGGGAGATTGACTGTTTTCAATAAAAAAAATTAAAAAAAGCTTTGCCCCAGTAAAATTTTCTACCAATTTGCAATAACCTCCTTTACGAGCGCGCTCATCTTTTTATTAATTAACCGTATTTCCAAGCGTGCCAGTTTGACTCCGAAGCTCAGATTCGCAAGCGGCAAAAAGCTGTTGTCGTGTCTAAAAGCGGGGACAATGGGGCGGCGGCGTGACGCGGGCGCGAGTCCCGAGACATGATAATCACAAGTAGCGCATGACAATGCGACGCACGCGCGACAGTCACGATCGTATCGCGGAGACCGTGCCGGCCCTCGGGTGACATCGTCAACGCCGAAGCTCAGACTCAAGCCGCGGGCTCGACCTTTAGACAAACAGCCGGCGACTCTGTTACCTACTTTATCAGTCTTCCGCTAGACGTGTGTTTCCAAGTAGGGCTAGTGACATACGTGTGGTGAACTTAACGTTCTTGGATAGAGACTGCGGGACTCTATTCACGGATTAGGTATTTCTCCTTTGGCATTGCGCTTTAAAGAAGGCTAGGTTAGTGCCTAGTATCTAATTCCGTAAGCAATTTATGTGTCCCAATATCTTTTTAGTCTATCTGTAGTATGGTATCTAGCTTTTTAGATGTCATGAAGTGATTTGGGGGTAGGTACGATACATTTTCAGCGGTAATATGGAAAGCTACTTCGGCGTCACTAGGTTTCATTGATTTACATAAGCTAAATCTAAGCTCCTATTGGACTTCGGCACAGATTCTATTATAAGTATCAAATACAACTAACTTTTCCTTGAAAATTATTGTCCATTGAACTTAGAAATTTCCTCGTAGCTTTGTTGATCGTTAACAGTAGGAGTAACGGGTCTGCTGTTTATTGCATGGTGAATTGCGAATTGCTCGATCTTGTAGAAATCGTCACTGAATGTGGAAAAATCGTTCTAGTTTCTAATTACAATAAAACCTTAGTTCGACGATACTCAAATCTAGATCAGACGTTTTTCTCCTATCATAATTTCGTTGTTTTTGTGCCCCAACAGTTTCTTTTTTTTCGAATGAATTAAATGTCATTGTGCCAAATAATATTTGCACGTGCATAGACGTGCATAGCTCAAGAGATCGGCAATTCTTATTTAAGTACCTCTTTTGTTATTGTTGTTAATATTCTTCACAAATGCTTTCAAAGACTACGGAATTCATGTATGCCATTGGTTTATGGTGAGAATGCGACTTTAACGTATGACTTAAAATATAAACGTTGTACAATTATTTATGACTAAAGATCGCCCAGCACAGTTACGAGAATATTTTGTGCAAAGCTTTTCAAGAAAAATTGTAAATATTGAAACGATTCACTATGTTATTGAATAGGACATATTATAAAACGATACTACTAAATCAAGGATCAGACAAGATCCTCGATCGCGACTTCTATCTAAACACAACATGAATAAACCTTGGTTTTCCGCGGCCTATCGTTGTACCCGCAAGCGCGATCGACACCACAGCAGCTTCATGCTATGAACTCGTAAATAGAATATAGTATCGTGTCAGTGATACAATACTACGATACCGGATGAAATATGAATGAGTGCGCCCCAATGATTTATGAAGTGCGATAATAACGCACACAGACGATGCAAATTGAAATCCAAATAACAATTAAGATTCGAACTGCACTTCCATCTATCAAAATGCTATTAGATTCTGTCTCAGGCGGCTGATTGGCTTGTGTTTGGCTCATGACCTTCGGAAAGTAGCACTTGTGAAATTGGCTCATCAATTTTTCAATTTGGAAGAGTTGTGATTAGACATGAGTGATGCGAACTCGTGTGCCGGCGCAGCCGACCGCAAGGGAATTTTAAACTCACCGTAATGACCGGCGACTCGCACGTGATAGATTCGATTTACAGGTTTGCTTCAATCTTCGCAGCAGGTACATGCGGTAAATTGCATTGCGGCTTAGTGTCCGCAACATAGGCAGGTTTTGCGTAATCAAATCAATCCTTTTCTAGTATCAATAGCTAATTTTACAAATGTGGTTAGGTCTAAGCGCTTGAGAAATAGTTGTGAAATTAAAATAGTTGCGAATCAAGTATCTCGCGAAATTCCTACGTTCATATACTGGACAATTCGCGTAGTTGTAATACCATTTTAGTGCATACAATTCTATGCCCATGTGGTAAATCTTGATATATTGATTAAAAGTATAAAAGGAAAGCCAAAAAATAAGGCGATCTAGGGTGGTATCATTTATAGTATGGCTTTGCAGAATTTGTGATCCCGAAGAGGAACTGCAATTTGCACGTTCAAAAGAATCAAAGAACTGAAAAGCGTTACGATGATCTTTCTGTTTGACTAGTAAAATTTTGCTTCAAGGTCATAAATCAAATATTTATCGATAATGCACCCAAAGTGCTAAACACCGTAACTGATATAATCAGTTAAATTATGCATTGGATTCGATTTATCGAACGTTTTCAATTTCCCGTGATCATTGCACAACCACGTCGGTGCCCGCTCTGAAAGCATTTATCACTAACATTTCTCTGTCATATTCAATTTAATATTTGTTTAGACGACCGTTAAGACTGCTCGACATTGGTATAAGGGAAGTGGTTTATAATGTATTTCACATAGATGCAATCAGTTATCTGAGATGCGCAATGACGAAATTATATAAGAAACGTCGGTACCACCTAATTGGTGAGTGGAGGCTACCTGCAGTATGCGACCGGTCCGGGTAACGGTTCCTGGGTGGGTAAACTCGTTATGAAACAAATTCATAAGCCATAAAATATTTTATCGTCAATCAAAAAATACATTCATCACTAAACACTTTGACAGTCAACTTTTCTATCATAGTTTAATCGTTTATCTAATCGCATCTAATAAGAATCCCACGCGTCAAATCGTCATTAATATTGTGTTGACCGTATTTGATGTGTTTTCATCAGCAATAAGTTATATTGTTGGTCATAAGATCAATGTAAATGGCAGCGTTGCAATAAATGGCTAGGCTTCACATGCTAAAAGTCGGTATTGAACCAGTGTCGGCGGTGGCATGTTTATTGCTCGCCCGTCGTGTTTTATGCTCTCCCTAAGCTCTAACTCTGCCATTCTGATCTTTAATTTAATTTACATTTTATTGTACCGAAACAAATAATTAATGATTAATGGCAAATGAGGATTATACACAGCATTCATACCATTCATTGGATTTATTTAAAGAATTAAACATTTTCTGCACGAATCTCAGTAGCTGCGTAAAGTTAAGTGAATTTAAAATAAGATTTTGATTATTTCTCCACCGTATAAAATTGTGCATTATACAAATTGATTTATTGGATAGTATCGTGCAAATAGTCAGATGCCAGTAACAGTCGTCGATTGAAACATAGAATTTACCGTTTGAGTAAGCTAGCTATTATAATGAGGCATCCTCGATTTCCGTAGAGTTTGGGCACGTTTCGTGGGCGGGCCGCGCGCCGTTGCAGGCGCGATTCAGAAAGGGCGGGCGGACGGCCGCCGCCGGCACACACGAACCGCCTCGCACGCCGCTATTGTTGCAACTCCTACAATTAAAACCTACTTTACGATACCCCTCCAACCACTAATGAAACTGAATATCGTATTTCAATAGACTATCATGATTGTCTGTGATTTGTTTTGATTCGTATCTTCCATACAGAAAATTTACTGGCGATTTGTATCTATTCAGACATCGAGCTTTCGGGTTTAGTTTGAATTTATTCGTGTTGTAAGTCGTTCAAAGGTGGAGTGATCTGTCCATAGAGCGTTAACCAGCAAAATAAAGAGCAATCACAATGTGATTGTCTCCGCAACGTTCCGTTATACGCGCCCTGTCACCTGCGGCACTGCCATGCAAATCCGAGACGCAACCGCGGTCATCTTCGCCGCATTAAGCTAATATGTAATTGATTGGTTCCTGGTGTACGGGAGAGGTGCACTCCTGTCCCACTGATGGCGGATGAAAAACGTTAATGTTATAACGGTGAGGCGTGTCTTCCGGCACGCAATGTGTCTTTAGATCTGCTCAGTATGCTTACCCCTGACGATACTGACGAACGGCTGCGCTCGAGGTGATACTAGTGGTGCCCTACATTCGCCCCGATGCAATCCACATGTTGCTCACACTCCGCGAGTTTAGCATATACGATTAATCAACCTGCGATCTCGCCACGTCACAGATAACTAGAGCAGTCAGTCAAGTTAAAAGCTAAAAGTAAACACGGAAAGTAGGCCGAGACCCAACTGTGCGTTCGTATGTACATGTAAACCGTTAACTTGTTGTTCATTCATGTAAAACATCAACATAAAAATTAAAAGCTTTTATTTCATTTCTCTTTGTTATTACACTGTCAGTCATTCTTTGGAAGGTTGGGACGTTGATGTGATAAGTGCACCTCTGAACAAAAATAACAAAAATAACGATTAAAAATAATTAAACGCTCACTAAAAATGGTATAGAGAGATTTTGATCATTTGATCTGATCAAAGCAATGATTGTTACTAATAGATGGTAATTAAGGAGTGTGTGTCAAATATTTGATACTTGATGCATCGCTGATTAGGTGTAAGTAACGGTATAATAATGTTAATGATCTTCTTGGTTTTGTTTGCGTCCATTATTTTTGACGCTCTACAAGTTAATCGGCGGAAGAGTTCCGTTGTTTGTGGGAGGCTCTCGCTGAAGATTACCATTGTTACCAGTACAATGTTTCACAAGTCTTTATCGTTCGCCGCATCTTTTGGAAACTCTACTTTCTGCCTCAGTGTTTGCTCTGTAAGTGGATGCAAATTAGATTTTTCAATTAAAAATTAAACTGTCCGTTAAATTTACTTGTGTAAGTAATCAGTGATTAAATTCATACCGTTATTTGTAGCTATGTTTAATGTCTGTAACCTTGTATATAGTGGAATAACGAAGCATGTTGGAGGTTAATTCGAAATTACATATGTTCTTACGTGTAAATTGTAACATAACTACCCTCTTTACGACTTTTCTATGAATACTAACGTTTTATAGCCGTGAATTCAAGTGAAGTGCATAGGTAGTTGTTTATACGGTAAGTAGTGTGGTATTTTACCGGAACAAGCTCGCACGTAATTTAAGTGGAGCGATATATTGCGGGCGCACGATGAGGCATACGATGACGACAGCGCGGCTCGGCGTGTGAATCCCGTTGGGAGGGACGCCATTACCGCCCACTGCAGTGCGCACGCGCAGAAAAAACCGACCCCGGTATAAAGATGTCGCACGTAGATACCATTCGATGGACACTTGACAACGCCGCCTCCAGGACAAGTTTATCTTCCAAATCGAGGGCTTACCGCGAATATCCAATTATGATCTCGGAGATCCCGACTTGCGATCATACTTATAGTCTGGTGGATCCGGACAGCTTTGCATGCAAGCAACTTGCCCGACGCGCATAGACGCTACTTTTCAAATGACGCTCGTAAAACTTTTGAGAACGTGAAAAACTTCAGGCGGCTACTTTAGAAAGCCAGACAATTTTAGTGCTATGTCCATTTAATGCTGCTTTAAAACCACCGTTAAATATCACTACAAGTTGAGTACGATAAAGATCTGTAACATTGTGATCTCTGAATACTAAAGTCGTAACTTTGCCCGAAAAATGACATTTTTCTCGCTCTATGTCGTCATTTGTGCACGTCGCATGAACGCGTGAGTACACTGCATAATTGTCAATTATAATTGTGGTTCAAAAATGCGGTGTTCTTGAAACGCACTAACAGAACTTTGTTCGAAGAAACATTCTTCAGATACGTTTAGTTTAATGAAAATACGTTTAATAAATCACTATAGGCTAGCAAATGTTTTTCTTTCATAAGTTAACAACAACCTAAACCAAGTGGGTGGTCCATCTTTCATCTAATTGTACTTGGGTTTACTCATTTTTCTTTCAAAGGCTTGTAATCAACATAAAAACGAGGGCTTTGCTTAAACTGTCAACTATCCATCATGAGTAGAGTATAACGCATTATACTTTTCCATTAATAGGATTTCTTCAGTGGGACAAAATAGGCCGAGATCTAAGAATCTATACTTACGTGGAATGCAACCCCATTAAATGAAACGTGAACATTTCCAAGATTTACTCTTAGATAATGACGCATCAGTGAAGTCTATGTTCGTCAGCGTTCAATATCGAGAGAAGCTCGCTATCTTACACTAATGAGAGGGTTAAAGGTAAAGAGCTATCCTTTGGATCTATACAGACCGGTCGCTTTCCATTGTCAATTAAAAGCCCCTGGCTAAGATCCTGACCGCCCTTTGCTTGTCCTATACTGTAGCCGTCGTTTTCCGATGCATACCATTCGCCTCGGGGTGGATATCGTTCGGACATTTCCTGTATTACTCGCATGCCTGCAGTTAGTTGCTCGTATTCTCAACGCGGTCTAAATTAACTTGCAGACTGACTGTAGGTACCTCTTTATTTTATTGTCTAATCAGCGACGCAATTCAAGCGTTCGAAAGCTTTGATTGCACTGAATGGGATGTATATAGTAAATAGTAAATAATAAGGAGCCCGATGCGTCATTGATTGGAAATTATAGAGATCGCTAAAGCAATTTTACCTATAAATTAAATGTAGTCAGGTGGATACCACAGTGAATTGGCCCATCCGTATGTAAAATTGCTAAGTTCTGTAATGACAGTATCGCAATCGTACAGACAGACGTAAGAACATTACGTGCCGATGCTTAGTGTCCGCGACCGCGTCGTGCTGGTCGGCTGCGAAAATGATTTCAATATAATTTATCTGTTAGCTGACAGTCAGCTAGTTAGATAATCGTTTTATCTCATCATAAATTATTGTATCTGGTTATCGTGCTGTAGTAAACGTCATTTTAATTCAATAAAATTGTCATAAAAAACTTTAGATTTGTTGCTCGTAGGCTGCGTTATTAAAGCTTTTATACATTAAAGCTGTTCCAAAGCTCTACCGGTTAATATTATTTAGTTTTATTATAGTCATTGTTTTCTACTGACAAATCTGTCGGCAGTTCTCTACAGTAATGATTTTATATGGCGCTTTTATTGAAAATGTAAAATACGGCCTGAACTCCAATCGCGCCGTAAACTAGCGCCCGTTCTGTTCTGCCTTGTAATGTAGAGTAACTGATCTTAAAGTAGGTAAGAATACTATCGAAACCTGAATAATGTTGTTAACTTAAAGCCCAGAACGATTTGAGTGTAAACTTTATGTAAATTTTGCAATTTAGCTACCAGTGGTACAGTTTACATGTTGTTGGTAAGCATTTCATTGCTTACTTTATCCGTTAGTGTTAAAGCTACGTCGAATATAAATGCGTTTACAAATCAATCCGAAGTACTTTGAAGGCTGGTGATAAATATTTTTAAATTTACGTGATCTGAGCACATCTTATCAGTACTATTTTAACGGGTATTTATACCTTTTATTTATCTATTTTCCCGACGTATCAACAGGTTCACACACGGAAAAGTTATACTTATGCACATTGTTAAAGCAGATGCCGATATTTAGATTACAATAATTTAACCGATATTGAATCGAATTATAATAATAACGTCGTTATAATTTTTTGAAATGTATGCAGTTAAGATGTAAGTGAAATGTGATTATCTACTAAAATGGCTTAACCGCAATCAAACCTAACTGTTCCTATTCATATATTATGTTTGCACTTCGCTGATTTTAAGCCTGTTATTTTTCGAATGGTGGTTTCATATAATTTGGTATCATTACATATTCGAATTTAAAACTGCACTTCCGCGATAGAAAATACTAAAAGAATGTAATGAATACTCATGCCAATGTATAACAAAAACTGCCGGACCAGTGAAACGTACATTATAAGCAATTTGTAAAATAGAGCTTCAAAAACATTAGAATCCATTTTGAAAATTCAATTACCTACCCGTCTCTGTGTAGACTAATTTTATAATAGGGGCAATAATGGATATTATAGTAGAACAATTCTCCGGCCGGCCTAGGAGACGTGTTATTTTCCTTGCATTTGCTCTAAGTGCTTCCTCAACGGCTAATAAGACATAATGACGTGTTATTTCTGAAGATTCACGAATTCCTATCGTTGGAGAGTAAGGTGCGCAGGGTGACTGACCTCTGAGCTTCGTAACGCCGCCGCCCGCAACCGCCACCGCCCGTCCTGCGATCAAACAGAAAAAAACAATCTTAATTACGCTCCTCACACACGATTCTAACTCAATTACTGCTAAGTGAATTATACGTAGGTTTTTAATAACATGTTGTGTGCGGGAATATTGTAGCTATGTGCAAGCGCAAACCTGTGATTCTTGCGCTCGTCGATCGCGACGGCTAGCGGCTGGGACTGCGGGAATACAGAGCGATTTCTTCGTATCGGCATGTAATTACGTACGTTTGCGCTCAAGAAATTTCCGGAATGCTCATCTTTGCCGTAATTCTGCAGTCCATTTAAATAAATAAGGCCTATTAGTGAAGGTAACACTGCAGTTACACCTGCATACGTCGATTGATATATAGGCTCGAGTGCGGCGACATGTTATGCAACAATGCGTGGCTCTACGTGCGAATAAACCAATCACGAGTGCCTATGTGCCCCACTATTAATGCCGCAACACTTTATCACATGTGCCTCCGGTAACATTACAACTTGTTAGCGAGCCATACAGTAAATTAGAACCTAGTTTGTATTAGGCTAAACGGAAAACTCCCGGTGTAAGTTTAAAGATGCTATCATGGTGCAATCTTGGGCTATCCAAGAGTTTATTGGCATTCTAAAACGTATAATGAGACTGGTCTTAAAAAGAGGGATTTATACCTCTAAATAGATAACTCCATCTAACTTATCCACTGAGAATTTAATTGTGTCGGGTTTGTAGCGGACCAGGTTTACTATGTTGCGTACTTCGCGTATATACCATTTAATTGAATAGGGAACTGCATCTAATTTCCTAACTATCCAGTGATTTTAACAGTTAAAATTAAAAATACTATTGCCTTAGCAAATAGAAACACTTGTTTTGAATTCAAATGTGCTTCGGTTAGCCTGGTGTGGATGTTATTCAAATTCCGTAGTTTTGTATTCTCAAAAGGACCTTAAAGTGGAATTTGTTTATAGGTTCACTGTATTAAATACTTATCTCGACCGCTCTAAGTACGGCGTTGGAATATGAATACAGTTTGTTGATATAATAGTAAACATATAACTTTATTTTGTTGCAGGTAATTTCCTGATTTATTTTACTAATGTACTTCCAAAGTTTTTATAGGTAAGTCGAATTAATACGGTACATTAGCTATTCTTGATTCATCGATATAAAACTCTATTAACTTACTAAGAACAATCAAAATCGAAAAAAAACGCTTGTTTGTCATGTAACAGCCGTGAACCTCTGAAAAAAGTATAAGCAGTTTCCGCTTCAAGTCCAATTAAAGTACAGTAACCCATCAAAACATTGAAATGAATACACATCACTTCGCATATATACTGTACATCAATTTGATAATACAGGCCACTTATTTTATGCCAACTCAATCAGTTCCATTAATCAAGATACCTGTGTTACGTCATTGGCCTCAACACTATCCCACGGTTGAACGACTTGGGTGTATCGTCAGAAAAAGTTGCTGATCAGTCAGATGCTCTCTATCAATTGATGATATACGTAGAAACAGCTAGGTCATTGCATAATCTAGATTTTCACACACAGTTTACACCCAAGATCAGTCATATTGAGTATCATGCATGACATTTGCTATAGCAATTGATAGCGTGTGCGTGAAGTCTGCGAATTATTTGTATTATGTAGTGAAATATGTTCATGAAACTCGCTATAGCAACTGATAGAATGAAAGTATTTGGATTATCTAGTACCTATCTAGATTTAATTTATGTGATATCAAGGACCTAAAATTTAATGCTATTGTCAAATCTTTTACAAAAGTGATCAAAATTCTTTCTATCTTCTCAAAAAGGATATACATTAGTTAGTTAAATAAATAAATAATGTAAACCAATTGATATTATTCTGGATAAACCGATTAATATTATTATCGATCACTTCAGCAACTTCTAGATTGTTTCCAACTGCAGTTAACTCAACTTTTTCTATTATAAATATGTACTAGTTCTCTTCCAGTTTTATTTATTTGACAAACATACGTATGTAAAGACTGCTTGCAGCATGGAATGAACTAACTGTTTATTTACAATCTATGACTGACTCTTGTGATCGTTGAACCTTAAACGGGCTTGTGGGTAGTTTCATAGTCGAGCAAACACTTGTGTGTTCTTACGGCTCGTGTACAATTGCGATTTCACAGTCAAATAACAGAAGCAGACATCCAGAGACCTATATAAACGCGGATGTACCGATATGCTAACAAGTTTAATATTCTAATCCCGTTTTGAACTTTACTAAAGCATGCATGCATACTAAACACCACATTTCACTGAATCTACATTATGTGCTCTGTTAGTTTTGGAGTTGCATTATCCAATCCTGTTGCGTTGACGGCGGTTTTCTCAGAGATTTGTGGTTCTCTTTATAAGTTTTCATAAACTTTTTATATCGTATTTGTTATATATTGAACACCGTGATGTTATTAAAAGAACATGCTTGTTTTTATGTTATTCGCTATCTGCCAGTAGCTGTATCTTTTGTTTTTTGTTCACTGTTGCGGTTATTTGTTTAGACAGAACGATACATATCGGCTCTTTTTGTGCGCCCCGATGGAATCTTGTGAATATTCTGACATGTATTATGTTTAATAAGACCTTGTTATCTAGATCTGAAATATAACGTGTTCGTATAAGTACACGTTGCTTATTTATTAATCACCTGTCATTGATCTCAATTTATTTAGTCTTATCACTTCGATAGACACAGACAAGTCGATCTGGTTTTTATTGATATTCAGATGTCTGTCAATATTTGATGTCTTGAGTAAGATGTGTTTATCATCTACCAGTTTATTAGGGTGGTTTCTAGATGCGAAAGAAGATCTTAGTTCACATAATTAACTAAACTTAGCAAGTTCTTGTACTTCAAAATACTGTTATCCAGTTAGCACAAAATATTCTTAGAGTAAAATGGTTTACCTACCGTTTCGACTACATTAGACTGACGGTTAGATTGCAGCACTTGAGAGGTGTATAGCTGATTCGAGGCGTCAAAAGCAGACGCTTCGATCACGCCAATCGTGCTGATCACAGGTTTTCATTGAGCACATCTCGATGAAACTTGACACCTGCTGAACTCTACATTATTTGTATTTCACAGAGGTGCAACATACTTAGATCTATCTATGATAGATTATGTAGAACTTGAGAAGTGCTTTGGTGATGGCTGACGCATCTGCTTTTGACGCCTCGATCACGCCATTCGTGCTGCTCACAGGTTTTCAGAGAACGAATTCTTCATGAAAATTTACACCCGCATAACTTATATTATTTGTATTTCACAGAGGTGCAACATATTAAATCTCATGTCATATGATAGACAGATGTACAAAATATTGTTTTTTTAAAATGACCGTTTTACTGAAAATGCGAAAGTGCTTAAGACCAAGTCCACTAGGCTTGAAAATGTGCATACAAAGGAAATAGTGATATACCTCGGAGTTATATAATAAAAACTACAAATCGCTCCTTTCCGGCAAGTTTCCCACGTGAACCACAAAAGCTTTTATCAGCATAACGTAAAAAGAGCATTAGCATTTAGCATTAGCGAAGATGCATCCCGCAAACGACCAAGTTACGATCTGATTTGAAACTAGTTTAATCTCGAAATGTGCATTTGCATTAGATAACGGCAGCTGTGCTTGAAAACAGGGATACTGGCTTTAGTATTCGTGGTCTTCCTTTTATCTGGGTGTAATCATGTGGGCCCGTTCTGATTCTGCATCTAATTCAGTAAGTGAATGGCGATTAACATATAGTTAGTACCCGCTGGCCGCCCAGAAGTTCCTGGAATAGTTGCTCGCGTATAAGTAGCTGGTTTTAATCGGTTTAATTACGAGTAATTTCTTTGCTTGGTGTTTGATTCTTATATCGATGCCCTTCTTTCGTTGACATCCTTTCATAGAAAGGAAGTCAGGTCGATAACCTGTTAATATTGACTCATCTCGCGCGAAGGCACGCGCCTAAATACACAGAACGTGCAGGCAAATGATTATTTTTTACCAGCTTTAAAATAAAAAGGAAGCTATACTCGTTGACTATGTGCTTGGATTGTTTTATTGCATACCTCGTTATGAATTGCTATCCCTGTTTACAATTTGTAAGCACTTCGCCTTGACAGTGTTGACAATGAAATTATGGATTTCGCACCTTGAAGTTCAAGATAGGCACGCACTGATACGGACACTTCACCATATTACGAGGTGTCCAATGCCTTGTAAGTGCACCCACGCGCTGCTACCGCCTCGCGCATTCAAGCATAAATATCAACGTCCGATCCTGTCACTGAGAACTCGATAAGTCTGTGGCAGCTAAACGGTTCAATCTTGACGCAACAAGCACCTAAGAAACGCATAAAGCACGCTTAGACAATAGAGAAATAAATCATGTTCCCTGCACCCCCACTGGATTTGTTCATTATGGACACATTCCTTGATTTTGCGTATCAATGTATCAGTACGCGAGTTATTACACTATTACATAATAAACATAACACCCGCAGGGGGGAACGAACCGAACATACTCGTAGAAAGGTTTAATATTTACTTGAGTATTTTGTATAATTCGATTAAATTTCGTAAGTTATCTCCGCTCCCGTCAGACACGACTCAATTTTGGTAGTCTACGTGACGCCACGCACCTTTTGCAGCCACCGTTCCGGCAGACTGCATTACTATTGGAAGATTTCACACTGATAGAAAACGTGATTGTGCCTCAAGACACTTTTATGTATTTCGTAAAACCGCTTGCAAGATCATTTTAAACACATTTAACTAATCTTTAATTAGACAAGTTCATGTAAAATATAGGCACTTATGACCCAGTCACCCGTTGAATTTAAACCTGCGAGAAACAATAAAATGCAATAGGCGTGTTGCAAATAATGCAAAAGTAAGGAGTACAGCTACTTTTGCTAGGTCTCGTGTTTTGCAGACCGTGAAATCCGCTACATTGTTATTGAATTAGCAGCGGACATCACCGATGTTCGCGTCGTTTTATCATAACCGTGACCTTGTAAGCTTAATATAAAGCGGCGATAGTAGAGCAACTTGATTTACATTTTGCGTAACGACTGCGCGCTACTGTTGCTGGTTAGATCTAAATATGGAGCTAGCACAGATATGAACAAGGGTACGGACCTCTAATTGACAGATCACAGCGTCGCCTGGTCGGGCGCGGACACCGTACAAGCCTTATCCAGTCTAACTGTACCGCTACCATACCGCAGCGAAGTGACGTAATGTCGAATACAACGGTAGGTGCCACCAATGTCTCTGACCACTTCAATCTTCCCATTGATCTACATCATTTTCTTGTGCCACCACATCCGGATGCGGTATGCATTACCAAAAATCTTCAACGATCTGCGCCGGAGACTCGACGGCTTTCCCGCTTAAGATTCCGGTCGCGGAGTCGTTTCTGTGTCATCTATTTCGAGATATTCGCCGTGTTGCTAAGTGAAATCGTTCGCCGCCGGTAAGTGAATCTTTTATTTTCTTTAATGCGAGCTGTTTCGGCTGTTGTTCGGGATTCTACTGTGACAGTCATTATGATTCTGGCTGAATGTGGAAGTACACAAAAGGCTTTGTACCTGCCATTAATATTTATGAGTAAGTGGCTATTTTCTACACACGTGGGCCGGTGGATACGCACGATACGGCCAGCCTAATTGGACCAACTGTAGGCGCGAATTTGTTCCACTCTGACGGGAATCCCATATTCGTATTTATAAATCGGAGAGCAATTTATAATTGTCCAAATACATCCTGTGCCGCCCACTTCTCGAGACAAATTAATATTAGCGCTCTTTCACGCTACCCTAATTGCCTTATTCAGCACAAAGTTATATAATGATAAATACATTGAAGATACTAATCCTACTTTCTCTTAACTAGTTTCTTGAGGCCACTACAAGAAAGTAAAACCCCGCTATGTGAGCGCTCGCCCCGTGTCCTGTTGACACACAAATTGTTATGATGAATTATTCTGGTATACTCATTTACAGGATACTAAAACTCACTACTCCATAATGTCATCATGATTTATCGTATAGACATTGATGACGATGCTTTAATTATAAACCCGTACATCAAAAAAGATTGCATTTTAATGTTCCAGTTCAATCCGATTTCCTGTTAGACCGAGAATTGATCTTGTTCATCATTTCAAGCTAATAATTCCTTTACGTTTAACCTTAAAAAGGCAGCCTTTTAAGGCATCTGCAGTGCGACCCCGATCCTGAGCTTGTTCTCGCATGGTCGACGTGTATGTGGAACGCGGGAACGGTAGTTTAACCGTGGACGGTATTGCAACTTGCTCTGTCCTGCCCCTGACACTTGACCCTTTGCGTGTTTGTGTATCATAACATATGCTCCCACCTTTAAACCAAATACTTGTCTCGAATCTCATGTTACCGGTCCACAATTTACTCGATTTCCGTAACTATGTAGCCCCATAAATGTACTGCAGGAAATATATTCGCGTCGCTTGTCCCGGCACTACGTTGACAGTAATACATTTCTATTGTTAAATGTTAATGTACTGTCCATTGCAGTATACGAAGGCATTGTATTGTCATAGGTTAACTAAAAATAACTACAACATAAACGGAATAGAATCAAACAAGGGACCATGTTGTCTTCAGTTGGTACACGTTTGGCACACTTTCAGGAGGTCTTTCGCTTACAGCGGCGACGTCACGTTTCCCATGTAGGGGATTGTTTATTGAAGTCATGATGTGACCTTAACATTGTGTTTTACGATTGCCTCGTCACTGATCCGCACACTGACATTTCAATAGGGAAGGCGAGGCAGGGTCGCGGCGTGAGCGCCGACACGACGAGGGGTATTCGCGACACCCACTGACTTACACCCCCCCTAACCCTAGCCCCGCACTGTCATCGCCACTTAGTCCTCGTCACATCCGTTATTCGCAAATATTTTCCCGCCTCACGGCATCGAACGTCGCGTAAATCACGCCGCATCGGACCTCGTGACCCAGACGAACCGAGAGAATACTTCATCGTTTCGATAAAGCCATAAAACATAAACACTATTGTCAGCATCGACACCCGGCGGCATTACGAAGCAACGGGATTAATTTATTTTTGTTCCCCGGTGTGTTTGGCATTTCTGCGATTACCATTCATACATTATCAAGTATCAATGACTCAATCACTGTGGAACTGTACAAAGTTAGATTTCGTCGTTGCTCTTAGATTACAATCGCTTTTTTAAGGAATATATATCTTCAAGGGTAAAACTCTATTAAATAGGACCACAACACAATCATGATTTTTTTTTTTTAATTTTGTGTTCATGATTAGGTTAATAAATATTTTACATTATTATTTGGTACACCCTCTTGCACCGTCTTGCTAAGATTTAACCAATTTCAAAGGTTGCCTAATAGAGATCGCTTCGCGCTAACGGTGTCCATTGTACTGGTATTATGTAAAGCCTTGTGCTATGTTCAGCTTTAAAAGCTTTTTCTGGCGTACAATAAAGTATATTTGTATTTTCTTTAATCAGACGAGCTGTCTTTGGTGTTCCACCTTGAATTTGCATGTAGTATACTCTCATCGATGCTCCTAGTCTAGTGTGTGCTCACGATTTAACGCTGGTATTAATGCATTATTCAGGTGGGTTTTCATTAGACTGTCGCGTCGCTATCGGCGCGGGTGATCGCGCTCTCGTTTAAAATGTACGGATGGCATGACGGGTGTCCGTATTCAACCACGCAATCTCCACAATATCGCGTAAACTCAACACAAACTATAAAATTCATACATTTGCATTTCACTATTCAGTATTTTATGATTTGATGAAGAATATTCGATCTCATAACCATAAATCAAAAGCATTGAATTCTGCTTAAATGCACGATTTAGATATTTTAAATTATCTCTTACAAGTACATTAGCCGGTTCATCTAAAAGTAAGCAATGATAGAAATGCTTGCAGAATATATGAAACTTCATTACGATACAAATATGCGGCCCAGTGGCACGTTACGAAGGACTTGACACCGAAACCACAAAATGCACATGTCCCTTTAATTATTCGCCCTTGTCCTGGATCGTAATGGCGCTGGAATTTCTCGTATGTAATGAAGAGATGTGTTTAGCAAAGCAGCGAGCCTTATTAAAAGTCTTGTTTGTAGCTTAACCAGTTGAAGTAAACTGGCGCGGCTACTATGGACAGGTTTATCAACCTCACATATTATGATACAAACTCGCGGATGTGGTATACTTCTGATTTTATTTGGGACAGCTCTACTTTTCTTCTCCTATTTCTCTAATTACAGTTTACTCTTATCAGTTTATCGTTATTCATCTGTAAAAGCTTACTACGTAGGAAACTAATTGAGAATATTTTACGATAGTTACCTTGATGGATGTTATAGCGCTTTGGATATCGCAAACTGCACTCCAAGATACCTGCAACAAGCAAAATGTGTATGGTTTAATTACACTTTATGACATTGCTTGGTTGGTTAGTTGTCGGAATTACCACTGCCAGCTCGTTCCTTTCATCTCACGTTACACACTCGCAATTGGATTCAATTACAGAATATCTCCATCTTAATTAGCGGATGACGTTTTTATGAATCTTAAAATAAAAATATAAATAAATCTTGTTTTCCTGAGGTAGTCACAAATAGAGCGCTCATATGGTCGGCGATGCATTACTTACACAGTGAATTACGCACTTGTATGTCAAATGATATGATGGGTAAATTACTGCTCTTAGGATAAATTATGGAACTTGCTTAGATACGTGTGAGGGGGTAGGAAGCGCTGTTGCCAGGCGCAATCAGGTGTGAACGTCCGCTGCGATCGCGGAGGGACGTCGCCACACTTGTAAACAAAGCGCTACACTGACCGGGTTAGCCTTGAATGGTAAATGTGCACGGAGTTTCGCCGGGAAAAATATGCCATTGATGCAGCCAGCGTGCGTGCCTCGGATAACGGTCAACGCGAGCCGAATAAGTGGTTTAGTATCGTACGTGGAATGATAATGTATGAGCGAGACTTGTCACGCGATTGTGCGGCCCTGTCACTACCGGACGAGGTTCATAGACCCACTTTCTAACCGCGTGTCCTTGAACCAGTGCGTTAATGTTCTTGATTCTGATACGCCTATTGCAATATGCATAGTTGTTCAAATCAGCATGTGCCGTCGTCGTTATTTTAAAAGCAAATGCGTCTACTATTCAAATTAGCTGTGTGTTCAATTAATAGCAATGATCAAGTATTAATAAAACTGATAATTTGTTCTTAATTATTACAAGGATCTTAACGGCGTCTGCGACTTTATGATATCCGTCAGCCGCTATCTAACTGCGTACCAGCAGACGTGCCTTCGTCGCTTGCAGAACACTTCAATGTACTCCAGCATCGCTCTCGGCTTAGAAGCCTGATCGCATCCTGAACGCAATAAAGCTTAAAGCTAGCTCACGATTTTGCAATGTCTACCCTTTATCACCCTCTTCAAATGCTTTCGATCTTAAGCGTATTTTAATACCTAACTAAATAAACTTCCGACCGGGCCGGGCGTCCCGTAATGGGCTCACCATGCAAATGCCTGAGCTCACGGACCGTTACCCCGATACCGCCGGTAAACAGCCCTGCGAAATAAAGAAAGGCAATAATCGCGAGCAGGAAATCCGATCGCGCCGAAGGCATGCGGCGCAGTGCAGGCTCCTCTGGGAACTAGTCAAGCTGTAAAGCACATATGTACAAGCTTGTTTAACACATGAGCATGTTCGATTCCGTTTTACGTCAAAAAAGTAGAATGTCTTGAAGAAAGTGGCCACACGAGTTCCGCAGTGCGATCCTGTCTTAGATCGAATGAGGTAAGTTGTTAGTGAACTTGATGGGCCGAGTGGGGATTCGAAGTTCCCTTTCGTGATATGTCGAAGCGCTTTCCCTGTCGCGACTCTAGGCCCTGACATTTGCACTCTTCCTTTCTACATCGTATACTGCATGCGGTATTTCCATATCTATCGCTATCTGATTGAATGCAATTTGCCTTTTTACTCAGATTTTGTATTCAATCGTAATGTCTTGTCAATCATACGTAGTGCATTCAGTATTTCTTTACCTTTTCTGAACTGTATCTTAGATTTTAAATTAGTTCTATTTGAATTGTTGAAAAACTTACTATTTTGTTAACTAATAATAATAAATTTCACTTAGAACTTTCCAAAGCCATTGTATGTTTTGAATTAGGTTTCAATTGAAAAGCCGCTTCATCATCTGCCCCTTGTTGTGAACAACTATTACGAAATAAGATTAACAATTTTCTCACGTCCGCATCGAGATCGAGTTAGGCGACGACAACCTCTGCAAAAAGTAAGTTGGAAATCTAATAGACTTTGTGGCGAGCCGGTTATTTGTATTATTTTTTAGATTCGCTGAGGAGAAATGCTATGTAACGCTCGCGAACGAAGACGAAGTAACCTGACATTACAGTAATAACACCGAACCGCCCTTCTGTCATTACTCCGTACACTTTCCTCGGGTAACTAAACATCAAATGCATTTTATTTTTAAAGGGTATTTCTTCACAAATGCAATTTGACGTTCATTCTCTGCAGGCGATTCTTGGTGAGTCATCATCATGAGTATTGGATATGATAACGAGACGCGAGACACGCTAGAGGCGATTGATTGAGCCATATTCAATTAGTTTAATTGCCGCGTACGGGTAGTGGTTATGACGGGGCCGGTATTAAGGCTGATGGCCAGCTTCTAGAGGAGCATCGACGCGTGAGGGAACAGGTCCGATATGAGGACAAACTCAGCCTCTTTAAGCGGCTACCGCGCGCTGAGCCGCCGCGACACCTGCCGATTAGCAACTAGCTGATTGTAGCGCATGATGCTGCCATTAGCAAAGACCAGTTCAGCTAATCTTGGTTAAACTTAATACGTCGTTTTAGCGCGTCGCATGATGTTAAATTTAATGAACGTGCTCCACTATCTCTCATCTATAATGTTTCATGTTGTTTCAAAGGCTCGGTTTATTCGCGTACAGAGGAAATGTTTTCATAGATGAACTTGATGACCGGCTGTCCCCGCTTATGGGTGGCTGCACCGTCCTAACTGTACAGCTAACTCGCTGCATTTTTGAATATGTAATGCATTGGGCTCAGTACCTGACTGGTATTTTGAATTGAATGGATACTCGTAGGTATGACGCCGCTGTCTGCAATCTATCGAACGTCAATCATGACGCGAGCGGACATGTACGCTAGCGGAGCGATAGAGAAATTCTAATCATATTTGCGGATGTATACTAAAGAAGAGACGTCCACGCTATTAGTATTCAATCTGTGCAGTGAATTATTAGCTGACTATCATAATACAATGGGAAGGATACGAAAGGCGGCTTTAATGTAATGCTAATATCGATAAATTCTTTAGTGGCTTTTTATGGCTAATAAAATCGTGGAAGAACATAGACGTAGCTATTTACTTTTGATTTACTCTAATGTCGATAAAAAGCATCGCGTAAAACTAAAATAACGTTCCATTTTTCATTCAAAATGTAACACATGTGTATTCCTTGCAGAATTATGACCGGAACTAGTAATTCGCGCAGACGCCGTAGGTGTTACGTAATTGCAAGAATGCAGACAATCTACCTGTGGTCGTTGTTCCTGGCATGTGAACTGTATTTATTGTAATTACGGCCGCTGACTCCGTCCATCGGCTATCGATGAGAACGGGAGCGAGCCCGCCCTTAGTAGCGTCGTGACTGACTCCAATTATCCTTGAGTCACTTGCACTTTTGAACGTGTACTTCTATCTACAATTTCCTTATTAAGCGTTTTGGTATCATATTAGATTGTTCTGCGATTGTGTCGTCAATAATCTCATGAAATGTCTACAATGTTGCATCGTCGTAATAGAGCACCTAACCACAACTCAGATAAAACAAAGATTGCTCTTCGAAAGCCGGAATGTTATTCAAACGAGTTCTTGGGATCGCTACAAACTATTAGAGCAATCAACACATTTATCAGAGGGCATTAATTGGAGTGGCATTGGCAATAGTGCAGCGATTAATGCACGCGATCGCCCCTAGGTTGGTCGGTTTGCGTTATTCGTCGGTATCGCGCGCGGAATCGTAACCTCTTCCCACATAATTGGCGTGTGGGCGCGGCGGTGGCGGTATCCCGATGGCCGCCCACCGGCGACGAAGCGACGCCCGATTAGATAGCACGGCGACACCCGCGCGCGACCCTCGACGCCGCTGGGACTGAAAATAACCGACCCCAACCCGAAAATCAACGTTACATGTGTTCCGCTTAAACGATATCGCTAGGTTCCCCATTTCGACGTATTCTCTGCATCATTCGCCGTAAGACGGTACTTTTTCGATTTATTCTGCAACGAAACACGTTCCTGTTAGAATTTATTAGTGTTCAGTTATAAAATAAAAGCAAGAAACCTGGCTGAAACTTCACGCACAGCGTAGCCGGCTTCCTCGTCTCGGCGGAGCGTAGATAACGCGGGCGGGCGCTGCCCCCGATGGCCCGCGCGGATCGAGCACGGCGCGACAATCAGCGAACGCGGCTCTCATTAGCGATAAGATGTGGCACTCGGTGCCTCGTTACGCAAGACGAGATGCTTCATTAATTGCGTATTGTCTAAGCTCCCGCGGTCATCTCGCCGATCGTCCGGCCGATCTCACGACGTTCTCATTTCCGCCCACTATGCGACCGGCCGGACAATGCGGACCTTGCATATATGGCCATCGTTAATAACAGGTAATATTGTGAAAATTAATCGGAAGCATCGATGATAGGCGTGCACGCTTATGCTCCGCCAGGATAAACACAGATAATCGCGGACACCGTTAAGTTGATTTAGGGCGCCGGTTCCGCCCTAGCCGTTGCATATCCGACACGACTAATTCAATAATGTACATACCTACCTATTTCCAGAAAAGTGTAATCCCATTTACCCACGGGGAACACGTAGGTACCGCATGTAACTAACTCATAAACGAGTGACATTTTCCTCTAAACGATTTATGGTTATTCATGAATGTTACAAATGATAATGATTTACGCAGGTTGCTTGAGTGCATTCGCGGTTCTTTCTAAGAACGACTCTGTAATTTCAGCTCGTTCTGTTAGTACATAATTATTCCATCCTTGTACACTTTCTAGTTAGAGTGGCAAGAATATCCTGCGGCTTTAACATCCGTACATTCAATTCTTTTACTGGTTTGTAAATCTTTTAGACTTCATAAAAGATAAGTAAAACGACGCATATATCTTGTTAAAGCTGTGAATAAATCAAAGAATGAGCATAGTTTACGGCACTATATGCTGGACGTTAATTGACGAAATGGTCAGTGGTGTGCGCAGCTGATTTATGCGCGCGCAAATCGCAGCACAATTTGCATTGGATCTATGTAAAGCACCCACTCGGCAACTCGTTAGAGTGATCGCAACTGTCCCAACACACTCCATCCGTCTCCCAATCGTCACGACCCGACTGAGACCGGCTTCAGGAATGTTTAGTTTATCTCATTCAATTTCTGCTTGGCGTGTGAGCAAACGTTTCCAGTTAGGTATTTCAGCGCGAGTTCCGTGTTCAGGTACCTGACCTCTGAATATATTTTTAAACTGCACCTTATTTTGAAATCCTTTGCAAATAAAATGCCTTGTTCCACAAAGTCCGCACAATCAAATTACCCGAGGCGTGAAAATATTAATTGCTTCCTCTGTTAATTAGCGAATAATAATTATTTGATCTGAAAATGTACTCCTCTATAAAATCCCCACTTCCTTGGAACCACAGTGTGGTTTAATAGAAGTCCCTGTTTAGCGTTTGTAATTTAATGCTTTAATAGAAAAGATTTTAGACCGCGATGCTAACAGTTTCCAATGCGGGGCCAGTACAAATGGTGGTTAATACGACATCACGAATGAATGGAGTATGTACGAATGTCTTGATTCATTTTCTAGTCCAAACGGCAAATAAAATCGAAAGACAGTCATAAATGACCGCATAGTTTTTCACTTGCGGTGTAAAATAGCGGCCGACGCAAATGACATTCCACATTCACAGCATGCCAAATAAGTGTGCACGAAGCCTATTTGGGTCACACACTGATTCTCGGTAAAGGAACTTCAACTAAAGCCATGAAGTTTCACCGCAAGTAATCTGAAAGACGCGTAAGAAGTTGCTCACTAATTTGTTCGGCGTGCGTTTCGGGGCGCGGTCACGCGCGTGGCGACCGCAGCCGAATTCCGCTGAAACGTGCCACTTTCACGGATAAAATAAACACTTCATGGTTTTAAGTATCAGTTAAGCTGCAGTTCATCTTAAGATGTGCGGTTAAGCCGTGCGGATTATTTTAAAACCCAAAACGATGTCGGCTATAAAATAATTGTGGGTTGAATTTGGTATATTCCGCTATTTATCTATAGTTTCTCTCTGAATTTCATGAAGTGAAATAGTTAGCGGATCGATGGCAGAATTAAAGTGATTGATACTTTGCAAATTATTAGGCAAGTACTCTTTTATCTAAAAGGTGCTAATTAGCACCTCCATCTCACATAGCCTGACTAGAATGATTTTACGAATGCTGCCCCGTTCAACCCAAGATTTTTCTACCCAATAGGTATTTTGCTCCGTTTTACCCAAAACATTTGATTTGAGTTCCCTTCTACCCACACGTACTCATTCCAAATTTCTATTGTTTAAGTACAGATAAATGACACAGTGAAACACCGAAGTAGATGGGTCAAAAAAGACAAAATAAAATACAGATACTTATCTACACTAATATTATAAAGAGGACTATAAAAACTATCGTAGTTTGACGAATTCTTTGTGAATGTAACCTAACGGTAAAGGTTAACTACGAACCTATTTTGTGTTGGAAGAACACCAACATTTCATCCCTCAATCGAGGGACTTCATCCGGGTGAGTGCTGCTCACGACCCGTATCGCTTCAATGCGCTCCCTGAATGAATTCCAACACAAAATAGGTTCGTAGTTAACCCGCTTGAATTCTTAATGACTAGAATGATATTATAAATTAATTTTCGTTCTAAATATGATAATAATTTCTAGTCATGACATAATAATTATTACATGTTAAAAATGTACCTTCGTTTCTAAGGATCATTAGTTCCACCGCGGTATAAAAGTAATTTTTCTGTTACTATCTTCACACTGAATACGCGCTATTAATTTTCTTCATAATTGACTTAGTCATCACATCGCTCTGAATGAACACTTTCGTTTTGCATTATACATGAGCTACCTAATGAAAAAATATATTGCTTTGCTGTACTCCTTTTATTTTCTTACAAAAATACCATGACTTCTATACGCTAAGTGCTCCTGGTAGTTATTATAACTCACAAATGAGATAAAATTGTAAATGCATCGCATAAAAAGTTCTTGATTTATGACATATCATGTCTGTGATCCTGATTATGCACTAGTATCCTGTCAGCGGCGATGAAGCGACGGGCGCGGCGGATATGACAGATGAAGTGTCGGCTTCGATGGCTTGTGGTTTCACTTACGGTGGTTGCAGTTTTTAGTGGCGTTTGCGCAGCCGCAATCAGTGTTCTCGCATTGTGCTCGCTGACGGCTGCGCAAGTTGCATAATGTGTCAGCCGTGGGAGCCAGCTCGGATCGCACCCGTTATGCGATGCACGCCACCAGTACCGTTCCATTAGCGATTTTATTAGACGATTCGCGTGTATACATAGTTCGTTATCAATTTGAGCACACACTAGAGCGCGCCAACTTGCACCGTTTTGAATCTATTATGACGTATAAAGCTCGGTGCAGACACGTTCTCCGTACCAGCTCACACGGTGCGCCTTTGCGGGCTAATGTAGAGTTCGACGAATATAATTTTGTCGGCGGTATCTGGGACAGCGCTGTATATCACGAATTTTATGGATAATTCCCGCGGCTATTAGCCATTTACGGAGACAATGCTTTTGTGGGAACACCTAAAACAGCATAGTTGGCACTTAGGCACGATGATAATATTTTGTCATTATTATACAATGTGCTTGGTAACTTACTGGCGATTCTTCAGGTACTATAACTATATAAACTTAAATGTTTTATTGAGAAGAAGAGAGCGTCAAAACCGTTTAAAATTTAAGTTTTGTAATATTTTATTTCAATAGGAAATTTGTTGCTCGGTTTGTTACTGCATCTGTTACTGTCGTCTGGCCAAAATTTATCTTTTTACGTAGCTGACCGCAAATAATGCGCCTAACGGTAAATGTGCGGTTGACAAAGCAATCGCCAGTATTTTTACCATTTTTCAATTAACAGCTTTGAGAATAGGTAATAATAACTTTCATTACGGTTATATAATGCCTATAGTAAGTAACCTACGCGATGAAATGACTATCTTCTAGTGTAAGTAAATAATTTTGACTGATAACCGATTATCAGACAAAATTCAAAAATCATGTATCAACAGTGTGAAGTTGGAGTAGGTCATATAGTTTTAAAGCTGTAAATTCAAACAAGCCGTAAAGTGATCTGAAGATGTTGTCAGCAAACATGGTGAGGTCAGGAACCAGTTTCCAAATATCGGTTTATTATTGTCGCGCCGATATTTGGGCATGGCGTGGAATCCGTGTCGGTGCTGACTCACGCGCACACCCACGATTATATCGTCTCCGAATCACCGCGCAGGTTCCCTCATTTACATACCTACTCATCTAATGCCACTATTCTGTTGGCATTTCTACTCATGACATTTTACAGTTTTTTGCAAATACTAGCGATAGGTTTATGCTTTGAAGTATAATTTTACATATTTGGCGAAAAGTTATTATGTTTAATTAACCTACTTTTACCTATTTAAATTCCCATTCCAATCGTTTCACATTCTTTGTCGTAGGTATTCCTAGAGGTATTCAAATTAAACAGTCGCGCCGTCGATTAATTCATGGCACATAAACGAAGCACCGAGACGGCAAGGACACCTGTTACGCTGAGCTGTCAAAAGTAGGCGCCCGCGCAACCGCACCTCGCTCGACAAAGGTCGTTCAACCCGCGCCGCGACGTAATTAAAATCCTTCATGGAAAGCACGCCTGATGGAATTCATCCTGACCCCGAGCACGACCGCACAGTACCGCCCTTTAAACGTTACTTTATAAATAGGAGCAGCCAGCTCCGCAACCACAACTGGTGCACGATGCGATGCCGTCGTGCGATCCCGAACCAAAAATAATCCAACTTAATGACCAAATGTTCACATCCATATCCGCTGTCCATTCCCGAGGCAATTTAAATGTTCCGTTCACATCAATACGTTGATTCGTTATTCGCAAGTGTTCGCTATATCATTTGCGATTCAGCAACGTCCGATTCTCGTTTCAAAGAAGCTGCTAATTAAACAACGGTACATTTGGCTACCGATTTTAAAGAATCATATAGGTATACTTTCCGTTATCCCTATACAAAGCGTTAATTATTTGGTGTGATCAGGAAACGCGGACGCGGTATCACCTTGTGCCAGATAGCTCAGAGCGCGCATGCTGTGGCGTGTCATCGTAGGATTGAAGCGCGGTCACGAAACATCGCACCGCAGATCTCTTGCATTTCTCACGTGAAAACTTGGCACCAATACAAGGAGCTAATAGCACAGCTTTACGGTAAATGCCACCAATCAAATAAATCTTTTTAATCTGACAATTGATGGTCTTCTTTTATAGGTATTTATTTAAAAACTTGAAATAAAAATGATGCAGTGTGGGTGGGCCTCATTTTCTGGGTTAAGAAGGATTTACGAGTCATCTTAAGTTTTGGCTTTTTTGAGAAAGTTTAACGTATCATTCAATATAGGGAATTATTCTTAATGACTTTAAGCTTTTTGTAACTTCATGATTATACGAGCAAATAAAAGATGTTCTAGCTTAGGTTAAGTAGTACAAGAAAACAGAGACAAATATACATATGCAAGGTAAATAGAATTACAATCTTCAAATGTTTACCCATTGGCTTTACCGTGGGCAAATACATGGATCGCGGTCGCAAAGTTGGGCGTATAAATCACGAAATGACATATAAATGCGGTTAAGCTCAGTTCCAATTCAGCTATGTCTATGAAGTTTGCCTTAGATACGGCACTGATGGCCGTACCACCAGTTGTTTCGTGTGCAATTGCAGCCCTAGATATCGAGAGTAGCAAAGGACCGCAGACTTTAATGCTGCCTCGCTGGTTCGTGGGAAAAATTACAAAGCATTTCCATTTATTTGAGTAAATTTTACTTTTGTAACTGATAGACCTCCACATACCACCCGATGGAAAGCGTCCTAACATGATTTCGGTTATTTTTCTAAGCTATTGTTTTCGGCGTGCCATTAATTTTATACCTTTAAAAATGCCGTGCAGGCACTTTAGTTGATACTGAAAATAGTTTGTTCAATTTATTTTATGTAACATTCTTATAATGGAAACTTATCATAAATTGAGTTTACTAGCGCACTTAGCATAAATTTGCTGGAAAGTTGCTTTAAAATTTTAGTATTTTAATCGCAAATCCTCGATAGGGGGGAAATTTAATTCTACATTTATGGTTATTATCTTGTTTCAAATTAGTCTGCTAGTGATAGCTAAAATTGACATCTTCTAAGTTATGTAGATAAAGTTATTAAAAACAACACTAAATTATTAAATTCATTTCAATAAACTTCAGTTTGTAAAAGAAACAAAACCTTAAGCGAATATTATTTTATATTTTAATTCACTGTAAGTTATTTTAAAACATTATGCCGTGTCAGTTCTGAATTATCAACTTTTATCGACATTATTTTTATTGGAACCTTACTTAGTTGTATTATTATTCTAAAGTAATGCACGACGATTTGTTAGCTAGATTATTATTTATTTATTATAGTTTCAACTTCATCATTGAAATCTTATTTATTTATTTTTATTTTTATCAGCATCATATAAATAATAATAAATTATATTTTTATCTTATGTTTTTAATTTCTTGGTGATATATATATCTGATATGCATTTCAATGTAATTCGCTTGAAAAACCGTAGCGTGTAGCCGCCGGAGCGCGTTGAAGTCTTTTGTACTGAGCGAGTTTGTGCTACGAGTTCACTTGGGCTTTTTGTTCATGTTGTGTTTTAAGTATTGTGCGATTATTTTTATTATGAACGAATAAATAATAGTTGATTTATCAAAAAAGCTTAAAACCATAAATTAAATAATATATTAAGACTAATATATTGAAATAAAAAAATTACAAGTAGCTTGGTAATATTAGGGCGATATTATATTTTAATAATCTTTCTCTCCTACATACTGGTAATTTATATGGGTAAAAATGTTATAAAAAAAAATAATTTCGATTCGTAAACGAATTTATTATTAGTGCGGCTCAAGCTAAAATATTATCTTTGAATCATAGATTTTTACTTATTACCCGATTTCGAACGAAGAAAAAGGAGGAGGTTCGACTACATTATGTTCGTCAATTTATCTGTAAATTTTAGAGCTATTTTGAAAATTTTATCGCTTTTGTGTAAAATATGATCCAAAGGTGGTCCCATAAAATTATTCCCGCGATTTTAATACAAATTTAATAATGTGAAAAAAGGGATCCGATTTCGGTTTTCAATTTTTTTTAAACTATCTGTATGTTAGAAGATTTTCTGTGACTATAATTTTTTTTATTGATTACTCTCGCTTTGGCTGTGATCAAAATTTCTTCTTTAACTTTTTTACCATTAGCTTGATTCAGTTTAGCTAATCTTTTTGTTATGAAAAACCGTCTTATTCTCGTAGCGATTTTATCAACCGCAGCTTTGAGCGTAGCGGCGAGGTAAATACATACATATATTCCTACGTTTAAATAAAGTGCTACAAAGTTTTAAGCGGATTCAAGTCTTCCACTTATTATTACCATAATCTATCATCTCATGATAGTAAAATTAAAATACATTTTGAGAAAAACTTTGCCTTAAATTTCCGATTCTACTTCAATTAGCTTAGTTAACTTACTTTAGTTAACTTAGGCCACAAAAACGCGTTGCAATCTTTTACATGTAAATTATGTCGGTTCCTCAAAAAACTTATACGTCATCGGAATTTGAGAATATCGAATATAAATTGTATATTTGTCCATTAAGAATAATAATGAATAAATATAAAACTTTATTAAAGTAATTCCAGATAACATACCCAGTTCCCGACTAACCTTGATAATCGAATAAAAGCAAAACGAATAAGCATTTTAACGAACCTCTTCCAAGGGACATTCTTGGTAGTTACAGCTACTAAAACTAGGGAATCAAAGCGATATAATAATATGATAAAAGCTCCCGCAAACGAACTAAACGAAGCGACTCTAAATATAGACTGTGCCATTATTGCTTTATGCAAGAGCATCGAAGCTTATCTTTCTATACACGATAGAAGACTAGCGCTACGCGCAAAAACATATTCTGCACATATGGTAACGGTACGCAACATTCTGTTTCCACTCCATCATATAATATCAGTTCTTCTTACTCCACAGGAAGTTCCACAACAGTTGATTCCATATCGAGCAATTATTCTAGTATTTTAGTATTTGATATAATCAAGTATGTCCATTTACATGAATCGATCTTTTGAGATTACATGGACATGTTTTTAAATAAAAAAAAAAAATATTGATTTGTTGCATGGTCGATAATATTTCTTTCTGGGTGCAATTATTGAATTGCATGTTCCCGTCACATTACAATCTCAAGGGTAATTCCCAAAGCATTAAATATTTTATAAACCTGTTACACTACGTGTATGCCCTCAAGCTGTTCCTGGCATTTTGAAATAAAAATGTTCTTCGTTTATTTTCAATCTGTATAAAAATAAATAACATACCTTCGAAGGGTAAGTTTTTCAGCGGTATCAGGATCGAGCGTCACGTGAGTTCAAACAAATGTCAACACGTAGTTCATGAACTTGTCACTGTTCGTATGTCACGGGCGCACAGTCCTAAGTTGACGCGAACGCTGCGACGGCCGGGGACCAAGTGTCGCGGCCACTCTCAACGAGACACTGAACTTGCCGGAGTGCGCCCCAACGGTTATAACATAACACGTCTGACGTAACCTTAACCTTGCAAGAAGAAGAGGAACGAGCCGCCGAAGGACGGAGAGAGAGCGCGATAGGCCTGAGAGAAAGGGAGAGATTGCAGACGGCCGCGCGGGCGCACCGAGCGAGCGGCCAGCGGCGCGCCAGCGGTGGCCGGTCGCGCGCACTTGCAACCCTTCGATGTCTTGATATGAACCTTCATATACAAAGACAATCGTCATTGCATATGAACTTAAAATTAAACTACTGCAAAAAAAAACCGCCACTAATTCTCAACTTTCGTTTGTAAAAAGAGCTTTCTGCTTAAAGTGGCGAAAATACATTTTATTGTAAAGGAAGTACCTATTTCGGAAATGTCAAAATTAGGAAACTTATTATTTTACCTCATCATAAAATATTCGTACGTTTATCAACTTTTCATCTATTGCTCATTAAAAGTCACTATAATTTCTAAAATTACGATGACGTATCGATGATAAAAGGAAGCATTGTATAGACTGGTGACATGTTACCAAGGGACATAATTTCAACAGTGAATCGATTATGCCGATGACCTGCGCTTTCTATGGGGTCACCAGGACTTGGTCTTCGTTATTCCGTTTAATCTTCGATCAGACAATACTTTCACTCGGGGTTATACCGATAATAATTTCATCGACTGTCTATGAATTAGGTCATACGTATTCTACGTTAGCTATTATATCAGATAGTAATAATGACGATATTGTGTTTATTCGACGAGCTCAGTGGCCTGTTGGGCGATCGTCCGCCTGCGACACAGAAGGTTTCGGGTTCGATTACCGCCGGAACCAATATCTGTAGATCGTACCATATTTGTATGATTTGAAATTGTTTGAGGATATTCTGGTCGTTTTCTTTGTACAATAAAAAACATCTATCTATGTATTGTACTGTATTTTTTTTATAAATAACTTTAATTACAAAATATTTAAGTCTTAAAATTACTATATTGTTGATCCCCACAGTAGGATAAACCTGTTTCGTGGGAAACACCTTCCTATGGATATATATCCATGTATTATATATAACACTAGCGGCCCGCCCCGGCTTCGCACGGGTATTAAAAAAAATTTTCAGAAATTATACACAATAACACGATGGGTTTCACAGTTTTCATACGGATCCCCATCTTTTCTAACAGCATTGGGATTTTTGACATTGACTCGACACTCCATAACTGACACTGGCCATAGAGAAAAAGCAAGCACAGTGCGCAACCTCTTTTTCTATTCTGACGCGCCATAATAGAAAAAGAGGTTGAATATACAGCGCACGGTTCAATTATTAAACTTTTCATGCGGATCCCTAACTTTTTTGAAAATATTATTATAGCCTATGTTCATCACGGAAAATTTAGGATTCTAATGGTGAAAGAATTTTTCAAATCGGTCCAGTAGTTTCGGAGCCTATTCAATTCAAACAAACAAACAAACAAACAAACAAACATACAAACAATCAAATCTTTCCTCTTTATAATATTAGTATAGACAAGCTCTGCTTAGCTTGGGCCTAGATGATGCTTGTGTAGATTGTCCAGCATTATTTATATCCTTGCTGAATAAGCTTTGGTTAATGTTCAATCAAGTTCTCCCAGTGATCTTTACCAGCAGCTGTAAAACTAATTGGCAAAGCGCACAAAAAAATCATAGGAATTTATCCTTATCTGACACATTATTGCATTTCATTGTGGAACACAAATTAATATAAAATTCCAGCAATACCTTTGCATGTACGCATAGTATCTCGATCAACGCCATGCGTGCGAGTTACGAATGCGCTCGATCGCATTCGTAACTTGTAATCTTCATTATAGCACTCGATTCATCTGTTTTTCACATCTATTCATCAAGTTTCCTCGTGCCAATTATTGCATAATTAAAGAATGTTCTCAAGATTTGCAAGTAGGCCGTACTCTGCTTATGTTTCCCATAATACTTCCCGTAAATGCCTGTTTATGCCCCAGGTATGATGCTACTCATTCATTTATTGGATGGCGATTCGTATCTCATTGTTTATTATCAGTCGTGATTTGTACTTTAGATAAGTCGTGTCTTAAGGAATATTATATAGAGGTTTTTTGGCTATGAATTTTAGAAATGGAAATATTGGTATCTTTGTTTGTGGTTTATATTATTGTTTGATGCGTGGATGAATATGGTTTAGTTTTTTTTTTTTCAGTAAAGTAGTAGTTCTATTATACTAGGTGACAGATAGCTTGGCAATACAGGTCGTGGACCTATTTCCTTCACGATATCAAAAAGGATCCAGCTTATTTCTTGAATTTTTGAGATATTAAAATTTTTTGGAAAGCTATTCACACACACTCATTATATTTCTGGTTCTAAAATATTTTTTTACCATAGAAACTACCTACAGTTTACTATTGTCAAATATTATTAGTAAAAAAATATCACTATTGATAAAATTATAGACCTTCGATTTATTGGATTTTATATACGTTTTGATAGTTACATTGTTATTTTCTTTACACAATTTTATATACTTTTAGCCATGTAAATGTAATATGGCTCTATTTACTGTTATTTTATTTTTTCATTAAACAATATACCACCGGTTTAAAATTACTCTAGTTTAGAACATTGAAATACGTAAATTCATTGAAATCGTATAAGTAATTATTCCTGGTTTTAGGTTTGTATGGAAAGCGACAGAATTGCGATAATTTAACTGCAACTTGCGATTGATTTAAGAAGGCGAGTAGGAACGATCTCTATTCCCACTGTATAGCTACTTAAATATATGATATATAACGTGACTTATAGATATCATATAAAGATGAACTGAGTGTACATATACTCATTTAAAAAGCTTTATTAGGAACAGAACATGCTTCATAGGTTACAATAGGTAGTCATATTATCAACTTGTCTTTCAGTCAGGGAATATTTCCATCAGGATTAAAACAATCCTTGGTGCGTCCACTTTTTAAAAAAGGTAATAAAAGTGATATGAACAATTATCGGCCCATAACTTTAATCCCAATTATTTCCAAGATCTTCGAAAAAGCTATGTTATGTAGAGTAGAGAAATTCCTTAATAAACATGACATAATATGTAGAGAACAGAATGGCTTTAGGAAAGATAAATCTACTACCTTAGCTAATTTTAAATTGGTCAAAAGTGTTCTTGACTACCTAGACAAAGGGATTCCTGTTGTCGCTCTATTTTTTGACATGAGCAAAGCATTTGATTTTGTTCACCACAAACAACTACTGAACAAACTTTACAACTATGGCTTTAGAGGAACCGCGCATGAATGGTTCAAGAACTACCTAAGCAATCGAACGCAATGTACTCAAATATCAAAAATTACAAGTTCAGACAAGCTTAGAAGATTGTTCAACTCTGAGTACAAAGAAAACAATACCGGTGTTCCCCAAGGAAGCATACTTGGCCCACTTTTGTTTCTGCTATATATTAATGACCTACCTGACATAACAATACACGAATCAATATTATTCGCGGATGACACTACTATACTAATTAGATGCAAAAACAATGACATTACACAATTTGAACTAGAAATTAATGATACAATCCATAAAGTAATCTGTTGGCTAAATAATAATAATTTAAGAGTAAACATTGACAAAACAAAGGCTATGCAATTTCGTACTTTGCGAGCAAAACCAATAATATTAAATTTAAAATACAATGACAAACAAATTGAAATAGATAACATTAAGTTCCTAGGTGTTAATCTAGACAGCCATTTTAGTTGGACTGATCATGTTAATGAAGTGACCAGAAAGTTAAATAGATTTGTATATGCTCTCCGGCGTATAAGAGATATATATTCTCTAGATGCAGCCCTCAAGGCTTATCATGGTTACGTTGGATCCACACTTCAATACGGCTTATTGATTTGGGGAAACTCAACCGAAAGCACGAGGGCTTTCATTGTTCAAAAAAAATGCATAAGATCCATTTGTAGGGCATATAAAATGGACTCATGTGTACCACTTTTTAAAAAGCTAGGGATACTACCACTTCCTTGTCTCTACATAAAACAGGTTATTTTATTTGTAAAGTCTCACCCCTCTTACTTTAAAAGTAACAAAGATATCAAATCTGTAAGTAAAAATGGCTGTGAAAGACAATTAAGGAACAAGTCCTATAATAATATTTTTTACCCCGGATTTAATCTAGCACTCACCCGAAGAAATGCATTCTGCATGTGTATTAAGATATATAATGCTCTACCTGATGTATTCAAGGAGTTACCTCCTAATAAACTGAAACCTGAGTTGCATAAATGGTTACTGCACTGCTGCTTTTACTCAATTAGTGAATATTTTGACCGCTGCAAAAATACCGATCTGACCTATGAACCTGCTGGGAAATGACATGTAATTAAACGTATGATAACACAATTATTTTATAAAAATTGTCTTACCCTTTATGATTGTTTAAAGTATGTACCTACCTACTAAGTAATTGTATTGTATTTAAGATAAAAAATTTGCATGCCTAATTCTAATGGTAAAACATAATGGACATTAATTTATATTAAGACCTTATTGTATACACATATGTTACTGGCAAATAAATATATGACTATGACTAGGGTCTGCTTGTTTTTCAAGTTCAGACCATTGTTGTAGCCTATACATCATGTTCTGTCCCTAGTATAGGTTTTTGTAATTTTTTTGTATTTTGTACTCATGGTACACCAGAAACGAGTGTCAGTCAGTTTTATGCATGCGACTGTTGCGAGTTATTTATTCACGCAGGCTGAAGCCTTAATATTGCCTTCTTTTGAAATCCATGATTTACGCACGGGCTTAGTGTATTCTCCAATATTCTGAAAATTTAAAAGAAGAAATGAGATACGACCTTCACTATACATCAAGTTTATTTCTGGTGTCCATAGATGCTGGACATCGTAGGTGTGTAGGTAATAAATTATTGAAAAACTTAAGTATTTATTTAAATAGTTTAATGCACACATTTAATAATAGTATACAAAAGGTGGGCATAATGCCTATGGAGTTATCTACACATGGTAGAACTAAGAACAGAAAGACGTGCTATAAATAAACCTAGATAATAAGTCTAATTAATTACAGATAAAACTGCAGCTTATACTTAACTTTCATTGTATAATATTTTATGTATGTATAGGTACAATTATTATATATTTTGATAGGTAATTGCTATATCACTGCATAATATAAAACATAGTCGCTTCCCGCTGTCTGTCTGTCATATTCCCTACTATAAAATAACGCTACAGACTTTGATGCGGTTTTTTTTATAGATAGAGTGATTCAAAAGGAATGTTTTTGTATAGGCATTGCACCCGGATGCCCGGATGATGACGACCACTGTTGCGCGGTGGGCGAAGGTCCGCCTGCGACGCAGGAGGTTGCGGGTTCGATTCCCGCCTCGGGACAAATATTTGTACGATCTGCAGATATTTGTTCAGGGGTTCTGGTTGTTTTCTATGTATAATAAAAACTATCTATCTATTTAATAATATTGTATTATGTTTATCAGTCATCTAGTACCCATAACACAAGCTCTGCTTAGCTTGGGGCTAGATGATGCTGTGTGGATTGTCCAGAATTATTTATTATTATTTATTATTTACCCTTGCGAAGCCGGAGCGGGTCGCTAATTTGTAACATAGGTAAAAGATATATTTACATAACTAGAAATCGGGTAAATAATCTATATAAAATGGTCACGTGTTTGCTTTTAAAGCAATATATTAACCTACCTTCTGATATCATAGAGAAGTTCTAGAGTCAAACAGCATCAATAGAAAAGTATTGCTTACTAGAAAAATACTTTTCTATTGATGCTTATAGGCAGTGTGCCCATATCTCAAGGAGGCTACCAAGCTGTAATACAATGAATATTTTTAAACTTACGCAATCTGAACACATAATTATTAGTCGCTTTTTTTTCTCGTCGTAATACAATTTAAGGAACATACATAACACAATCCAAAGCTATCAAAATTAAATATACGTAAATTTAATTTAAATAGAAATGTTATTTAAGGCCGCGAATAATATTAAATATAATAGCATACAACTGTACGATATCCAGTGGAATATAAATAACATATAACATGTATAACTAAGTATACGCCACATGCCACCTATGCTATATATTATATGAGAACGATAACTTGTAAAATAAATCTTGATTCTAGCTAAAACTATAATAGCTTTCCTCGTATAAAGGAACAATAAGCGTTTCCGTCTAATAGCAATCTACAGGAAAATGCTTCCTTTATGAAATAAAATAATGTAGTTAATTCTACCCCCTGTGAATAGACATAATGCGTTGGTTGAGTTTATGTTATTTGAAGATACTGTAAAACTTGATATCAAATGAACTAGCTGGATGTGAAAATACATTACGCTTTTTGTTACCAATGGTTTCAAAATGGCGAAAGAGTTAATTTTTAAGAACTTTTCTACCTATTATTTTCTTTTGCATAATCCATGGTTTGAAAATGGCGAAAGAGACGAGAGGTCAAGATTTTTAAGTATTTATTTACCTATTATCTTTTGTAGCTTAATCCATCAGCACCATTCGTGTATGTACTTTTCATATTAAGCTAGTTTTTCTCAAGCGCAATGGCATTTTCTTTGATGACGTCTTCTCACGCTCAAGATGTTAATCAACGCATGCAGACTTTTTGTACAGCCTTCATGAACCAGGAAATATTCAAAGTAATGGAAATATAGAACAATTATTTGTTTAACGGAACAATAATCATTAAGAGAAAATAATTTAGAATCGAATTATGTGAGTGTAAACTATACCGGAGAGTTCAGTAACTTAATGTGTTTTTTTGTCAAACACGAATCTAGGATGTTTGAACTCATCAATCATGTTTGGTTAAATTAAATATAATTACATGTTTGTGTTAGTTAAATTGATATCATGATAATGTATTAGGTGTCAAATTCGGGGGCAGGGTTCAGAAAACATTTTGCGTTGCCTCGATAAAAAAACGCAATTTGACTTCGCAGTTCATCATCATCAAGTTTACAAAGAAAACAACAATTAAATTACAGAACCAAATTGGTATTTACAATTGAGCTAACTGCAGACTTTTGCTAACAAGCTATAGGTAGCTCAATTGCTCCGTATCAATTGTTCGCAATAAAAACGGGAGAATTTTTCGTACCCAACAATTTACTTTGGACGATGGCCAATGTAATTACAACACAAACAATAAAAAAAATTATCTTGTCTAGGCAATACACGGGCTGTGTTAGGTTAAATTGCACTGGTATTTAGGATAACAACACCCTGTATGTGATTCGTTTGAGGACTTAAATGAGGTAGCTACAAATAATGCGGAGCTCTCCATAACACTTCTCAGTTGCATACTAGCACAGTAGACCTCTGCATTGTTCCTGGAAACTTGGACCATAAGACTCAATTACATATTATGAATGTTAGCGGGTCAACTATGAACCTTGTTTGTGTTGGAACAACACCTTCGTTTCATCCCTTAACACGGGTCTTATTGGAGTGAGTCGCTCCCGTGCTCCCGGTTTCTATGCGCCTAAAGAATTCGTCAAACTAAGAAAGTAAACTCAATTATTTACTATGCACTATCTTAAAATTTCAAGTTTTCACATACCTTCCCCTTGAACATAGATGAATAGCATTTGTTATGGAAAGTAGAGTCTTAAATCTTAAATTATGTTTATCTAGACACTAGAGTTCTCTAATAATATTATATTTATGGAAGTTGTATTGTAAAATATAATTTTTTTTTATCATACACAGAAAAGATTCTGACCATCCGGACCAAATTATATGCAGTTCGTACAAATTTGTTCCATACCGGGACTCGAACCCCTCGTAAATTGTCAATTGTTTTGTGCTCCTTGATTGTTTCTAGTTCTCGGAGTCTTCCATCGCCAGTCTCACGACTCATAGAAAATACCTGATTGAAGTAATTATCGGCCTTTGGTAGCACTGGTGTGCGGTGCAAGTCGTCATGTTATTCATAGTCCCTTTGTACCTGCGTACCTTACACACAATCATGTTACGCATACCACGTAACATAATTGTGTGTAGTTTTCGTTCTTACTTATTAGTTCCTGTATAATGTTGTTTGTTATTTTTAGTAATCTTATAGTTTCTGTTAATTGTTAGCTATTCTTTATTTAATTACCTAGTTGTTAACAATTGTTGTCGACAACCCCTGTGGCGCGGTAGGCGAAGGTCCGCCTGCGACGCAGAAGGTTGCTGGTTTGATTCCCGCCTCGGGACAAATGTTTATATGATCTGCAGATATTTGTTCAGGGTGTTCTGCTCGTTTTCTATGTATGTTAAAATAGTTAAAAATATCTTTCTATGTAATCTTTTGTATTTTGTATATCAGACATCTAGTGCCCATAACACAAGCTCTGCTTAGCTTGGGGCTAGATGATGCTGTGTGAATTGTCCAACATCATTTATTTATTTATTTAATACAGAAATGTTCCTCCATTTCTCTGCAAGCAAGCTGCAAACAAGCAGTAGTTTTAGATGATTTTTAGCTACTACTTGCGAGGACACATAAATTCTTAAAATTAGTCATAAAGCGTGTATAATTTTTTCGCCAAATAAAGCAAAATAAGAGACATAAATAATGATATCCTTAATTTGGTGCTGCAGGAATAGTGATGAAAGCATGACTTTGAACAGTTGATATTTGGATTGAGATAACTTGTCTGTGTACAGCGAAATTGCGTATTTGTAGTTCGTTATCGCATCTACCCACGGCTGGGTTTGGAATCATAAAGTTTAACTTAATAGCCTTTAATTAAAAAAGATTTTATCAAATTGATTAAGCCGCTTGCTGAATCTTATAAATCCAATCATTAAAACAACTCCAAATAATTTAGTGAAATTAAATTTACGATTAATAGAAATATCTTGGTATTCTATTGGTAAAATTAAATCAATAAATAACTACATAAAAGCAACATTTATCTTCTAATCAAAATAATCGATTTTTCTAGTGAGTTCTCCGATGTGGGCGGTATTGAACAAACCATCTACTTACAATAACAACAGCTACGAACAAAATTAACTATCAATCTTAAAACTCGATAGATGTAAAATATATTGCTAGTTATTATTAGGTAAGATTTATTGATAAAAATCATGGCATTCAACAACAGCGGCTGTTACGTAATGCGGATCGAATATCACTCTCATAAAATGCATTCAATCATCATAAAAAAAATTAACTACAAAGTATTTCTCAATTTAAATCCAATTTCTGAATAAATTATATATCTATCCGAATCAATTTCTAAGCTGTTAACAATACCTATGTGAAACTAAAACTGGAGGTGAAAATTCGTCTGGTATTTTTATACACCGTGACTGATACATGTCTCCTCCAGTTTCGAAACAAAACCGCTAGTTCATCGCTAGAAAACAAAGAACATTCATTATACGAGAGTATTTCACTGGTAACTGAATATTTAACAGGCTGAAGGCAGTTTGCGAGGCTCTATCACGAGTCGGGTAGTGCAGTAGCTGCAGTAAAGCTTCCAAGCTTTACTACTGCACAACTAAACAAGTGTCTTTGAATGGAATGAAAAATCGCTGGCAGCGCACTTGGTTTAATTGAGATTACCCAAGAAATCTTATTGCTTTAAGTTTTTTCTGTATTATCTTACTGAACCTTTTAATGTGCTCATGGCTATGTCAACTCCGTGTGGGGTTTTGTCTGATTCGTTTACATCCCTGTCCATGAACAGACATTAACGATTCCAATAAAAATGCAAATAAATTGTCAAAAAACAAATCGTATTGTCTTTTACACTGAAGCTTACGTTTAAGCATAGCGCTTTACGCTTTTACTAGCTTTGTCGATTATCTTCGGATTCCGGACGATCCATTAGATCCAATCGATAATTAGAAGCTGGTCTAATGTTCTAACCTATCTTTGGTACATGTGAAAAAGCAGTAAACCCGCACGCGCGTTAGTGGAGATAGCATCTACTTGGCGCTTCAATCTCAGCGTGCGTTCCAAGGTTATATTCTCTATATGTGTTATTTTTTATGTGACGAGTTTTAGAAAATCTTAGTGCTATGATTTTACAGTAGGTTTTTGCTTAAAATAACAGTGCATTCGGAATTACGCTAAAGGAATTACGATATTATCGCACTCACAAGCGTTCCGAATTACTGTAAGCGCGACAACATCGCGACAACGATGTCGCGTCAGACGTCATTACAGGGCGCCATTTTGCGATAATCACCAATGAAATCACTGAGCGCTCTGTCAAAACTGACAATCCACTGTCAATATCGTGATATCTAATTCGGAACGCAAAATATCGTTGAAATCGCTATCAGCGCTTTAATCGTAATTCGGAATGCACCATTACATGCATGATACGTGCATGATTTGTATTGAGGGCTAATTACAAAGTACGTACTTAGGTTAAAATCAATAGACGACGTTATAAATATGTACACGAAAAAATATAAATACACAATGCTTGCACTTGGCTCGTTGAACCTACTAATATCTAGAATCAAGGCCTTCATCAATTTCTCCAAACGTAAAAAATTCAAACAAACGTAAAACATCGTAAATTTGTTAGAACTATAGATTGCAGTTTACTTCATTCTAATGTCTGTAAAAGAATGATAATTGCGTATAATGTGCTGCTTCGTAATGTCGGACACCCAGTGTACACTTAAGGCTAGATGCTCAAACCCTTGTCTCTATTTATCCCGACATTCTCCTCATTCATACAAAGACATTAGACACGGTGTATGAACGATGACAGCTCTGTACACAAACCAGATATGAGTAAAGCTTTATGCCTCGCATAAATCGCTGTACGATAATACAGCGCATTCCAAAGAACTATTTCCTTACTTCCTTTAGTACAGTTACTGTTCTAAAAAGCTTCAGTTCATTGTACTTCATAATGTTAATTTATTTTGAAACTACAATACGTCTTCTACAGACAATTTTCACGGCCTTTCTTCCCACACCCTCATTGAACCCAGACAGTTGCGTGAACACAAATACAGTCGTATCATTTGCATACTTGAAATTTTCAATGAGCATAATGAGATACTTTTTTTCTCTAAACTGTCCGTCGACAAAATGCCAATTGTTCGCATGAGTTCTCATAATCATTTTAATTCAGTTGATCCGAATTTCAGCGTCCGTTACTTAAGCTATTACCCTCAACAAGATTCGGACAATCGTAGGAAGTTATTATACTAAACTAAGTCCAATTTGCTGTAATTCGAGAACGGTATCGCAGTGGTAGCGTATGACTCATAGAATCCTGTTGAAAGTATCTAATTGGTACAGGTGCAGCGAATATCAGTTTCACTTTCTCTCATCTGCAAATGGCAATATTCGCATCACGATCAAGGTCACGCGTGCAAAGTGTCGCGACATGTGTGTTTGATTTTCCTTCATCGTCGCTGCTTGGGATAATATCGGCTACCGTTCTGGTTAGTAGACTAAACTAGCATTGTTAACCCATAGCTTTTCTTTGATGTATTTACAAATATAATTACCGTTGTGGAATTTTATTTGTTTGTTTATTGAGATGGACAAAACATATAGTAACCACAAAATAAAATAGAGTTAAATAATATTGATCTATAACTTGACAGGTTTAACAAGTTATGTGCATGCATACAGAGAAAGAAAATGGACAAGACATGTAGAGCAAACAACTTAGATCATAACAATAACAAGGGGATATGTAATCCTGATCTACAATCATATGGTCCAATAGCTTCGGAGCCTAATAAATCCAAACCATCAAACAATCAAATCTTTCCTCTTTATAATATTAGAATAGACATGCTTGATGATATTTATTTTGATTGATAACCGAGCAAAAATATCATTATAAAATTCCACCCAAATCCATCCCTACACAGAACAAACAAAAGCAAAAAAAATTGCAACGTGTACAAAATCGTGATTGAAATATATATTAAAACTGTTGGTACTATTAACCACTCTGGACCTTGTATTTGATGTGTAATAGCTGTGATGTTGAATACGCTTTAAATTATGTTTTAATAGATGTATAACAGCATTATATCAGAGCGTGCCTAGTGTTGTTTGCCTTCAGCACTAAATCCAATAGGGCCATGTAAGTCGTTATAAAGATAATTAATATTATCACCTCACGGCCGTTCTCTCCAGCGTTGCTTTGACTTTGGCCGAGATCTATAGTGTGCACTTTGGATACGTTTAAATGAAGCAGAAGTCGGGAATACTGACCTAATGTTGTAAAGGGTAAAAAACAGGCAGAGATGTATTATAATTTATTATTATGAAGTGCTGTATGCACTTTATTTTTTTATTCATTTGTAAAACTAGTATAGATTTTTTTTTGATAGATAAATCAGTATCGATATAGCTAGAATGTGTGTTCGGTTAAGAATCGTACCAGTGATTCCAAATGTTACCAAAGTTCCATTTAATAAAAATATTTGACATAACATAGAGATATATACATGTATAGAGAGTTTTGCCGTGTGGTGCCGGCATAGAATTTCACCACCCCAATTCTTCCCGTGGGTGTCGTAAGAGGCGCACCCGCTGTGTTTCCCACAGCGGGGGGCGGGCAGCAGCGCCTTCTGCAGAACAACTACACCGAACTGCGATCCCCAACCCGCATGCCCAGCGTGGGGATTATGGGCAATAACCCCCAAATAATGATGCCATCTATGGCGCTCATTAGGGGAGGCTTATGTCCAGCAGTGGACTATTATAGGCTGGTGATGTTGATGATGATGTTGATAGAGAGTCGCATCTATCTAGGTGCAACTAGAGTGAAGCTGCAGGCTGTAGCTAGTGATTATAAATTAATATATGTATTTCAGCGATCGCTTAGCATGTTTCTTACCCTATTATATATCAAAGATTAAGTTTAGCACATTACATATGACTATAGCATTTGTATTGGCCTGTGATATTAGATAACGCCAGGCATCTCTATTCAGCACTTTTCATCCAAATCGGAGGCATAAAATTTGTGACAAATTTTTCTATGAATTTCTAATCAAGAAATAAAGTAGTTTTAAACCTAATAAATTTTTCGCGGTTTGGATTAAGTTTGTGTCGACTATATTCGTGTGGTCTATAGATCTGGGCACGAAAGAACTCTTTAATAAACGACAGGAAGACGAGAAAAGCTTTACGATACAAGATGTGTGTCCAATTGGCAATTAAGTATTTTAACGGCATATTGGCTTTAGTGCTGAAAATTAAAGCGGCGGATGCTGGACGCCTGCAACACAACTTAGAATTAATTACTTGACGAGTAATTCCTCATTAATCTCAACACGGCCTGCCTTTGCAATGAGTCTGAATTACCATAATGGCCAGCGTATATCACGTTTAGCGACCACTGCAATGAATTTCTCTTGGTGCTCTTAACGCTGGGTAAAAACAAAAGAAAAGCTTCGTTGATACCTTTACCGACCTAGTCTGTACGTATTTAGTCGGTATTTAGCTGATTGAAGTAAACTTCTCCATAAACAGGCCGTTGCTTGATTTCCTTTTTCACTAAATCTGGTTTTTCATTTAGATGTCAATTCGACTTCCTATTGTGGCAGGTACAGAAATACAGATCAGAGCCTTATAAAAAACTTAGGAATCAGCACAGTACTAAAGTTTCTATAAAGTTATATTACAAAAACAGTGTGGAACAAATCGTAGGCCACGGCCTGGTGTTTTTATGATTAGTGCAACGTCCTTAGATTCAACCAAAATATGCCACTGGCTGTTTCTTGCTCATCATTTTATGCATATTAACGAGAAGCTTCGTCTGTAGTCTGGGGATCTTTTATTACGCCCAATTCAGCTCAAAGATCTTTCATGAAAGAAATTAAAAGTCCCGATTTAAAGTCATTACGTTCGCTCCAAATAATAAAAACTTCCGCATTGCCGAGTTAATCCATATCAGCATTCATAAATTGTTTTCTTTATAGTTACTAGCGTGTGCCTAAACGGTATCAGAGTCATTTATGTTGTTTTAGGGTTTCGAGATCGGTTTCGAAACCCTTATGGTCTTGCTCTGTCCTTTTTGTCCTCTTTAATATCGCAACAACAACAGCTTTAATAGTTATAGTGAAATTTAAATATATAATATATTTGGCTACTTTTTTACAGATTTAAAGAAAATAAATTTCAATAAAATTTGCAGTACCAAGCGTAATGTCGAAATTTTAAGGGACCTGAAAGGGTATTTAATATTTTATAAAAGGAATTTTTGCAGCTTTCATAAATTTGGAATATTTGATAAACGTACTTGGAAAAAGTATTAAGAAGTTTTCAGACTGATGCATCTTACGTGTATGTAGTGTGTGTAGATATGGATCTATATTTTACAGTAAAAATATAGAGAAATCTGTAAAAATAACAATTTGATGGTAAAACTTTGAGGCATTAAGAAATCTAACTACAAATAGTACCTACATAATGTGTATAATTGATAAACGTTCGAAACCCTCGGCGTGCAAACTACAACCGGACTTGACGGATCTTGTTTGTTTTTTTTTTTTCAGGTAAGTAACCTGATGGCAAAGAGGCAGCTTTAATACTCGTACGAGTATTATGATCTTTAAATGGCAGTTCGTTCTCGTAAGTGCTTTCCCTTTAAGATTTAAATGATTTTAAGTGACATGAGATGTCGAAACAGGTTCGCATCACCAAGCTAATGATAAGTGGGATGAGTTTGTATAACCATCTATACGTTAAAGGCAAAAAATATGAGTATTTGTCAGCCATTATGAGCCTATAGGCCTATATTTTGAAAGCTTACTCAAGCATCGAACTATGCTTGACGTTTATTCCATAGACGGCAGTTTCTCAAGCATTGCTTGAGCTTCATAATAGAGACCTTACTCTGAAAAGGATGTTACGAAAAGATGTTAACATAACTTCTTCTGTTTAACAGCCGTGCAATAGGTATACAGGTACAATGCAAGTCCACGTCAAGCACTTTGTCACGTTAAAAGATAGGTATCACATTAATAAGTTATCATTTAGTGGCTACGATAACAACTCCGGTACTCAGCAGTCAGCAGCGCGGTAAATAGATTGTCACGATCATAACGAGCTTGATATTATCCGCCATGCGATTTAACCGCCGCTTGCGATTCTCACGCTTTTTACACCACATTCTATAATAATATAACCATAACAATGCCCAAGTGTCATTTCCAAAGAGCACACGGTCCTTTATTGTGCCACACTCACCATTAACTTGGACGCTAACACACTGCACTAGACAAATTTACTCCACTTTCCATTTTTCAAAGGCCATTTTCTTCGTCACAGACGATGTGTGCAGGTGTTTCGCAGAACATAATGTGGATTGTAACGCCGCTTCCACCTTCACCCACTTTTGACTCGTTATAAATCGTGTCGATGCAAAATACACGGTTTTTACTGTGTAACGAACATACTCTGCTGTTGACATACGATACGGGCCCACTTTCAGGCACCATTACCGGTTGAAACTTCACTCCACCGATGCCTCGCGACCTGTAATCGAACACCAACGCAACTATTTAACATTTAAATGCGTTATGGATTATCCACAGGGTGTTGTTATTTATTGGCGGAATCCGCTCATCCAGCCAGTTTATCACGTATTCGCGTAGCAATGTGAATAACTTTTTTATTGTTTTTATTCGCATCGCACATTCCTCACCGGCCTGTACCAACTTGAGCTTGAAATGCTGCATCGTCAGAAGAAACCCGACAATGGACAAGTGTCAATGTGTCGACACTAATCCGGGAGCTCTTGGATATGCGCTAAAAACAAAATAAAGAGACCGCTCGCCGGCAGTTTTTAATGACGAAAATATAAATTCTATTATGTACGCCTTTAACTGCTGTCTACAGAAAGTGCAATGTTATATTTATTTTCTCGTTTGAAATATTTATTTGTAAACATTCACAGCTCAATTCACATCGGCAGATTGGTCAGATAAGTCTATAAATTTTACTGAATTGGTGAAATTTTATGAAACAGCCTGTGACCGGATGTAAATTATCATCCGGTTAAGGTACTTCCAGCTAAATTAACATTCTCATAATTAAGGCTCTCACTCTTTAGACCAATAAAACTTAAACAAATTGAATAAAATGTTGCTGCCATTTACAACATATTTTTACGCGGACTTGCGAAATGTAGTAACTAAGCCTATAAATAAAGTAAACTATTAAATGACAAGTTTATTGTATGCGCACATCGTAAATCTCATTGCAGTAATGACTTTTATCCGTTATACAAATATGGGACATCCAGTACTAGGTCATTATTTACTTTTAAATTAAACTCTGCAATGAAACAAGCAGGTGAATGGATGTTCCCTCTATTTCCCACCGATGGTCACGTATGGTTCTATTTATTAAAGTTTTGATTGCAATGTTTAAATTTAAATTTATTATCTGTGGGCTAGGTAGCTGTGTGACCAGCGTGAACGGATATTTCAATTTCATCGGACATGGTTTTTCTTGTATGCAATACTAAGATATCTTATTAGTTAAAGAAATTTTGAAACTAATTTAAAACACAGTGTAAATATTTAGCTTTGTGCTTAGATGGTAACCTGATTGCATAATGCAAATATTTGATCTACCTAATAAATCGATTTGCTTACTTAGGAGCAAGATAATCCTATGCAAATAATATTATAAATAATAAATAATAATAATAAACCTAGATAAAACAGTTTTAGTTTTAAACTGTGCCGAGCAATCACGTCAGTCACCATTAACACCAGAAATAAATACAGCCAGCGTCTTGGGGACACTTCCGCCTGGTATTGATAAGGATCAGTTCAGATACCTGTAGATTATTTGCAACAGTCTAAAGTAATAAATAATGCCGGACAATCCACACAGCATCATCCTAGCTAAGCAAAGCTTGTGTTAAGGGTTAGTTAGATGACTGATAGATATAGTTAACTCAATTATAAACTGTACTTCTAGTTAGAAATAAATTGTAACGATGATAACGAACCACAAAGATCCTCCTACCATTATCTTAATATTAACAATTCTCTGGGTGATAGAAGTCAAGGTGTTATGGTTAATGTTTACAACCAAGGAAGCGTCACACGCTTATTGGTTATTCTCTGTTAGTAATATTCATTGCACACCCCCAACGGCAATACTCACAAATCACGGTCATATAAACCTATGAGAATGTTTTCGATTATCCGACCGATTAGTGTGTGTATGACGACGTAAACATATTTGAATAGCTGCTTAGAACTCTGAATAGATTGTTTGGAATTGAAGAATCTTTGTTTGAGTATGTAAGATATATCCTACAGTCGTGTTAAAAATCGATGAAAATTTACGAATCGCAAAAACTTGAAAACGTTTGGTATTATGTATATCCAGAATAGTAAGAAATGAAATTAACTGTTTAGTTATTTTTGCCATTTAATTAAGCTTTCCAAAGAGTTGAGAAAACATAATTAAAACAAATTAAATTTTTATTAATTTAAAAAAGTAACTCAAAGAATATATGAGTGTTGAACAAACTCCGCTAATAGAACTTGGCGGCTACGCTTGTCGTTCTTTTTCACTGCAAGCGCTACTTAGATTAATTTACTATTTTTGCTAGTATCAGCATTAATGATGCGGTTGTTATTTACTCTACGAACCCGTATTTTTATGATTATTACTCAATTTGTGATCATTACACGGTATCAAGAGATGTATCCTTTTTTCCCTGCAGACATTCTGTTCCAGTTAATGGCAGGAATTAAGTTCAAATTAATAAAAGTAAATTGCAAATTCGTTGAAGTGCATAATTTTAAATAATTATTAATAATTCTGTGTTGTAAAAACCTTTTGTTTAAAACAAGATCGTTTTACGGCACCGTTTTGAAAAGAGATTGTATCGACGACAGTGTCACGTCAGAGTCAGGTTGTGGTCAGTAAGACGATTGAGTGGCTCGCCGGCGACTGACGAATGTCAATGGCATCCGGCACCGTTACTCGATCTCGCCTCCGCCAAATTAATTCGCCAATAGAAACCCTCACTACGATCGATTTTCTTGATCGAATTAATAACGAGTGTTGGTGTGTTGATTTCAGCGCCCGTTATCGGTCATCTCACCCGTGCCTCTACGGTACCGCATAATTATCACAAATGTAAATAAGCTTGTCATCCATCGGGTAAAAAGTATTAGATGAATTGTTGAGATCATCACGGTCAAAGACTCCTGCGGTGTCTCGGATGTTTTCGATAGTTGTTAATAGATCATCGGCACAAAACCGAAAGCTGAAGAGTTGCTCCCAATTCGTATGCATTTTTATTGGAAGCTCGTTAATCTGCCGGGCAAGACCGCACGCTGATTCACGTTAAACATCATTTGCATGGTTCGTTGGGTCGTGTCGATAAATAAGTTCTTTCTACCAGTCAGCAGTATCATCTTTATAAATAGAAACACTGGCTATCGACCGGGCGCCGCACTTTTACTTGCATATTTCTCCATGCCTTCATTCTATCTGATCACTATCTCGCACACTTCAGCGTCGTTACTCATGTAGTCATTTATTAATAAGAACTGTGAAATCACTCTGTAATTGACACTTATCAATTAAAGTTACAAGCAATGCAACACAAAAATAAACTAACATAGAATTAAATTAAAAATTTATTTTGAATAAATTTAAAAAAAAAATTCTTAGTGTCTGGTCAAAGCGACATGTGACCCGAGATAATAATAATCAATACTATGTACTTCCAATTTAGTTATGTAATTGTAATTTTCTTTGTTATAAATGGTTTTAATTGAGTATTTCAATGGTTTCTTTAATAAATTTTTTGATAACTTTTGATTTGAACAGAACGTAATTTCCTAAGCGCCATGCAATCACCTAACTGGCCTTACGTATCAATTTAGACATGATTAATTTGATCATCGATCATCTGCCATCGACTTCTATCTGGGGTCAATATCTTTCTTAAACTCCACCGTTCTAATTCTAGATATCTTGCTCGTTGAATTTTAATCAAACTGGTTCGGTTAATATTTTTGCGTCCGAACGGTATGTCTTGGAATTACCTATGCCTTGTTTAAGTATTTTTCTGCGTGCAAACATAAAATTATTTTCGTCTTTTTATTCGCTTTGGGATGTGTTTATTATCATCAGGGCGACGACAGCTCACACAGTAAACGTTGACTCACCTTGTACCCACGAGTTTAATATCTTGTGATGATGCTTTATATTGAACCAATTGTGAATCACCCTGCGTCTGAAAACGCAATACAGAACCGGGAATAGATTTGCAATGATAAGATAGCGCGACGCACTCCAAACTAGGAGAACTTAGCAGATTGTGTACTGAAATGGACCGTGGCATGGGCTTCTTCGTAGCTAGCGGACTAGTGCGAATGCAAACTTGTCGCCATATAATCGAGACAATTTATATCAGGCGCCTGTGAGATACGAGCACTTCTAGTTCAAAGTAAAAGCTTATACACTGCGATAATATTTAGTTTAAGCATAGGGTCGTTCCACTGGTCGCGATGTAGCGTTAGTGGTCCGTGGTAAACCTGTAGGAAACTACGAGTTGAGAGCTTTGACTGGCTACGATCCATCGTTTCTATAAGCAGACGGGATATAAAAAGCTCCAATACATCCAGCTCATCTTTACTTTCCTCTGTACACCGAGTACATGACGATTGAGCACGAGAAAGTTCCAAAGGTTTTTGACTAGTCACTCTCTTGATCTGGTGGCGCAAAGAGATAGAATCCAGCTTTTCATTTGTTTCCTTTTTACATGGAGCAAATGATGCTTGAACCGTAGAAAAAGGCCTAAGGTTTTTGACTAGTCACTCGCTTGATCTGGTGTTGCATTTCGCTTACGAATCTCCGTAGTGGGTGGAAGGTCCTGTACAGGCCGTAATTTTTTTTCATGTATAATTTCTTAAAATTTCACTATGTGTGTAGCATTATAAAAACAAAAAATCCTTTAGATCAAATAGTCTGTTTGTCTTACGCTGCCTCAAAATCAGAACACTGATTGTGAGGCGCGCGCACACACAACACCCACCGTATACTCTCAGGGGCGTTGACCAATTTAATTACAGCACACAAAGGTGCCTTTAATGAATCGCATTGAAATAATGCACACAATTGTCTCCGCTAATTCCTAAACTAGAAGGTTTATTGGTTCCGTGATAGCGCATCCAACTGCTTAACTGTAACTGAACGTAATTCTGAACGGACTTGTAGTTAAACGTAAACAGCTAAAACGCAAAAAGTTTCTATGGACTGTCATTAATTGAAGAAATCAATGATATATGCAGTCTACATTGGCAGATATACCTAATGCTATTCTATATATATATATATATATCCTCAAGGGCTTAACGAATGTTAATATTTAATAACTAGAATAAGTTTTTCAAGAATAAATAAATAAAAAAAAAAAAAAAATATCTTAAATTAAATAGTTTTTATATTTTTGTAAGAGCGCAGCCTAGCCTTGTAACTTATTGCCCAGTGGGACAGTCTGTACTGTCCCCATTTCTGGGCAATTTGTACATTATACTGAATATTCAAAATATTGTTTTAAAGCATTGTAGCATCCGTATTCATAAATCATTTTTTTTCTACACTCGTCGTATCGGCTTTATCAAAAGCTGGACCCGTTATATATTACAAAAGATTTTATCATTATTTGTGTTCATAAATTTTATTTATGAGCGTTTACCACTTGATTGTCTGAAAACAGTAACTATTTTAAAACTACGTTTAATGACATAGCTTTGAACGGTCTTTCATCAGCAGTAAATTTCCTGAAGTTCTTTTAATCCGCTGACAATGCGTTATAATTTCTTCATTGGCTTTAGTGAGTTTGCGAAGGCTGCGAAGGAACGGTTATTTAGACGTTTCTGCTACCAGTATTGAACTCACGTGCTGATACACGAGGTCCTTGCTCCTTAGACAGGAACAAGTGAACTGATAAACCTCTTCCTCCTGATTTCTTAAAAAGATAAACGAACATCATTACTTGAACATTCCTATCAGCGAACGCACGCAAGAGAGTCGCCATCCTCAATCGAGTAGCTTTGAACTTACAACTCGCGTGGCCTTGCGTGGCGTCCTTGCCGTGCGTTGTAGCCTCTAATTTCGTCTCTTTCACGCCTGCGGCGATACGTCGATGCTTCTCACGTTCTACGCAGAACCTCCCCATACTCCGTCCTGGGTTATAAATCGCGTCCTGTGACAGCCCCTGCGTCGCTGCACTGAGACAGGTTTAATCACGTTACTTTGTGGGTATAGGCACCGCTTTGCTGTCTTTTTTCAGTTTGAATATTTCAACACGTGAATCTAAGATAAATTTTATATGTGACTAGCATAGCATAGAAAGATTAGGTTAACCTTGAAAATTGCAAGATGTAGAGCGTCGATTTTTGATAGATCGTACTCAAGCTTTTTTAAAAGTTATCGTGGCAGCATCAGCTTGTCTGCCGTCGAAATGGTTAGTGCTTACAAGATTCCTTTTGGATGTTACCACTTCAAACCATTAATCAATGAGACATCTTTGTATATAGCCAATATACAGTCTCCACGACACGAAATCGATCAGTTTTTCAATTTAATTAATGCTTTTACAATAATTCACGAGAGAGTGCGTATTCATCAGGAAATGTGCAATTTTATGATAAAACTTATAGATTTCCAAGAGGCAAAAGATAATAAGATGTAAGGCAATTGTAGAATAATTATTTTATTCCTTTACATATTTCGACCCACTGCTGTTCAATGGTAATTATTAATTTATCGACCATGCGAAATGAATAAAAAAATTGTTACATATTGAAAATAAACATGTTACTAACATTGTATGTGAGTATACTAACATGCAAATCATAAAATGGACGTTATCGTTTTCTACCATTTTTCCACAATATAAATAGTTACAGTTAGAATGTGCAAGGCCGACCGGATCGATTTAATTACTTACGGGATGTGCTCAATAAATTTTAACGGTTTTAATATTTAAACGTTGTATAATAGCGATTCTTTACAAATTGCTAGTCGATGAATATTTAGTAGGGCGGGCGTGTAGGGCGCTGGACGCTAGTAAGCGGCCTGACCGTGTTCCCGCCTAATTAGGAAGAGCCTTATACAGAGCGCTCGTGTTAGAAAATCCCTAATTGTAGGAAACTTTGTCGTTGATATTCGATACGCGAACGTATGCAATTAACCGGGGATAGGTACCATCCATACGAGAGGTGAACGTTGCCGATAACAGCTATATTGTATTCAATACTCAGATAAATATAGAAAGATAAATATGCGGAATAATTTCCCTATCTACTGATAAACGTTTACTTGTTCTAATGCCCAGGGAAATGTCCGAGCGATTCGTTTAGCAATTTAATGCCCATAAAAAGTTACGTCTAACGTTATGAAAATATTTTTCAGTAGTTTATTTTCCACTAACAAGTATGGTGATGAAACATCTATCCGCTGGCATTATCATGCCATTACCTCTTAAAGCGATGTAAAGTCGTACACCAAAGAATGTCGAGTAATCCAGCATGATAAAATGTAAAATAAATCGATGGATAACTTTTTTTTCGAAACCTATTTACATAAATAGGTTACAAGTCCTTCAATGATTGAATTATGTGGCACAGTTTTAGATTTTATCTATAGACCGCGTTTTGCAGGCTTTGAAATTACCATATAAGGTAGCATCATAAAGTGTGAAGTTTTCAATATTGTGTAAAGAAGCTCTCACGGCTATTAAGTTTAATAACATAGCGCCTACAACCTATTAAACAAGATCATATATTTTATAGTGTATATAAAAAATTAAGATAGAATTCGCTTTAATTTTTATATGAATAGGTATCCTGAGGGAGCTCGTTAACTTTTCGCGACTAGCAGCTCGACCCTGGCAGCTGGTCAGCGTATAGCTCAAACAAACCAGCTAGCTCGTTGCAAGGTTGAAAATGCCAATGTATATAAAGAAATGATGATAGAAATTATGAAAATATAATGAATTTTCATATGAATAGTTCAGAGAGGTTGTTAACTTTTCGCAACTAGCCAGCTCGACCGTGGCAGCTAAGCGAATTGCTTAAACAATCCAGGTAGCTCATTTCAAAGTCGAAAATGATAAGTATTAATAACCTAAATCACCAATGGATATACCTATACGCCATAAAGCTGTGAAATGCTTAATTCACTTTTATTAGACATCACATCATAAGTCTCTTTCTATAATTAAAATAATTTTTGACTAAAAGGATATTAAAGAAGATCATAATCGTCATAAAATTAAAGTAATTAAATAACACGGTTCCTGAACTAGGAAAATACCAATTTTTCAGGCATTATTTGTTAAAAAAACAGGTTTTTACTGATTTGTTTAGATTTTCGTTTAAGAAACACGATTATTGATGAACATTTTCATAAAACTCCATCAAAACTTCGTGGAAAACCTACCCCTGTAAACTATAATTGAGCCAGTTGCATTTGTGTCGATATAGGCTATGTCAGGTCTCGCTAATGCGCCTATTTACAGCGATAGCGGTCGGTGGCGCGGCGCTTGCGCACCCGTCCGAAACCTGATTACTGGCGCCTCGCTGAATAACGACGCGACGATCTGGGCTAATCAATGCATCACATTTGCGACTTTTATTGTCGCCACTGTCGCCATTGTAAATACCCCCACTCAACTAGCAATGCCGTTCTCTTTATCGGTTAATCTCAATCTATTCTCAGCTTATTTGTTTTAATACCTTCGCATATTTTTATCTTAATGCTTAACTGTCTTGATTTTATCGGTTCTTATACAATTGAAAAGCTGGCGCTAGGGAAATTGCAGTACGTAATTACGCAATAATAATTTTTTCAAGCAAAATGGTGTATGAAGCCGTAACAGTAATTGGACGTTCTATTCCTAACGAGATGTATTTTGTAAAATTACTTTGAAGTAAAAACTAAAACTGTTCGGTTTAGGTTCTTTATTCAAACCTCACTTAAAATTTCAGAGTTCTGAACCCGAAGGGTGAAAACGGGATCCTATTACTATAAATATTAAAATCAAAGTGAACCCACTAATACAAATTCTGTATTTCTGTCCGCCTACTAGTAAGTTCGTGGAACACATGTGTATTCGTTTGAAGAGATTATAAACATAAGAATATTAAACTATGACCTCCGTATTGTAGCTAAAAAATGGAAGTTTCTTTGAACCGTAATAATTTTATCGAGTTCTAATTTTATTTAGGCATATTATGGTGTATGTGCTGTTTAGAATACACTGTGACTCAGATTTTTGGACTGGGTAGAACGGGGCATATGTTTTGGGTTGAGCGGGGAAAAATAATATTGGGTAGAAAAATTGTGGGTTGAACGGGGCAGCTCTCCAAAAACTTCTTTTTGCTCTACTTTTGTCAAGGTTTTTTATCTTAAACCGAAATAGGTAGACAGTTGAAATTTTGACATGGTATATTTAACAATTGCTGCTAAAACAATAAATAATAAAAATACATTAAACTTTTGAGTTAGGGGGTCAAAAGTCCATACAAGTTGACTATCCATCACCGAAGCCAAGCAACGTCGGACGCAGTCACTACTTATGTTAGCTTTTTGCTTAATTCAGTGTAAAATTTAAATATGTTTTTAGGATTCCACTTCGTGATATAGTAGTTATGTACGAAACCTTCATACTTCAGTTTTCTTGGCAAGTCTATCGAGAATGCCAATCAGCGTAGGTATCATCGATCATTATAAAGCAATCTACCGTTTACATTGTTCAATTAAGTAGTATGTGAACGTGAGGCATTACTGAGGCGCCATTTGATTTATATCATCGCCAAACAATCACACTTCCACGTGCTGAAAATAATACTGGTGGGCTCCTTTTCATGCTGAACGTGCCGTTAGCTTAAGGAGCAGAGAGTCTCATTTTGTAGATCAAATTATATTAATCCTGATTGCGAAACTTAAAGGCTGGCTGCTCGGAGAAGGTAAGTGTTAAATAAATTAAAACTAAGGCAGCCAGAATATAAATAATTAGAAAACTCGCTGTTTAAATTAAACCCAAAATAGCTTTATATTATAAGACAAGCATTTTTTTATTAAGTTGATGATCGTTTTGAAATTTTAACGTTACAAAATACTGAGGATTTACTTAAGTTTTTAATGCGTAATTCATTTATAATACCGATTTCAATCTTAATTTATACTAGCGATTATTGGTTCCGAATCGGTAATTTAGCCGCTTATTCTGCCCTTAAGTTCCGATAAGAAGCTAACCATATTTGAACCCCCGTAGACCATAATTCAAAAATATTATTTGCATATCAACTCGAAACCTTATTAGTGCATGCTGTAATCTTACAGTTAAACATCATAATCAAATAAGCAACTCCCTATTCGATTGTTTCTCTTGTCGGCAAAACAGCCCGCCTTGGATGTAAAACCGTGCCATGTTTGGCATAATTAGCGGACCATACTGATACTTTTCTTACGGTCAGTGATACGAGTTATATCTAGACAATTAAACAGTTGACTCTGTAATATCACAGTAATAGTTACGGTAGTTTTATAAGCCGCACGTGACAATATGAATGTACGCCGCGTATAGCAACAAGTTACAACATACCTGTATGTCACGCTTGATTCTATTAAGAAGCCTATAAACTCGTAATAGCTCGTAAGACAAATTATTTGCATGTAATGAACACGAATGTGCAATAAAAGAGTTACTGCGTTCGTCTGCTTCATTAAGCGTTATATTTTTATGCTCGTAGTCTAAGTAAATTGCGTTTTTAAATTATTAATTTGTTGGCCATATTTTACTTTGGTCGAAATTGTTTAGAAACATGTGTTTGTTTTTCAAAATGTTTTATTAAACCACACAAAGGAAGAGATCGATACAAACAGAATACAGGAAATATAAAGCGATGGCCTGGGCATAAACGAACCCTAGACGGTATGATGTGATGAGTAGTTGATATTACATCCAGGAAGTGCGACGCGACACTGCTAAGAATCCTTCCTCTCTGTATCCTTAAGCCAGGTTTACGCCAGTCCAATGTAATGTCCCCTTTATGAACTACGGTCGTGGCTATTACATGGTCAAACACAATTAACCTAACGGCAATGACATTTGTTATGAACTACTAATAAAAGTATATTATAAATCATACTGAGTTATATCCGCCTAAACGGAGCATATTTACGAACATCAGCGTAAATCAGTTCTCAAATATCTTTCGGATACCTTTGTATTGTTGGCATGTGGAATAATGGGTGGATGTACATCTTAGGCGTGCTATAACTCCTCGGTTAAGTGACAGTACTCCCAACTAATTGGCCAATGAGCTCGGTGATTGAGTACGGCGGTCGGGCTTGCCGGTGTAACCTCTACTTTAGATTACCCTCAAGTCCGCACCACTGTTCGGAACTCTATAAATTACCACGACCTTTTTATATTTTCTCTCGCACAGAATACTCTGCACGCGAGTAATCGCTTAAACTGTTTTGCCTGACAGTTTTAATTGTTTTTACTCTATAGTATATAACTATCGACTAACGTGTTGTAACAAAATGGCTCTTATTAATTCTGTTTATAAACTATTCGGTGTCCAGCAGCTTGTTCGAAAATTACAGACCCTTAACCACTATCGAATTGTATAATTACATGAGAAGTAATGATATGCCTGTAGACATCTAGCAATTTAAACTTAAACCTTGTTTTTACACTCGATTTAATGTGTCCACACTCGATGGCATACTAATGATGACAGATCGTCTTTTATATTGATTATTTTCAACTGGTTTGATGGGTAATTTTATGGGCATGATCTTTAGAGATCACACAGGCCCGTTTTAGCATTCCGTAGAGTCAAACCAAGAACAACTTCGGCTCTATGTCAGCAAAATATTTTCTATATATAAATACTAAGAGACCCTGAAATATTAAATGCAACGTTATTCTATCGTAAGCACGTTTCTCAGGAATTTACCTACACACTTTCAATTTCGATATCAAAGACGTAGATGAAACCGGCGAATGTGTGTAGTAAAACTTAATTACAAACGAGTAGTTTATAATATTCAATCCCAATTTGTGTCAGCCTACCGTCATAAATACTACGATTAGAACAGGATTACATTTTCTTCATATGGATCCTTACTGGAAAGGTGGGCGTTTTATCTAATTGTAAACCCCTGTTAACCTAGTTGAAAACTTGCAACATGTTCACGCCGTTGCTAAGCCGTTGCATTTATTACCTAGTCCCCTTATAACGAGTGTTTCATAGCACAACTCTAGCGATGAGCATTCACGATACCACAAAACACTACATAAAAAATATTTAACGCATCCTGATGATATCAAAACATAGTGAAGCTATATCCGTAGGTTCCCGTTACTCTGAACTTTAAGAACACGAATCTGTTCAAAGTAACACGAAATTGGAATTGCAAATGTTGCGATGATCTCAACTCCTCTCGCTTCCTAAAACATTGTGTCAACGATCTCCTTAAGGCTCCGGGGACGGATAAATTTCTCATACAAACGTAGTAGCAAAATAATTTGTAATTTGAGATTATTTTCACCATGGATTGCTTATATTTTAACCATTAGAATAGTTTTTATTTAGGTTCCTGCCACAAGCTTTTATCAAAATACTTACATATGTGTACAAATACTAAGAAAAAAGGGTGTCTTTGATGTAAAAATCCGATAAGACTTTATTTGTCAAATTAATTTCGAAAAGTATTTTTAAAAATATTTGTGTCAGGGACCTAGATAAATACTATTTTAATACAAATAATAGCAGATCGTGGTAAAAATATGCTCAAATTACAAATCATTTTGGCACTACGTTTGTATGGGAAATTCATCTTTCCCCGAAACTTTCAACATTATTATTCAAACAATGCACGACTATAAACATGTGAACGCGTTCGATTATATCGGTAAATATTTAGTTCCTATAAGTATACAAATTGGGAATTATTATTATTAATTGTAAATTTTTTACTTACGCAGCAATCCTTCCCTCTTTTATATACGGTCTTTAAATTATTAATTAATACCCTTTTATGAGTATTTTTTACTGGATGGCAAGTAAATCCCAAATATACGGAACCCTCCACGCGATAACTATGAGCACTTTCCTTTTTAAGACGATTCAAATCCAGTCTGATTCAATGTCTGTATCAGTAGCCGGAGGCGAAAATGCAATTGCAGCTCAGTTTCGCACACGCAATCCCATGGCTCCAGGGTGGCGTATCCCTCACTCACTGTCCCATGACGGAGATGAAGGGAACCAGAGTCATATGTGCGTCTCCGGGACAGCACTCTGTCATTAAACCTACCGGACCGCGATCGTTCCGATATAAATCATGGTAATGGTAGATTATTCTAGATGCATCGGCGAGACCATCGGAAAATACTCTCGAAGCTCAGATTACATAGAGCCTGTGAGCACTGTCGTAATTGCGCCGCTCATTGATACCTCACGAAATGTAATTAGGCTTTGTTCCAGCTAAGCGCAACCGCGGGAATACGCTCCCATTGTGCAATTTCATTACGGCATTAACTAAATGATTGCTTGCGGACGATACACGGACAGGCATTTTTCATACCGTGTTTGATTCTATCTAAATTGAATAATTCTAGGCGCTGTCTTCTATAAAAACGATTTCAAGCAGAAAGCGCAACATTGTTTACTTGCAGACATTAAATCATCCCGGTATTGTAAGCTTTTCAACCTACAATTCACAGGGAACTAGGTTAGATATTGTTGAAATAAATGTGAATCTGTTTAGAAGTTGTCAAATACAGATGCAGAAGAGCTTCAAGACTCCCTGCAGGCTGTTGGAATCGTAAGGTTTTTAGCCCTAGCAACTTATCCGTTAGAACAAATAGTTCACTTAGCTATCCCCCGCGAAGCATGCTCTTACTTAAGCGACTATTTATCTTCATGTTTGTTTGAGAGTAAATTTTCCATTCGCTGGAAACATTTATTGCGAGGATCTCGGATGGTAAGGTGGAGATGCGAGAATTGGCCTAATTACCACTTACGCAAACCTCATTCGTCCCTCAAATGCGGGGTTTTACAGAGACCGTAGAATATGTGATATGTACAAATTAGACGGGGAAATTAGGTGGTAAATTATATTCATTCCAAGTTTACTTTACGATTCATATCATCTCAGATTATACTGTGTGAGTCAGGGAACAGTTAGTAAATAATCATTACTTACTGTTTATGTTATTTCATTGAATCCTGCTGCTTCATCGCATCACGGATCAACCCAGATCTGAGACGTTATCGCTCTAATGTCTGACTTCAGAAATCACAAAGTGTATTATTACATTACCAGAATACTCAACAGTAAAAGCCTACTTATGACCACTGATACATGTTACTGTAAATGGCCTGTCGTGCGCGCGGTTTCATAAGATGGATATCATTTAAAAATATGTCATTCCGTTAGTCAAGAAATGATACAGTTGCATGAGTATCGTTCAAACTACGATAACCTATCGGCCGCAACCTCGGAGTAGTGGAGACGAGGCAGGCATTATCGTGTCTAATCAGGTTCGCACGAGGCGCGGTGGCTAAATCATCCGATTATTGATTTTCGATGTCGCGGTCGTGATCGGGCGCGGGGCGGGGCACTCGCCGTGACACCGCTGCCATTGTCGGCCCAAATCGCCGGCTCGCGCGCATTCTACAGCATTAAACGCTTGTTAATTCCAACAATATCATCCCGCGCCTGTCCGATTCAATCTGTACCACTCGCGCCACTTCACTCTCATCGCATGTCATCTGCAAGATATCCCGCCATCGACTGATCGAGCATTTAGTTACAGACAAGCTTCACTTGGACCTCGTGCCCTAAATACAGAGCGAAAGCCCAACATTAAGAGGAAAAATAAAAACCTATTGCGGCCGGTAACGCTACTCTACTTGCAGGCTACATTTATCTTTAATGACATTTTAATTCCTTTAATTACTCGCATGGTATACCTACAGGATTATTTAAAGGATGCATTTACAAACAGACCGAACATTCATTAGCCGAAAGGCTTGATTTGTTCATCTTTTCCAATTTGAGTAGGATTCTGGTCAGTGAATTGGGTATAAAAAGAGATTGTTGTGTTGGTAGATTTTGCTCTTATTGCGCACTTACGCTGCGCTGGACAATAATAGGGAAGGTGATTTCTAGCGACATGGGATGGTCGCATTGTAACGAGCGGACTGTCGTTATAGAACCCTATTGTTGTGATGTGCCGTATAAAGCCAGACTAGTCCCTTCCTAATGCCTCCAATAAAGCACTAAAAGTGCATTTGGCGAACTATTACCTCTCTTGTAAAGGCTAGAGTGAGCTGCAAAATCAGGTTGCAATTACGTATGCATCAAGTTCTGAATGAGGTTCAGCGATTTCTTTTTCCCAAGCTTATCTTCATAGTTTGCAAGATGTTATGGTAAACGAGAGACGCGCACGAAAGAAGCCGATGTAGCGATACGCAGTTTCTATTTACAAATTTCCAAGATGATTAACTTAAACGGTATCATAAAGACGCCCCAGGCATCCATAAAGCGAACAGTAACTGCGAGTTGATAAGCTTATTCATGCAGCTTAGGATAATGTTTGGCCTACAACCTATTCAAATGCTAGCATCATGACCTTTAAGGATTGCCAACCCTACCGATGTTATTATCAGCCGTTAATAAAACTAGGTGGCGTACGCGGCAGGGTTGCGACTAGGTCTTATGGTGGTACCATTAAATGTTCTCACGGTGAGTGGTATCTAATTAATTGCCAATAGCGATGGAAGTTATCATTGGAAGACAATTATGATTAGAGTTCATAGACCCTCTAGGGCCTAAAATATTAGATACGAAAATGTTTCATCTTATTATGTAAATGAACAAGCGGCCTTCGGTAACAAGACAAAGCCCAAACTGTTGAATCTCTGAAATTTGAAGGGAAGGTATGGTACATTTTATTACACAACCTCTCGCTAAGGGATTTTTGGAAATTTCATTTAGGTAAAAACGAGAGTTGATGTTTTTTTGAAACTCTTGAACAGGTAGCTTGCTCAAAATTTACAGAGAATAATAAAAATACAAGAATATTGAATTAGGTTTTACAGGATTTTTCGAAATATCCCTGAAAATGGTGTGAAACAACTTAATTTTTAGTGTGGTTCTGTATTAAATAAACAGAATAATTATATAATTTACAGACATTCCGATGGAATATTGTTTATGTATGTAGATAATGACATGAAATTTTCAGTTGGTACTTAAGATAAAAAGATTACAGATGAAACCGAAGTGTTTAAGGTTTTTTTAACGTTTAAAACAGTGACCCAATGACCTTAATACTCGCTAAAAATAATTAAAATTTTAATGAGTTAAAGAGTTCTTTCAAGATTTTTGAAAATACTCCTGAAAATCGGTTAAAGCGTTTATTAAACTACATAATATGAGATTCGTAGTTTGGAAATTTATTAAAATAGCTGTTACTTTTAAACGTTTGGTGCAATGACATAAAATTTTATCGTCATCCGACACTTGCGTCGTGTCAATGTGCTTACAAAAATAATGAAAAGTTAAAATCGACCACGCCTTTATGACCTAGCCAGTATTTCCATAAACATAGAACAGTATTGTGTGCCTTCATTTAATTTGGAGATACCATAAAATTAACCTTACACTGCCTTTCGCTATCTGCCTTTGACATAAGATAGAGCGGTATTGTGCCACCAATTAATTTGGAGATAGTACCACGATGCGATTGGAAAGCGCATCGTTTAGCAGTAGCTTCCGTAGATGTCATCGGGGCGTAGCTAGATGCGGCATTTGCATAAGGAATTGGGTGCGCACGCTTCGGCACAGTCCTGGGGCGTATTTCTCACGCTACCCGCAGAATTGGTGCCTCACGTCCGTCTTTTGCCGGTGGATCCGGCCTTTTTGATGGACCGGATATTGACAACATTTATCTTTCAGGTGTTATTTATATATTAACAGTTTTGTCGGAAAAATATTATGTTTAGTTTGTCATTCCGACTCATTCTTTGTACACTTCCTCTATCTGTTCCATCGCCTCTCCAATAACTTTTAGGTTTGCTGGAAGAAAACTCTTTTCAGGGTTAAGCTCGCCCATGTACATACATAACCTTTTAGTTTAAGTTCATTCTATGTTTTGATGCGTGTACAATAAAAAGTATGTTTGACTTGAATGAAAGCGGGCGGGACTAAAAAAAAACAAACGGCAATTGGATGTGTCTTAACATAAGTTTCTTTCAGCTTACTTTTCTGCATACAGATTATGAAGTCTACGAAACATCGTCATCTTTTCGGGTTGTTCTAAAATCTGATTATTCTTACGGCCATGGTATGGCACGCAAGCTCCATCGCCGTCCCTTCCCATCTAATGGCGTGTCAGTCTATGCTCTGCCTTGCTCTATTGTTTTTACTCCTTTTGTTAAGCCGCAAGACGCTTGACCAGGGGAAAAGTTAATGAGGGTAAAGACTACCATATTTAACACGGGCGACTATTAAGTACAATTAAATATTAACTGGAATCTTATCTTTCTATATAGTATTTAAGGTTCCACAATCATTCTAAGAAAACAGCAACATCAAATTATGCAGGAAAACACCAACATCAAATTACACAGGAAAACACCAAAGCAGGAATGTTTTCTCATGCATATAATAATGCATTCGATACCCCAACAGGTTTCCCAAAAACCGTTCTGTAATAAGCCGTAAATCTACTATGATTGCGCAGAACAACGACGCATAAAGAAATAAACAAGCGTTTTTAATATCATAATTACACGATTTGGAACCTTGTAGCCATTAACGCCTTGGTGATTGTCGGTCATATTTTACTATTAAATCATACGTTGTGAAGTTTGGTGAGCGGTGAGTGTGCATAATTGTACGGTCTACCTATAACGGGACGAATGGGTCAGTTCACTTAATAATGGGCATAATCAATATTTTCTTGCATAATTTTTAAACGATTAAGAAAATATATAATATGCTTTCTTAATTTTTTATGCGACTAAATTTAATGGTTAAAAATATTATTAAATAACAAACTACATAAAATACAGTGGCGCTACCTACATATTGTCAAACCTGAATTGAGTAACATTTTACTCCTATCAGTACCATTATTTCATCTCTTATTTTTTTCTGCAATTCCAGATATCACTCGCTCTCATCCTAAAAGCCTTTATTTTAATAAAATAAATAATGCAAAAATAAAAGACCATAATGAAGACCGTTTTTACTGCCCTGCAGTAATTTGAAATGTAAATATGTCTCTAATTGTAACTTATTAATGAAGCTAAGGTAAAACGTTGATTCATTTTATGAGTTCCTTTCATTATATTGGTACGTCCTATCATTTAACGTAAGTAATGCATCATAAATATACCACTTAATTGCTGTACAATGTACCTTCTGTAAAATTATCTACTACTAGCGGCCCGCCCCGGCTTCGCACGGGTATTAAACAAAAATTTCAGAAATTATACATACTAAAACGATGGGTTTCACAGTTTTCATACGGATCTTTACTTATTTAACAGCATTGGGGTTTTTGACATTGACTCAACATTCCAAAACTGACACTGGCCGTAGAGAAAAAGCAAGCACCGTGCGCTATACAACCTCTTTTTCTATTCTGACGCGCCATAATAGAAAAAGAGGTTGAATATACAGCCCACGGTTCAATTATTGAATTTTTCATGCGGATCCCTAACTTTTTTGAAAATATTATATAGCCTATGTTCATCACGGAAAATTAAGGATTCTAATGGTGAAACAATTTTTTAACTCGGTCCAGTAGTTTCGGAGCCTATTCAATTCAAACAAACAAACAAACAATCAAATCTTTCCTCTTTATAATATTAGTATAGACAACAAGATGATCGCAATCTTTGTAGTCATTGTTATCAGGTTTCTGAGGATTTTCCCTTGTAGCGTATTCCGTGAAGTCGTCCATAGGTACTGCGCATGCTTTGCTGCCCCATAAGCGTGTTAGTTGCGCATAAGGACATGCTACAAGACCCAAGTGTCTAAGCATGCGTAGGAAAGCTTGTAGAGTGTAACAGAGACCTAGAAAAATATGAAAATGGTGCAGCACATAGCAGTTTTCAAAACTGACACATTTGCTATTTGCCCTGCGATTTGCACTGCTACATGCTAATCAAATCAAGATCTCTCATTTAGCTTACGAGTAGTAGCTAATTTCATTGCTATAATGTGTTAGAGAACGACTTGTGGTAGCGAAGGAGACACGTAAATGAAAATCGTCGTTATTAAATTTCGCTCAATAATGACAGTAAATGTAATTTACTAGATCCAAGAACAACTGGGTTACACACATCCACGAGCACTTTGCACTGCGTATACGTGAAGATCATTACGAGGTAAATACAGTACTTTTTATCTAATTTGCCTGATCTGTATACCGCTTCTCGGAACCACGAAAATGATTAATGGCTAAATGACTGACTTGACTTCCCACACCGAAACCAGTTACTGTTGTTTCCGTGCAAAAGGGGCTCTTGAACTAATAAACTGATATATCAACCGTTCCCGAGTTATCTTTGTTTAATTACTCCCAAGAAGTTATTTTTGGGTTTAATATGGCTGCACAACATTGTATGTATATTAATGCGATCATAAAATTAAATGTGCCTACATTGAGAATGCGTTAAGGGAATAAATAACGGTCGATATCAAACGGCATTATTATTATTCCGCCACCGATGTCCCACTATTTTTAGATAGAGATGTAATAAAAGCTATTTCTATCTATCTACGGCATATCTAAGTGACGCACTGACACGTCACTTTTCTACGGTATACGGATAACCTCCCTAGGTTTATGTAGCCATGCATAATGTATATAGGTAGGTTGTGTGGATTGATGCGTGAAAGGGTGCGGATTGGAGGTAGCGCGCGGGTAGCGGTCCCCAGACGATAGAGCATCGCGGTCGTGCGCCACCGCTCACGGCGGCCGCCGGCGCTCGCGTCCTTTGCCGTGACTTATGGCCCTCTCGCGAACTTCGATCGTACGATTGAATAATAATATCCGATTCCCGTACACCGAATTTATGTTAGGAAGTGAGCAATGTCCCGTATCGAGGGAAGGATCGCGTGCGCCGGCTATTCCCAGCCGCGCCCGCCGCCGCCCGCTTGTCCCTAGGCGCCGATCCACCGATACCCGATAAATAAATTTCGAAGCAAAGTCCTCGGACGTCGGCACTCGGTCCCCGCTAGCGCCCTGCGACTTCTAACAGTCCGTCCGCGTCACGTTTCCTTGCCATGATTACGTTTTTCAATGTTCTCATACTTTATTCGTTGAACAAAGTACACAGAATAAATAATTTCTACACAGGTTTAAGGCGCTGTTGAACTTTGGCCTAAAGCATGAATCATTGTTACTCCTCTTGGACAAATTATGGTGCGAACTAGTTTATTTTTTGCTCGAAGCTTTTAGTGAGTGGTAAGAGTTATACATTATGTAGGTGCGCTATTTTGAAGTCTATTAAAATAAGAAACGTTGTACGTGTTCTATGTGTACGCGACCACAGAAACATGTCAAAAAACCGCAGGCTGTCGACCTGCTTCACACTAGGCAAAACTGCCAAAATAATCAAATGGAAGTTAATACTTCGGCCAATTACCAAATCACTCGTAGGTTCATTGCACCACATAATTTGATAAAAATTATAGGTTCACACTTCTTACATTTTCACTTCGACCTGCAATCGTGACTATATCGATAACTACCACTGGATCGAATAATTCGGTTTGTTTGAACCGTTAGTCAATGATAACTTTTTGATTCTGGCGAACTATTTAACTGCTAAATTCCAGATCAATTTATGATTGTAGCTTATATACATTTACAGTTGGATATCATACGTAGAGTTGGATAAGCTGTCTCATAAATTACGTTTAAGCACTTCACCACAAATCTTGTATAGCCCTAGTTTCCACTGTTGTTTGGGCTCTTAATATCAGAATACGCTTACCTTATTCCGTAATCTGGCTTCTATAAGAGAAGGACATCGTAGGTCATTGTCCTACTCTAATAAAAAGGAATATTCTGTATAGAGACATCCTACAACCGCATCAGTTCTATTGAAACGCTAACAATACAATTTTGAACAGTCATAAGGATTTAATCTAAAACAACATTAAAATTTAATTCAAAAGTAACATAAAAGTTTTTTTTTCGTGTTGTGTCGGTTATCGTCTACAAGCTGCACGTGCAAGTGCGTCTTTGGCTATGAAAGTGTTAGTTTAAACATTACCAAAATCTGGACGCGTTAGAAGATCTAAGGTACAAGCCTAATAGGCTTTGCTACCGGCGCTACCGGCGATTTTGTAAATATTTCATGATTCACGTACGAGTACATGCATGCCACATACGTTCACAATCATTATAAAAAGATGAAACATTCCATATCGTCTGAATATGAACAAAAAGTTAGGTTTCCTAAGGTCGTTGAATTCAGAACAGAACCATTGCGGCTATTACGTGTAATGTGGCTTAGATTATAGAGCGGAGAATAAAATTGTTGGCTAGGTTTTAGGGCATTGTTCGCCAGTATGCAGTGGCAAAGAGAACTGTGCTTGTCTTTGATTGGACTATCGTGGTTGCCTTTTGAAAACAGAATATACATAGTTTTTATTGTGTTCTCACTCAGGTTGTTTATTATGAATCTATGTGCGAATGCATATTATTAGCTTTCTGTGTCTATTTTAAATTCTATTGTTATTTTTAAAGCTGATGGCAATCAGAATTAAGTAAATAAATTAATAGATAATAATTTAATAATGGATATAATTTAATCGCTTCTGAAAAACTGACAAAACGACAAAATTCTGCTGTCTCAATCTGCTGGGCTCTTCTGGTAGGGCCTTAAAGAATGCAAAACGGTAATTTTGCTTTACTGATGGTTCTAGTCTATCGGTTGTGCCAATGGATTCAGTTAAAATAATCTGGTTTTGAAGTCGATCAAAGCGCTGCCGTGCGAGTCTTTAATGCATTCTCATTCATTATTGGCAAAGTGGTATTTCAAGTACACCAACCGAAATATGACCGGGGCAATTACAAACAGAATGTTTTGCACTTAGTTCCTTTCAATGAAAACATATTAGTTGCATAAATCACTTTGGTCTTCGGGCATAACTGAACTGCTGTAATTGACGGAAAATAAAAAATCACTCAGGAGTAGGTAATTCCGGTTATACAAAGAATTTATAATTATGATGACCTCATGGCGCGGTGTGCGGTGACCTGCGATGCAGGAGGGTTCGATTCCCGGCTCAACAAATGTTTGTACGATCTACAGATATTTGTTCTGGGTTTTCTAGATCCGTTTTCTATGTATGATAAGAAATATTTGTATGTAATATATTGTATTAATCATATAAGTTATGTAGTTCTACCCAAAACACAAGCTCTGCTTAGCTTGGGGCTAGATGATGCTGTGTGGATTGTCTAGCATTGTTATTTATCTTGTCTCAATACATATTTAATAACGTTTTACTGTATTAAGTAAAACTCTGAAGCGGCTAATTCCGTTTCATTGTTAAAATAAATACGCACCTACCCCATTCAATTGTATGATAGCCCGGAAACGATAACGCAACATCGCTTCATAATGGCAAAGCGCTATCTCCATAGTACCTACCTACACAGAGAATAAGTCGCGGATTGTGACCAGAACTGTTATCTTTCCCAATGATTTCTATCGTTTGTAAATATTCAAACGCATTGGAATCCGCGGAGTGCGGCTGATGCCCATTTAGTTACTATATTGTATGTGATTCTAGTATCAGTTGAACATTAGCATTATCAAAAGGGCCGCGGGCGTCATGCTCGTATCGGTGAGGCGGAGGACACGCGACGGTCCCGGAAGCTGAGACCGAGCCAAAGGGCCCGACGGACGACACGCGATAACTCAACTCAACTCAGCATACCTGAAATACAATCGTGTGGATGCAGTGCCGCTGCAGCGGTATTGCCTTTTCCAGTGTTTTCGATCTCGCATATCGTACTCAACACCATTTTGATCATATTCCCCTCGCCGTTTTGGTGATATCATAAATACGAAATTTACGGCGTAAGATACAAGCGTATAAGGGAACTCCGTTTTGTAAAAAATGCTAATAATTCATGCCTTCTTGCTTGATAGAGACGGTTTGCAGACTGAGTTATTATTCATACAGATGACATGGGCATCTGTAATAAGTAAATCGGCCTGTCTGTTGATATGAGAGATATATTCGTATTGTTTATGTATAGTAAATTTATGTAAAAAATACAAGAGATACATATTTATTACCCATTTGCAATACGAACGCTCGTGCGGGTTGTGCCTATTTTTCAACGTCAACCAGTAACAGTCGTTTACTGGTTCCGATTCCAGATCCCATATAGCTTAAAAAACTTTCATATATCTTATCTTATTTTACTACCGAACATATAGGCCTGGTTTGTAAAGTAGTAAAGAAACACATTATATTTGAGACACTAATATACAGAACTGCTAATGGTACTTTAAACTACCAACTAGCGATCCAGTAAACCAAGGGCGTTCTTATTGGAAATGGTAATGAAGAAGCCCCACCGAGCGTACAAGCCGACTGAATGGACAAATAGCCGTATTGAGACACAAGATGACAGCTGGTTGAAGCTTTGCATATGAGCTGTCTCGCGTCGCTTGGCAGTGGGCGTAGGACGGAAGCGGCTTGGACCGGCACCAGAGCCGTTACCGTCAACCGCCATTAAACGACCACTCTTAATTATCAACAGTTACCGCAGACCGCATTGATACCACTCGCCCGCAACGCAAAACGCCACACCGTAACCGAAGAAACACCCTCCGGGCGTGTTGCGAATCGGCGCAATCAATACCAACCTCTCATTAGATGGACGTAGAATTATTAATTCTTCTTAATCATCACTCATGGTGTAGATCACTAACGGAATTTCCTTGAATACAGCTTATAACTTTGTTGTATGCAGATCAAAGAGGCACAGTTTTGTCTGGGTTTCAAAAAGCAAGTTTCTTTTAACTGTCAAATGTTCTTTTACCGGTTACAGTGTGTTAAACAAGGAGCAATGATTTAGCGAGGTGTTAGATCTCCCACGTGAACGCCGATAGCGAGATAGCTCGTCGAGCCGCCGCCGCCGCTAGCGCCCGGTCTTCTAATTACAGTCTTCATGAGAGGCATTCCACGGATGTACACACACTCGGTGCAAATACCTGAGCATTGTCTCCCGTCCGTCCTTCCGGTAAACCCGTCCACGATCGTAATCAACGATCCCAGGCTCGCTGAAGATAGCACGCCGTAATTAACCCTTCACCGAAACAATGAACTAATGAGAAAATTTAGGTAGGCACCTTCAACAATGCAAATATACCGTAAACTTTTCGTTTTGGTAAAAACCTGTATCACGTTTTACAGTTGGCGCATTAATTTAGAAATAAATCTCGCCATCAAAACATATATCATGCATTATCTGTCAGATTAACTGTGCGTATTTAAGTATCGTAAAGTATGGTCCTGTTGAGATATCATTAAAGTTTTTCTGAAGCGCTTTTGCTTGCTGTGTTTAGGAATTTGAATTAACGTTGTAACAATAAATTATCTGCGCTCTAGCGTGAACCCGAGTTACGCCTAGTTCGACCACCCATGAAGACCAACAATCTTTTGAGCTGCTATTTTTGCACTATCGCAAATGACTCGAATCTTGAATTACAGTTAGGCGTGCTAGATTTGGGTTTATTTAATTAAATAGTGGCGTTGGTCTAATTGAAGATGAACGGGCAAACCGCTAAAAAAAGTATACTACGAGTAAAGCAGGAAAACACTATAAATACCGGGAAGCTGTGTATGTTTCATGATCGAAGACAACAAAACCTGACAAAATGAAATAAGGATTTGAAATAAGGACCACCAAAACTCATAAGCTTTATAGGCGATGCAGATCGATACTTACCTGTACCTACTCAGTCAATGAAATACAGTTACGAAAGCTCTCAGCTGTATTCATTCTAGTCTTACAGTCCAACAAAAACAATGACAAATTACCATTGTGATCCTTTAATAGTTCCTTGACTTTCGAAATCATTGGGCTTCATGATTCCGTGAATAATTACAACAAAAAGCAGTTATCGCTGAGTCCATTGTATTTGGAAATAGATTTATCATAATATTTTACGTTTAATCCCATACCTCATCACTAAATTGCTTTATTGATAGGCGCCACAAAAAAGTTTAATAAAGTGTGATGTATTTGTATTTTATCTATTTGTATTTAGTTATTGTGGTTAGCTGTTTTAAGTTGCAAGTTGTTTTAGTTGATCCCAACTCACACTTGACGGATTTTTTGCCGAGTCTCGGCGCGTGACCGATTGGTCAAACATCATTGTGTTCAGTTTCACGGTGCTTGTCTCTTGACAAATGATGTTTTCACTTCGTCTGTCTGTCTGAGTTTTTCGACAAAACCCAGTATGCTAAAGGAGCACGTTTTTATATTATAAAAACGTTTGTACTGTATACGTGCGATTGTCCAGCCCCGACCATTGGAAACGTACTTTCACACACATGATATGCAACTCTAACACGGTTCATTCACTGACATTCGTGTACTCAGATAATTACATGGATGTTTAACGTCTCTCTTCCCACGATCCTATCTTGAATACCGGGGTTAGTGTAAATCTTATATCACCCTGTCGTTATTGGTGACAGTAATTTTATCTATATCTATAGTAATATTATAAAGAAGAAAGTTTTTATTTATTTTATTTATTTATAAAACAGTATAACATCATTGTTCCAAGTTTGTTTGAATTGAAAAGGCTCCGAAACTACTGGACCGATTTGAAAGATTTATCACCAATGGAATCCTACATTTTCCCTGATGAACATTAGCTATATAATATTTTGAAAAAACAATATGGATCCATATGAAAATTCAATAACGTAACCCAAATTGTGTAATATTGTATAACTTTTCAATTTAGAAAATTCTTAAGCCTCGTAAATCACAAATGGTAGAACTGAGCACGGACCAATTTTCGCCGATGTCATTACCCGCATCTACAGCTATTCTGGTATCATTAAAATGACTACGTCCATGTGGAACTTTAATTTGGCCAAAACAAAGACATTTCGTTTCGCTTCGGTGGCTGCAATGCCATGTAAACCTGTGAGCTTGCTCTACATAAGTGCGAATTTCGGTCGTGACATGTCTATGGCTCTGTTCCACGTCGTTAATTTGACGAGTCGGGGCATTCGCCCCGTAATTGTTGATCCCTTAAATTTCTTGAGTTTTTATAATTTTCACTAACTTTGGTGTATTTTTCTTATATTCTCTACCTTGGCACCCATTTTTACAATAAGTTTGGTATCAAAAAGTACATGAACTAATTCACATCAATGCAACTAAACAATTTCATATGGGTTGCAGCACAATGCGTAAAATTTACCGGCAATTTGATATTATCTTTATTTTCTCACCAAACTATTGGCCGTACAAAAAGTAGAAATGTTCCATAATAGAAATGTACTGTTTCAATTGGCATGTATCGCTGGGTATTATGGTTGGTCTATAATTACCATCACGCCAGGAAATAGTCAATCAGTGTTCTGTTACTCAGTAGGTAAGTGCAAGAGTCAAAGACCGTTCTTTATTTGTTAGGCAGAAACGTAAGGCGCATTAGTTACGCTATGCCGATGACGAACTATCGCTATGCCGAAATTGGCTTCGGTCGTTTCGTTTCCTTCTAGTTTTCTTCTAAATAATAAATTCCAAGTTCCGAGCATTTGCTACGGCAAGCCGGTGTGGGAACCGATATATCAATAAAGCAATTCAAGCAAGAAGCAGAGCTGGGTGTTGAGGTGCGAACCCATCGGCGTGAACTTATTTAGCATTCATTCACCTTGCGTTACGCTAGTTGGGCCTGGACTGCGCATTGTCTCGCTCGGCACGAAATGCGAATGATCCTTTGTTCGCTACAGTTTGCCTACACTGTAACAGAAACCACTGGCGGAACACTTAGCGCCCACTTCTAAACGCAATATTCACGCCTCTGAACGCACGCCTATTCCTGATATAACGATTATTTACTCTGGAATAACGAAGCCAGCACAGATCCGGAGTTGTTACTTACTTGCACAAATTAGTGCTTATTTTTTGCACGTCGGAATAGAATTATGGCCTTCACTTCCTGTGAATTACTTACTTGTAAAAAGTGCTCATTCGTGCTTTCACTCGAAAAGGAAACAACTTTAATCCCGACGGTTACTTTCTTTAAGCACAAACGTATAATTTAATGAATTGCCCGCTAGCCAGCAAGTGTATTCACAAACAAAACATCGTTCCAAACAATCGTCGCTTATCGCTTTTGCACGTTCACTTTCCTCCTCCATTGATCTTTACCGATTATTGTAATTGTGGCGCATAAAACTACTTTTACTACGACTTGAGAATTGAAATTGAGGCATTAGAATGTTGCATTCTTCTCGTGTTATTGCTTTGTACATAATGGTTTATCAAACACGTTCCACGCGATGCTGCTCTAAAGCTTTCGTAGTCTAGGATTAGATAAAAGGTACTTAGGGAATTCAAAATCATTTCATGACTTGCATATAATGTTTCTCGTTCATTGTATTGTAGCTTAGCCATTTTCATGCAGCCCTGTCCAAGCGACAACGTGTGCCGTATAATAAAAATAAAGAGCAATCGTAAAACAGCATAGTGTCTGAAAGAAAACTATTACCTCTATAATCGCACACTTTATTAATTCAGTTGTACGTAGACGTAACTTACTTACTTAACGATAAATTGATTAATTCATTACAAAATTTGACGACCTCTATGGCGCAGTGGGCGAAGGTCCGCCTGCGACGCAAGAGGTTGCGGGTTCTATTCCCGCCTTGGGGAAAATATTTATTCAGGATGATCTGGGCTTTTTTAGTATAATAAAATATACATGAATATAATTTATTTTGTTAATTATATCAGTCATTTAGTAGCCATAACATAGGGTTTTCCAGCCTGATTTATTTAAAAATGTTTCACGGATAGCACTATAAAGTATTCAGTGTTGGCAAAAGACGTGATAAGTTATTTATCATCCAACGCATTAACATGCTATTTCACACATCCGTTGCAGCGAACGCTAATAACTTTTTATGTGTATTAACACGGCTAATACAAAGACAATTGCTAGTCGCTCCATCAAATACTTAGCGCAAACACGATCCCATCCAATATCACCATTATAATCACATTAGAGCGCGGGCACGCCATGGTCGCATTACCCATAACACGGTCACAACGTTTCTCGCCCAATTCGTGCTTTACTTCGTCCCGTGGACAACTCACTTGGCCTTAACATCGATTTTAGATGGCTTCTGCAGCGTTGTCAATTTTGAACCCATGCGAAAGGGATTATAACACTGGCTTTCATCATCACCTTTAGCCTATATCAGTCCACTGCTGGACATAGGCCTCCCCTAATGAGCGCCTTAGATGGCTTTATTTATCATTTGGTACACTGGCTTTAATGACTCAAAAATCCGATGTTTACATATACCAAAAGAAAAAAATTATTCCGGACTATCAACACAGTATCATCTAGCACCAAGTTAAGCAGAGCTTGTGTTATGGGTACTAGTTCAGCGATATATAATTACACAGATCGATATTTTGTACTATACATAGAAAACCATGAGAACATACTCGCCTATCTACATGGTACATGCATTGCAGTTCAGATGCGGGAATCGAACCTGCAACCTGCAGGCGGGCGCCCGTGCCACCCCCGTGCCACAGAGGTGGTCAAATCTTTAATTTAGTTATTTTGAAAGTGTGATGTGCATTTTCTTCGGAGTACATTTACTATAAGTTAATGTATATATTTTTAATTAAAACCATTAGATAGTAGAGATTTCAAGGAATAAAAAGGCCACCGGTGGCAGTCGGGGTGCTTTATGCAATATTGTGTCAGAATAAGGTGAAAACATAAATATTTCAAATCAAATAATTAGGAGTGTGTTTGGGCCATAAAAAGTTAAGTTTTCACCAAAATTCGTGAAAAAAAAAATGTTTCTGGAAAAGATAACCAAAAACTATGGTAATTTGAATTTTTCTTATAAATTTTTAGAATATGTGAAATAAGTGTGAATACAAACGTTTTAGATTTGTTATTACCTGCAACTTTGCCATTTAACTTTTGTCATAGGATTTGTAGTCTTGCCGGAAATCGAGAAAAAACCGTTTTTCCGCCAATTTTAAGCCCTGGTCTAAAAGGACACAATTCTGTAATATTATATTAACTACACATTTGCCAATTAATATTATAATAATAGATATACATTATCCTATAGTGTATTTAACATTCATTTGAAATATTTAAGACCTTAAGATATATAACAACCATTTAAATATACGATCGGTTATTAATAACAACACATGCCTTAAGGCCAGGTAGGCCAACAGAGGCCGCACTTTTGTGGTTTTCAAAACCATCTGAGATGTAGGAATACTGATTAAAAATTCTGTAAAAAAGATATGTAATAGTTAAGGATTTAGTCTAGTCAAATTCGCATTCAGATACAAGATTTTATAAACTTCGCTCGGGAAAAAAAAATCTCGAAGTTACCCCTTTTTGAAATGTTTTTTCAATATTATGACTAAACTATGTGATATTTTAAGTTTTTTTTTGTACTCAATTAAAGACAGTAACTATTTCTAGACAAATTCGCAGAGTTTGTCCTGATAACATGATTTTCAAAATCACTATTTTGAAATAACTACAAAATTCACAAGCGTGGTGGCTTGGCAGACACGATCAGTCGCGCTCTGGCGCTTACAGACGACGGACCTATGTCAATTTTTCCGCTAATTTATGAAGTACGTAAATGTTTCATTTGTTATGCAATTTTAGTCTCTGACACAATGGCGTTAGATTCAATTTTACTTCAACCTTTGACATGATATGTGACGGTCGTAGTGCCATAGTATAAAATCATCGGTATGTAAGGCAGAAAATTAATAAAGGTTATTGTTCTAGTTTAAAAATATATTATCTACTTACTGGAATGATTTATTGAAGCCAATAATATTTAGTTAACTACATTAACATTTTATATATCTATAAAGCATTGACATAATTGTTCTCCTTGATGGTGGAGCCCCCTCCACCATCATAGGTATGGTTTTTTTTACGGAATCGTATAGAGGGCATCGGGGGGACCTAAGGAAAATTCCGACTTTTCCAAATTTGCCCCTTCTTCCCCCCCCCCCCTTTAGGGGGGCTCCCAAACAGAGCCATACTGAATGTTATTTTTTGTGGGGTTGTATAGAGGGGGTCAAATAGTTCAAAGGCAGGCAAAAATTCCCCCCTCCCTTTGCCCCCAGACCCCCCCTTTTGAAGTTGCTACCGGAAATAGTCTTTATAGAAAAATTTGGATTGCGGAGTCGTATAGAAGGTTTCTTCTAGTGTTGAAAAATAAAAAAAAATCACCCCCCCTCCACCCACATTTTCACCCCCCCTTTTTGTATCTCCCAAACGGATCGACCTAGAAGAAAAATTTTTTCACTGTTATGTAGAGGAGAAGAAATCATTTTGAACTCCAAAAAAAGTTTGAACCCTATGACCCCCCAGACCCTCTTTTTTTATAAAAAACCGAAAATTGGCCAAATTTTGACCTTTTTTTTCGGGTGGAGCATTGCGGCGAGCGAAGCCAGCTGCAATGCGACTAAGGAGAATAGCACGGCGAGCGAAGCGAGACGTGCTGTGACCCCCACGACCCCCCTCTCCCAGCAAGCGGGTGAAGCACTGCGGCGAGCGAAGCGAGCTGTGCTGTGTGACCTAACACCCACTTATATGGGTATCGTTTTCGACTAAATCAAACACGTAGATTACGAAAAAGATGTCCATTTTCAAATCCAAGATGGCTGAAAGTTTACTATCGCAGATTTTACACATGGATATCGATTACCATCAAATCAAAGACGTTTTAGGTTATGAAAAGTAAAAACTCCAATGCGATAAGGCCGCCTAAGGCAAGGCACTCCCCCCGAGCTGCTAACCTCTTTTTGTGTCTTAAACTACTAAGGTACCTAATTGATATAAACAGATAAAGAGTAAGAATAGTTATTGAATAAACGCAGCCCGAAGTGTGCAGCATATCGATGCAGTGTTCGGGCTTTCTCGGACGGCCTAGCCTCCCGAAGTTCCCCGAACACTGCAGAATGCGCCGACCTCGCTCTGGTCGGCAAAAATGAAAAAATGAAAAATCAAAATAAAGATTTTCAGTAGGTACAAATTTTGAAATTGAATATTGAAATGGGACCCTACAGAGTCGAATGGGGTATCAAATGAAAGGTTTCAATTTGCACATTCCAAAACAGATTTTGAAATTTTGATGAATTTTATACTTTTTGAAATATTTAGAAAAAGGTCGAATAAATGACCATTCCCCCCCTTATCTCCAAAGATTGCAGAGCGATCGATGTGTAATGTAATAAATGGTCAAAAAATTAACCATTCCCCCACCAACCCCCTATCTCCGAAGATTGCAGAGTGATCGATGTAAAATGTACTATGCGTTTGTAGATATAGATTTATAATTTACAGAAAAAATATAGAGAAGTCTGTAAAAATTAAACTTTTTGAAATATGGTCATAAAACAAATTTTCATACAATGAGACTTTTTCATTGAGAGCAATTCAAATCAAAGGTATGGAATTCGACAATTCAAAACAGGTTTTGAAAATCGCCGTTGATGAAAAGTTTCATACTAAGTAAAATACGTTGAAAAAGGTCGAAAAAAGAATTGTAGGTTCGAACCCATCGATCCGAATATCGTTGTGATTTCAAGATGAAAATGTAAATTATAGACTTCCTAGCCTTACCACAAATGGAAAAAATAATTATGTGATGTCCATAGCCTTATCATCTCCTGAGCCACTAACCGGGTACAAGCACGCTAGAATTGAATATTGGAGAATTTTGAGAAAATAATAATATTTTATTATAATTGTTTTATTTGATACCCTTTATTCTTTGTATTTATTTCAAACAAAATTTTAAATCATAGAAGCGAATGTTCTCTATTTGCTTCTTTGTCTTCTTTATTTGAGTATTTATTTCAAATTTTGTAGGTACTTAAAAAACGAAGTTCGGAAATTAACTATGCCTTTTGTTGGTCTGGTCCAGACGTTTTTCAGCGTTCTTGGTTTGGTTGGTTATCTTGGGATCAATTACTTTATTATTAATTCATTATCTATATTAAGAAACATAAATAGAGATGAAGTTGTAACAACTTCATTTATTTACGAAACTCTAACTGAAAACTATTAACAAAGTTTGATCATAGCAACAGCGTTTCTAAAGTGAAATAATATTATGCTACTGCTTATTTCTATACTATGTCGTTGGCGCTGCATCTGCGCTAAGTATTTCGCGCGCAACTTTAGACAGGACAAAATGCCTACAGCTGCAGGAATACCTCGCCTTAAAACTAAAACTCAGTGTTTTATTCCTTTAGTGACCAAAGTTCTTGAATAACTGATCAATGGAAAGGTTGATTGAGTTCACCTACTCTTCACCACAGATAAAATTATTCTTACAAACAACACTCTCGATGTCATTCAGACCTTGACGTGTGAAAAATTGTTTCGTTCACATACCGCCCAGTCAAATCACACCGTTCGCTGTATCAGTAATTTAATTTCACCGTTTTCAATCAAAAATCTGGGTGTCTTATGAAATGCAACACAAAAGTGATTGGACAGATTTTTTACATGAAAGCGCAAATACCCGCACGCTAGTTCTCCGAGGTGTGTAATTGACAATGAAATAAATATGGAAATTGGGTCGGATTACAGTACAGAATTACTGTACAGAGAATATAAAGACAACTAAATATCATTCGATTTTGGGCGCTTCAAACGTATCAAATACGCATTATGTTATAAAAAGCAATATCGCTTAGCATATTTACCGCGAACATGATATACGGTAAAGGCGGCAATGAAATCGAAATGCAATAGTGAATTATTATTTTCGTGTTTGGGGTCGCGACCCCTCTCTCCCACATAAATCGACTGCGTTGTCGTGCGGCAGCGCATACCTCGCTACCGGAGCTGTACCATTTCGTGTTACCACAGTAATTAATAATGGGAAATTGTATGTGAAATCACTAGCAGAATAACCGCCGTGTACAATGTACTGAACCACGATTTATGCTAAAATTTTATAGACCTTCCATTTAAGAAGACAATGTTAACGCTTTTGTAATGGAGTATTCTGTTTTACTAGTATTCAATTATTCCTTTCAACGAGATGAAACAAGACTTTTGCAGAATTTATGTATGATACATGTTATCATAGATATTTGTTTCAAGATCTTAGGTTCTCAGATATTATATTAAAACAATTTTTTGGTAATTCAAAGTGCTGTTTCTTTAATGGAACGAATTGATGTTTAAATCAAATTTTATGATTTGATTTTAATGAAAAATATTACATATTAGACTTTCGTTTTGTTTGGGTTCGCTACAATACTTACTAAAGTCGGAAATCTTAGCAATTGAAACAATTAAGTAAGTAACATACACAGGTAAAATATAAACTTTCTGTTCTAAAGTTCAGGCTTTATACTTTAGAATGTGTTCCGAGCTAGTGTGTACACAACTTTTCAATTGTAGAAATGTGTCCTAGTCTATGATTCTCTATTCCATTACGAGAAGTGTTTACCTGCGTTTAAATGACTGCATTGCTTGATAAATACTCTGCTTTAAAGCGTCTTAGATATAGCGGCGTCATTATTATAAACACAATACAACATTACCAGAGTAAATGAACTATATCCTAAAGCTGTAGTTTCAAACAGTCATCGTGAACAAAACGAAAACTTGGGAAACGCGTCCGCCCTAAGTAATTATGGACGGATGGTGTCTATTTAATCAACATTAATGATTTATGTGAAAGCTTTATGTCTCATTACCCAGCTTTAATTCCTACAGCGATTTTCGAGCTATCACCCAGCTAAATGTGAAATCAGTTATGATAATTTACATCACTGGCTGTTTTCCGCGTGGTTTTGTTCATTGCCGTTGTGATTTTACGTCATTTCACATCTAGCTTTACTGCCAATGCGTATAATTTAAGTATGATTTGCGATCATCTCTAAGCTACATTTTTAGTATCCAATCAATGGGGATATTTATTGCTCTTCCTTACTTAATGAGCATATCTCGAACGCTAATTGTAATTAGCCGTAGCTGTAGTGTAAAGTATCAACATAAAAGCTAACAGTATATTTTATTAATTCTCCGGAAATTTGGAACTGAATTGATGTTTATCGTCAGGCCTGTCATGAAAACATTCATCACCAAAGCTCGGTATAATCACAAAGTTTGAAACCTTTGACAAACATGCCAAATTAGTTTGTGTAGTGATCTTTTCTTACTTTAATTACAAGGTACAGAAAGCCGTTTGGTTTGAAATCTCTAGTCGAATAACTAATTTATTTTACCGTATATAATTTGCTAAGATAAAGTTATTTACGCGGTTATTGCGCAGTAGTAGTATTAGATGTTGTAAAATAAATCGGTTAACGACTTCAGGACTTAAGCAACTTGGGGTTGATGGCGGATATTGCCCTGGGTCGGGAAGTCGTTAGAGGATCTAGGGTCTATCATATGAGGTCTTATAATGAGCTCTTTTTCAGGGCAAGCATACGAGATGTATATCAAAATTTACGAGGCATTCATTACCTTGTCGGATGTTAACCAAAGTTATGTCCGTCAGTACCCGTGTTGATAAGTATATTTAGAACGTTACTATAAGACAGTTAAAAATGTTACAACTTAATAAGCTTGCTTCAAAGCATATCTATACAAAGAGGTAAGATTTAAATGTTTGTATGTTTGAATTGAATAGGCTTAGAAAAGTACTGGACCAATTTAAAAAAAATCTTACACCATTAGAATTTTACATTACCCCTGATTTCCATAAGCTATAAAATATTTGCAAAAACGTAAGACATCCCCATGAAAACTTCAATAATATACACATGTGCTATATTTCCACTTCTTTTTTTAATGGCGTCGCTTGCTTTTCGCTACGACGACTCTGCCAGTGTCAGTTATGGATTGTCATAAAAATCACAATACGTCACTGGGATGAAAACACAATGACAAAAAAATATGAAAACTTCAATAATGAACCATCCATTGTAAGCGTTATTATGGTGCAGGAGAAAATTAAGTGTCTAAAAATAAAGCGTTCCCTGTTTGACTATATCTAAACATTAATAAAAAGATATAATTTTTCGATTTTTGCTTGAATTGAAAAGGTTCTGAAAATACTGGACCGATTTGGAAAATTCTTTCACCACTAGAATGATAAAATAAAGACTATAGAATATTTTTTTAAAGTTAGGTATCCGTATGATAATTTCAATAATGTTACTCAACGTGTTAGTGTGTGTAAAAACTTTTGAAGTTCTGTCAAAACCCGTGCATAGCCGGGGCGGACTGCTAGTGTAATAATAAATAAAGAGTATATATAAAGATAAATAAATAATAAAAAAATATATAAAGAGAATAAGATAATGACATCATACTAATCGAATGGCTCAATAGCTGACAAAATATTACCTTGTTGTAAAGCACCAGTGAGAACAAAATAAATCGCCTGAGCTATCATATGATATAAAATTGTTATATCTATAAAAAAACAAAAAATCTGTATAATTTTCTGAATCACTGATCGCCCAAAGCGTGACATTAGAGTTATGGTTATCCGCAAATCACGTAATTCTGTTAAACCATTCTTAATTGCTGTTCTGTAACAAAAACGTTTAGAAGGAGGAATATTTCTTAGGGTAAGCTCATCCACTAGATTCAACTGCCAGTTAGCTAGCCGATAGTTTTGACAGAAGTTTTCCTCTATTACTTAATTGTTAAGGTTAGCAAACATTTTAATGCCTATTATGTTTTCATGGATACAAGCTCCAATATAAAAACAATAAGTATTTGTCACTGCCGTGGAATTAAATAGTTTTGTTATAATCCCGGATGCAACGCGTTAATGCTTTAAGTGTGAAGACTGTTCGAACTCGAAGCTTGCTAAAGCTTTTTTTAGATATAATTTGTTTGGCTTGATAGACTTCCGTTTTATTTCTTGCAGACTCAAAGAAAATGCTTTTTCCAATTAGAATTAACTACTTTTGAATATTTTACTTTCATGGCAAGATGATTGATGTCAAAACCCAAACGCAATGTTATAGTAACGGTATGAGAATCAACTTTTTGTTTGAAGATAATATCAGTTACTTTAGTCTAATTTGTAAGACTTAATAACATGTTGTAAGCCTGTAATTACAACTAAATATCTGCGCTTATTGTTATTGTTTTTGTGTTCAGATTAAATGTATCAATCTAAAGATTTTGATAATAACAGTCCTGAGAATAAATGTTTTTGTAGGTGAAACCGCGAACATTTTCGACGAAGCAGAGATTGAATTTAAATTCTTGGCTGTCGTATTCACAAGGACATGTAGATCTCTATCTTGATATTTATCGTTGCATTAATTGGTATAGTTATTAATTACCAAGTAATTGAGATCAGCTACTGAACAGAATATATTAAAATCTTACAAAGTAACCTGATAGTTTATCTAACGATATATTTTTATTGTACGCAATATAAAGCTTGTTTGGCATAATAAATAATATATTGAACATGGGTGGTTCTTTCTTAGCCAATTTTTAGAAAAACTTTATGACTTAATTACACTGTATTGAAACAGCGATAATTCTCACGTAGTTCAACGACCTGCATTTAGTTATATTCCATTTAAAATATTTTCATCTGTCTTCTGTATATGCATATTAATATCAGTAAGTATAATTACCCTCTTCGTTGATATAAATCTGAGTCATGCCACCCAAATTGGAAATGAAATTACCATTCTAATTCTTTTACAAGTTATTCTGTTATTTCCGAATTAGTTTTACCGTTCTCTATTCCTGGAAAATATATGCAAAAATGTTATGATCTCACAATATAGCTCTTTCGACTTTCGAACTCCTGTTTTATTAGATAGGCTTTGTGGTGATTGTATGTGTGGAAAAGTACGAGTATACAGCCTTAATATTAAACATATTTTTTTAGTATTCTCTGAGAATAGTACAAAAAATAACAATTTTCCTTTTTTATATATCATTGGTACCTACCATGTAGGTATATCTACTTCATTAACATGGTAGGTACGCCTTCGACCAATCATACTCCGATTGATCGAAGGCCTACCTAACATGTGATTATGTATTAAATATTTAGCCATATCATAGGAACGCACTTATTCGATTTCTCAAAAACCCCTTTAGGACACATCATAACAAATTATTAAATAAAATGCTACCAATAAACGGCTGTCAACGCATAAATCAAACATCTATTTAAGTTTACAATGATTAATGTGGTTTAACGCCCTCTATAAATGAATTATCGACTTGCGAATACAGCTTCGTGCAAAAAATAAGCTTACATTTCAATATTGATATTCACTTTTAGCATATTATTAAACAACTCCTGGATTTAACGCACTGGTCATGCAAACAACGACAAATAAATGTTTCATAAGCACGCCGTTGAAATCATTTAACTTTTTTTTAATGGTGCCTAACTTTGTCACTGAGCGCGTTGAGATCTTTTGTATGTAGAACTTGCAATACGAAGCGACTGTCTACATATCACGAGTTCTTCATGACATCGAGGGATACAAAAGAACGTCAACCATTTATTTAGATTCCGCAAAACAAAAGACAAGTGGCAAATCATTTTACTTCTTAAAATACTGCTGAAATTTGTCAGTGAGCGTTAAAAAGAGCGTTTAAATCTTTTGTATGAAAAACTTGCAATACGAAGCGACTGCCTACATATCGCGAGTTCTTTATGCCATCACGTGATAAAAAAGAATGACTACCATTTATTTAGATTCCGCAAAAATTCTCAATAAAACAGGGAACATAAGACAATAGGGTAATAATTTAACTTATTAAAATGCTGCTAAAATTTGTCAGTAAGCGCGTTGTTTGTGGAACCCGTGATATGTAAACGACTGGACGTATCACGAGTCATCGGTTAATATAAAAGATCAAAGATCCTAGGAAACTATTTTATTATTGTATTTTGTATATCTGTCAACCCATAGACAAGCTCTGCTTATCTTGGGGCGTTATGCTGTGTGGATTTTACAGCATTTTTTATTATTCATATTGTAAAAAATACTGATACTTATTAATGATACTTCATATAATACTATAGCGAAACATCGTGAGACGACAACAACGATAACAACAGCCACCCAACAAGAACGAACATGCCAACCACGACCGCACTCACAAGTGTTTTACGAAGAAGAATAATATATCTTTACTAAATCTGATGATGGACAGCGAAATCTGCGTGGATCCGAACGTCGGTCGCGGAAAGCAAAGCTGCCTCCAACTATCCACCCAACATAGATAAATCTACGCGTGTCCCGTTCCTACGAAGACTAAATGATCGCATCTGTTGTCGCGGCTCATATCGCGGCCGGCCGTGATTTACCCGCCACCTGTCTTGGTTTATGCATTCCGATATCCGCTCACAAGGAAGTGCAAATAACTCGTCACCAGCCACCATCTTTTACCAGTAATTTGTACACATTTCAGTACAAGTTTCTCGATACAGCACTTGGAATATGAGATTTTATCATCCCCGCTAATATCAACTGCGCTGACGTCAGACTTTACGAGTTCTCGTATGCTGTTCCAGTCTTTCATTTCTGTCAGATGTAATTAAATTATTCGCACGGTCATAATAAGGACAGCGCGTAACGAAAGTGGCTGTTGTTTTAAAATATTGTCACACCTGAAAAGTGATAAGATGATATCGTTTTGATACTTGTGAAACACGGCCTCGTAAAACCTACACAGTTGCGGTTGCCAGAACCATCAGAATAAAATGCTTGCGCATTTAGGTGGCGTTTCCGTGACGGTGCCTCTTGATATAATAAACAAGACTCTTTATAATCCGTTCGTCTGATTTCAAGAATTCAAATAATTCCGTATAAAATAAATGCTCTTAGAAATGTCGGAATGCTTAGATTTGTTGCAAATATTTTATCAAATAGTTTATTTATCTGCAGGAAGATAAGTAACGTATTGAGCAGCTATGTGTAGATTCTATAAATGCGTTTAATCGTGTAGCCAAAGTAATAAGTTGTGTAGTGCGGTGCAGCGCCGCACAACTGGAATCGCTAATGAGAGCGCAATTCAAATCAACTGATTTATAAGGAGTTATTTAGCCTTGCGCACATTATTTATTTATATTCTAACGGCCGTGCTGATAATATGTTACATTAGATTTAATGGCAGCTCTCGCATCTGCGATGTGCTACAATGGTTTTGAATTCGAAACGATATATACTGAAATTAGACTTACTATAAAATATTCTCATAGCGGTCTAGCTTATCGCTGCTACTGTGAGTGTAAATTGTCGTCACCTGTAATCCCAATTAGTGGTAAACTGCTATCGCGCTAAAATAACGTGATAGCAACTCTTGAAAGCCATAGTAGTATAAGCCCCTGATTCATAATAGTCCGCTTACCTATAACAGTTGCTAAGTAATGTATTTCCCACTCTAACTTATGTCAATGGAAGACATGCAGAGAAATAGCAATGATTTTATTTAGCAGAGTAATATGAATTAAGGAGTAATTGTTTGACTCGCGACGCCGTTATTAACTTTGTCTCGGAAAATACTAACCGAAAATAGAGTTTAGATTCATTTCTGCAAAAGCATTTTGCAGTTCTTTCATGAAAACGTTATTATGTATCGTAAAACCTGTAAACTAAAAAGCCGTAAAACGCTTCAATAGTACGCAACACAACGCAATCCTAATGTCATTATACAGACAAAGGTTTTACTTCTAATTAGCCAATTCACAATAAACTATACCTTTGTACTTGTATGAGATCCCGTTGCACGCTAACAAGACCATTTCGTCGACTAATGATACTTGCGGGTTTATTCCCTTATACGTGCTATTTTCGCAGCAAGTCGATGACAATTGATCTTTCATAATAGTCAACAAATTGTGACTTGGCCTGTGATCTCTCGCAAACCCGTGACCTGACCGTTAGCTGAATAAAAAATATAATAATGGAAGAAATTACTCGCTATTATAGCATCAAGACACGCCGATGTTCGGGCATTTCTCATAACTTCCGAACCGACGTCTTTTATTACCGGTATTAACTTTTTTCAGTTTATCATTATTACCGTTTTAAATATTCCATAATGACCTGAAAGACGCTTCGGAATGCAATTTATGTGTACCGGTGAGTAGGACTAACTCAACTAATGACTAAACTTGTTCCTTGGTCAATAAAATTGAAGGATTGCATTGGCTAAAGACCGCGTGCGGTGTGCGTTAGGCGGGCGGGAACCGTGTGCTATCCGCCCATGCAATTAATTTACAAGGCGCGTGGCGCTGGCACGTCGGCGCGGACGAGTGGAAAACTATGTTCGTGCACATTTATGTTACTGTAACTTAGATAAACGGCTATCGGAAAGGAAACGCATTAAGCAAATGTATGGAAATATTTAATACGTAGTTTTATTTTTAGTTATTTATTGTCTATGGAATATGCTCTATTTAGAATTCCGACTGCAGGACTCTATAACGGAGTGTTTTGTCTGCAATTAAGACCGACAAGAAATGTCTGTCGACCTGAACATTACCCACAAGTTATGGAGACATTTGAGCGGGCACAGATTGCCTTGTCATGTTTATAATGAACTCGTAATGTGAATCTGCCAAGATGACTTGATTCTACTTGAATAATTTGCTCATTATCAGTTACTATTACTTGTGGTGCTATAAATAATTCTAATCCCATGGACTTCACTTTGAAGTAACATTAAACTTCGCTTGATGCGTCTTCCAAATTGGTGTTCGTTAATAAGTACATACGTAAATCTCAAAATAACATTGAATTAAAGTCCATAATTATATTTTTTTATTTTGGGTTATGCTAGAAAAGACTATTGTTTAATATCCGTGCGAAGCCGAGGCGGACCGCTAGTAAATATATAAAAAGCTCTTTCACGATCTTTAGCACCAACAAAAGCTGTTAAACTACGCTAAGTTTATGTACCTTTAACAATTGATCGTCATCGCGGCAAATCGAAAGCTCCTATTAACCTCATCCGATGTCTAGCAGTAACCAGCGGTAGCAAACGGTAGCTTTTGTGCTAGAATACTACAGCACTAAACATTTTACAAGTCTATTATAGCATCCAATAAAATAATGATAAATTCATCAGGCAATCCCGCTGTTCGACGGAATTTATGAAGCCAATATCTATACGTTGTACGTTTCTACCTTTCAGTATGACCAAGTTTCACTGAACCAAATGCAACAAATCTAAAATATTTATATGCATTGATTTCAAAAGCAATAAAACTAAATGATGGACACCGTCTGTTAATTATTTTATTCAACTCCTCGTGTTATTCAAAACTGTTCTCGCAACATTTATAATCATTCTAGCCCGATTCTGTCAGCTTAAAATACACACTGTGTCGAATATAAGTTAGTTTTATTCTCTGACGATGACCGGCGGGATAGACTTATATATTTATAGAGTCGTTTGAACCTACAGCACGCAGTATCGTGCACCGTGAGTATATGACACTTCCTTTTCGTTGTCATCTTTAACTAATGAGTAAGGCTCCGTTTTCATGGGATTCTCCGTCTATTTACTGGCTTTATGAATGTCCAGAAAATACATATATAATATTCTTAGTTTGAATTGTGTGTTTTGTAGCAGATAAATTGTAGGAAAACTTTATTTTTATAGGCTATTCGAGATGCCTCCAAGGGTTTGAGACAGCACTGAATTCAAATATGTAATAACTTGGTAGTTGAGCTGGGTACATCTTATAAAAAGGCACATTGTATGACTCTTAATAATAACAATAAAGTGTCCAAACCACTCTTAGGTACCGTGTACACAAAGCCTTGGCAGTAATTACAGCCAATATTCTCATACAAATTACCGATAATGAGGTGTTTTGTGAGTGAACAGTCAGTTTATAATGTGTAATTTGTTTTTCCTTTGTTCCAGCATACGTTAACTGGGCACAGCGGGAAGGTAATGGCCGCCAAGTTCCTGGGGGAACCGACGAAGGTCATCACCGGAAGCCACGACCGAACGCTTAAAATATGGGATCTCAGAAGTAGAATGTGTGAGTGAATCAAAATAATGCAATAAATTTATTATACTGTAATCAATCATATTTTCTACATACACTGTAATAGTTTCTGCCCGTGGCTTCGCGTTGTTTCAATAATATAAATTAATAATGCTGACCAATCCACACTGCATCATCTAGCCTGTGACTTATTGTATTAAGTATATCAGTCATCAGTCACCAGATGACTGATACACTTAATCGAGTAAATCACATAAATTGATGTTTTTTATAATACGTAAAAAACGACCGGATCACCCGGAAATATATCAGCAGATTGTACAAACATTTTTCAGTTAAATTCGCCTATAGTTATTACGTGAGGAAGTAACAAACATCGATGAATACATACATCCAAACATTCGCATTTGAATATTAATGAGTATGTGATGAGAGCAGTTAGTCTTCAATTAAAATTCCTAATAAACTACATCCAATATTAATCAAGTGACGTTTATGGTTATGAGATATAATTTGGCGAATTAACATAAATTAAGATTTAATCAAATTATAAATATTACTATTAACTACAGCTATTTGGATGGAACTTCTTCTTATATCGGGAATTAGATTTTTTTTTAAAGTTCATATAAATTCTTCGTATCCGAGTGTATATACGAAAAAATTCACTGTCAGTAAAACATTGTACTAGTAGGTTCATTGAAAATGATCTAGTTTTACTGCTTTCGTTTGTTATAAAAATAAATAGCTAAATTTACGTAATCCAAGATATTCTGTGTCAACAAAGAAATTTATGAATAAAAGTGAAGAAAATGTGTATACTGTTAAAACTGGTATAATAACAAAAATAGGCAGTAATGCGACCTGCAATAGAAAACGAAAGCTTGCTCATGTCATTTACCAAAAATGTTTAAAAAATTCAAGAATTTGCTGGATTTTGAAACATGTAGTAAGCATTGTATGTTGTAAAATACCTTCTAACATTTCTTTGGTTTTGTAAACCCTTTCTGTACAAAAAATATCTAGTTATCAAAGATTCTAAGTGCGTGTAAAAAATTAACTTTTAAGACCGGTAGTTTTGTACCATACTTCCCTTGCTCCTTTCAATAACCATAACGATGGCTCATTTTATTTATACACGCATTAAACTCGTAAGATCAATCGGATGTAATGCAGGATAAATCGCAGGAATATGAGTCCCTTTTTAAATATAGATAAACCTTCCTTACCAAGATCGTTGTATCGACTAATAATAATCCTTACTTAGGAGTTGGACTGTAGACTATCTAAGGAAATCCGGCTCAGTACTGTCATTTCTAACTAATTGAATTGAATAGTGTGAAATACTGTGTATCCTCGCGAAGCTTTTATCATTTGCCAGCTTTTGCCGGCTTCGTCCGCGTAATAGTCGAAAATGGTTCGAATAGTTGTTTTTAACATTACTCGTATTAATTTTGGTATAACATATAAATAATATTCGAAATAATATTATATTGCGTGTCCCTGTACTATCCTGCGGGAACATGACAGCAGGATAAAAAGTAGCCTATGTCCTTTCTCTTGGTTTAACAAAATCTGTGGCAATTTTCATCAAAATCGGTTCAGTAGCTAGGCGTAAAAGATGGAAAGAGTGACTTTTGCATGTATAATATTAGTAGGAATTGATTCCTTATTCAACATGGCTGCCGTATTTTGTCTAATTGCATTAATAAAACTCCATACTAGGTTGTTCGAATGTTCCTATAGAAGTTATTGCCTGATATCGTATTACCATGGCCTTATACGTTTAACAGTTAACAGTACGTGTCTCAGGGCGATTCAGGGATAGAATACTGATAGAGATTTGTGCTACAAGGCATATCGGGAGACTGAAATTCATTGAACCACGGTGACCTGCTATTCAACATTGTTTAATGTAATTGCCTTGTTAGACTTAATTACACTGTTGCTATTCTTGGGATCAGATCTAAGATCGGATCGATTTGTCATGGTAATTATTTTGCTCGTAGACAACGTAAATTGCTATGGTTTAATTTCTAGTGAATCCACAAAAACATTATCAGTCGTTTTATTTACACTATTTAGTATTTACGAACTCGTGTGTTTGATGACGTGTTTCTCTCATAAACAGGTACAGAAACAAAGTTCGCAGGGTCATCCTGCAATGACCTAGTGACGTCAGACGGCGCTGGCTCTACGATAATATCGGGACACTTCGACAAACGGATAAGGTTTTGGGACATACGCACCGAAATGTCTGCGAACCACATCGTGCTTCAGGGCAAAGTGACGTCGCTTGATCTCAGCCGAGGTAACATTTACATTTTATTTTATATCTTTTCTCGCTAAACAGTAGTCCAGAAGCAGATTAGAATCCCGCTAAGCATCTTTAGATGGCAACCGCGCCGCATGTAGACACATAACTACCTCTTAAAATGTTTACGAGCTCGGTGCATTGCTCGTTTATTTTCACTTTTGACATCCATGACCCGCTTCACAACTAAATAACTAACAACATTTGGCAGTTCATTTCCGAGCTATCGCAGGAAATGCTCGTTTATCTCACCGTACTGCAACCATATTTCATAGACAAACGGCTGCTGTCCCCGTAAATGGATTGTTAATTTCCGTACATCATAATCAAATGAAATAGGAGCAATAATCGAATGCACGCATGTTTCACCGCCGGTATTCGTGTCGGCGACGTGATGAGTGCTCTGCGCATTGCCCATTTCCGTTACGCGTGTCTCGATTGATCCCTTTTTTGTCAATAACGGTCTGTCTATTGGACAAAATGGCGAGATTGATACCTTCAATCAAGTGTCGAGACGCCGCCGCCTCGGAAACTGATTAAATCACGTCGAGTGCCGTCTCTTTCCGGCGTATGGAGGAGTGAGTAAACGCGGGCGCACGGTTACCCATCAAGCTCGATCCAGATACATCAATTCTATTGAAATCAGATCATATTTCACTAGTATACCATTACCTTTCAAACTCGAAGGTGCTTTCACAAAAAACAACCGCATAGTACCAGTTAGTTGAAGAGATCACCATGTTCTGTCATCATTTCAGGTCGTTTGTATAAATTGGTAGTTAGGTCCCTGACGGAATACAAAGTTCGCTTACTACCGCGCGGCCCAACGTTCCCTAGATTGAGAAAGTTACTTACCAGTCACGGTTAATGGCGGTATCTCTATGAAAATTTACGATTTGACCTTAAGACATCTTAGCAGAGATTGCTCTTTATACTATGACTGATGACCAACTAAACTGAGAGATTACCCAGCAATTTCATCTTCTAATTTAATAAAACGTTGCTTGTACCTACGCGTACCATGTTGCGTTTTACCTCAATCAAACCATTAAGGTATCTGTCGAAAGGTTCAAGGTTAAACATACCTTCATACGGCAATAGAAAAGGTAAAGAAAATAACGGCTCCATGGATTATACAAGCCCGAGTATTAGCTACAAATATACAAACACTTTATGATAATTCTTTGTAAACGTTATAAAATGAATAGCTAGGTCGCCGGCCAGGAAGGTCCAAAACTCCCACTGTATTATTTATGTGACTGGTCATGGTTTATTGTTCCAGACAGCAATTACTTACTGGCGTGTGTGAGGGACGACACGATACAACTCATAGACTTGCGGATGAACACGATAGTACGGTCTTTCAGGTAACTCTACACTTCCTACTATCTTAACCCAATAAATTGCTATACGAGGAACTTAATCCAATCATCGATAAACCTATATCATTTATTTTGACGGGTATGTTTTATTACTAAACTATTAAATTTATTGTCAAACTGTGAATACAGATTATAGTCTACCAATGCGAGCATGCTGTTTTCTGTGGTGTCTTTAATAACTTCCAATGTCATAAAATTGGTTTACTTCTAAGAAACCCAATGTAGATAAAGCTTTTGTGTAAATAAACTTAATGCTTGACGTTTCTTCTTAATAATACCATTGTAAGGTCGCATACTATGCAAAATCTGCGGTCCGACCTGCGCCAGCTAGTAGAGCTAAGCCAAAACTAAGTTAACTTAGCTTTCGGTCCGCAAAAGTACGAGTACGCATAAGGCAGCAGTTTTTCATAAACCTAACAACATATGTGAGTTTGCAAATCCCAATGAAAGGCTTAATTGGCTGCGCCTGTCATCTATAACGGGATTTAGTCACTGCCTGTCTCTTGAATTAAGTATTAACTAGTGGCGAATTTGACAGGCTAGCTAGATAATATGCTAAGGAGGTGACATCAGCCCAGTAGTTAAGGCTTTCATTGCATATGATGCACATAAACCTGTACAATCTGAACCCGGAGTGCGATTTGATGATATTGTGGAGACGTCAGCGTAACGTCTTATTTTATTTAAGACTAGCGGTCCGCACTGGCTTTGCACGTACACGTTCGATTACATTATTGAAGTTTTCAAACTTCGTTAAAAATATCGTATATTCGTCAAGGATTCTAATGGTGCAAGAATTTTTCAAATCTCTCGAGTTGTTTTGGAAGCTAACTCAAAACAGTCCACCCTCCAAACAATCAAATCTTTCCTCTTTATACATAACATTAGTATTGATTTGAGTAGTTCCGTGCTCGTTAAAGAAGCGCTATACCAAATCTTATAGAAAAACTTGATCAATATTATCGTCAAACCGGAAAAAAAGTCCGGTCTCTGTTCTACTCAAGTGTAAGCTAGTGGGCAGAGGCAATGATCATTAAGATCTCGAGTTATTCACAATACATTATAATGCTGAATAGGAACTAATAGGTACTGTTTTATTTGGTACCGACAACCAACAAAATCTTTTTGTAAGACGTCGTTAATGTCAAGTCGTCATTCAATATCTTGTCTATACTAATCTATACTAATATTATAAAGAGGAAAGATTTGATTGTTTGTTTGAATTGAATAGTCTCCGAAACTACTGGACCGATTTGAAAAATTCGTTCAACTTTAGAATCCAAAATTTTTGCTGATGAACATAAAAACATAATAATATTATATATATGGCTATAGAATATTTACAAAAAAGTTAGGGGTCCGCCGGATGAATGATAATTTTTTGTTAAATACCCGTGCGAAGCCGGACCGCTAGTTTGGATATAAAATTTTAACTATTATGGTCTTTCATATTATTGTGGCGGACGTGCTGAAAGTACTATTATATTCTGTGACAAACCTTTATGCTTGGTTTATAGAGTTGTCTTAGTTCTATACAAGAGCTTATGGGAACTGCTCCGTCTCAGCGCTATTCTGTCGCTTGGTGTATCCCATTTCCCGTTATTTATTTTACAGTGACGTATTAATCTTGAAATTCTAAAAAAATTCCTAGCCTATCCTCGGAACGACTAGCACCAGAAACCGCTATTATTTCAAAGCTTCTTTGAAAACCAAGAGCTCAAAATGACCCACATTGATACCATCTCATGAGAACAGGGCAGTGCATGCCTCCTCAAATTATCTTGATCAGACTGGTGATGAATTTCTCGGCCTAAATTAATTTATCTCCAAAACGAGCTCGCATCTCTTTCATATTAAGAACTTCCCTCTTGTTTCGGGTCAGTGGGTTTTTACGATCATGTTTTAAGCAGGCATCTGATACCTAAACGGCTTTCCACCTACATGATCGGTGAGATTTCGGCGACGTGACAGGCCTACCAATACTTATTTGGGTTTGTAAAAATAGCCACTGAGTCAGGATGTTTGCTTTCAAGACGAGTGTCCCCGTATAAGCATTTAGTATCTTCGTGTTTACGGCCATGTCTAGTCCTTACCGTATATGAGCGACATCATAAAAGTTGTGCTAATCGGTGAATAGATCAAAGCTCGCGTTCTATCTTGGCTTTTATAGTCTATTTACTGCTTAATGATGACATTTAGCAACCTCTAACTTCTGTCTGAATCTACATCATTGACGAGACCCTAGCCTTGATAGCTTGCTTGCTCGTATAATATAAACGTTGAGTTTAATTTGTAACTGTATTAAATTCGTGCTGCTTATAGGTTTGTTGTAGTCTAATTAGCTTCTTGATTCAAAATGGAGTGGTATAGAAAGCTGAAACTGAGTGTCTATGCGATGACAAGGAAGGAAAGTGGGAAATTTATGTATAGGCTCCGAACATCCTACTTGCCAGGTAGCAAAAAACGTTGCTGACGACGGGTTTCTTTATGGTAGGAATATATATTGAGGTGGAGAGAAAACAAGCAATATTTTTTAAGGCTTGTTGGACTTATAGAAGATCCACATTTAAACTAACTTTTGTTTTATAAATATATAAATTTTATATCTCACGTTCCATTTCAAAGTGCGTAAGCAAGTAGTTTTAATATCCCGAGTTCTTTAAATTACCTATTTGGCCTAAAAAAAAATTATTCGGACAGATTTAGCAAAGACCTAATTAAGAAATACACCATTACTACATAAATGTGCATAAAAATATTCAATTTAAACTTTTATCTATATTTCGAACTCTTACTCGTTACTATAACATACTGAAGGAATCAAAAAGAACTAAAGTCTAAATCAAAGTAAGCTTTTATTATACTTTCACCTATAAGTTCTAATGGAAACTAAGCGATTTCCTTTAGACCTTATAGGACTCTTCACACATCACAAAATACAAATTACATAAGTAATACTGGTAAATATAGTGATCACTTTCATTTATTGTTCACTTCAATCTGTTTCAGGTAAATGAAAGACGAATAAGTTATTATACAAATTAAATTCGAATTTTGCTATATCACATGTCCCTGTACTATGGCCCTATGTATCTTGTGTGTGTATCCTGTCTTTTGCGTGTGTGTAAAATCCCAATTAAAGTAGCAAATAGCACTGTGCAGTAGATTTATGTACCGTCAATTCAAAAGTCATCTTCCGTTTCAGTCACGAGGCATTCAAGGTGGGTTGCGACTGGTCGCGGGCGGCGTTCGGTCCGGGCGGGCGGTTGTTGGCCGTGGGCGCCGCAGACGGGGCCGCCTATGTGTGGAACACGCATACAGGGCGGTTAGAGGCGGTGCTGAAGGATCATACGTGAGTGTTAGAATAAACGTTTGGCTTATGTTAAGTCAACTGGGATCTTCTAAAATACGAGTACCTACTTACAAAAAGTCAAGCATATAGTTAATTCTAGAAATTTCCTGCCATTATCTTCTGTGTAGCTGTAGCGGATTTCTAGATTTTTTGTTTAGTCTCCCTTCGCATAAAGAGGATTTGTATGTATGTTCCTGAAATCTCTTTATCTATACATACTTACTTGTGAACTTCAATAATGTTGGTTTTCATAGCAAAGGACGAAGCGAAGGGTGTCAGAGTTTCTTGATCTTATTTTTCTTCAGGTATATAGATAGATACATAAAATCAAATAATATGTGATATAGGAATAAAAGCACACAATATAAAAGCAACAGCCTTAAGTTCATGGTGATGATATCTGCAAGGCTCTGTTTAATACATTAATGAAATTTTCTCTGTTGGAGACCACAAAATACAAGGTTGATAGTCCAGGCTAGAAATAAATATGGGATCCGTACAGCTATATACAGTAAGTGCCTTATTATCACAATTTGAACCTTCTGGAATTACCGAACACAGTTAAATCCATACTTACCGCTTTGTAGAATTGTCAGCTCGGTATAGTAAGAAAAGCGTAATGTACATCGCACTGAATACGGTACTGTTTTATAAATAACAGATTTATACATATAGAGACAGCAAATGCGTTGCAAATGCCTTAGCAAACGGTAAACGGTAATACTCAATACAGGATTAAACAAAATGTCAACGCTAAAACATAATATTTGTCGTAACACTTGTGAATTCACAGCGGTTCTGAGTATTCAATCGCTACTGTGTCTCAAGCAAATAATACCTATGCTGATCTTAAATGAGCTACGAGCTGTGACTACCAAATGGTCCCAGCGCCGCCGCCGCCGTGCTCTCGTGATTATTCAAATGTCATCCAGAGCTCCAGCTATAAATAATACCGATACGGTGGCCGATATCCCGTTCCTATTACCATAATATACAGTTTAGCCCGAACCCTGACCCCTGTAAAATATCCGCGACAACATTTCTGACCTTGAATTTAAAACTGGAATTGTTTTACTCATGACATCGTTCGGTTCTCCGGTAACATTTCGCATGGACAATTGAAATCGTGAGGTCAACATTGGCGCGGGTCTGTCTCACTATTGCAAATTTCTCTTTCCCATACTGTTGCATTGCATATTTATTTGGCATTAGGCTATCGGCTCACCTGCCTTGTTCTACCTACAAACTGGCAGAGATTAAACAATTTGCCATTATATGCCAATGCTTGCATTCACCGAGACCTCTCAGCAACATTAAGGTTTCAATAAACGGGGACGATTGTGGCACGAACTTATGACTTTGAACATTTAATGGTGGAATGAGACTCGTATAAACAAACATAACATGCACTGGACAGGAAATCTCGATAACTCCGGGATGTTGATCGTCGTAATTCTACAAACGGATATAGGAAACAGAATAAGACATTTCATGTTGTCCTGCATCAGATAAGGACGGATTATTGCAGCTTATGTTCGTAGTAAAATGACGCCCACTGTAAATAACAGTGCCCTTTTGATCGACTATGAACGGGATTCAACTCCGGAGTCACAGAAGCTCGCGCGAATCATATCGTATTGTTCTGTGACATGAAGTGACTGCTCTGAGTTGAGATGCAATCTGACTCGATTCTACAAACACAACGCACTTACCTCCGCGGGACAATGAAGGACAAAAGAACATGGCGCCGTTTTAACATAATTTTAGGGTACTTATAGGTATATCCTGTTAAAATAGAGCTACAGATCTATTTACTAATATTTAAGAGAAAAGATTTGATGGTTTAGAGGCTTCGAAACAACTGGACTGTTCAGTTCTTTTCCCATAAGAATCCTACATTAACATTAATAAACTTTTTTGAAAATAATATTCTTCAGCCTATGCTGTAGAATATTTTCAAAATGTATGGGATCCCTATGAAATTTTGTATACTGTAACACAAGGTGTGTGCGTCTGTCTAAAAACATTTAATTGTTTGTTAGCTGTCGGAAGCCGACTTCTAGTTTTAAATAAATTATAAATGTGTCGTCGTTTTCGTCCCGCCTGGCACCAGTACCGTTCCACATAACTCGCCCAAGTTTAATCAGTGAAATTGTCGGTTACGTTTTACTACTCTCGCCTCAGTCTGATTCAATATTGAAACAAACATTAATACGGTTTCTAAAATATACCGTTGGCACATAAAACTCTTATCAATCTCGGTTGAAATCAATTCGAATGCAACAATATCGGCTCAAAGTGAGATGAACAATAAAGATTGGTTTCCTTTTGGCTGCGGCCATTGTTTCGCATTTCATAAATGCGCTAACCACGGGCACGTAGCGCACCTCCCTTGTTACAATGAAACCTCTCTTCGTTGCGAACGTTATACCAGCTATCTAGAGAGGCTCGTTAACATTGTTACCTACTGTACTGCTTACACGAATTAATTTGCATCTGCAATTTAGCCACTGTTTATCTACATAAGTCTGTATAGGAACATTTATCTTAAAACTGGCCTTATCAATGGGATCGGAAACTCAGATAAGGGTAGAAATCGGCGAGCTAATTGAATAAATCTGAGTGTGCCCGTATCGGGCTAGCGGTCGTCGTTTGTTCATAATCAAGTGTAGCATTAACGGAAATGTTGGTATGACACAATGATAGCGTGATTGTGTCCGAGTTAGATCGGTCGTGAGCAATCCGTGTTGTGGCCTCTAAGGGCCTCTCTGCGCTTGTTCGCAGCGTGCGGCCGTTGCTCAAAATTAGCAAGAGCATGTGCGAGTCGTAGTTATTGTTGTCGTCGGAAATCGTTATGATTTATCGCGCGGTCCCTCGGCCGCTTATCGCTGATCGGTATCACTGATACCCGCCTCTGTGTGAATACCTTTGCATTTAAACATAACTGCAAATTAACGCGCATCAAGATGCAGCCGGGGCTGTTAGCTCGCTTCGCAGATATGTACGCGCGCGGCTCGCGACTAAACGACTCATTATTAGATAAATGTTTGATCACCATTCGCCATTATTATTAGATAAATGTTTTTCATTTAGAATCATGCATATTCAATTTTTATAGACGAAACAGCTTCGTGATGAATTTATTTGGTCCCTTTTTCTACATTATAATTTCTAAGCGCCGCCGTCTCTTAAAGCTCTATTTGCCTGCTACTTATCTTTCATTTCGTGAATAAGTAAAGTTGCGTGTCTGAACATTGTAATTTTCTCTGTCGCACTATATTTTAGCATTCTTATTTATAGGACTTTTAAAGTTACAGTGCAGTAAATACTGCTCGGGCTTCGGTAGTGAAGTGCACCTTCGTATAGAGATGTTAAAAATATGCAAATGGAAGGTTGCGTGGAAGTATCAGTCTCAGTACGTTGCATTTTAAACTTTACAGACACGTTCTTAACACGAGTTTTTATTAGAGAGCGTTCTTATAGCAAACATGCCCAACAGTGCCTGCTACAGAGAGATGAACAAGCAATTAACCCCCAACAGCTTATGGGTACATTAAGAACACATAGGGGGAGGGTACTGGCGTTTCTTCGTCTGCCATTATGACTATCTAGTGAACTACGCAGGTATGTATGTTCGGACATTGGTCTCAGCTTATCGCGGTGCATGCTTTTTGTAGCGGAAAGGCTAACGACCGCGGTGGATAGGTTCTTGAAATTGCTTTATTGGGTAACCTGTTTCCGAACTCGGTAGGCGTGTTATGTATTGAATCCAGAATTACGTTGAAGCTGTCACAGCGTCAATAAAACGCTCAATAATAGCTGTAAACCGATCGCACTCGCTCAATTACTTACATATTACCTGCTTCACACGGAAATTTATCGTTCCAATTAAATATTTTTCATTAAAGATCCATAATTATTTTTATTTCAGTCAATTACAAGTATTTTAATTGAGAGCGACCATTTAAAAGTGTGTACATCTCAATTAAAAGCCTAGATTGCAATTTATGATATCTCACTGGGTTTATTTATAACGCTCCGGCATTCTTCAGTTGAGTGAAGAGGCGCACCTGTAGTAAGTTTTCCCTATAAGCGTGTGTGTTGTAAGCCGAATGCAGTCCGTTATGGAGACAATTGGAGGGTGTATTGTGTGTCAGATTTGTCGATGTTTACGGCGCGCTTCCTAGTTCCCGTATTGGATATATTGTGGAGGGCTCGTTACAGCGACCGGGAGCGGTATGTGTAAACGAGCCGAACCAACCAGACGCTAATTCTTGTTTATGAGAACCCTCGCCCCGCATAGAATAGGTAAAGCCTCGGCAATTGAACTGACCGACCACTCAAAATTGTATGGACCAGTCTGATCGCTATCCTTCTATATTTGTGGGTAGCTATAAATCGACATTACCATTACGTATAACATTTATTTTGGTTCTGGATTCCCTTGCTTGATTTTAAATGAATTGTACCAGCATTGGTCGGCGTCTTTCCTTGAAGGAAACTGTACGCACAGTCGGCATTCGTCGGCTTCGTTTAGCACTAGTGATAAGTTTAGCTATTATATGAGTACCTATTAATAAATGTCATCACGGTCTTTTGAAAATCAGTAACACAGATCTAAGCCCCGACATAATATTCCTAATGTACGAACACACCCGTAAAGAGCGTGTTACCGTTTATAGTTTTCTCGTATAATCCGAGTAATGTAACGGTTTCCGAGAGTCGGAAACAAAAATGCTCCAGTTTTTTAATAGGTAAAGTTTAGTGAGTGTTGGTTTAGTGTTTTGTTTTATTAGACCTGCTTTTAACCGACCTTGCGTTGTGAATCTCATTAATGTGTCTGAGTGGACAAGGACTGGACAATCTTTATGCGTGCTTAGACATCTTAAGAGATAATCGCTACTCGTTGTAAATACCTAAGTTGCGTGTCCCAGTGTAGTTTTCTAGTTTTCTACGACCTCCTCAGTGACTGAATGACAAACAGAACTCATTCATTTTGTAAACGAATGCTGGCTGCTGGATTTTACAAATAATGTTAAAGATGGCTTATTTACTTTATGATTATGACATATAATACAACTGTAGTGTAAAGGGCCGTGTGGTGCCGGCATAGAATTTCACCACTCCCACTCTTCCCGTGGATGTCGTAAGAGGCGACTAAGGGAAACACACCGGGGGGTGGGCAGCAGCGCCCTCTGCAGAACAACTCCACCGAACTGCGATCCCCAACCCGCATGCCCAGCGTGGGGATTATGGGCAATAACCCCCAGATGAAATAACGCCACCTATGGCGCGCATTAGGGGAGGCCTATGTCCAGCAGTGGACTGATATAGGCTGATGTTGTTGTTGTTATTGTGTAAACTACATGTATGGTTCATTTTATACAAGAACAAATAAATATGCAAGACGCTACCAAAGTACCTCTATGTTTAATTACATCACTAGGTAAGTAGTACAATGTACCTAATATCTAGTGATAAAATAAAAAAATATATATGTATTTTATCAGTGGATACATAGTATTTGAAAGAGGATCTCTAAAAAAAGCAGTTTGAGTTTGCCAACTTTTAACTCTGATATTTATCACTCTGCCTTCTATGATACAAGTCAGAATGAGAAACAAGACTGCCCGCACTATTATGAATAAGGGTGAAAGAGTCTCTACAAAGTCGCCGGTGGCCTGTCGACAATGTGTCAAAACACTGTCAGTGGCCTTTTATATTGCATACACTGAAATATCACACCAATATGACAAGCTGTATACAATCCATACCTAGGTATAGTCCGCCCTCTGTGCCAGAGCCCCATAATCAAATTGACGGCACAGAACCTATAAGTTTTGTCATAATATCATTGATTTTTATTGTTAAGAGTTGGTAAACTATTGTATTGAGTACGCCTCTAAAAATAAAATAACATGATTAAATAAATACAAATATAAAACCTACTCGAATATTTTCATCCTACGGTGCTGCTCGTTTTTATTGCATGCTCCTGGGTAATTATCGCAGTCGTAATCGTAACCCATCTTTCCTTTACTTTATGAAGTCATAAAACATCCCATTTACCTGTTGTATGCAAACTAAAGTCATAATGGTTACAACACTTCTTTAGTCATTAAAAGATATATGAAACTTCCTATGTGGTCGATACAGTAACTACATACTATAAAATAATTGTCCTATACATCCTTACCAAAACTTTGTTGCATGTTGGTTGTTACCCTGTAGATGGTAGGTATGTACCCTGTATATGACATCTTCTCGATCTTAAAACCTTCCAAGAGTTATGGAGAAGTCCGCATTTGATGATGGAAGTTGGAAGAATGTATAGAGTTAATATTAACCTAACAACGTCCCACACCGGCAAAGCTCTCATGCAAATCTCTCCAAGCGATCTTTTCGTAGATCGTTAGCTAGTTGAACCCACGCTCTATGTAATAACATTTTTTATTATTATTAATTTAATTTTCATCGTCTAAAAAAATGTTTAGAAATTTATTTGAGGGGCCTTGATATATATCCGAAATCTCACATTAATAATAAATGAAAAATTATTTAATGCTATATCAACAAATGTAATAAATAAAATTTAGTTTTATACAGCTTAGACTCATCAGAATAAAACAATTACAACTAGTATATTACTATTTAATATATTGTATTATGTATATCAGTCATCTAATACCCATAACACAAGCTCTGCTAAGCTTAGGGCTGGGATGCTGTGTCGATTGTCTAGCGATATTATTTTATTATTTATTTCTGTAATTATGACACCTAAGCAGAGCTCTGCCCCTAGCATTAGGTCTCTAGAGCCTGTATGGCGAGGTTACAGTAATTCGCTTTGGAATCTCTCAGCTTATTTTATAAGGTAACTAGCGACCCGCTCCGGCTTCGCACGGGTGCACTGCTGATACAAAAAACTTCCTCTTGAATCACTCTATCTATTAAAAAAACGCATCAAAATCCGTTGCATAGTTTTAAAGATCCCAGCATACAGACAGACGGCGGGAAGCGACTTGTTTTATACTCCTTGCGTCGTTTCCCCAATACTGGGGGTCGTGACCCATCACAGACGTAGATATCGCGTACGATGTCGCGCTATCGGCTCCGGCTTTCAGCGACATGTACGCCTCTGACACGTTGATGTCGAGTGTGGTGCGGATCTGGTCAGACCAGCGCGTTGGGCTTCTTCCTCTCGATCTCTTTCCCTCTACTTTTCCTGTCCCTATCATTTTTATACTAAGTAGTGATAATAATGATTGTGGACGTCGCCTACAGGTCTCCAGTGACGGCGGTATCGTGGCACCCCCAGTCAGGACTTCTTGCGTCAGTGGACCGCGGCAAGCGGGCGGTGGTCTGGGGAGATTTGTGACACGCCTGGGAGGCGCTGCCGCCGCCTACCGCTGCTGTAGCCGAGGAGGTATGTTACATGGTATTCGTATGAACCACTGATGCTGGTTATGGATCTGAGGAGTTTGCATGGGCAGGTCACTCGATCAAACGTAGTGATGTGATGGCCGCTAAAACAAATATTCAACGAGTTTTAGCCGTTTTGTTCACTTTAATTTAGAGTGGCTGTATAACTAAATGAAAGTTTTATTGAACAAAATTAATAAATGAATATGTGGGTAATTATTTTAAAATTTGTTGTTACTAGTAAGGCTAGATAAATTGTTGTTTCTAAGAAATAATAGTGGTTAGAGCTGTCAATACCATAAGTTTCGTAAACACTTGGATGTGAGAAGAACAACTAAGATAAGGCCGGCGAAAGCAAAAGGAGCTCTTATACCCAACAAGTACGACAAGTGCGAGTGTAACTCGCGCGCCGAGGGTTTTGAACTTTTGTCGTTTAGGCAGGTACGTATATTGACGACCTGTTAGCGCGGTGGGCTTACAACGCAGGAGGTTGCGGTTTGATTCCCGCCTCGGGACTAATATTTGTAAGATCTGCAGATTATTTGTTCGAGTGTTCTAGTCCTTTTCTACGTACACAAAAATAATGCATCTAATGTGATACTTATATATACCTTATTAAGTATAACAGATATCGTAGTAGTACGAATTACACAAGCTTGCTTAGCTTGTCGCTAAATGATGTTGTGTGGATTATCCAGGATACATTACTCTTCTCATATTTTTTTGGAGCACGGTGGAATTCATGAATTCAATAATCTTATTATCTAAATATTCTTCGAGCGCAGTGGAATACATTGGGTATGTACTTTAAAATTTTGAGAACAACGGTTTTGTGGCGCTGTGGAACCCTACTATTACAGTTACTACAGAGATTAGTGGGTAGGTAAGTGGGTTGGTACCTACAATTATTTTTACGACTTTTTTCTACGTATTTCACTAAGTATGAAACTTAGACGATTTTTAAAACCTGTTTTGAATTGTCGAAATCCATACCTTTGATTTGATATTGCTCTCAATGAAATAGCCCCCATTGTATGAAAATTCGTTTTTTGACCATATTTCGAAAAGTATTGTTTTTACAGACTTCTCTATATTTTTCCTGTAAAATATAGACCTATATCTACAAACGCTTAGTACATTTTATATAGATCACTCTGCTATCTTCGGAGATAGAGGGGGGGGAACGGTCAAATTTTCGACCTTTTTCAAAATATTTCGAAAAGTATAAAACCTATCGAAATTTCAAAAACTGCATTAAAATGTACAAACTGATACCTTTCATTTGATACCCAACTCGGTGGGGTAGTCACCCCTTTAGAAAATTTTTCCCGCCCTTTTTTGACCATATTTCAAAAAGTATTATTTTTACAGATTTCTCTATATTTTTCCTGTAAAATATAGATTAATACCTACAAAAACTTGGTATATATCAAATCAATCGTTCTGCAATCTTCGGAGATAGAGGGGGGGTACCGGTCAATTTTTCGACCTTTTTCAAAATATATCAAAAAGTATAAAATCTATCGAAATTTCAAAAACTGCACTGGAATGTACAAACCAATACCTTTCATTTGATACCCAACTCGGAGGGGTAGTCACCCCTTTAGAAATTTTTCCCGCCCTTTTTTGACCATATTTCAGAAAGTATTATTTTTACAGACTTCTCTATATTTTTCCTATAAAATATAGATCAATACCTACAAACACTTGGTACATATCACGTCGATCGCTCTGCAATCTTCGGAGATAGGGGGGGGGGAACGGTCATTTTTTTGACCATTTTCAAAATATTTTAAAAAGTATGAAATCTACCGAAATTTCAAAAACTATTTTGAAATCTACAAACGAGTACCTTTCATTTGATACCACTTTCGACTTTGTACGTTCCATTTAAAATTTCGATTTCAAAATTTGTATGGAAAATCTTCATTTTGATTTTTCATTTATTTTCATTTATTTTTCTATAAATATGTGCGGGCGCACAAAATGTATTATTATTTCAAATTTCAAGTCAATAGCTGCAGTAGTTTCTGAGATATTAAGGATTCAAAACACAAAACAGACCCAAAGCGATTTCATAAGGGTTTTGCAACCAATCAAAATCAAAATCAAAATCAAAGTGCTTTATTTCCTTAAGACCTTACAGGACACTTGGACACGACCGATGGCAAAACCCTAAAAATGGGATACCGTGCTAATATGGTGACTTGAACCGTTCATTATTTTATCTGCTATAGAAAGAAAGAACCAAAGTTTCGTCCAACATAACCCTAATTATGATAGAAAGCGCTAAATTTTCATCCTATCTAGGTATCCAAATTTTCGTCCTAACTAACAAGTATTATCAATGTGAACCCGTCATCCATGAACAGTAATTTGTTTCGTCCTCTGGTCAAAAATAAAACATACCATTCATATTTTCCGTCATAACAATAACTCATCCTCGTCCATTTGTTCCATCAATAAGTCCAAGTCTAGACTAGTGAGAACGAGCACAAATATTTGGGAAAAGTTGCGCGACTAAAATGTCATATGTTCAAAAACAGAGTGAAAGTGCCATTGTCACACCGTATTTTGATACAGCCATTTCTAACTCCATACAAATTTCCCGCCGTAAATGACACTTAGCGAAACGTTCAAACATTATCATAAATTCGCGCTCGTTTAGAATTTTGGTGAATCATTATTGTGGCCTTTTCTTTGTATAACCGGGTTGCTAGCGTTTTAGAAATCGTCTTGAGTTTCGGTAGAGATTCTAAATATAAATAAAGCTGATGACGTTTGGAAAATTACTAAGGCCCTAGCTAGACCAAAACATCAAAATTAAAAACCTAGTCACTGTCAACACCAAAGTAAACATTGTGAATGCCTTATAATCTCTCATTGTCTCCTTGCCTTCCTCTGAAATCTCACCTTAAAAATCCCTGCACACCTCTTTCTACGACAAATCTTTCACTGTACCTACTAGCTACGCCTCTGGAATGCTCCCTATTTCCTGGGGACAACGCCCAGCCTAAACCGCTGAAGCTAGAAAGCTGAAATTTGGAGAGAAAAGGGGGTTGAAGTTTTTTTGGTGTTCTTTGTACATTTTGAACCGTTGCAACGGCCAACGCGTTGGCCTGATTTGCTGGAAACTAACGAAGAATATTTTAACACACCAAAATATTGAACACGTATTTCAGGATTATTCAAAGTATTCCTGAAAATGGGTTGAAATGTCTTATTAAATTTTGAGATTCATAGTTTGGCTCCGTATATTACTATAACTTTTTAATGTAAAGTACTAATGACTTGAATATATCAGTATTTTCATGAAAAGGGAATAATCCAAAATTAAAATTTTTCGTTAAAGTATAAAATATTTTATTTGTAGCTAAATAAGTACGAGTGCCTCAATTTGCTTAAAACTCCCTGCGAATAAAAAAAATACAATTAACCACGTGTTTCAAGATTTTAGAAAATATTTTTAAATTTGTGTAAATTTGTTTGATAAAGTATGAGATGCGCAGTTTGTTATGTTTTAAGTTCTATCAAAATTAGTTAGCGACTAGTAACACAATCTTTAAGGAATGTGAAAGTGTTTTAAACTGCCAAATGATTAAAGGCGACTTTCAGGAATTTCATTTTTTTTTTAATAGATGAGCTGAGGTTTTTTGTAATCTAAAGTCCAAGCAAATTGCGAGCGGGTCAGCTAGTAAATCTATAATTAAGTGAGTTCGTGTCATAGAAAAGCGTTACTCAAACAGAGATCGATGACTGAGCAACCTTTCATAATACGGGCCTAAGTGACGAACAATCCCACCCTTGTTTCAAAAAGCTCCGAGGTCTGAAACACAATTGAAATAGTTGCCTCATACAATTGGCCTAAAGTACAATACGGGCAAGTGAAAGCGTGACTTTCGACTTTCATTAAGTTTTTGTCAAGTATATGTATGGACCTCGCGACCGCCGACCATATTGTCTAGCTAACGACATAAATCTACGGGCTCTTCTGAATAAAGAGCTCCAAATATTTGTTCGATTTTTACTTTCGAACAGAAACGCCGACGAAGAAAGTGTTCTAAGTGATGAAAAAAATCCTAAACGATATTTAATTGATAGCATTGGTTTTCCTTCCGTTATGTTTATGTCAGATTAAATGTTGTTTTATTTTTTTTAGTTTTTTGGTTTTAAGATATAGGTGTTTATGCAAACTATGGTAGGTAAGCACACTCGTTAAAATGCAAATTGACGTAATACTTACGTTTGAGTTACTTCCTTAAGTTTTGTTTTTCTCATAAGTGAAACATTGTGTTCTTTGAGAAATAAAGAAACTGTAAACTGATACCGAATTTATACTGAAAGCTTTGCCTTCGCTTAGTAAGAAAGCGCTTTAGGTAGACGTCGTACCGTGGTGGAGAGAAAAAAAATTACGGCAATCAATATCAGGTGTAATTGTCTATGGATAATGATGATGAAAAGAGAAGGAAAGGAAGACCAAAGAAGGCTTGGCGGAAGAGGCATCAATATATCTATCAATCGTCGTGGTGATGGTCGTACAAGACATTTTCAAGTGATTATAAAACATTGGAATCAATCGAATTGATATCATTCAAATGTATGTGGGAATTGCCAAGGGTTATGCGCAGTTTGCTGCTTGCAAATGCATCTCTACGGCAGAATTGATTTAATTTTTGGGTCAACATCTACATGCAGGAAGGACTTATAAAGATACTTAAAAACTGAACTTTAGCAATTGTTTACTATAAGAATTTAATGGGACGTAATTACTTGCGAGGTCAAAATCAGGGTGCAAGTAGTCTTAGGCAACTTGGTGAAATGGGAAAGTGTCCCTATTTTTTGCAGTACACAATACAACAGTGTATCTCACCCAAGTATTCAAAAGTATATTGAAAGATGTCTCCGACCGCGCCGGAGCGCTGGACCGTTCACAAACCGTTTGTCGCCAAAACGAAGCGGAAAATTTAATACTCCGACTTTGTACGTGATCAGTATCAGCGTTTTTGTCATCGGACTATTGGCACACTTTCGTTTCCAGGCTGCAGAACGAGCCACCTACTTCATAACCATTGTGTTTTACATGTCAAACAAATTTTAATTAACCGTTCTGTATAGATATTACATTAGCTTTCAATAGGACCGTGACGATCTATGAAATCATATGAAGTCTGACATACATTCAATGAATAGCCACTTCAATCATCAATCAGCCGAGCTTACGTACCATCTCCGTTTATTAGGTTACTAAAATATAAAACAAAATAGAGTTAGTAATATAACAATCAATGGCTACCGTTAATGGTTTTTATGCAGAATATCACTTTCACATCTAATGCATTCATTGTGTTGCTCATATCGATTTCAATAGCCATAATATGTAGAACGGCACTTTGCACCTATTAACTACGATTGAATATTCACGTTTTTATTGGAGTGCGAGTGAACAACACCCTAGAAAGTATGCATGATCCGTCTGGACGGATTCGTTCCGAAATTTGTCTCATTCCGTGAGTACCGTTGCGTTGCGGCTTGCGAGTGGAAGATTCGGCGTAATGACCTGCGGGGCGGGCCTCCGTCGCACGATTGTCGCACAAGTCAATCATCCACGGTCGCTGTGGCCGGCGTGCGAAGCATTCCTCGGCGCCTCTCTTCCAATCATTACGGACATCTCGCCTCACCCTCTCGCCTCATGTCGTCGATAAACAAATCACATCTCGTTAAATTCGCATAACTGTACCGATGCAAACATGTCGCGAGTTAATCAATGACGTACCGTTCGTCGACCACAATTTTTACGGACGGTCATTTCAATTAATTTCCACGTCTCTTCTTTTCGAAATAAGAGAAACTAACGTGGAATTGAAACAGTTGTAATCGTAAAAAATTTTTATCGAAATCTCTGGCACATCAATTTTAATTCAGTCACCACATTCAAAGCTGGCTCTACCAATTTACGCACAAGTGGACAAACATAAGTAAAGGTGTTAACCGTAAACTGCTTAGCAGTTATTTTGCTGCTCATTATGTCTTTAGCTGTCAAATTAAAAGCTGAAAGCTGACGCGATAATTCACTGGCGGCTGGCACATCTGACTTGTGTACATGTCCGCACTTGAAAAAAATGACATCGTTTTTGCCGTAACACTATTTACACTTGAAAGATCAATTAAGTGTTACCGTTTTAGGAATAATTATCTGTTATTTACAGTCAACTCCAGTAGTGGGCACGCGAGCCGAACGACCAGGGGCGGGTTAATAACACCTAATAGTGGCTATTAGCGAACCGCCCTGAGAAATCACCAACAATGAACACGAAATATGATCATTGCCTTGGCGTATTCATTAAACTTTTTGCGATACTATCTCCTTTTAAATGTGTGTCAAATTCATTTTGTTATTCTTTTTTGCTATTTATAAACGGAGCGATTCGCCCTCCGGCAAGCTAATATCATGATTAAATTATTATCTGCGAGTAATATACAGCATTTGCGTGTGTAACTTTCAAGCGATTTCCGTCTATTAAACACTCATTTGGTCGCTTTAAGCTGTAAAAAAGTGAGTATGTGTTAATTTCAAACACTTTACAACTATTATGGCGATGCTGTTACGGTATATCTGGCTCCATCCCTATTTAGGAGTTAAAGTGGGCTAATTACCCGGCCGAGACCACTGGGACTCATTAAATGCCGACAATGCTCGAACACCCGTTACAATTTTATCAAGTTTGTACAATTTCTACGCTTTGCTGCCTATTTAGAAAACAATGTCCGAAACTATTGTATTATGGTAGTACTTATTCATATGCGCTATTCCCGGCTAAAGAGTAGCTTACTGTAAGTAGAAAGGTCTACCTTGCCCTGCATATGTTTGAATAATTGAAATGTGTAAATTAATTTTTTTGAAATTAATTTCATAAAACTCGAAAAGAAGCCTACCCTTACGATATAAAAACAAACTTATAACTAAACTCATCGATTGATATACATAATAGCAAAACTACCTGACGCGTTGAAATGAGAAAAATGACAATGTTTGTGTACGCCCAATTTCATACTTATGTTCAGTAGTTTTGGCGATCTTAGGAAACAAACATGTTCAGATCCTTACAAACCTTCGCCTAATGCTGGCGCCTCACATGGGCTTATGACTTGGTTCCAACGCTGGCTACGATTAGATTGGCCAATAATTGCAACCAAGATTGCGGCCTCATATGGGCTCCAATATAATTGGGCAAACACTCATGCCAAGAGCATTGGAAGGCTGGACGTTCGAGCAGGTATCATTTATTCATCAAATTTATTGCTAGCAAGTCATGTCGGACGGGACACTTTTCGCTCTGGCTACTTACGCCCCACGCATTGAGCACATATTATTATTATTTAATTAGTCAAAGGAAAAAGAAGCCAAGGAAAAGGCGATTCTGGATGATAAAAATGCGCGTACTGATGCAACCAATGTGTGGATCGAGAAGTGACGTTGGACCCAAGTTGCCCCCCGCCTACACACTTCACTCCCCTCGCCTTTGAACTTGTACAAAAAACCGACACAAGTCGGGTTGACATTGGCTATTGGACGCAATGTTCCGTTATTATCCAATAATGTTCCAAGATCGATCCTCACAATGGTGTGTTGGATCCAACAGTATAACTTGGAGCCAACATAGCCCATGTGAGGCGCCGGCATAATATAAGATGTAGGCATTTTCCAGTCACCAGTTTATCTAAAATAGATAAATTCCAGCTTTAAGTTTATAATCTTTACATACGACTTGTATCGCATTTGATTAAACCGTCCATGATCTGAAATTACGTTCAGTGCTTAGTTTATGATTTTCATTCCAGGCTCGAGAAAGCACAGACCCAGAAGTCGACGCGGCCGAAGTGTTTGATTTCCTTCGCGGCTTTACTACGGACATCTTTCAACGGTTTATATGAAAACCGTCCATGGACACTGAACACTTGAAGAAAACGGTACTAGTACATTTTCTATAAGGATTTTACATACATTTCAAAAGACATCGTGTACTAAGCCGGTGATAACGATGTGTGTAGAAATTGCAGAATTGATATGTTTATTTTTTCAAATTGTAGTTAGGTGCTATGTAAAATATACAATTTTGTAATAAGATTGGATGTGGAAGGATTAGTAATATATGTACAATTATATACATTTTGTAAGTGTTGTAAATTGTATATTTGAATGTCAACTGTTGAAAGAATAATAATTTTTCACATTGTTACATGAATGTGAGGGTTGTATTTGCAGCTATAGGCATTGTTATAATTTCATATTGTTTAAATTAAAATAAGCAAAATAAAACCTCAAAAGAAATCTTTTTACCATTCAAATGAGTGAGACGAAAATGGTTATGGCTTAGCAAATTTTATTAGCCTTAAACTATTTAGTTGTATAGATTTAGTTTTTCTTCATTCCTTTTGATAGTTTGATTAAACTTAGATATATTGCGCTATTGCTTAAACCTAACTTAAAGCTGCCCTAAACTCTGCCATAAAAACAATTGACTGTTATCTTATTTTCAAAACTGACTAACACTAAACCATGATATTGCTAAATTTAATCTTAGACTGACCAGAATTTACCTAAAAGTGCTTTACGGGATTTACAGTTGGAGGATGGAGGTTGATGATCTGCAAATAAGCATATTGGTGCTGTGTGGATTGTCCAGCATTATTATTTTTGTGTAGTTGTTTTGCAGAAGGCGGTGCTGCCCGCCCCCCGGTGTGTTTCCCTTAGTCGCCTCTTACGACACCCACGGGAAGAGTTGCGATCCCCAACCCGCATGCCCAGCGTGGGGATTATGGGCAATAACCTCCAAATAATGATGCCATCTATGGCGCTCATTAGGGGAGGCCTATGTCCAGCAGTGGACTATTATAGGCTGGTGATGATGATGATGATTATTATTGTATCTCATTTCCATGATCACGTACCATATAGAGACCAGGTCCTTTGGAAGGGGTTTGTGTCCACGGATCCCGGGATCAGATTAAATTGGCCACTGATACCGCCAAGTTTTATCCACCGATACCGGGATCGGTTTCCAATGAAAAACTAATAAATATTTTTATCCACTGATCCCGGTATCCGTGGCTACAAAAAAATACTAGGTATGCGTGGAACCGTAGCCAACAGCACAGAGGCCCTTTATGAGAGTTAATTTTGAAGGCGGGGGCTACACATAGCGGGTATCATCCGCGTTTGCACAATATCACCCGAAAATGATACCAGCCAGATGTAGAGACTGTTGCAAAGAAAAATGGGATGCAAAAACCATGTTATTGTGATGGATGACGATGGTTAGATGGACTGGGTTATTATTATTATATTCGGTTTGTCCAAAAATACTGTACAAAACAGCAGTTTCTTATCGAATTCTCCCGACTTCCGACTGGTATATAAATACCAGTCAGTTGATCTACCTGTAGTTTGTTTGCAACAGTCTGCAGTTACCTCAATGGTTTCAATTGTAAATACTATTTCTCATTTGATTTTTGAATTGTAATTTACCTTGCTGATAAAGGTTTTTGCCCCTTAAAAATGGAATTCTAATCGCATGTACATTATATAAGATGTTACCCAACGTGAGTAAATACTTATAAAGTGAAATTTTTGTGGGGTATCGTACCCGGTAGGTACCCGTGCGAAGCCGGGACGGAGCGCTAGAAATATATAAATAGCCTGCGGTCAAAAGTACGTCCTCTACGCAGGCTTTACCCAGTCTTTACTCAGTCACTGTATAATAATTTCCCTACTCAGACCACCTGTGTTTCTCGGAGTCATTAGCAAACAATGATCATGCGTCGGCCTGCCTGTCTCGCGATCAATATACCGCTCTGTCGATAAACACAGGGCCGTCAGTCAAATCGTTAATCATCCGTACATACACAAAAATATATTAAACATGACAAGAATGTAAATTTTAGGGTTCTGTGTCGAATTTCAGTACCGGAAACGATAATATTTAAGTAATTCTAACTTAGTAACCCCACTTGTTCATAAAGGTTTTCTTAAAACAATAAAACTTTTGAAACTATCATAGTTATTAACACTAAAAGTAATAGTCATTTTTATTAAAAACTCAAAATAACAGTCATTTTTATTAAAAACTCAAAAATCAAATCATGGTAAATATCCCGTTATAAATGACTTTACTTAAAACAGTTGCTAAGTTAAATAAGATAAAGCATTCGCTGTGAATCTGTCCGTCTGTCAACAGGCTCTCTTATGAACCGTTTTAACTATTATTTATGAAATGCCACTCATGGATAATGATTTATTCTGAAAAAAATATTTCTAAAACGGGATATAACTAAAGGTAAACTAATTGGCGACCTTATAAATATATGGAAGATTACAACATGATTTTAAGCGATTGTTGTACGTAAATTGGTACGGAACGCTTCGTGAGCGAATCCGGCACATATTTAGCCGGTTTTTTATGGACTCAGCTTAATACACTCGACACAGACTAGATTAAGGAGATATAAAGTCATATCTCTCTAAGCTAAGTAGAATTAGAGACGCTATGATGCGTAAATGAAATGTCCTATCCTTTGATGTGTACATTGAGCTAGATACCGTTACTGGTGACTAAATTTAAAAACATAGCAGGTATTTATTGGTATTAGCATTCGATAAAGCTGAATAGATTAAAAAGCTTAGCATTATAAAACAGTATGCAGAGCAATATTTTGGTTCAACAAAGAGCTGTAATGGTTGCAAAATAGACCGTTTTCGAAATTGGTGTGAACAAAATTAGCTAAGAAAGCAAAATAGCCGCTGAAAATAGGCACTTATTGGGCAGACTGAAACCCTCTACCACCTTATTTTTAGTTCATCTAAGACCCTGTTTTTTTCCCTATGATTTGGCAACCCTACAAGGGGTTGAACCTGCCGCCGACGACACATCCATAACCCGTGACGTATTTTGTCAGCCGCTAGGGCTCAACCCAACTTGGTTTTCACCGCAGCTCTATTCGACAGTTCATTGCCCCGGCTTTGGCGTTATTTTCACACGTAATGTAGGTAATTATATTCATGTACCGCGTAATTACAGGCGCATACTGCGGCGCCATTTGGAAGTACCAAGCGGTGGCAAAATGATGTGATTTTGTTATCTGATGGCGATCGGTATCATCCAGATTATTTAGGATAAGCACATTTAGCTTCGATAAAACAAATAAATGCTTTATAATTATGTTTATTAACAAAGAAATTACAGCTCTTAACAGAATAAAACAATTTGTATTTATACTATATTTCCTATATTTATATTTCCTAAAAATCTAAGTCAGAAGGCAAAGTGCCCAGAATGCTGATGGCATTGCCACGTTTTTGGATAGCTATGTTAATAAAAGCCATAATTCCGATCAAAACTTAAATGAAACAAACTTTATGAGTAGCTTTGTGAAGTTTGTGTGGTCCGGGACCAACTATTCTAAAACCAGGAATTTCTACACCAAACAACTCAAGCAGGTAACCTCGGTCAAATTAGCGTATTTTCGTCGTTTGCTTTATTTAGAACATTTGCTTTGCTTACTAGATTTGAGCTGAAACAATATTCACGTTGGAATACATGACTTGGAGTAAATACACGTAGGTACCTACAGATAAAAACGTGCGAAAATACCTACAGTGTTTTATCTTGAGTCATAAATAGTTTAATTTTATTTCGAACTAGCGGCCCGCCCCGGCTTCGCACGGGTATTAAACAAAAATTTCAGAAATTATACACACTAAAACGATGGGTTTTACAGTTTTCATACGGATCTTTACTTTTTTTAACAGCATTGGGGTTTTTGACATTGACTCGACATTCCAAAACTGACACTGGCCGTAGAGAAAAAGCAAGCACCGTGCGCTATACAACCTCTTTTTCTATTCTGACGCGCCATAAAAGAAAAAGAGGTTGAATATACAGCCCACGGTTCAATTATTGAATTTTTCATGCGGATCCCTAACTTTTTTGAAAATATTATATAGCCTATGTTCATCACGGAAAATTAAGGATTCTAAAGGTGAAATAATTTTTTAACTCGGTTCAGTAGTTTCGGAGCCTATTCAATTCAAACAAACAAACAAACAAACAAACAAACAAACAAACAAACATACAAACAAACAAACAATCAAATCTTTCCTCTTTATAATATTAGTATAGATTAGTATAGATAAAGTTTTATCTTAATTGTTATCCATTCCATACAGGTTCACATTTAAATATGCACTCTTAATCTGTAAAGTGTATTTACAGAAATGCTCCAAAGTGCTCAGTCGCATCATTGTAAGGCCTCCCAAAATAACCTTTATGATAACGATACCCATTTCGCTACATAATTAGGCTGTACGGTGGCTGCTTCGATAAAACAGCTAATCGACACCGTATCCAAATTACGCTTCATTAACCTTTGCCTCCTTTCGGTGTCGAGACGTTAATAATAGCGCATAGGAATGTAGTACATAGGTAGTTTTAGGTAATGTTGCCATCAATGTACACAAGATAGAAAATAATTGATATTATTGAATCGAACTAGCGCAATTACCATCACTAGAACTTCTTAGATTAATTCGAATTTCTAATTATTGTTTTCAACTGTCTTATCGCTACAATTACAAATTAATATAAAAAGTAATGAAAGTTTTCAAAATTAAAAAGTTGAATTAATCTTTGAGCTTGACACTGGGATGTAGCTTATGGTTCGGTCGTATAGCTTGCGAAGAACCTCAGTGGAAACCAGAGACATTTAACGTCTTTTATTTAGTACACTAGCGATCCGCTCCGGCTACGCAAGGGTGTATGTTATACATATAAAACTCGCTATTGAATCACTCTATCTATTTAAAAATGCATCAAAATCTGTTGTGTAATTTGAAGGATAAGCATACAATGATTCCATCTATGGCGCTCATTAGGGGAGGCCTATGTCCAGCAGTGGACAATTATAGGCTAATGGTGATGATGATACATTGGGACAGACAGAGGGAAGTGACTTTGTTTTATACTATGTGGTATAGTTTCAATGTTCGGTATGTTAGTGTTTAATTAGGGGCAGAATTTTCCAAAGTTAATATGTATGTACTAGAAAACCTTCCATCTAGCCTAATGAACTTTTTATGTACATTTTGGTGAAAAGTGTAAGGGACCATTTCGTCGTTAGATTAACATAGAGTTTTATAAGCAGAATATGGCAGCTTAAGGTTATATGCGGTTATGCTGCATTTATCAAAAAAATCTCACGTAAAATTTTCAATAAAATTCTCAATTCGCGTACTTGAAAAACATCATAAAATAAATCACAGTCTCTCTATAAAATCTTGCCACGAAACATGTTAACATATTTTTTAATAATAAACTCGAAGAACAATAGGCTCTCTATAATAACGTATAGATACAAGTTTTTGTATTGCGAAGTTTTAGCGACCGTTACTGAAATCTGTCTACAGTTATCCAACTATTGTTCTATAATATAAATTTTGTAAGTAGTCTTCAATTTTAAATTGACTTAAAAAGAATAGATTTTTGTACCGTTATTTGTAATTTTTTTTTATTTAAAACGGTGTATGTTAAACTAGTCACGAATGTTTTCAGCGATTAATAATCATTCGCGTTAAAATGTGTGATAATTTTATTCTATAAAAGTTTGCATTTAATGTTGCATGGTACTCAGTTGTTAATTTTAGATAGTCTTATAAAAGTCTTAATGAACTAATCATTATTTGAATGTTTAAATATTTGAACTAATAGTCCGGTGAAACTAGACTTTCGAAGGTATTTAAATTAACAACAAGCCGAAAATCAGTAAAATCGTTAGAAGTATATTTATAAATAAAATCTGAAATTTTCCCGTCTGTCCCCTGAATGGAAAAAATATCAAATTCAAGGTCCAAGTTCAAAAAATTAATTTGACGCCAACTTCAGCAAAAATTTCACACAGTATAAATATAATCATAAAATATAGGTACCACTGAAAAAAATTTAGATCAAAAAATTATCGATCTAAAGAATGTACCAATATATTTTTCCTACGAGCCACCATTTTGAGATATAATGATAAACAAGTACGACAAGTGCGAGTGTAACTCGCGCGCCGAGGGTTTTGAACTTTTGTCGTTTAGGTAGGTACGTATATGACAACCTCTTGGCGCGGTGGGCTTACAACGCAGGAGGTTGAGGTTTGATTCCTGCCTCGGGACTAATATTTGTAGGATTTTCAGATTATTTGTTCGGGTGTTCTAGTCCTTTTCTGTACACAAAATAAATCATCTAATGTGATACTTATACTTTATTAAGTATAACAGCTATCGTAGTAATACCAATAACACAAGCTTTGCTTAGCTTGTGGGTAAATAATACTGTGTGGATTATCTAGGATACTCCTATTACAGTTACTACAGAGATTAGTGGGTAGGTAAGTGGGTTGGTACCTACAATTTTTTTCGGCTTTTTTTCAACCTATTTCACTAAGTATGAAACTCAGACGATTTTCAAAACCTGTTTTGAATTGTCGAAATCCATACCTTTGATTTGATATTACTCTCAATGAAATAGCCCCCATTTTATGAAAATTAGTTTTTTGACCATATTTCAAAAAGTATTATATTTACAGACTTCTCTATATTTTTCCTGTAAAATATAGATCTATATCTACAAACGCTTAGTACATTTTACATCAATCACTCTGCAATCTTCGGAGATAAGGGGGGGGGAATGGTAAATTTTTTGACCTTTTTCAAAATATTTCGAAAAGTATAAAACTTATCTAAATTTCAAAAACTGTATTGAAATGTACAAACCAATACCTTTCATTTGATACCCAACTCGGTGGGGTAGTCACCCCTTTAGAAAATTTTCCCGCCCTTTTTTGACCTTATTTCAAAAAGTATTATTTTTACAGACTTCTCTATATTTTTCCTGTAAAATATAGATCGATATCTACAAACACTTGGTACATATCACATCGATCGCTCTGCAATCTTCGGAGATAAGGGGGGGGTACCGGTAAATTTTTCGACCTTTTTCAAAATATATCAAAAAGTGTAAAATCTGTTGAAATTTCAAAAACTGTATTGGAATGTACAAGCCAATACCTTTCATTTGATACCCAACTCGGTGGGGTAGTCAGCCCTTCAGAAATTTTTCCCGCCCTTTTTTGACCATATTTCAAAAACTGTTATTTTTACAGACTTCTCTATATTTTTCCTGTAAAATATAGATCCATATCTACAAACACTTGGTACATATCACGTCGATCGCTCTGCAATCTTCGGAGATAAGGGGGGGGGAACGGTCATTTTTTTGACCTTTTTCAAAATATTTTAAAAAGTATAAAATCTACCAAAATTTCCAAAACTATTTTGAAATCTACAAACGTGTACCTTTCATTTGATACCACTTTTGACTTTGTACGTTCGATTTAAAATTTCGATTTCAAAATTTGTATGGAAAATCTTCATTTTCATTTTTCATTTATTTTCATTTATTTTTCTATAAATATGTGCGGGCGCACAAAATGTATTATTATTTCAAATTTCAAGTCAATAGCTGCAGTAGTTTCTGAGATATTAAGGATTCAAAACACAAAACAGACCCAAAGCGATTTCATAAGGGTTTTGCAACCGATGGCAAAACCCTAAAAAGTATAAAAGATATAATTGTCATAATATGCATGAGTACACGTATGTTATGTACTAATTTCAGACTGTAGATGCCTATGATGCCCGAGTAAAATGTAGGTACCTACATTTTCAGTTGTTATATTAATATTGTGGAACGAGTGATTAGCTATATAATTTAATTATCTACAATTTTTTGTCTAGTGTATTTTATGATACATCACTTACTGAAAATCGTGAAAAAACTATTTTTGTACACGTATGTTATGTATATAAATTTCCAGAGTTGTAATACATATAATTTTATATTAATATTGTAGTGTGGAACGAGTGATTGGCTGTATAATTTAATTATCTACAATTTTTGCCTAGGATACTTTATGATAAATCTTACAGTTTGCTTAAATCGTGAAAAACAATTTTTTGACCATTAATAAAAAAAAACATAAGCGGAAAGATAGGGAACTTTCATATGTTATTCATAATTTTATATTAAAGATTTTACAGATTTTCAGTTTATTGTAAATTTTTGTAGCTTTATTCATATATTTTGGTTTAAATGACCGGACTATAAGCGATCCAAAAATGATACTCTGGAAAAAAATTAGGTTAATTTAGATGAGGTTTATTGGAAAATCTTTTTACATGTATGATTTTACTGATCAAAATTTCATTACAATATAGTCACAATAATAATAACAATAAATATAAAGAATTACATCACATCTCTATGAAATAAAGTCATTTATGACGAGATATTCAAGAACAATAATTTGTCATTTGAGTTTTTAAAACTCAAATCTCAAACCATGGTCGATATCCCTTTATAAATGACTTAAGTGATAATAAGCATGATAATTTAAAAAGTGTTTTTCCTATAAATATTTAAAGAAGATTGGTTTGGTAGCTACACGTGTATACCCCCTTATATAAAGAGAAAAGTATCTAGTAGAGTATGATTTTCTACTTGGAGGAAACTACTTTAAAAGCTTACATTATGTAGAATATCCGCTAACTGAATTAAGAAATGCCGAACAATTTTCTTAGTCTTTCTACAGTCTGAAATTCGGGCGTTAACCAGTCTTCGAATATTAGATTTTCCAAATTGCGTTATATTGAACCTTAAATATATGGAATAAGAAATAATTGTCAAGAAGCGAGTGCCTTTTATGATTAAGCATCTTACATAATTATTTATAGTTTAAGTAAAATATAATAAACAATATCTATCAATGTATTCTATTGTATTATGTATATCAGTCATCTAGTGCCCATAACACAAGCTATGCTTAGCTTGTGGCTGGATGATGGTGTGTGGATTGTCCAACATTATTTAAGTATATATAAGTTTATATTGCGATTATTTCTTACAAGGCTTCGATTCCATCATGTAAATATTGAATAGCTTTATATATTATTTTGTACATAGTCGAATAAGTGAAAAGTAGGAGCTTTACATAATACTGTTGTGACTATTTTTGAAAACGGCACATTACGATTTTTTTCACAGATATTTTTCCATTATCTATGTGTCTGTGAAATAAAATTATGTTTTTCTATTTTATTTTACGATATAAGTATGTTATGTTAAATAATATCTAGGTAAGTTTATACAGCATAATATTGTTTACCTCTTACCTACTTTATTATGTTTATACCTACAGTGCTAGTACAATTTCGACTTTGTAAAAAATGACCCACTTTCGTCACTTTTATTCTACGAAATGTATATTATATTCATATTCAATATGAAATAAATGTATGTTATTATGAGTAAGTGGTTTCATTATCTCTTAATCGAATTAAGTTTTTGTTCGGTAGGTTATTGTTCGTGGTGAGATTAAGTTCGCACTTTATTCGATGTTGAATTAACATTAATTTGCAAATAATAACGGTTCTAAATTTTCTACACAGCTTGAGGCCAATGCTGGAGGCCATTTCTTTCAATAAAATCACAAATTATTAGTACTTGTGATGGTCAATTTGTACAAAAAGGAGTTATTTCGTAATTCGTAGCAGTCGTAGACTATTAGACAAAACACAAAAGTAATTTAGATTACACTGATCTACTTGGTTTTATTATACAAACTAGTGATGCACCACTTTCGCAAGGGGGCAATGCTGATACTTATGCATTTTATACATATAAATATTCCTCTTGAATCATCTCACCTCGTCTATTAAAAAAAGGATCAAAATCAGTTGCGTAGCTTAAAAGATCTAAGACATAGGGACAGACAGACAGAGGAAAGCGACTTTGTTTTATACTACGTAATGATAATAAAACAAAGTAGTACTGTTATCTGGCACAGGCCAGTACTTTTTATACCTATTATACAAAACTTTTCATAAACTCATATATCGATCTAATGTCGCTAAAAAAGTTCACTAAAAAACAATTCACTAAGAAAGTTCCACACACCTTAACAATATAGTTAGGTACACAAATTCACGTCGCACATTAAAGAGGAATGGCCTCCGACACTGTCCCAGCCAGTTGTAAGCTCGTTTAGAGTATTCAGGCAGTGTGTTATTACTTATTAGGTACCTACGAAGTGCGGTCGTCACCCGTTGACCTGGAGTTTCTCCAATTAAACCACCTCCCCTAGGGGGAACTATAATTCATATTATTCTATTAAGCATGTGCCGAGGACTTGCAGAGTAAATGAAAATGTGTGTCCATCCGTCATGAACTTACGGTATATATTGCTATACAGCGTACGCGGAGCTCGCGCTCGGGATAATCTCTAAGAATAATTAATATTATATTAATATTATATATATATTAATATTATATTAATAGTTACGCTCGGGATAATCTCTAAGAATAATTAATATTATATTAATATTATCCCATAGATTAATCGCGCCGAAATCGAAATTTTTGGGGTTTTATTAAATATCGAATTTTTACATACCTACACAATTTTTATCCAGGAAAAAAGTTAGTTTCTCAGTATACGATATGTCATAAAATAATATTTTTAAGGGATTTTTGCAAAAAGTATCCGCTTTTTGCAACCCCTTTCAGTTGTTTTGACAATGGTAACAGATGGAGTAAGGAAGTTACTTTTGCAAATTTATTATTCGTATGGCTGGCTCATGGTACATTTGCATGGAGCTTCATTAAATGATAAGCTAGGTATCAATTTTTTGTCTCTTGATATTCAGACACTAGGTATAGAATTTATAACAAGCTCTGCTTAGCTTGGGCTAGTCGATGCTGTGTGGATTGTCCAGCATTATTTATTTTTTCTTTTTTCTATAGTCGGTCAAAAGACAATTAGACGGTATTAAGATTTTATTATTCCCTAGGTTCCAATTGATTTTGTGAATTTTTCATCAGAGGGTTTTTGTTAAAAAAAAAGGGGAAAAAGCTTTGAAATGTCTTAGAAGTATTAAGGCCTCAATACCTACTTGTTCACAAAACAAAAAATTGGTAGGTACTTATCTATTTTTGTTTTGATCAGAAGTCGGGCGACGGTTATTGACACCCATCATTTAAATGATAAATTGCTATATTATAAAGCTAGCTGTAAAATCCACAACTACATCACTGTTAAAATAATTTTGATGCGCACCTCACCTTTGAACACGATTTGTACTATGCTAATTTCTATGTTCACAGTTCGAGTAAGCATAAATCAGTATCTTCAAGCAAATCATGTAGGTAATGGGATAAAACTAGCTGATTGACCCGACGACTATCAGTTATTTTGGAATGGCGGATTCATGTGTTTGTACGGTTCCAAATATTTTTAATTTATCCAGGTACCTACGTTCATGCGATCTCAACACGTAGGGCTTGAAGGTCGCTGTGGCCATAACAAGCTCTGCTTAGCTTGGGGCTAGATGATGCTCTGTGGATCGTCCAACATTATTTATTTATTTAACACTTGAGCTTTATCCGAAGACATTTTTCTTTGACTTTGTCAGATACATCTATGTGAGAAAATTTGTAAGGCTTCTAATTTACAAGTAACACCTCACCTGCCCAACTACTTGTTGCGGTAAGGAACTTCACCATCGTGGATTCGAAGGCGTGTTGTCGGTAGATCTACATCAAACGTTCACTAAACCTCGTGATTCCTCACTAATGGCCCCAATAAGACCAATTAGAGGTTTACCACAGGGGTTATAAACATCGGTCGTGCCTACCGCATTACGCGTGTGTTTCTAAGAACTCTTCTTTACAAATTTGTATCCTGGTAGCTCCTTGCTACGCTTTGTTTAGGCACAATTTAACGCCTTAGTCGGTCGTGCTTCTGTTTTTCATCCTGCCTTTTTTTAGGTACTTAACAGTAAATTAGCAGGTTAAGCAGGAGCATCCATTCATTCACGGATCTCGGGATCAGTGGATAAAAATATTTAATCGTTTTTCATTGGAAACCGATCCCGGTATCGGTGGATAAACCTTGGCGGTATCAGTGGCCAATTAAATCTGATCCCGGGATCGGTGGACAAAAACCCACACGGTAACAAAGGCCTATTAAGTTGGGGTACCGCAAGGTACAGTATTAGCACCTGTCTCATTCGTTACATTTACATAATATGTAAAAGACATTTCTGTTGGTTGCACAGAATGCCACGAATAGAAGATAAAGTGTCTATTTGTCTCGATACTAACTCATCCGTCTGTTATTACTCGCGGAGTGCATGACAGCCCAGATAGCAACGCCAGATCTATTGAGCAAACATGAAATTGCTAGAAGCTATCACCAGCGTCATTACACCACGCCCACGGGAACAGGTGTGTTCCAGTCATTAGTTTATTTATCTAGATAGGATCTTGACGGATGTAGGCACCGTACATCATTACAATAGACGAGATGTATCTCTAATGGACGCACCATCTACTTACCCGCCGACACCTATTGATATTCTACGAAACCGATATGCAAAACAAAGTAACAGTATTCACACGTTTGTATTACCTTTTTTCTAACCCCGCAAAAACGCGCGGGCTTATTACAGCGCGCAAATTGGACATGGGGTCGTAATTATGGCAAATTAGATGTGCATTATTTTATTTGGGTAGTGCGGCTATCTAATGGAGAATGATTGACTTGTTGGCAAGAGAGAATACCTAGATATAATAAATGACCTAGAGAGTAGACGAAGACAAACACTTTGTGGAATTGCCGGCCGCATGAGACTCAACCGCGTTACGGTCAAAACAAATATGAAATCGACCACAACCTACATCAACCTTGCACTTTACGCGATGGAGCGCGCTGCCAAATGAAAAACACCTTTGAAACCAACGGAAACAATGGCAACTCTACGTGCGAAATCGATTGCAAATTAATGTAATCCGTTACATGCCCGAGAAAGGTTTTGTTCGCCTCGTAACACGGTTGGTGCTTGCAGCGAATATCAAATCATGGTTTTGTTAGTAGTCTTTCTCGCGAACGATACTTTTTAAATGTAGTCCATCTGATAGTTGTAAAAAGCATCGCAAATTGGATAGGTATTTAAAGATCACAATTTTATATAATACCAACCTGTGTGTTTTGCACTTGAGCAAGACAAACACACAAGAGCCTTCAAGAGTATGTTATTGTTTTTTGTTGTTTATAAATTTAAACAAGCTCGACATCGTAACGGTATAGTTAAGCCTGGGGCACGTGACATTAATTTATTAGGAACTTTTTGAATAATTCCATAGCAGGTAACTTGAGGCGTCTTGCCTAATTAAAGCTTGGGTACAGGCGTGGGCACTGGGATAACGGTTTACTTATTAGACACACTGCCATTCCATTCGGACGACTGATTTATCATTACGCCAGGGTAAAAAACCTCGACAGGTACAGACGACTGTCTGCTAGTATGTAGTTTTTTAGATGAACGCATAAGCAAACTTGAAATTTTTGCCTTGGAATGCCTGAACTGCCCGCTTGTAAATAATGACAAGCGGTTCTATACATCTAATATTCTCTTGACGATTGCGAATTCAGCGCTCGATATAGCCGAAGACATGTTTATTACTTATATCGGTGCATTAAAGCCCCGACGTGCAGCGAGCTCCAAGCCCATTACATCAACTCGTCCAACAGAAATCGTGTTCCAGCTCAAAATATGTATCGACAACCAGACGTTAAAATTCAAAAGCTAGGTGAAATTACACTAGCTTCCACCACCCCGGTTGATTTGCTCACATAGCTAATACAAGTAATGTAATGCATCGTTTTGCATGCACTCGCCTTAGATCAAGTTCCCGGGACAGCGCCCGATGGATTTGAGGTAAATCGCAGAGTCGTGACCGACTCGTTTAATCATAAGCATCTACCTAAGCTAATTAGAGTAGGTCGCGAACCTCGGGTCCGGTAATGAAAATCACAATCGAACCTGGTTGCGGCAGAAAATTGCACTTGGCATGGAATTCCACAACATTATCGATGGGTCGCTTGTCGTTCGCCACGATGCACGTCGCTTGTCAACTTGCCACGACATTGCAAATTATGTTCTACTTCGTCTGAGAAAGGTTACCCTTTACTACTGTCTCCTAACTATCAAGAGAAAACACTACACGAATTGTCTGATAATCTGTAGTATATAATCGAAGGCTTACGGGGTGCTCTTATGAACTCGACGATTTCCAACCGGTGAATTAATTTATGGGCGAGAATGTAATTACTTTCACATAGAGACAACATTTCTAAATCATAAGGGTCACGGCGGTCGTTTCGTCGACAGTAATCCTCTGGAGGATCTGTTACGGTGCTTATTATTCAATAAAACTGTCAGATTGGGAATTAAATAGTTTTATGACTCGTTCTGGTCAAGCTTTCAATGAAGTCGTTTGTTACTGGTGTGAAAACATTGAACAATGAGTAGTTAATCGGATGCCTTTTCTGAGACTCAGTTTCTTGTGGTTGATGTGTGAAAAGATTTTATCGCGAATCGTCTGCTAAAGAATTCTGAATAAAAATAAAATCTTTTAAGCTAACAAGGCAACGACGACCTCTGTGGCATAGCGGGGGTGATGATCCGCCTACGTACTTAGGAGGTTGCGGGTTCGATTCCCGCTTGGGGCATGTTTGGAAACATAAATGGAATTGAACCCGTGGGTGTTCAGGATCTTTTATGTAAAAAAGTATATATCTAATCAGTTATCTAGTACCTACAAAGAACACAAGCTCGACTTAGATCGAAGATAAGTCGTTGGTATTCCGTTTAATAAAATACGTAGGTACAATACAAATACTCTTTATAGCACACAAAGAAAAACAGAATCCTTATCGCTGAGAGCGATTTCTTCCTGGCAAACTATGGACACATACCTAACTGTATTCACGAAATTGTAAAAGACAATGGCGTATTATAGATTAATGTACTATACAGAGCTTACACAAATAAAAAGGTATTAATCATATAAGTCAGTAAACCTATACGCCAGTGCCATGGTAGGTACCAAAGAATAGTTTTTGGGAAGTTTTATAAAAATCTCTTATATCTTCTATGGCTTCTCCGCTACTGCCATTAAAAATATTGACTATAAGATCATAAATTGTACCTGTTTTATATTAATAAAAATAAATGGTTCTGATTGATTTTACAGTTAGTAAAAGCACGTGCGGAGTGACTGCAAAAAACGAAGTTCACAAATAATTACACGGTAATTATTGCCACCATCCATCATCTACAGATGTACCACAGAATAACTTGCTCCACCGGTACTCAAGCTCTAGCGATTGACCGAAAAGTAGGAAGGATAACAAGTAGAAAAAATCTAGGGAAAAATAACTTGAGGTTGATTGAGATTGAGGAAGTCCATACGAATCCCAAAGCACTCGTGGATGATAAAATTATCACCATAACTCCATAGGACACATAACTGACAGCAAATTGCCAGAGACTCGTTAACCTATGGCTTAAGTCTTCAGGCTGAACTGATGGATCCTTGAGCACCATGTTATTATTCTTGAAATTATAGGCAACAAGCGTGTGCGCACGCGCCCTCATCGCTGTCGGAACATGCGTCTCAACTGCACAGGAAGTGACCAGGGTAGTCCAACCGGATCGCTATTTTAAAAGTTCCCCGCAATCTCACTCGCTTTAATGATACCAGCTGACTTATAAGGAACCAAACAACTCGTATGCAAATCAAGCACGGCATTATGCTATCTCTATGATAATTATAATTGTGAGATTATTGTTATGGTCGGTTATTGGAGCGTACCGCAATGGTTCCTGTCCCTTTGTCTCTATTATCGGCCGTCGGGCTTTGTTCTTATCTACACGTGTATCAGTGGTTCATATTATCACTCTATAAGGAGACCGTTGGGTATTATCACATCAGCCGTCCCTGGTCGCACGGTAAAGGCCGCTATTTGCATACAAGTGAATATCTCGATCTACGGCTGTGCAGGCAGATTACCGGCGCAAAGCTTCCGCACTGTATTGAATTCGAAGGTCCAACGGTCTCGACTCCCATTACCAGTTCACGTTTACTTGTTACTGTGATTCTCGGATGATAACAATCTCCCCGACTGTTCTGGACTGAATATTCCCCATTCTAACGAGGGACTTCGTGTGTACCACGTCGCATAAAGAGCACTCGATACTTCATAAACAATTCTGAGATAATGCGCCTGCTTAAAGGTGTGCGCAAGTTTAAAATATTGACGGTGAATTTGTATCAGGCATTTGATCAGATTCTACCGTTTGGAAATCTATTCAAGCAGCTGGTCCCAAATATGGAAGTACAAGGTACCTACTTTCTAGATACCTAGGTAGGTACAGGTTCTTACCTACCTAGGTACTAGTTTATAATATTATATTATATGATAACCCTACTAAGGCACTTCGGTAATTAGGTGCCTAATACATACATACGTACATAGAGAGATAATCATCATCAACATCATCAGCCTATAACAGTCCACTGCTGGACACAGGCCTCCTCCAATGAGCGCCATAGATGGCATCATCTACCGTTTAGCCCATAGAGAGATAATATTTATCTTATAATGTACCTTAAATAATTTTAACACACATCATTACAGGTCATAACTAATTAAATCTAGTGTGGTATAATCGAGGTAACCTTGATACTTACTTACCATAATTATCAATACTTTGTTATGTACTCTATTTTGGAAATGTTTTCATTCTAAATTAAATTCAAAAAAAGGTTGTTTAACAGGGGATCACTGTGTAACACAATGTAAATTAAATTACAAAAAAAGGTTTTTTAATAGGGGGTTCCCTGTGTAACACAGAGTAAGGTATACTTTATCTATGCTGTGTACCTAAATACCTACTACCCACACATGACGATGGTGAATTGGCGATTGGTAAGTATCTACCAGAGCAGGGAAGCAGTGAGATAACGGGGACACTAGTAGCAAGACATGTTCCATCCCAGACTACACGATGTAACGCGTGTAGGTAAGGCACCAGTACTTAGGGACCAGACGTTGGGGATACGTTGGGTTGTAGGTACAACTCGGTTGAACAAGGTTAACCCTGCCCTATACACTATAGGTAGATACATTGGCAGGTTCCTATTACGAGGCAAGGAAGTGTAAATCTCTGGCGCGCAGGAAGTTCAGAATCAGAATCAGATTTTATTTTTGAAAATATTTTCTCCAAATTTTAATATAATGTAGCTAGGATGGCCTTTGGATACGCAATGCAAGGATCTACCTTCTATCTGCCTAATAATCATCTCTGTTTTCCGTTATATCTATCTAGTAACTAGGCTTATCTTTTGCCGTATGTCGACTGTACCAACTAAATTCCGAAATAGGGAGTGGCTAGGTACCTACTTATTTACCTACCTGTGATCAGAAATACTATCATAGCACGTAGGTACAGTGCGCGTCAGAATTAAGTACCCCCCTTGTCTACAAAATATTTTCGACTACTTCTAATTCCCTTGTAACTTGTCACAAATTTTCACATGCAAAAATGTATCACGCCGCCGATCAGGATTGAACCACCCACCATAATACTCATAGTCTGAAATTCCCAACAATAATCACTATTGTGTTCCAAATACGTAGAGATAGGGGGGTACTTATATGTGACGCGCACTGTAGGTACATAGTGTTAGATGATGATGATTATACCAACTGAATGCCCCACTCAACTTATCTTCAACTAATTTTTTTATAGCATCGCTTGCTTTTCGTAATAATATCATATTGCCTTAATAGAGAAATTAAGTCAAGTAAATAATAACATGATCGGTTTAAAATTAATTTAGATGAGAATTAACCTAGAAAACATCTAGAAAAACATTTTGACTTTGAGAATAGATTATCTTACGTCCCGCGAATGCCCCTCTAAAAGTTGATTTTGTTGCACCGTACGAGAATGACATTATTTTTTTTTTTTTTTTTTGCGTTTCGAACTGACATTGACAACGACGAGTGTTCTGTTTTGCTTGAGGTTTGGTTTTTCTGAAACGAGAAAAAAAACAATTTCTGAAGTGAAGACGTCATTTGACGGACGTGTTTCAAAAAAATTACAAAAATGGTGCTCGTCTACCAGCTGGCATTCATTTTGTAATGTAGGTGATGATAAAAGTCATCATTTGTTGTTACATTCATTTTCTTCGGGATGGCGTCAGTTTTAGAAGCCGTAAAATATTATCAGCAGTCTATTGAGAAACACAGCAACGACGAGGCAAGAGTGAGTATGGTATTCCATTCCCAGGGTATATAATTTGTACAAAACTAAAAATCCAAGAGGGAAAACCCGATTATTAATCATCCTCTGTCACGGTGATTAATATTTCGCTTTTTAATTTAGTCAGAATGGACCGGCCCGCTAGATGTTCAATCCTGGAGACCAAACCATATGTCCTAACACGTTTTCCAGGTTCTAAAATGCATCGACAAACTGTTTCACCTGGATGTGTCGACCCAGCACCTGCAGGAGACTGGGGTGGGCCGCACCGTGAACGCGCTTCGCAAGGACCCTGGAGAAGTGGGCACCGCGGCGCGAGCACTCGTCTTCAAGTGGAAGCGAATGGTGGCTTCAGAGGAGAGCGATCATGACGACGACCAGAGAAATGACAGTGAGCACTGATTCCACATTTATTGTGTCTTGAGAGTTGAGCATGTTTGGTACCTAAGGCTCCGGTGATAGATGAATTTCCCATATAAACATAATACTACCAAAATGATTTGATTTGAGCATATTTTGACCATTATTTTTATTAGAATAGTATTTATCTGTATGGGAAATTCATCCGACACCAGAGCCTCAACATAACAGCTGTTTTTTTGTAGAACTTTGGGTCTCATGATTAGATCTATGATAACATTGATTCAATGGAACTCTGCTTCTCCATAATAAAAGAAACCTACTTACCTGACTAATAAATTTTAATTGCTTAAACTTGATGTAATTTCATGTATTTAACAGGTTTTAGCTCATAATAGAATTTATGTTTATTAAATACAGTTTTGTGTTGTTCATTTTTGCATACTAATTATTTGTTTTATTGTACATATGAAATATAAATGAATGTTGAATCATACATGTAGTTTTTTTCAGTTTTTCAACCCAGTCTTGTGTAAACCCTTTTCAATAGAAATACATGAAATTACATTCTAGTGACAATTCCTTCTTGTTGTTTACAAATCACATAGGTTAATTATGAGATTTTAAGAAATGAGCCATACTGGCTGTCTTGAGAAATTAGTAACAGCTTTACTACAACTAGACACCATATTTCATTTCATTTATTTATTCAGAAACAAATTTACATATGTGTTGGAATTATGGTAGGATTATAAAACGATGAAATACTGAATGATGATGACATATTAAAAGGCTTATAATTTTTTGCATCATTTTGCAGCGACTTTGCATAATGGCAATGGTAGCGGCAAAGAATCAGATGACAACTCGAGGCAACACAAAAGTAGGCAGGATCAGTTTGAAAAATCAACAACTAAAACAAATCATTCTCAGCACCGCGAAATGAATGGACACAGCACTGAAAATAAACGGAAATATCAAAGCAGTGAGGTTAGTGTTCGCTCTGATAAACTTATCTGTGGTTTTTGTTACAAAATTCTTTACTGTTGTAGTGATAAAATCTTGAATTGATAGTTATCCTACTATGTAATTTATTAAAATAGCCTGAAAAATTCCCTCTTTCCAGGAGGAACAATCCCATCATAAAAAGAGAAGGCATAGCTCAGATGATGATTCCAAAAAACCTATTATCAAACAGGAAAAACTCAGTGATAGTGGAACTGATGAAGAGTCTGACAGTTCAGAAAGTGACAGTGGCTCATACACATCAGAATCCTCTCAAGAAAATGCACATAGTAAAATTAAGGAAGAAGTGAAAGTCAAACAGGAAAAGATAGAATCTCCTGAAATACATAAGCCATCTAAATCCCACCATAAAGATCGTGAGGATCATAGAAAAGAGTCATCTAGTAAAAGCTCACAGGAGCCAGAAAAATATTCAAGTCACAGTTCAAAGTCTAAAGATTCAACACAAACAGAGACATCTTCGAAGTCTAGCTCTCACAAACATAAAAGCTCACATGAGAGGGATAGCTCAGATAAACGACACAGAAATGATAAATCACATGATGAAAAAAAGGAAAAGGAATCTAGCAAACATAGCAGCTCTGACAGAAAATCCAGTAGCCAAAAACAGGAAAATGGTCAAGAAAAACATAAGAGCAGTTCAGAGAGCCATTCAAGCAAATCAGATAAGCATAGAAGCTCTGATAAAGACAGTCAGAAACATAAAAGCTCATCACAAATTGACAACAAGAGTTCGTCACAAAGTGATAAACATAGAAACAAATCAGAAACAGACAAAGAAAGTGAGAGGCATAAAAGTTCACACTCTGACAAGTCTGATAGACACAGAAGCTCTGATAAAGATAGTGAGAAAACCAAGAGCTCAACAGAAAAAGAACCTAAGCAAAGATCAAAAGAAAATAGCAGTAGTTCTAAGGATAGAAATAGTTCCTCAAGTAAGGAAAAGTCAAAATATCAAAGTGGTTCTTCTAAAGAATCAAGCAGTCATAGTGAGAAAAAAAGTGATAAGTCACAAGAGAGGTCTAAGCACGATAAAAGTGATCGAGATCAAAGTGAAAAGAAATCAAAACACAAATCCAGTTCCTCGTCTCATAAGACCAAATCCAGTAGTAAGTCAAATGATGAAGTGCCAAAGAAAAAAAGCAAGAAAAGTAACAGCGAAGACAGTGAAGAAGGCATCGACTGTGGCTCAGGTAAATTAAAATCCTACTAATATTATAAACGCGATAGCTTGTAAGTATGGATGTTTGTTACTCTGTCATGCAAATACATTATAATATGGATCTGTGTCTGAAATAAAACCATTTTTTTTTTAAATACTTTACGGACTTCGATGAAACTTGCTACACAGATACATAGTTTATTACCTGGAATACGAATAGGCCACTTTGTTGACAGTATGTCAACACCATTGAATTGGTAGGTGTATTATTAATATTCACACACCAGACCCTAACTTCTGTAGTAGCATTTAGCTTCCAAAGTTGCTTATATTTCTCCGACACAGTGTGAGAGGTGATACGTGATATGAGATCCTTCTCATAATGTATCACTTGTATTATAATCTGAGTTAACTACATGGGATAATTTATGTAAAATGTAAACCAGACTGTAAATTTTTTACACAAATGTTCAATTTGGTTTCCAATTTATGTTATTGATCAATGTGAACTCCCTAACAATTTGTATAGTCAATTTCTTCGATTTTATTAGGAGTTTTTACTGTGTGTTTTTTAATTTAATAATATCATTGATTTCCAGGGGCCAGTTTTGCTGAAGCTCTCGGTATGATGGTCAGTCCTGTTAAAGCTAAGAAGAAATCATACAAAGATATGTCTCCTAGTAATCCATTCATGAATGATGTGAGTATATTATGTTTCTTTCATAAAATCTATTGCTATTTGATTGCAATGTTGGGTGAGTTTTAATATTTTCTTATCATCTCATCTCCAGCCTATAATAGTCCACTGCTGGACATAGGCCTCCCCTAATGAGCGCCATATATGGCATTATCATTTGGGGGTTAATGCCCATAATCCCCACGCTGGGCATGCGGGTTGGGGATCGCAGTTCAGTGGAGTTGTCCTGCAGAGGGCGCTGCTGCCCGCCCCCCGGTGTGTTTCCCTTACGACACCCACGGGAAGAGATGGGGTGGTGAATTCTATGCCGGCACCACACGGCGAATTTTGTCATAAATGTACCTATTTATGAATCAGATAAAACTTAGGTTTAGATATCTATACTAATATTATAAATAGAAAAGAATTGAATTGAATAGGCTCCAAAAATACTGGACAGATTTCAAAAATTCTATCACCATTAGAATTTAAAAATTGAACATAGCCTATAGAATATTTTCAATTAAGTTGCAGTACAGATCTGTATGAAAACTTCAATAATGTACCACCAAACGGTTTGATGTTGAAGATTGTGAAGTTTTCATTCGTGTGGAAAAAAATTATAATTATTCAGCATCATTTTTATTTTTTAATTATTTAACAACAATATCTCCTCCACAGCTAAGCCCCGCTGCGCTCTTAGCACCTACAGCTAAGTTAGCTCCATTGCCATCTCTTGAGATATCGGCTCTGCCTGAAATATCACCCAACTACAAGCCACGCCCGCCGCCCAAAGCTTTGCCTCACTTCACCGATGAAGACGCGATCAGTGCTGGAATATCGTCTAAAAACCAAAGGTAAGCTAAGGAACTTGATCTTATACAGAGGTTTTGCGAGATTGATGAATGCCACTAGTCTAATCTAGTCTAATAGTCTAGTCTAGTCTACTAGTCTAGTCTAGTATAGTCTATTAGTCTAGTGTAGTCTACTAGTCTTGTACAGTCGAGTTTACTAGTCTGGTCTAGTACACTAGCCACTAGTCTAGACTCCGCTCTAGCGTAAGAGAGACCGCGTACGTTATTAATTAGGCCTATTCTGTCCATCAGTTAAAACTGTCCCACCTCAAATTCTAATTACCTGTTTTAAATTTTACTCTCTCACATAATCCGTCATTAATTTAATAAAAAAAAATCATGACTATTTTATAATATATTTTTTTAATGTTACTCTTTCAGAACCAAAGTGTACTCCGGTAATAAAATATTAGGAAAAGTCACATCCTTGTACGAGATGTGCGTCGCGGTTTTACAGGAGCACATAGATGGTAAGTTTATAGAATTCGCTGTCTTATGTAGACTATATAAGGCTAGTTTTAATTTTTTCATTAGCTAACTTGCGTTTTTATTTGTACAGTGCGCGTCAGAATTAAGTACCCCCCTTGACTACAAAGTATTTACGACTACTCCTAATTCCCTTGTAACTTATCACACATTTTCACATGCAAAATTTATCTCACGCCGCTCAGGATCAAACCGCCCACCATAATACTCAAAGTCTGAAATTCCCAAAAATAACGACTATTATGTCTCACATACATTGAGATAGGGGGGGTACTTATATCTGAAGCGCACTGTACATGTATTCGTAATGCAAAGCACAGTGTTTACCTCCGGTGAAAGTAACTTAATTAGTCCCTCGAACTATTGGCGCCGCTCCCTACGCTCGGGCTCTAACGTCCAACGTCTCGGGACTAAATAAGTTACTTCCAACCCTAGGGTAACAATGTACTATTAATTGCTAAAAACATGTGTATGAAATATAACAATTAAAATAATTGAGAAACAACATACTCGACCGGTTACGGTAATATTAAATATAAGTAGAGAGATGGCAGGCAATATCAAAAACTAACTACAGTTTATCGGTAAAAAATTCGTTCAGAAGATAGCACTCTGAGAATAATAACTTTTAGTTATCTGTTTAAAGTTTTGATCATTCAAGTTTAGGTGATTTGTTATAAATTTATGGCGTTGTCTTCGGCCAAACCTATTGAATTCCAATCGGTCCTCTAATAAATAAAATAATGTTGGACAATCCACTCATCATCATCTAGCCACAAGTTAGGCAGAGCTTGTGTTATGGGCACTAGATGACTGATATACATAATACAATAAAAACGACACGAACACCCTGAACAAATATCTGCAGATCGTTCAAATATTTGTACCGAGGCGGGTATCGAACTCGCAACCTGTGTCGCAGGCGGACCTTCGCCCATCGCGCCACAGAGAGTTTGTCAATGAATATAATTTTTATGATCAAATCAACTTTGTCTTCCAGCTCTAGAGTATACGGGAGGCGTGCCATACGATATCCTAAAGCCAGTCATAGACAAGGCCACTCCGAACCAACTGTTCGTCCTAGAACACTACAACCCTTACCTGATGGAAGATACAGATCATCTGTGGCAAAGAAACTGCGAGAAAACATTCAGAAATAAGAAGAGACAAGAGATGGAGACTTGGAGGGAGATGTTTATTGTAAGTTTTTATGGGCACTAGATGAGAGCTTTTTGGAACTCGTGTTGTACTATGACGGTACTCTACTGTCACATCACACCGCGACAAAACGTTGCGTACGGCTAGCGCCGCCGCTCTGTGTGACAATAGAGTACCGTCATAGTACAACACAATTCGGCGCTATAGCGCGGCGTCAATTAGCGCCCTGGCGCGGCGCGGCGTAATAACGCGTTCTGTTTGGCAAAGCCTTTACCTTCATGCTGGTGTTGATACATGTGTAATTGTGCGTCAACGGCATTGAAAGTTGCAATTGCAAATCAAAAGCAAAATAGTTTTTTTTATTTGTTTTTATAGCCTGCTCTATAAGGAAATATGTTTTCTTTTTCAGCGATGCCAAGAAGAACAAGAGTCAAAGCTAAAATCCTTGACGGCGAATATACGGTTGACGCAGGAAGCCAAGAAAGCGCCTATCAAACAGACAAAGATGGCTTACGTAGACAATTTCGTGAAACCGCCTAGGAGTGTTGCTAGAAAACAGGTAAATATCGAAGTTTCATACACATGCGTGGAGATTATGGGCAATAACCCTCAATTAATAAATAATTAGAAGAGGCCTAGAGAGGGAGGGGAGGGACCAGGGGAGGACTTTCTCCAGCAGTGGGGCACACCAGCCCTAATAACTAGCTAACTAGAGGCCTATGTCCAGCAGTGGGCTATTATAGGCTGATGATGATACACATGCAGATCATACATATAATATCATCACTACATAGTATATATACAACAAAGTCGCTTCCCGCTGTCTGTCTGTCCCTAGTCCCTATGGTTATATATTTAAAACTACGCGACGGATTTTGATTCAGTTTTTCCCATCATCTTGAATCACGCTCGTAACGTTGGGATCGACTGGACATGATGGAACAATATAGACGGCGGGACTTATATATTAAAATAAACGATTACTTACAATACATACTAGAATAGCTATGCCTATACTTAGCCTACCAATACTTTCAAGCTTTACATAAATAATAATGAAACAAACAACTTTTACGTTTCTAAGTAACGCATATGATGCATTTTTTGAAAATAGGTAGTGATTTTGCTCGTCTGATGTCCAGGGAGAGAGCATCCAAAGACGCGTAGCTTGAATCTATGAAATCTAAAGTATAAATTTTGATGTTCACACTAGAAATACAAGAAACAAGAACAAATTACACATCCAACCATACTGATTACATAAGGTAGAGAAATCATTTATGGGAAATTGCGTGCGCTTCTATAATAAGCTTCCATCTGAAGCAACTGAGCTCCCTATTCGTAAATTTAAACAATGCATAAAACGAAATCTTTTAAGAAAGCCTGTTACTCGATAGATGATTACATTAATGATGCTAATGCTTGGCCAGATGTCGCTCCATTCCACACCGACAATATGTAGGTTCAAAGAAAATCAATAACTTCCTATTTCTTATATTATAAGATCAACTGTATGAAATTTGACTTGTCTAAGTGCTTATTTTGTAAGCATAAAGAAATAAAGTAATCGTTATAGTTTCGTCTTTTCTTCTTCCACCAGTAGACAAAAAATTAAAGTCAATAGAAAATCAAAATCAATTACTCCCTATTTCTTATATTATAAAATTAACTGTATTAAATTTGACTTGTCTAAGTGCTTATTTTGTAAGCAAATCTGATATCTTGACCCCCCTTATTTCCAGGCGATTCACGGCACCGCCCACTCAGCGACTGCGAGCCCCGCCGCCCGCGTCGCTTCCCTCGCCGCCGCACCGAACGTGTTAAAAGGGGGCGCCCCTCGACCCGTCAACGCAGCGTCGGTGTCAATGGCCTCTTTCAACAAACCCAAGAAGGCACCCCTCATGCAAAAGGCACTACAGTTCATGCGGGGCAGAAAACGATGATGGAAAACTGTGACTTTAGTTTTAAGTAGGTAGGTTCATTTTCCTTTGATTGGTTGTACTTCAGTTACCATTTCATCGGTAGTTTGTTAAGTAGACGGTAGTGCATCGCGAAGGTGAGTCGGCTTGTAGATAAAGGTTTATTTTGTGTATTAGGTATGTTATATCTAATATATTGTTTAACTAGAACAATATACTTTAAAATTGTGTCTATGGCCTCGATTAAACTCATTTTAAAGAACTCGCGCCGCATCATTTCTTGTTATTATATATATATATTATATTGCCGTCTTGTTATTGCTCTTATTGGCAGAAGATGATATGATATGCCATAGCATTGCAAGATGTAGCTTTGTTGGTAGAAAGGTCAACCTATGGTAGCTTTATATTATGTTATCTTTGCTTTATTACTGGACAGACGGAAGTGACCGTCAAGGTAAAAGTCCAGACATCTTATCTCGTTGCATCCGACAAAGCTACGCGTGCATCATGGCCGTCCCTTTTCATACGTTTGTTTCCTCGTGCATCATCTAAGCTACTTTGTGGCATGACCTTACGGTTTGCGTTTAGTAAAGTAAATAAATAAATTATTTTTGTCAGATATTTCTATAAAATTTATTTTAAACTACTGACAAAGCCGTGGTTACGCTTCAATTAAGTGCAAGAACTTGTATAATCGGGGCCGTGTACGACAAAAATAAAAATGACACGTTAAAATTACAGCAATGGATGGTTTTTCACCAGCATGAACATTTGAAATTTGAAATATATGTTTTAAATAATTTTAATCGTTGACTTTACAATGCGTTTTATCCACATGTAGTGTGTAAAAATATAGTAATAATTTTGGGCCAATATCTTGGTTAACCGCTCAGGCGGCTGTGGACCGCTAATAAGGCTGTTCACCGTTCACGAGTGTTCTCCATAAGATAATCGGATAACTAGCAGCTTTGCTAGTTTATGTTGTCTTTTAATGCATGGCAACATCTGTCAAAAACGTCAGCTAAAATTAATTATCTCTTTGAAGAACACAATTTTAGGTAAACATCACGCTATTTTTAAGTGTTGCATTTTTAACTTACACATTTCACAAAAAGTTGTTATTCATATAGAAAAAAAATCCTACATGCAAGTAATCTTGTGTCAACATGACGGATATACATATTTTCCTAATTTTAATGTTAATTTAATAAAAAAATGGTAAATTATTGATGTAATTTCCTTTGAACAATTAAAAACTATTCACAATCCCTTCTTCCCCCGTGCACATATCCGCCTTGCCATAGATTGTCTACGAAACATATTAAATTTTTGTAAAATATTTGTAGATATAGTTTTTAGGTTAGGTTTTTGTAAAGGTTAATTATATTTTTCCACCAAGAGCCAATTTACGCTATTTAATTTAGGGTAGATCGCTTTGCGAATGGCGGAAAATAATAGAATTTCGCGCCACTTGAAAAACGAGCTAACTTGACGCGTTCCTTTCAAAACCAAAAATGTACAAAAAATTGAGTAGGGCACTTTTAAAATTAAAAGTAAACTAAAGTAGTAAGGATAAATAGCGCTTCTTTTTTCTTGTAAAGATAATAAGTTAAGATGGATTATCTATCAGGCACCTAGTACCTGTTTGTCTCACTCTCAAAGTACCCAAAATAATATAAACGATCAATCTAGTAAATGGAACAATAAACCACAGCCTAACGTTACCGGTGTGGCGCCCTCTGTTCCCGCCAAAAGTCCAGTAACGCTGTCATGGCCATTTGCGGTCAACAGCATTATAGTCCATTCGAAAAACAAATGAAACAACAACAAGAAGTTTTGATTCCAATTTAATTTCCCGCATTTTTTTTTTTGTTTAAATTGATTTTTTATATCCATTAGAGATGAAACTTAGCCAATAAGATCTTACTTATTAGGTTTATTTCCATTTGCACTTAATTTTATTCGTGTTTTGTGTTTTTTAATAAAAATGTGTTGTATCTACAGTAGCTAGGTACTATAATTGCCTTGTTGAAAGCGTTCGTTAGAATTAGAAGAATGTCGTTTACGTACCAAATGACACTCAATCCTGTGATATGTTTGGTTCAAACATAAACTATACAATGTGATGTTGGAAAACGTTCTTATGGTTGAGCTGATGTTAAAATTGTCACATTTAAATTATATTTAGCCACATTGCAACTGAGATCTATCTGGCCTTAGAAATTCCGATAAATATTTCTCAACAAAGATAGAGAGATGAAAGCAGCAGTATGAACTAAATCTGTATAAAAATCTATCGGTGTAATATTTTGTATTATGTATGTATATCAGTCATCCATCACCCATAACACAAGCTCTGCTTAGCTTGAGCTAGATGATGCTGTGTGTAATGTCCATCATTATTTATAATTAAAAAAAAATTAAATTTAAACCTATAATCAGAAAAAGAGGTTCTATGAAAAAAATATTTTAAATTGTGTCCGTGTTGGCCTCAGACGGCTCTAACTAGGTATATAACTGGCTTTTTATTTTAACTTGTGTTCTTCTTAAGCGTTTTTTAAGTACGTACGTAAATTTACGTACGTACTTAAAAAACGCTTGTGTTATTTATAATATAGTAGTTTTGTTGCAGTCATCTCTCTATGTCTCTGTATGCGGCTAAATATTATTTAAAATTGAGTGAATGTGATGTTATTTAAGTGTGTTAGGTACATTTTGCTGGTTAAATATTCTTGGCGTGTAGACTTTTAGTTCTAAGTCTTATTTTAATAAATGTCTGAACTACAATGGGATTTTTTTATATTGTTTGTTAAATTAACTCTCAATTATCTTTGTTAAATAAATAAATAATGTATAATTCACACAGCATTATCTATCCCCAAGCGAAGCAGAGCTTGTGTTATGAGTATTAGATAATTGATGTTATAAATATTATACGAGTACATAGATATATATTTTTATTATACATAGAAAACGATAGTTTTTGTTTATATGTACATAATAAACTCAAGAATTTCGGCAATAAACTCAAAAACTACGATTTTCATACTGTTTTTAAGAGTAGACCGTGTATTTTTTATTAATAGAGTTTTTGTGTAAATTGATAAAAAAACATGGCGACTGGGAGATTTACTGGCGTGTACCACGTAAACCATACGAGTCATAATGAAAACAACTTCGACGAATTACGACCTCTGTGGCGCGGTGGGCGAAGGTCTGCCTGCGACGGAGGAGGTTGCGGGTTCGATTCCCGCTTCGAGATATACTGGTTGTTTTCTATGTATAGTAAAAACTAACTTTGTAATTTAATGTTTTAAGTGTTCGGTCATCTAAGTACCCATAACACAAGCTCTGCTTATCTTGGGGCTTGATGATGCTGTGTGAATTGTCCAACATTATTTTAATAATAAATAACCAAAAAAACGTATTACTAAATTATTCCTCCTAAAAATATCTTTAAAACAGCACTGCTAGTGTGCAAAATAAAGGTAGTTACTAAATTAAAATAAAACACGAATTCATTTTGAATTTATTTGTCATCTAATAAATAGAAATATATAACAAACATCACAATTTTTATTGTATTAACAATAGTCTACATTATATCTTTGGATATGAATTTGAGTAGTAGAACCTATAATAAAACTATTCGACTAGTACCTAATATAATATATTATACAACATTTATGATTTGATAAACTGGATCTACAAGAATAATGTAATTACAATTATCTTTAAAGTTCCGGCGACGGATGAATTTCCCATAAAACGGTACGAAACACATCCGTCGCCGGATCCTTAATAAACATTATCAACGATAGTATTTGATATTATCATGACGAATATAGAAATCTTCATTTTTTTTTTAAACTTGACCATTTTAATATAATTGGCGAAACATTTTCAATAATAAACTCCTAAAACTTATTTTTAACCAGTAAATCCTTACGTTACATTAGAGAGCTATATTATAAAAAAACAGAACTTAATTTTTCTTATTATGTCATTTAAAACAAAACACTTATTTGACACTTTTTATAGAGTTTGACAATATTGGTAAATATCCTGTTAAAAATTATTTCAGTGTTACCATGACACTTTTTTTAATATATCGTTTATGCATATTATTTTTTGCGCTTCTACATTCTTAATGTAAATGATTCTAAAGAAACATTTTGTACTTAATCTACTTACAGATTCGAGTCATAAAATTCATTAGGTGTCTGTTGTATGTACCAATCGTTTTTGTTTTAGATGTCAACTTATCGTATATCATAACATGTCGTCATGGACAGCTTAAGTTTTAAATTCTATAAAAAAATAAATATTATTATTCATAATAAGATTGTCCATTTTCAAATTTAGATTCTTAATTCAAAGTTACGTGTTTACTAAGTTGAAGCTTAGATCATTCTACAGTCAAGCGATTTACAAAACATCTGGGCACTAAAATTTTCCTAATAACATCAATTCAAGCAGTTCCTTAATGCTAAGATAGGGACAACAAACTATTAAAATATCTACTGATCATGTTTGAATGACAAGTTCATCAATATTTACTATTCTCAATCCGTAGGACTCATTCCGTTTTCTTTTCAAATAAGTCAAATGCATTGCACTGATATTGGACCACTGAAAGTGAAAGATAAAGTATTTATAAAAATTAGAGATATCTGATCAAGTATATTTTATTATTTAGAAGGATATAATCAAATCGCAATGCAATGCAAATTATGAAATTATCGAAACAAAATAAAAAAGCCAAAATGGCTATGAATGATTGTTCCAAAGTATTCTCAGAAAACCAAGCTTTGTTTGAGTCCTTTGAGCATTAAAAATCCAATAAATAGGAAGAAAATTCCTGAAACTAAACTCGCTTAATTTAATTTTTCATAAAACTACGTCCAGTCCCATTTCTTTTAATCTCTCCAAACATTTTAAGTTACTTTATCCCTTTATACGAGCACCATACGCAGGCACCACGATTCATAACCATAAGATAAATATTCCTTAACTCATCTGAATACAAAGCGATTCTAGATGCAACATTAAAAAAAACGCAAATACTCGAATCATCTCCTCTTCCAAATCTGAACCGGCAGATTAATAATACGAGTACCTATGCAACCTCTACCTACATAATTTAAAGATAACTTTACTTTTTAAAGCACAAATAACGATATTTTTAAAGCATTTCCCGCCACTGCTCTTCAACTTACAGCTCGACGTAATATTTCCAATTCAATACAAAACAATTTGTATGTTCCTGAATTTGGCCTTCAACTGATTCTCATAATCAGTTTTGATTATACGCGGGCAGAGGTACAATGCCAGGAACATTAGATTTGTATAATGCTCGGATATAATATCAACAACATTCCCCGTAACATTTAGAACTTTTGACAAGCTCAGTCTTCGCAACTTTCTCAAGCTTTCCTGTTCAAAGGTTCTTATGAGCTTAGCCTCTGAAAATATAGTGTTGTTCCAAATCTGTAGACGCAATATGCACTTAAGGTTTGCTATCCCGTCCAAAGCCCTGTCGGTAAGACCTTCGCAATGCACAATGTTGAGATCCCTCAACTTGGGACATTGCGCCAACATAAGCACGCAGTCATCGTTAATTGACTCCCCGCCGTGCAAATGCATTGTTATAATTGTATTCTGCTTCGCTCTTATCAAGTCCTTTATATTAGATATTTCGAGACCTTGAATTTTATCAATCAAAATGTGATTCAAATGATTGCACTGCAGAAGAGCGTCACAGTTTTCCGTTGTCAGACCAAAGTCAGATAGACACAGGAAAGTTAAATGTTTGAAATATCCCAGCGGTAGCAGAATGGGCCTATCACTCTTCAGCATTGAGTTTTTCAGACTAAGCTTTGTCAGGTTCGGCCACTTTTTCAGATCTTCTTCTAGTTCTACTTGAATGCGACACATGACCATCTCTAGAGCGCAAAGGTTTTTGCAAAGGCCCGAGAGCGAGCTGACGGAGGAGTATTTGAGAATGTACTGCATTTTCAAGTGGCCCAGGACCATGCGGTGTGATTTGATGATGTTTAGGGTGTGTGGACATACTTGGCCGTGTTGCGCGGAGCAGACGACCATGGTGCGTCGCCACACTCCGGCATCCAGCGCCACCTTCCTCCAGCGGCGACTGACGCGCTCGCATGCCAGCACTCCATTCAAATCCAGGTACTGGAATATGTAGAGCAAGATCTCATCCGGCAATGTGTTTATTGTCACCTCGGGCGGCTGCAAGCGGAACGTAAAGTTGATGCACCGGGCGATACAGCTGCAACAACAATTGATAAAAGTAGTTATTTTGGTGAATAGATGTACTGTACCTATGTTATTATGATTTAGAAGTGTGTAGAGTCTACTTACTCGGCCATTATTGAGAAGCACCCACCACAAGCGTGCGAGCTCATGAGAATTTCCAAAGAAACTGCGTCAATGAGATCCCTCGCAGAAATTGCGAATCATTTTAACCTATTTAAAGTACTTTCTTAGTTATTTTGGCTGCGATCTAGGTTTTGCGCGTTTATTTTCATAATAATATTGGTACGATACTCGTGTCGCTAATTGAGGATGATAAAAGTGAGATGGATATTGATATCTTGATGCACTCTGCGCTTTATGGATGCGCTGTAAGACACTTTCCGATGCGCCGCCGCGTCGCAGTTGATACCTGAAAGAAAAAATCCCTACAGCATTCTCGTTTGTTCTATGGCGTTGTAACAATTTTATTTTGCCAGCACATATCTTTATGAAAACATTAGGTAATAGGTAGGTCTGTAATATTTAAAAATAAAACAAAGACGTTAACCGGTTATTAAGTTAGCCGCAAAATTGTTAATGATTATTTTACGTTATGTTTAAGAGTTATTTACCTAGATTCCTTACATATCAAACAAATACTTGAAATCAAAATATTTGGATACGCGTATTACATAAAAACACTGTCACTAGGGTTCAATCACAATAACAATAAGGTGCGAATAAAAAAGGTCACCGCAATTTCAGTGCTTCTGTGTTAAGCAACCTTCACCTAGCCAACATTTCTTTAAGTCCTGATATTTCATTAACACGTTACGAGAAATAATTGATGAATCGGTAACGCATTTAAATGTTGTTTTGTTTGAGAAATATGGAAAGCAATTCCTCGTTCGTCAGCTAACTTCACAGCGGACCAGCGATCGATCGTGTGCCAGAGAGGGACGGCAGGTTTGCGCCACCGCTCTGCGGCCTTTTTATTTTTTGCCATCTGCCGCTTTATTCAGTGAGTCGGATTCCGTCGGGCCGGGTCGTCACTGCAATCTATTATTATTACATTACACATTGTGTTTTACTTCAGTAGGACGACCCGATACCTAACCCGACTTTAGTACTTAATCATGTTGCACCTCAAGAACGTTGCGAAATCGGTTGTGCCGCTGAAAAACTCGCTTCAAAATGAGATCCTCAGCTCGTCGATCAAGCTGGCGCCAGCCGTCGCGAACGTGTGCTCCCGGGGATACGCCAGCCACGAAATCCCGGAGAGGCTGAAAGATATCCCGACCAGTGCAAACCCCAGGTTCTTCGACATGGTCGAATACTTCTTCCACCGGGCCTGCCAGGTGGTCGAGGATAAGCTAGTGGAAGACATGAAGTCGAGAGCATCGGTTGAAGAGAAGAAGAAGAAGGTGGCCGGTATCTTGAAGCTGATGCAGCCATGCGACCACATCTTGGAGCTGCAGTTCCCACTTAGGCGTGACTCCGGCGATTACGAAATGATCCACGGCTACCGTGCCCAGCATTCCTCTCACAGGACCCCCACTAAAGGAGGTAAGAGATCACTTGCGATTACGAAGTTCATAAAATTTGCTTTTTTGCTCATTTTGAGGTAGTTATCACAGATATAGGATATTTATTTATAGCGCAGCCGACACGTGACGCTGCCGAATGGGCCTAATGTTACGTAGCCAAAAATTTTGCGATTCTCGTATGAAATTTGTAAGAAATATTTATTAGGCATAAACAGCGGAATAGAAACTCAATTAATAATTTAGTACCAATATGATACGTAACTCATAGGTACCTAGTGCCATAATCTAGTTAGTCAAAGGACTAAAAGTGAATAGGTAATGATATTAAATAATGCTGCCACACAACATGTCGTCAGGTTATAAACGATACAATTAAAGCCTTTATTAATTATAATCTTTAGAGCTTTGTTTCGTTTTTTATGGTTTCGTATTAGTAACATGTCCATAAAACATTTATTCTAAATATGAAAACCGCCATAAGTAACATGGTATAATCTAAACTCTTAGAAATGTCACCCACCAAACTAAGTACCGTTTAAAAACTAGCGTTTAACTATTACCAACAAAAGTTCATTCATAATGCCATTCTCTCTAAATTCAAGTTAAAAATTGTAGTAAAACTTGGATGCTAATAGCGTGTCGGCGGGTATAGATGGCAACACCAGACCACTGACCTCCAAATAATAATAACTTTAGACGAATCGAATGCAAGAGGAAGGTATGTATTTTGTGTTGTAACACCTGCACTGAATGTGAAGGGGTTTATTCTATCGGTTTAATTCCTATGATCTATTAAACTATTTGAAGAAGGATTAACTAAACGTAAAATTACACTTAAAAGTATTAGCTTCTGCTAGTCCTGTCACCTCAAATAAGTAGGTAGCCTATTTATTATTATTACCGAATTTTTGCACGGACGAGCTATTGCTGTAATTTTTTTTATCCTTGATGATTATCTAACAAACCTGACGCTTGTCATTATTGCTTAGGACATCATTATGTATTAGTGTCTTTTAGGTAAATTATTATGTGGTAGGTACCTAGCCGATGTTAGGCGCCATGCAGACAGATCAACTTAGTTGAAGAAACTCGACCAAAGATTTAAATCGTCAACTTATAAGTATTCCTTTTATAAACTGGCACATTGTCAACAGCTAGCTCTGCTTAGCTTGGCTAGATGATGCCGTGTGGATTGTCCGGCATTATTTATTAGTTGCGAGGAAAGGAAAGCAGTTGAAAGGTGCTGCGAAAGTTGTTTTCTCTGCAAAGGGCCTCAGAGCACCCCCCATAAAAAAATCTTCAAATTAGAAAATAATACCTGAGTGGTTTTTTTGGAGGAAATTTTGCTCCAATAGCGATAAGTATATAGGTATGATAAGGCCCTTGTTGCATAATTGCGTAAACAAATGATAAACAGAGCGTCACAAAATTATCATCTACGATGTTTACAATGCTCCATAAACATGCAATATATGTAGGCAGTAACATTCTTGAGAACCTAGTGTACCTACGTAACTATATATATAAGGTGTCATCATCATCATCACCAGCCTATAAATAGTCCACTGCTGGACATAGGCCTCCCCTAATGAGCGCCATAGATGGCATTATCATTTGGGGGTTAATGCCCATAATCCCCACGCTGGGCATGCGGGTTGGGGATCGCAGTTCGGTGGAGTTGGTCTGCAGAGGGCGCTGCTGCCCGCCCCCCGGTGTGTTTCCCTTAGTCGCCTCTTACGACACCCACGGGAAGAGATGGGGTGGTGAAATTCTATGCCGGCACCACACGGCAACTATAAGGTATAATTTGTCTGATTTTATATAGAAGCAACGAAACTATATATAATATATAAAAACTTAGGGAAGAAACAACTAAGTATTTGACGGAACAAGCAGATATATATTTTACTAGCGACCCACTCCGGCTTCGCACGGGTGCAATTTTGATACAAAAACCTTCCTCTTGAATCACTCTACCTATCAAAATCGCATCAAAATCCGTTGCGTAGTTTTAGAGGGAAGCGACTTTGTTTTATATTATGTAGTGATATAGATATGAGTGTTAAGCAAATAGGTAGGTACTTGTTATATTTTATATCTATAGATGGCGGTTAGCCATTTAGATATGTGGTTAGCAATGCTGTGTGGATGGCACAAACTTCGGAAGGCCTTAAACCATAATCAGAATAAATAAAAACAATTTTATTTAATCTTCTGGTAATACCCAGCAAAGGGAAAAATCTTGCAGGGGGCGAAACAATACCCACTGTCAAAGAACTATAATTTTACAAATTGGTACAGGATTTAATTTTTTTATAAACTTAATGCTCTTACAGGGGTATATTGGAATAATTTAGTACTTATGTATAAATTGATCGCAAAGCGGTGCCTCTCAGATTAGTAAAACATGTCACATACCACTGATGTATGGTATTTAAAACTTTTTTAATAATTCCGATAAAGCAAGTATGTATGTAAGTACAAAATCAATATTTAAAAATATTTTGATCTTTTGACTGTATTATCATAGCTCATAAAACAGCATGCACTCATCATCACAATGTTTTCAAATTCCTATCGAAATTGTTTATAAACAAAATGATAAATCGGCTTACTGCAAAATGTTAATAGAATTAACTAATCGTGCGTTGTTGTTGCTAACTTGTACTGGGAAATGACAGTAATATAATAACACGAATAATTTTCAAATATACATCTGGTCATACTGAAAAAAATAGCACGGTATAAATGAAAATATGTTCAGGGTTTCTTGCATAATGTAGGTACTTCCTTCTGCACCGTGTTTAATTTCTTATATCTAAAATACGCTCCGTACCGGTTTCGCACGGGCCTTTAACAAAAATTTCTAAAACTAAACATTTTTAGGTATACACCTTGGGTTCCATTATTGAAGTTTTCATACTGAACCCTAACTTTTTTGAAAATACTCTACAGCCTATGCTCACCAGGGATAATGTAGGATTGTAAAGGTGGAAGAATTTTCAAATCGATCCAGTAGTTTCGTAGCCAAACAAACAATCAAATCTTTCCTATTTATAATATTAGTAGATATAAATAGAAATTAAGAAAATCCTTTTTTAACAAAGAAAATTACAATGAAATAAACTAATAAGAACTAGTATTTCCAAGTGAAACAATTGAGCTATCTGCAGACTGTTGCAAACAAACTACAGGTAGATCAACTGATCCATATCAATACCAGTTGGAAGTGTACCCAAAATGCTGGCTGCATTGCCTTGCTGTATGGCAATGCTGATGCGCTGCGCCAGATACTGATGACCAGCTCTCGGGTCACACGTCGCTTCGACCAGACGCTCAAATAATTTGTTAAAATCCGGAGAGCCTCGGTACCCCACGGACCTAGGGTGAAATTAAGTGTACAATAAAGTATTATTACATTCAGTTACCCTATATTCATTTACATTTTAGTTGCTAAGTAAGTAGGGACTAACTAAGTATTGCTTAATGATACGCCGGTTTGCTAACTAGAACTTGTTTCAATCAGTCTTGATTTTGCTAATCCTATCGTTGATTTTCCAGCTATCAAAGCAAAGTAGGTGATAAAGGTACTTTGTCGTATAAGCGTGACTCCGGAAACAAGATAAAACAACAGCAGGCCGGGCTGGCAACTAAAAGGGGGCGTGGTTATGACGAGACAATATGACGTCATCAGGTTGCGTAACGTCTGAAATTATACATTCACCTGAACTATCTAAACAAGTGCTCACGACAATACGATCCATGGCAAAATATCTTACATCTGTGTGCGTTAACTATGTTGTAGAGCGCTATCTCTTAGAATCAGAATCAAAACGTTTATTTCTTCAGGCGAACATAATAAACACTTACACATTATTAATGTTATAACATTTCATATTACATTTCATATTAACCTTTTAATGTCAAATTTTGTACTCTATTGCATTGGGTATTCCCGTCAAAATAGATGTACGTTTGTAAATAAATAAATAAATAAATAAATATTAGAAGCTTATTAAAAATAAAAAATACAGTGAGGAAATGCAGCCGGCATCTTGGGTACACTTCCAACTGGTATTGAAAATGATACTTTCCTAGGAAGAGGCAACGACTGAAGTCACGACGCGTCCTTTTATTTTAAACATTTGGTAAATTTTCAATGCTGAAGATTGTAAAAATTATTTATCATCAAAATTGCTCATAAACTACACTGCTATTTTTAAATCATTATCAGCACTTTGTTGCCATTGAGATTTGAGGTGACAGACTTGATAAGCACTGACAAAAAGTAATCGTACTTTTATTAATATTTATTTCTCTAATCGTGGGACCGTGTTATATATTATATAACGGCTCGGTGATTACAAAATAATTCCCAGTCGAGGTAGATAGTTAAGTATAGGTAAAGATTAATCATTATCATATATCTGACCATAGATACCAGACGATTTATAGATTTATATACTTGGTAACATAACATTTACAGAATATTGCGGTTAAATTACCAAACTTACCTTATACACAGACAATCTTGAAGAAATCCAGAAAACCTTATTGGAAAAGAGAGATATAATTATAAACGTGGGTACGTGTGCATAAAAGGGGATAAATGATTACTATACATGTAATTACAATCAATTTTGGACGTCAGTGTGATAGAGATAATAATAATCTATGTATTTCGTCAAAAAAATGAAACAAACATATTTATACTGTACATTTGTATCAATGGTTTATATCATTGTAAAAATGGAACTGCCCAAGAATAACTAAACTGAAGTACTCCATTTTATTGGCACTAATACGAAGTTCGCAGATGGTTCCTATTTCTGGCCGTCTCGTACGGCTTTTCATTCAAAAATAGGGTCAAACATGACCATGGAATTATAGGAAGGGATTTTGAATCAAGCAATATTTTTCTTACCTGACTAATCTCAAAAAAAAATTGGCAACTACCTACCACAGCCATTATTCAGCGAATGAGGTCAATTCGACGAAAGAAAAAGTAAAAATAGTTTTCTAGAGGATAAATACTACATTATATTTATTCAACCGCCGCCATCGTGTTCTTTCATGTCCAGTCCTTTCCAAGGGCCTGGCAGAGATCGCTCATAGCAATAAGACCGCCCTCTATTCCTCTAATCTAAGCATGTCACTTTGTATTCTTCTCTTTCTTTGTGTGGTATAATAAAGTATTGTATATATACGTATCTAGGTCATTAGAATAGGAAATTATTCAATCGAAATTGCTCCATATGCAGCGCACGCGTCATTTACTGAAATTTAGTTTTATAAATATTTCCTCAATCAGCAACGTAATCATCATCAATTGACACCAGTTAAGCTAATTTAACAGTCCAACAAGAGGTAACGATGTTATAACAAAGCTTCATTATCAAAAGAAAGAACTACAGTACAACAATAGTTGTATTTATACTTTAAAAATCTAAGCCGTCACCAGAAGGCAGAGTCTCCAAAATGCTGGCAGCATTGCCACGTTGAATGGCGATGCTAATTCGTTTACCGAAATTAAAGCCAGCGTTACGATCATCTCTGGAATCTATGAGTACCTACGTTGTTTACGTAATACTGTCAGCAGCGCGTTGTTTTCATTATAAAAACAATTCTGGGAAAGGGGAGCCTTTATGCTAGTATTTAATATTTACAACTTGATCTGTGCAGTGCAGTAGTTTTACGTTGTCGGTATAAAACATACACTTCCCATTATTATCGCAAACTGTATATTTATATATAATATTCGGTAGCTAAAAAAAAATTGTAGATATAGGTAGTTAGATCACGGCCTGATTGATATTTTACATTTGCTAATTCATGCAAATCAAAGTGTTAGCGACTGAAAAAAAGAAGACGCCTTTCTGTGAATGTGAAACTTGTCAAGCGCCTGTGGCCAAGAAGAAGAAGTGAAGATAGGAGGCGTAAAAATGGCTGACGTGAGAGGAGGGGAATAACAACAGTGTGTTTTGTATAGTAGTGGATGTTAAATTATGAAAAACGCAAATAGAATGTAATCAACAAGGGTACCAATGTTATTGTTATATGGAAACAAACCCTTTCAATAAAGTTACCATCTTGCTTTTGTATTTTGGACTGATTTTTCTAACAATCAGAAGTGGGATAACCCACGCCAAGTGAAGATTCGGTAATGTATTCTTATATTATTATGATACCTGTTGATCAAGGATTTTCCCTCAAAGTGTACCTATCTAGGTACCTACAACCTGGTCGGTAGCTGTTCAGTGCGAAATAGTGGTGAGGTACCACATTGCACTTCCGTAACCTGCGGTCAATTTTGTCGATTCCCTTGATAAGTAACACATATTTACATTTAATGCAAGTAGATACCTACTATGCACTGATTGCATACCAAATTTTGGAAAAATCTCCGAACACATATACCTATCTATACACATAACCTGGAGTTATGTTGAGTGAACTTGAGTGTGAACATACCTATCAAGAAAAGGTGCCTTTTCATGTCACAACCTAATAGCAGATAGCAGGATGAATTGCCAGACAAGGAATCTGTAACTGCTTATGCCATGCCTTGTCTCTTGTCTTGTAGAATGTTTCCGGGAAGACACAACATTGAGGCTTGGAATTGATCCGCTTACTTTAAATCTTACAAATATTTTCTACAAACCTATTTCTGGGTGTACTTATTGATATTTATAATAGATGAAAGTTTAAGAAAAGGCTTGGATAAAATATCTATTACCTACATTATTCTTTCAAAAGATTATCCCAACCTTATTTTCAAAATATTTACAAGCATTATCTTAGCTATTCTACCACTCTGAGCAGAAATTGCAGGATCAAATTATGTATGTAATAAAAATAGTTTTTATTTTGAGAAAATCACCAACAGTAAGCCGAAAAAGCAGAGTGATTCTTCTTAATTTGAATATGTTAAATGAAAAGAACTTTGGTTGAACGATGAATATCAAAATAAGTTTTAAGTTATCTCAAAGATCATGAATTGCAAAACTGTGAAAATATAACTACTTAAGGGAACTTGTGCTTTCAAAAATCAACTACTTAATTTCAATTTAATCTTAACATACATTATTATGTCTGTGCTCGTTGAGAACTGTTAGCCCCACTGTTTATGCTAACTTGAAAGGAATTACTGTGTTTACTGTGTTCCTAGTCAACAAACATTAAAGAAAAATAATAATAATGACAGAAACATTAGTTATAGATTTAAAAGCTATGATTTCTGTCTATATTTTTATTTGCATTCATGGTAGCAATGCAAACACCATAGAGGTATAATTATATTATGTAGAAACACCTACATACTTTATTACAAAAGTATCTACCTAAAATTATTTGCGTTAAATTCTAATTCTAAGGGAATTGAGATCTTCTCTGACATCTCGCATGGGGGTGTATTGTGCATTATCCCCCTGCATTAACAAACCTAACCCAACCAGCCCAGCCCCTTGAGGTGCCGGAGCGGGACCTTTGGTGATTGATATTTTGTTTATCCAAAAAAGAAAAAAAAAGACTTTTTACAAATAGCTCTTACCTCTTTATATCTCTTATGTTAAAAAGAAAAGGTATCTATTACATACCTACTCTATATCACATACTGAAACTATAATTTTAACCCCTTTTGTGCCCATAATTTTAACCGTTTACATGCTGCAAGCATATTACTAACCCTTAATGATGAATGAATATTTTTAAATATGCACAAAAGCTAAAACATTATTTCTATTTTTTTAGTTATATATGCACAAACTGTGCACATAAATATCAGACTATTGATGATATCATAAATAAATATATTTCCATCCACACAATGATTATAATAAAGAATATTCATGGTGTTTGGATACTTTATAGCTTTCATGTTCATAGTACAATTGTACTGGTAAGTCTTATTCAACAAAAATGGGGAGAATTGTTTGAAATATCATTTAATTCGTTCACTAGTTCATTAGTGCATACTTCATTCCTTTCATTCACAACTACGTTATGTTAGATGGAATTCCCAAGGATTTAAAAAAAAAAGAGCAGAGATATTCTTTGTTTGTGCTGCTGGTTTTCCTTTATAAATAAAATAAATAAATACCGCCATTGAAAACACGGTCTGTGTACGTAAAATATGCATTTATAATTTTTTTTTGCTAAGCAAGGTGTATGATCTGTCAATTAGTACTTCAGAATTAGTTTTGTACTAAGTTCAATTAACGTAGATATGTATGTATTAATTTAAATGCAAATGAACTCCACAGTTCTTAACAAATATAAGACAAAAGAAACAAAATAAAATAGAACGGTTAATAATAAATATTTTTAATTGTCTTTGGTACAGACCCGTTTTTTTAAATGAAAATATTTGTAATCACCCAGAGGTTGCCTGAAAGATATCGCTTCTAAGCGATAAGGCTGCCTATGGCATTTTTCTTATGTAATGTCTTGTTTTATGTCCCTTTTCTGGTACACTATTAAGCATTTTGTATTGTACTGTATTTGTATTTCACTAAAAGGATTCATACTATAATAATTTTGAAGATATAAACGAAATCAATAACTTAGTATAACAGCTTAGTAATACACTAGTTTGTTTCAGTAGTAAAAGTGAGGTACTTACATGATAATTTTATTAAATATAAAATAAAAGTCATTTAAATGAGATATTAATACAAGACCAAAAAGGTAGAAATAAGAAAATTTTGAAGCAAAATGTACGACTCTAAGTAACTAATCCACAGTTCATGTTTACAAAGTTAGATTGGCAAACGTAACAATAGTTTAAATTACTTAAACTTGGGTAATACATAATAAGCACATGAGTAGAGTAAAAGTATATAATATTGATTGGTTATCTATATATATATATATTGTACATGATGGTACAAAATTATGACCAAACTTTAATATTTTTTTTCGCTATGGACATGCAATATTTTGTTTATCTACAAAAATTTAAAGTAGCTTAAGTCAGCTCAACATGTAAAAAAAAAACAAAATATATATTTCAATGAAAATAAAATGGTTACATTTTATAAACTTTCTTGTCTTTCGTCAAATGATACAAATATAAAATAGGCATGTGGTAATTATAATCTATTCTAAACTTTTACTAAAATAAAAATAAAGATAATCTTATACCTAAATATCCAACAATAATAAAAATACTTTACTTATACACTTTATGAAGCGTTTCTAAGAGCAATTGAAAATGTCTCACACAAAAGTATCACTATCACAAAAAAATATTTGCTTATATGAAAATAAATGATATACCTACACAAAAACTGTTATAGTTGAACACTGCATAATATTTAGTTTTGTGGTCGTAATATTATAAACAGGAAAGAGTTTTATTTGGATTGAATAGGTTCCAAAATTACTAAACCGATTTGAAAAGTTATTTCAACATCAGAATCCTACCTATTTTATTATTACAATCTATGATTCATTTTTAAAAACCAAGTTAAGTATATGAAAACTCCAATAATGGAACGTGAATAACATCCGGAATGCTATAATTTTATAGAGGACATAGGTAAATATCCTCAGTAAAATAAAACTCCACGATACCATTATATCTAACTATTCTAGTTGTGTCACAAAATAGCCATAATTTTGTTAAAAATACGCTATAGTAACGCTAGCTAGACAGCTATGATATGCGAACTCGCTTTAAATTCCGAAAATATCGTAAACCTTCTTTATAATTTACTCCTTCTAGTTACCCCGATGAAAAGGAAGGACACAAAGGTGTGTGAGCAAAAAAAAAAAGTAATAATAATAAAAAAAAAACAAATTCAATTTCCAATACTATAATATTTACTGAAATGTTTAAAAAGAAAAACCTTTGTTAAGCTGCAAGGTATTTATAAGGTGAAGAGTCCAAAAAAATTGAGAAATATGGAAAAGTACTTATTGGATAGGTATAGTATAAAAGTTTACTCAGTATGGACGGCTTACTATTAAGATCAACCCAAGACCTTTTTATGAGCATTATTATAAATATTTAAAATAACTTCAAACCTTACTACATTAAAACATGCAAACTAAACTAACTTCACTGATAAGTATAATTTATCATCTAATGTATACTTACTGCATTTCTCAAGTCAATGATAATCAAATCATCACATCACCAGCCTATAACAACCTTGTTATGTTATATCACATGATATAATGATCCCAAAATGAGATCAATATTAACCAAATAATTGGTAGATGGCGGTTGCTATTCTGGAGTAATACAGCTTTTCTATTGAATGTTGGCCTAAAACACCAGTAAGCTGTTTATGAGACTTCCTAATCTTGTACTACAGCGGTTAACAAACAATAGATTTTATAAAAATAAAGACATTCTAATAGGTAGTTTCTATTCAAATCGTGTATAAACAAAGTAGGTCGTTAAAATAGTTTGTAGTTGAAATGTAACACGACTAAAAGTAAAAGCTAAAACTACATACTAAGAAATGAAATAACAACGAAACAAAATAAAAGATTTTTAGTTTTGCACAATATTTTATTTTGCATAATATTCATTTATGTATGAACTAGAGGTTTGACTTTAAATATAATAATGTCATCACATTGCTCAACGCCAGTCGTAGTTATTGTAAACTTCTGGTGCTATTACTAAAACACAGGAATTGTCCTCACAGAAAATTGTCAGTACTAACTGATGTGCAATAATATATAATAATAATCTTGTCTCCTGTTAAACTCAATGAGTGATGGGCTCCCATCAGCAGTTCGAAAGTTAAATAAATACAAGTTATGATGCCTTCTGAGTCACAATGAGAACACATGATAAAAATCAAAGATTTGCAATAGATCTGCTAATTTGAACACAACAAAATGAGATGATAAGTATGTGTTGAATGAGAAACCGATTCCTCTTACAGTAATTTTATTAGAGCACAGAGCTAAATGAAATCTGCGCTACACATTTTTTTTTACGAAACTCGCGCCATAACTGTCTCGTTCATGTTGATTGCACATTAAATAGTCAAAATCATTTGAATTTAGTGTATTATGTGATTATATTCTTAATTATATATAATAATTAGGTATATTATATTATTATTGTTTTGTGGATATCAAACAAAGTAAAATTAAAAACAAGGGCTTATTAAATATAAAATTAATCATTGCGAACTACTTGAAATTTAAATAAAACGGGGTAAAAACATCGATGCGACATGTAAAAATATCTGCTGTTGATTTACCGACCAGTGGTCGATCCTTCAAACTGGTGAGAACATGAGTAATGTGCCTTAAGAGTACATCGTGTTGTGTTAAGTTAGCGGTGTACTTATGAAGTTGACTGTGCTGCAGTGTGGATTGTTGTTATTGCGGAGACATCTATAGTCGAATTAAACAGTGGTAGATTGGCATTTTGGGATGAACACCGAACTACACTATTGTTAGAGGTACCTTGGAGGCATGGTAACTGATAACTCTAGCGTTGATAGATCACAACTGATTTACTCATTTGATTGAGGTAATAATGAAGGTTTAATACGGAACGGTAAATAACATGTATTGTACGTCGAAATTTATGAGAAACACTTATGAGTTTGTATTAAATGTGGAACAACATACATCACAACATAGACTTTAAGAAAACCAGGTCGGTCTGACTTTACACATTGTACTCTGTACATCCTGGCCATTGAAAGGGAAATAGTATTAAAGTGTTAAGAAACAATAAGTGTTGCATCAGAATATATTCTATATTCGGCTATGGTTTTGAACAATACTTTATACAGACAGATATGTATTCGGCCACTCATTAACAATGTAATGTGTAAGAGCTGTAACATGGGAATTCAGACAAACCATATTCTTCCTTGATAATGTATATCACCTCGTACTTTGTACAACGATAATTAATATAAACAATCATATAACATGATCGACATGGTTACCAAATTATTAAATATGAAGATTCTTCGATCAGACAACTGATGTCTCTAAATGATAAAATAAAATAAAACTATTAAACATCTATAAGGGGTGTCTATATGTGACTATTGTGACAGCTTCCTCTAAATGTGCTATAGTTGTTTAGTATTTGTGAACAATTAGCTCAAATACTTGACTGAGCTCTTACAATGACACAAAGTTCATTCTATTGGGGTAACCAGTACAGTAGAGTTATATTACTCTAATAATGTTTTTCATGAATATGTACATCACTATTATTATACTGCTATTAACGATCGCACTGTCATAAATGAATGAGGTTATTGATCATTATGATCAAAGCATTCGTTATTGTTTTTAAGTTGCTTAAAATATAATAGATAGTGGTGAGTACTTGGTATCCACTTAAAATACAAAAACATAAGTATAATGTATACTTATGGAGAGATCCTATTACCACATTTTGTAACAGACGAAAAAGAAAAGACGCATTTTATAGTTGTAAATGAAGCAGCATCTAAAACCCATACGTTTCTTGGAATAAAATATTATCAGTGGATATAAATAATACTATTATAAATTTGGTGGATATAAATAATACTATTAGTATTGTGAGTTTACCCGATTACGAGGACTCAAATACTCATAAAGAGTTTTCCCAATTACGAAAACTCAAAAACCTGTTTGTGAGTTTGGTTGATTACGAGGATTCAAAGCATTAAACAAGGTCCCACTGTAAGTGTTTGTGAGTTTGCCCGATTACGAGGACTCAGACACGTTAAACCAGAAACAACTGTAAGTGTTTGTGAGTTTGCCCGATTACGAGGACTCAGACACGTTAAACCAGAAGCCACTGCAAGTGTTTGTGAGTTTGCCCGATTACGAGGACTCAGACACGTTAAACCAGAAGCCACTGCAAGTGTTTGTGAGTTTGCCCGATTACGAGGACTCAGACACGTTAAACCAGAAGCCGCTGCAAGTGTTTGTGAGTTTGCCCGATTACGAGGACTCAGACACGTTAAACCAGAAGCCACTGCAAGTGTTTGTGAGTTTGCCCGATTACGAGGACTCAGACACGTTAAACCAGAAGCCACTGTAAGTGTTTGTGAGTTTGCCCGATTACGAGGACTCAGACACGTTAAACCAGAAGTCACTGCAAGTGTTTGTGAGTTTGCCCGATTACGAGGACTCAGACACGTTAAACCAGAAGCCACTGCAAGTGTTTGTGAGTTTGCCCGATTACGAGGACTCTGACACGTTTAACCAGAAACAACTGCAAGTGTTTGTGAGTTTGCCCGATTACGAGGACTCAGACACGTTAAACCAGAAGCCACTGCAAGTGTTTGTGAGTTTGCCCAATTACGATGACTCAGAAACGTTAAACCAGAAGCCACTGCAAGTGTTTGTGAGTTTGCCCGATTACGAGGACTCGGACACGTTAAACCAGAAACCACTGCAAGTGTTTGGGACTCAGACACGTTAAACCAGAAGCCACTGTAAGTGTTTGTGAGTTTGCCCGATTACGAGGACTCAGACACGTTCAGTAGTTTGCCCGATAACGAGGACTCAAATGGTGGTAAAGTTGGTAAAAGTAAAGGTTTATTATTTCGTTACTTGATCATTTTGAATAAATCTATGACACAATGAGATTTTACTGTTTCAACAGAAATAGCTCAAATAATTTTAAATTATAGAGCCCAGATTCAGATTCAATAACTTTATCTCTTTAGGATTACAAAATAATCACTTAGACAAGTCAAATTTCATACAGTTAACTATTATAACAAAAAAAGAAATAAGATGTTACTGATTTCTCTTTACTTAATTTATTTTTGTTCACTAGTGGAAGAAGTGAAAACAGATCACTAGTACATTCATATAACTTATGTGTCTAATGCAATGTTCGTTTTGCCTATCTAAATCTAAAATTAATGAGATTTAGATACATGTCCTGGCTCTTGTTGGTACAATGATGCAATTTTCTCCACGTTTCTTTTATTAATAACGTTCATCAAAACCCTAAAATACCTATAGTAAATAGTTGTTAACTTAATGATTAAAACTCTACTAACGTTTTTTTTTTTTCTCTTCACGCAGACGCCAGTGACATCTTTGATTGGCTGCTCACCACGGCTATCGCTTTGCTCCCATGAAGAGGAAGATAATGATGCATAAGTCGCGAGGATAACACTTCTCTAGTTATCACTTTAATCATACAATATTTTTTTTTGTAGCGACACATGCATGGGGACATACATGTAGTATCTATCTAATGGCCGAGCGACCAGGACTGGGGACAGTCCTGAAGCGTCAGGAAGGGCAGACTGTTAGCGACTGAAAAAAAGAAGACGCCTTTCTGTGAATGTGAAACTTGTCAAGCGCCTGTGGCCAAGAAGAAGAAGTGAAGATAGGAGGCGTAAAAATGGCTGACGTGAGAGGAGGGGAATAACAACAGTGTGTTTTGTATAGTAGTGGATGTTAAATTATGAAAAACGCAAATAGAATGTAATCAACAAGGGTACCAATGTTATTGTTATATGGAAACAAACCCTTTCAATAAAGTTACCATCTTGCTTTTGTATTTTGGACTGATTTTTCTAACAAAAGCATTTATCGTCATAGATATCTATTGTTATCTCCTTCAACTAACATTGTACTCTATTCCCCCCCAGGTATTAGATTCTCGCTTGACGTGACTAGAGACGAGGTGAAGGCGTTGTCAGCGCTGATGACCTTCAAGTGTGCATGTGTGGACGTACCCTTCGGTGGAGCGAAGGCCGGCATCAAGATCAACCCCAAGGAGTACTCCGAGCATGAATTGGAGAAGATCACACGTCGCTTCACGCTGGAACTTGCCAAGAAAGGCTTTATTGGTGAGTCTCATCGAGATAAATTATGGGGTGTATTGCTATGCTAGCCCGTGGACATATTGTGATAACGATCATGAGCGTTTAATTCGTATTTTTATGTATATTCAATAGTGTACGTTTTTACTAGGGAGAATGTTGATCTCATGAACAGCTTTTAACTTAGCATTACCTGCTAAGCCAACTCCAACGCAAACCTTTGATTATATGTATATAATCAAAGACGCAAACTTATTCAAGCTATTTCAGTATTAAAAAATCTTTATCTTTTGTTTTATTATTGAGTCGCTCCGTGACGATCGCTGCAACGTGATGGAAACTTGAGGGAAAATAAAACATAAGGTACGCGATAAATACCCGATGAATGAAATCTTTAAATTTCAATAAATCGTGAAAGTTTGAATAGTTTTATTTTAGCTTTTAGTAGCAGAATTAATATAATAATTATAGTAGTAAGTAGATGAACTTTTTTGGCAGGTAGGTACCTAGAATTTCACTTTACAACAATTGTAAAGTGAAATACTGCAAATGTGTTTTCGAATGTTAAGGAATCAAGTAATCCATAAAAATGAAATGATTACGAACAATGAGCGATATTTCACCGTTCCTAAGTTCCTAGACATTTATTACTTTGAGTCCCTACAAAGCAGAACTACATGCAAGTTATGTTATAAGTACTGAGCACAATAATCACTTCGTTGCCCTTATCACTGATAGTGACTAATTAGTAATCAGTGATTAGGACAACGAAGTAATTATCACCAATGCTGCTATTAAAAGTTACAATCAAAACCATTCCTAAGGTTTCGTTTAATCACATTTCTATTCACAGAAACCATTTCTATCGTTAGAAGCATGGGAGCACATTGTACTAATCTAGGGCTTGCATTCGAATATTCGAATAATATTATTAGCTCGATCGAATATTCGATACTGATATTGCAATATTCAGTGGTTAAGGCCCAGCCAGTGTGTACATATAGGCAGAAGATGACGTGTACTATAATATACGATTCCTAATTGTATAAAATACGCAAAAATTATACTTGTGTGAACCAAGTAAAGCTGACATGACATCGCGCATTTTAGGGTGAAGCTACATCCTATAATTTATTCTCGGTATATTGTTACAAATGACTGTAGCAAACCACTTATTTATCTGTTGGTCTTTTTTGCGAATCATTCCAATTATTCAATTGGTACCTGAACCAGAAAAAAATCTAGTATTCGAATATCAAAATTTTAGAATAATTGCAAGCTCTATACGAAAATTTAAAAGGATACAAAATATGCTCAAACACCACCATGTGACAGAATAAAATGTAATGCTAATGATATTCAGATCCATGCCCAGCCTCGTGATGCTCACATGATAATCACTTCTCTGAACCGGTTATTTGATATTTCGCGTTGGTGTCATGATTACTATTATTAGGAACTAATTTCAGCTGTGTTCTGGTTGCTAGGTTCCATGAGGCAGTATACCAGTAACTATTATAGCGGCCAGTAACTATTGTTATGGACGTTATAGCAAGAAAAACCACAATAGCACCTTGCTATTGTGATTTTTTGCAGTTAGGAAGTTGGCTTTGTTGGTTGGGTGGGTGTCTCACCCTCGTACCTCGGAGAACATGTTAAACCGTTGGTGCTGCGCCTGACCTCTACCTTTGTGGACACACACACCCTAGTGTAAAAAAAAGCTAGTAGTACCACAAGGTACCTAGGTACTACTAGCTTATCCTCCTGTAGAAATCAAATTCTAAACTGGATATTTACCTTGATTTGAGCTTTCCAATGATTTTATAAAATTATTCATTTATTTAACAACTTTATTGGACTACAAAGGGTGGGCTTAGTGCCGAGGCATTATCTACCTGACGACCAAACCACAGAGTTTAGACAAAATAAATAGTAGGCGTGCTGGCATTACAAAAAAAATGATGAGGATTTACATTTTTTAAACTCATTGGAAAGCTTTTTCGCCGTAGTTTTTGTATTAATATTAGCATAACAAACAAAAAAAAATCGGCAGTGTCATGCCTCACAAATATTTATCTTAATTATGTACATTGTCATTACAGTAGAGCACCAAAGAGTCAAAGAAATACACTACCTACTTAATTAAATACTATAACCATGATGAAAAAGTTTTACCTTGTCTTCTATTATTTATATTTATTTCATACACAAGCTCATGCCCAGTTCCTTACCAATTAAAAGGTTCATCTAAACATCTTCATCAATACGGAGAATACCTACTTTATTACTGTCTATGCATAAAACCATCATCATCCTATAGTCCACTGCTGGACATAGGCCTCCCCTAATGAGCGCTATAGATGGCATTTATCATTTGGGGTTACTGCCCATAATCCTCACGCTGGGCATGCGGGTGGGGATCGCAGTTCGGTGAAGTTGTTCTGCAGAGGGCGTAAAATAATGCATAACATGCCTGTTGAATATTTAAGCGCGACGAAATGTTTAGGCCATTGCGAATTAAATGTTCCGGTGATTATTAAATTGACATTGAAAGGACAGGGTAGGTAATACAGAACAGAATAAAACGAAGTTTTATAAAAACCTGCTCTAATTGAACAATAACTACGTTTTTAGGTATTGTATGTCGACTTACAATCTAACCAATTATGATAATGAATGACCTACTCAACAACTCAAGACGTTAATATCTTAAGAAAATATCTGTCATAACAACACCTTCGTTGACCAACTTAAGGTTTATACGAAGTGCAAACTAGGCTACTCCTAATCTCATCGGCCTTGCTAATGCAAGCGTTGCATAAACTATGCACATAATATAACTATGCACATAATATAACTATGCACATAAATATAACTATGCACAAAGATTTTACACTGTCCTAGGCTATGCACAAATGGTCCAAGATAAAAATAATGAGCTCATTATTTGTGCGAATCCACCACACATTTTAAGACATGTAAATATCACTTACTTTTCTTAATTAACTCAAGCTTAATTCAAATAACAATGGTTAGCGGTAGGTATACGAAACTTAAAATCTTTATTTGTATGAATCACCAACACACATATAAATGAAGAGGAAAAAAGGAAATGATATCTATATCTAAGATATGTACTTAATGACTTTCATGAGTCTCAAATAACAAGGGTTAACGGCATACCTACAAAACTCAAATCAGTAGGTATTTACATATTATATTTTATATTTTACATTTTAGGACATGTCTATCTAAGATTTTTACTTATGTATATCATGATCATGAGTTTCAAATAACAATGGTTAGTGGTATCAATGGTTAGTGGTAGGTATACGCAACTCAAAAGATAGTGTTTTGTTTTTCACTCGGGTTTTTACGGAATAGTCTACAGTAATCTAATAATAGTTCGTAATATTCGTAATCCTACGACAATGACCTTCCTTCGGTCAATGACTGAAGGAAGGTAGGCTATTGCGATTACCGACTTCGTCGCGACGCGACGCCCCGCCATGCCATAGCCTGTCATTTAAGAACGGCCATAAACCTCATCCAAGGTTGTCTTGATTATTATTATTATATCAGATCATAAAAAGTATAATATTACTTACTTTTATAGGTCCGCTCGTATTTAACAAAAATTTAATTTTCATACGGAACCCAAATTTTATTGAAATTATTCTGTCGCCTATGTTCATCACGGAAAATTGAGGATTCTTATGGTGAAAGACTTTTTCAAATCGGTCCAGTAGTACCTGAGCCTATTCAATACAAAAAAACAAAGAATCAAATCTTTCCTTTTAATAATTATAATTATATAGTATAGATTATATACACATAAACATATGTATAACAAACATAGCGTGATTATATAAAATTCGATAAAATAAAATATTTCAAACAGTTAAAATGATAAAAAAAAATATATACTTAATGTAATCACAATGGCGATCACTATCTGCGTTCACTTTTCCTTTGAAACTGAAATGTGAAGGTACCAGTAATAAAGTATTCTGTTTTATCATTGTTTAATATCTCTATCAAATTGAATTGGCGACATAGGTTCATCAAACGTTTTGCGATATTGTCTTATCGATTAATTGTTTCTCTTTCTATCAATAGAACACTTCAGCCAGACTTGGGCCTAGCAACAAACATAGGTACATAACAATAGATAGTATTATGAGTATAAAACATGGCCAAGCCTTTATTAACAAATAAATTACAATGATCTAACTAAATAAAAAAAAAACCACTAGTATTTACAATTGAGCTAACTGCAGACTGTTGCGAACAAACTACAGGTAGCTCAACTGATCCATATCAATACCAGTTGGAAGTGTACCCAAGATGCTGGCTGCATTGCCACGTTGTATGGCAATGCTGATGCGCTGTGCCAAATATTGACCAGCTATTATGAGTTAGTGAAGTCATATAGGTATATGTATATGATACCTATAGGTATACAAAAAAATTTAAAGAAAATAAAAGGAAAATAAGTAATTTAAATACGTACCTATTTATATGTAAAGAAAATATCTAAAATTTGTCATTTGTATTACCCACATGATAATGAGTTTGTGTACATTGTGTACTAACATCTTTACGGTTTTCTTTTTATTTGTAATAGTGGCCCGCTACGGCTTCGCGCACTAAACAAAATAAACTATAAATGAAAAATGATACCTCGCAAATGTCCACCACGAGCACGATGACGAATTCGATTTCTTAATCAAAGTTTCAATCACTTTTTGGCAAAATAGCGGGTAACCCTTACAATATTTTAATAACTAGGTATATGTTTTGTATTTTCCAGGGCCTGGTGTGGATGTGCCCGCCCCTGATATGGGTACTGGTGAGCGTGAAATGTCCTGGATAGCTGATACCTACGCCAAGACTGTCGGCTTCCAAGATATCAACGCACACGCTTGCGTCACTGGCAAGCCTATCAACCAGGTATGGTTTAAACAGAGCTCTATTTACTTGTTGTTCTGCAGACATTGACTGCGATCCCCAAACCGCATGCTCAGCGTGGGGATTATGGGCAATAACCCCCAAATGATGAATAATGCCATCTATGGCGCTCATTAGGGGAGGCCTAGAGGTCCAGCAGTCGACTATTATTATAGACGATGATGACTATTTACTTATTAGGAAATTACACACTACCTAACCTAAGCACTTTTCAGGTACGCACGAAGGCTGACTTGCCTGATACCACCATTTATGTTGAAAAGCCAATTTAGATTCAGATTCAATAACTTTATTTCTTTGGGCTTACAAAATAAGCACTTAGACAAGTCAAATTTCATACAGCTAATTAAGAAATAAAAAATAAGGTGTGATAATAATTTTCTCTTCACATTATTTTTTTTCCACTTAAGTATAGAAGAAATGAAAAAGAAACCCCTAGTACATTTATATATCACTTATGTGTCTAATACATCTTCATTTGGTACCTAAATAGAAGTTTACTGCGATTTAGATACATATAAATATTTATTTATTAATGTTACTTATAAGCAAAATTCAATTTCTTAAGTGCTATTGCCGATGCGGAATGTCCAAGCATAAACATCATTGCTGGAATCATAATATCGAGTGGCTTTTTTGATAAGATTTTGTTTTATTTTCTGTTAACGAATCTCAGTGTTTCTGATGGAAGTATATTATAGAAACCACGCAATTGTCCCCGTCTCCGGTCTGACTGAATTGTGTCTATTCATTAATTAATGGTATATTGTTTTACAGAGAAGTATCCTTAATGGTATATTGTTTTACAGGGAGGTATCCACGGCAGAGTGTCCGCTACCGGCAGAGGAGTATTCCACGGTTTGGAGAACTTCATCAACGAAGCTCAGTACATGAGCATGATCGGTTAGTTATCTTAATTGTACGCCACCTGACATATACACAAAAAAGTTATTATTTTTTATAATTAATAATATATGCTGGCATTCCACCAGAGGTTTGATACGAATAGCTTATGTAGATCGCGTATTTTTGAGTATTGATAATGTAGCCTGTGTGTAGGGTAAACTGTGGTTAATTGTAACGTTTTTTTAGATTCAACAAAGACTTACGTAAAGTCTGTGTTGAATCTAACAATCGTTGAAAAGTGTAACAATCGTTGAAATTATAATAAGAAAAGAAAAACATTATGTTATTCTTTTCTTATTCTTTTTGTACGATTGCATACCGTAACTAATATTCGTGCTGTCCTAGCCGTGAATGTCATTTACTTACTTTTTGTTGCTAGATCTTTGTAAACCTCCTTGTATAAGCTGTAGGCCTTCCTTAAAAATAATATTAATTTTAATTAATTAAATTTCGAACATTTTCTTCTCAAATAGGAACTACCCCTGGCTGGGGCGGCAAGAAGTTCATAGTCCAGGGCTTCGGTAACGTAGGGCTGCACACCTGCCGCTACCTCGTGCGCGCCGGCGCCACCTGCATCGGTATCATTGAGCACGACGGATCCATCCACAACCCGGAGGGCATCGACCCTAAGGTGACCTTGACCCTTGACTCTTGACCTAGAAAATGTATTTATTTATTTATTTGTAAACAAGCACTTTTATAAGCACACCCAATGCAGTTTTTTTGATTTTTTGATTTTTGAGTTGAGTGCCTAGGTGCCTTAAATTCTAGTCTAATAATGAAATTATAACGTCCATATACAATGTAATAAAATTAATTTAAATGACTAGGGCAGCAAAGGAACTAGAATGGCCTAGAACTACCTAAAACCAATACCAGTAGAGGTAGTACGAATCGATATGAACGAGTAGCTCTAGCTAGCGTGTCTACAACTCCCAGGTTGAGCTGATTGACCCCGACCTTTGACCTGATCTAGAATTACAGAGAACCTTACTTAAATAATCTAGAGCAGTACAGCTATTTATTATATTACTTTCTAAGACCTGAGCCTATTGACCCTAAGGTCAATGCTGAAGCAGGATACGGCCCTGACCTTTGACCTGACCAAGAATAATCTTTCTCTTAAAAGCGTTTACTTATACTTTCTAATTTATCACATAAAATTTGATACTCAAATCTGAAACCAAAAGTCCAAACAACAGCGCTCACAATCGCTCAAATCCATTCCAGGCTCTCGAAGACTGGATCGTGGAGAATGGCACGGTGAACGGATTCCCCGGGGCGAAGCCCTACGAGGGAGAGAACATGCTGTACGAGAAATGCGACATTCTGGTGCCTGCGGCCATTGAGCAGGTCATCCACAAGGAAAACGCACACAAGATCCAGGCTAAGGTATGTTTTATTAATATTTATATGGTATTATTATGTATAGCCGTTTTCCGCGTGCGTCTGTCTATTTATCCGATAAGTCCGACTCCGTGTAGATGTAGATAGATAATTTTTTCCAAAACACCTTAAAATATGCTCAAATTACAAATCATTTTGGTATTACGTTTGTATGGGGAAAGACATCCGAACCTTATGCTGATTTTCATGCGGTTTTCATCAAAAATGTGAAAGCCATTCTAATTATTCAATAAGTAGACGCAATTTAGTGTTTATATTTGTACTCTAATACACGTACACCGAATACTATTTTGTACCTACATAATGCAGCTTTGGTTTCCAAACCCCTTGCAATATACATTTTTTATAATAATAAAGAATTTTTTATATATATTCCAGATCATCGCCGAAGCAGCCAACGGGCCAACGACCCCAGCCGCCGACCAGATCTTGATAGAACGCAACATCCTCGTGATCCCCGATCTATACATCAACGCGGGCGGTGTCACCGTCTCCTTCTTCGAATGGCTCAAGAACCTCAACCACGTGTCGTATGGACGCCTCACCTTCAAATATGAGCGCGAGTCTAACCACCATCTGCTTGGTGAGTATAAATACTGTGCACTCTGCCCTTGTAACGAAAAATGACATATCTAACATTTTTCCAAATTTGAATTTACTAAAGGGAAAGTTTTTTGTAAAGGGTAAACTCCCTGTAATTGCTAATCAGTTTTTGAAAATGATTCACTTATAGATAAACAGGGTTATAGGTAGATGATAAATAACCTCTTAAAAGCGACTTCGGTAGATCAAGACGAACAACTTTTGGTCTGCACTCTGATATTTATATTGGAAGTACCTACCGATCTACCTATTGGGAAAAGGATTTTACCTATGAATCTGATTAAAGGATTTTGTAGGTAGAAAATGGCTTTAAAAATTAAAATTACAAGAACTTAGTTTTTGAGTTGAACCTAAAAACTCGTCCCAAACCTTTATATCGTCCTTTTTATACATAGCTACGTATAAAAAGGACGTTTTAATACCATTATTGTTAGAGACTCAATAGTCATAATCATAATATGTCCTTATCATAGAGAATTTAATTCAGTACAAAGTTATTGAAAAACGAAACAGGAAAACTACCAACCTAATAAAATTGGTATGCCAAGGCCGAGTAATGCTTGAGTAAATTGTGTCCAATAAGAGACTCAATAGTCATAATATGTACTTATCATAGAGAATTTAATTCAGTACAAATACAAAGTTATTTAGAAATTAAACAGGAAAAATACCAACCTAATAAAATTGGTATGCCAAGGCCGAGTAATGCTTGAGTAAATTGTGTCCAATAGTTTACGTAGAGCGCTGTAGGTAAAGCCATTCTGATAACAGGCCAGATAACCATCTTGGTTATCAAACGACGCTAGCTAATGACGTAGACAAATATACCTCTGTATATTTTAGGCGAACTAGTTCAGATATGTATTTTCCTACAGACTGTCGAAAAGTTCTGATTTCCCAAAAGACAAAAAGATAAAATAGTACATAGGTAAATCAGAGTTCATCCATATTTAAATACCTCTTGGAAATTACACCGGTAATAAATAAAAACAAAGATTTAAATAGCGTTTGGAGGTGTTATATGGAATTAAAAAAATATTAATTAATGATGACAATGCACGTTAAGATTTATCATTAAACGCACGTGTTTACCCAAGGTATATGATACTTAGCAAGTGTTCCTATGTAAAAACCAACAAAAATACTTGCTTATCTATTATTACTAACGCATAATATCTTATTTAAAAAAAATTCCCGAAGCGAGTACTCAATGCTTAGGTTTATTAATAACAAGTCATTGTAAGTCATCGTTTTATAAAGAATTTTAATCTAATGATATTTTTTAAAGATTTTTGTACACTTCCAACTGGTATTGATATGGATCAGTTGAGCTACCTGTAGTTTGTTTGCAACAGTCTGCAATTAGCTCAATTGTTTGAAATGTAAATACAAGCTTTGATATAGTTAATTAATTGTAATATTCTTAGTTAGTAAAGGCTTTACCAGTAATATGATTTTTAATTTTATTTACAGAATCAGTGCAAGAGTCGTTGGAGCGACGTTTCGGCCGCGTCGGCGGTCGCATCCCCGTGACCCCTTCGGAAGCCTTCCAGAAACGTATCTCTGGTGCTTCAGAGAAGGATATTGTACACTCCGGTCTTGATTACACCATGGAGCGCTCTGCTAGGGTACGTATTTATGAATCTTTTTTAAACTAGCGGTCCGCCTCTTCGCACGGTTATTTAACAAAAAATTACTTTTTCATATGGAACCCCAACTTTTTTGAAAATGTTCTATAGTCTATGTTCATCACGGAAAACGTAGGATTATAGTGATAATAATGAAATCATTTTTCAAATCGGGCCAGTACGTTTGGTACTTATACATAATAAAATAATAATATACAAATACGCTTCAGAGAAAAGTATCCATCCCGTTTTAAAGCAATAATTTGCATGACGCCACTTTTAAGCCAAGATAACATACAAAATATCAAATCTAACATAATTTATTTTTCATTAAAAATTTATTTATTTTACATTAAATGGAGGTACATTAAAGTGGCGTCATGCAAAGATGTTTTAAAACGGGGTGGATACTTTTATCTGAAGCTTACTGTACATAGATAGATATTTTTTTATTATACATAGACCAGAAGATCCTGAACAAATATTATTTGCACATCGTACAAATATTTGTCCCGAAGGACCTTCGCCCAGCGCGTCATTGAGGTCTAACGTAGTCTAACGTACTAAAGTGTGCTATCTCCCAACAGGCTATCATGAAGACTGCTCACAAGTTCAACCTCGGCCTGGACCTCAGAACAGCTGCCTACGCCAACTCCATCGAGAAAATCTTCACAACCTACTCCGATGCCGGACTCGCCTTTTAAACTCACTAAAGCCTGCGATACACACGCCTTTGCCTCCAGAATTCGCCAGTGACATGTGTATCTATGCTTTAGAATTATGCATTTCTAGTGTCCGATATCTCCTTGCACCTAACATAAGTGTAATTTAAGACATATTCACAGTATTTTTTGTTTTTGTATCAAAGCTTTTACTTCAATGTTGATCAGGATCATTGTGAAACGTTTGAGAGAAGCTTTGATATTCCAATTTGTATCGTCTTGAATTTTGAATAAATATTGTTTTACTGTTAAATTTTGTTTCTTTTTAGTTTAGACCTAGATCCTTAGTAGGTACCTACATATCGCATGCCCACGGCCAAGGGGGGGGGGTAACTTAATATTATAGAGGATGGAATATTATGTCAGAATGGAACTTGAACGGAATGGGGGGGGGGGGTGTTGTTCCGAGACTTAAAACCGAGTTTTATCCAAGTAATTTTAATAAAAAATAATTTTACCTGGTAAACAACCATGAGTACCTAACGGCGAGCGGAGCGAATCGCGAAATTATTTGAGATTTTTCGGATGTTTTGTAGAAAATTATGCGAGTGTGATAATAGATACCGAGCCCCGAATATTTCAAAAACTGCAGTGGTTATTTTGGAGTTTGGTGTTTTATGCCAGCAACAAACACAAAAAATCTAGATACTTATACAAAAGAGACAAACGATTTTTTAGACTTTTCGGAAAGTTGGTAACCGCCAACCCCGATTTAAGAGACTTTGCGGTTAATTTTGGAGTTTGGTCAAGTAAGCAATAGTAAGGTAAAAAGAATCAACAAAAACCGAACGTAAGGCTTTGGATTGCTGCTCTTCCATACAAACGTAACGTCGAGTTCAAATTAAATTTTGTAGGAATAACGCTAATGTGAAATCGAATATACCTAGTAAGTATCTGCAAAATTTCAATTGTATATAACTTGCTATTTCAAGTAATAATACCTAATAAGTACGTCCATGAAAAGAATGAAAATCAGAGGTATTCCGTGCACTTTTTACCATAGTAATATGATCGCAATTAAGTACCTATTTTGTTTGTCACAAAGACGACCAGCCATCACGCAGCTGATAATAGTATCAATGCAGTTCCCAATTTGTAGCTGAGACTGATTAGTGATTGATTACTGTTCATTTGATTAGTTGTTTCATAAATGCAACGCCTTGATGCATAGTGGCTTGTAATAGATGGTCATTGCGATATTCACTTAGAAGAAAGAATAAAAACAATCGGAACAACCGCAAAACCGGTTCTTATTATTTTGAGAACTGGTTCTAGACATGTAGCCCTAGCTCCTAGAATCGGGTATTCCCGGGTACGATGCCCTAGATCTTCTAGATCCACTTCCACCACTCCACGCTCTCGTGAAATAACAGGGTAATTATAGTTATAAAATGAAAGCTAAACTGTGTAGGTAGTACCTACTCTACGGTCAGCAGCTCGTAACGTTTAAACTAGCCTTAAGGCGAGGTATTCCTGCAGCTGTAGGCATTTTGTCCTGTCTAAAGTTGCGCGCGAAATACTTAGCGCAGATGCAGCGCCAACGACATAGTATAGAAATAAGCAGTAGCATAATATTATTTCACTTTAGAAACGCTGTTGCTATGATCAAACTTTGTTAATAGTTTTCAGTTAGAGTTTCGTAAATAAATGAAGTTGTTACAACTTCATCTCTATTTATGTTTCTTAATATAGATAATGAATTAATAATAAAGTAATTGATCCCAAGATAACCAACCAAACCAAGAACGCTGAAAAACGTCTGGACCAGACCAACAAAAGGCATAGTTAGTTTCCGAACTTCGTTTTTTAAGTACCTACAAAATTTGAAATAAATAATATAAATAAATAATATAATATAATAAATATAAATAAATAATTTTGTTTTATCACTCACGTAATAAAAAACGTAAAGTGGTTACATACTTTACGTTTTTTATTACGTGAGTGAGAGGAATGTAACATTCGAGTCAAATCCTCAAGGGCTTAACGAATGTTAATATTTAATAACTAGAATAAGTTTTTCAAGAATAAATAAAATAAAAAAAAAAAAAAAATATTTTCATAATTCGCCGCCCCCACCGAATACATAATATGGTAACCGACTATTACTATAGAAGTGTTTTTATTTGAAATAATTGTTTCTGAGGTGCGATTACACCTTGTGAATTTATTTCAGGCAAATCGTACGAGTAGTTCTTGAGATAGGCTTTTTGTAATGGGTTTTACTTTTTTATTAAACGAAAAATAAAAACAACTCTTTGATCCGAACAACATCGCAACAGGTTAATACTCACTCCTCGATATCTCGCTTTTTATTGTAAGATGTGATTGCGGTTTTATTCGGGAAAAAAAGATAAAACTTATTTTACGTAAAGTAGAAAACGCTCTTATTCATGTTTTAATTGCAGTTTTTTACTATATAATAATTTAAAAAATCTGAAAACAAGCAGCGGAGCCATAATAGAATAAGAATATAGGTATAGCGCACGGTTTAATTATTGAATTTTTCATCTGGGTCCCTAACTATGGTCATCACGGAAAATTTAGCATTTTAATGATAAAAAAAAAATTCAAATCGGTCCAGTAGTTTCGGAACAATTCAAACAAACAAACAATCAAATCTTTCCTCTTTATAATATTAGTATAGATAAAAGAAACCTATTAACATGTAATAAAATTATAGATTAAAAACTAGAGGTTAGCAGCTCGGGGGGAGTGCCTTGCCTTAGGCGGCCTTATCGCATTGGAGTTTTTACTTTTCATAACCTAAAACGTCTTTGATTTGATGGTAATCGATATCCATGTGTAAAATCTGCGATAGTAAACTTTCAGCCATCTTGGTTTTGAAAATGGACATCTTTTTCGTAATCTACGTGTTTGATTTAGTCGAAAACGATACCCATATAAGTGGGTGTTAGGTCACACAGCACAGCTCGCTTCGCTCGCCGTGCTGTTCCTCTTTGTCGCATTGCAGCTCGCTTCGCTCGCCGCAGTGCTTCACCCGCTTGCTGGGAGTGAGAGAATGGGGGTCGTGGGCTCACAGCACGTCTCGCTTCGCTCCCCGTGCTATTCTCCTTAGTCGCATTGCAGCTGGCTTCGCTCGCCGCAATGCTCCACCCGAAAAAAAAAGGTCAAAATTTGGCCAATTTTCGGTTTTTTATAAAAAAAGAGGGTCTGGGGGGTCATAGGGTTCAAACTTTTTTTGGAGTTCAAAATGATTTCTTCTCCTCTACATAACTGTGAAAAAATTTTTCTTCTAGGTCGATCCGTTTGGGAGATACAAAAAGGGGGGGTGAAAATGTGGGTGGAGGGGGGGTGATTTTTTTTTATTTTTCAACACTAGAAGAAACCTTCTATACGACTCCGCAATCCAAATTTTTCTATAACGACTATTTCCGGTAGCAACTTCAAAAGGGGGGGTCTGGGGGCAAAGGGAGGGGGGAATTTTTGCCTGCCTTTGAACTATTTGACCCCCTTTATACAACCCCACAAAAAATAACATTCAGTATGGCTCTGTTTGGGAGCCCCCCTAAAGGGGGGGGGGAGAAGGGGCAAATTTGGAAAAGTCGGAATTTTCCTTAGGTCCCCCCGATGCCCTCTATACGATTCCGTAAAAAAAACCATACCTATGATGGTGGAGGGGGCTCCACCATCAAGGAGAACAATTATGTCAATGCTTTATAGATATATAAAATGTTAATGTAGTTAACTAAATATTATTGGCTTCAATAAATCATTCCAGTAAGTAGATAATATATTTTTAAACTAGAACAATAACCTTTATTAATTTTCTGCCTTACATACCGATGATTTTATACTATGGCACTACGACCGTCACATATCATGTCAAAGGTTGAAGTAAAATTGAATCTAACGCCATTGTGTCAGAGACTAAAATTGCATAACAAATGAAACATTTACGTACTTCATAAATTAGCGGAAAAATTGACATAGGTCCGTCGTCTGTAAGCGCCAGAGCGCGACTGATCGTGTCTGCCAAGCCACCACGCTTGTGAATTTTGTAGTTATTTCAAAATAGTGATTTTGAAAATCATTTTATCAGGACAAACTCTGCGAATTTGTCTAGAAATAGTTACTGTCTTTAATTGAGTACAAAAAAAAACTTAAAATATCACATAGTTTAGTCATAATATTGAAAAAACATTTCAAAAAGGGGTAACTTCGAGATTTTTTTTTCCCGAGCGAAGTTTATAAAATCTTGTATCTGAATGCGAATTTGACTAGACTAAATCCTTAACTATTACATATCTTTTTTACAGAATTTTTAATCAGTATTCCTACATCTCAGATGGTTTTGAAAACCACCAAAGTGCGGCCTCTGTTGGCCTACCTGGCCTTAAGTACGTCCATACCCACGGCACAGATACATAATACCCACGGCACGGAGTGGTGCGAGTTGCTGCACTGCAGCTGCTCGGCATCAGCAGGCTGTCTCGCACGCTAGCTAGCAACTTAATGTTTTAAGGCTAGCAATGTATTAACCAGCAGTTCAGACTCCGGCCGGCGGCGTTCGCTATTTCTTTCGTACAAGAACAAACAAGAAGGGATTTCTTCTGTTCACGATTGACAAAGATGACGACGCGACGTGGTGACATGAGGATGACAATCGACCGACCACGTCAGTGTAATGTCAGATAGCTGTTCTGTCAGATGTCAGTTCCTCGATGCTACTACGTTTGGTTTGGTTGGATTTACAATTTTCCAGAAATTGTAAATTCGTAGCGAAATAGAAATTTATCCTTATTACTTATTTTAAAATGAATTCGCTAAAGTTACTAATTACGGTGTTATTGTCAATAATAAGTAGTGTATTTTCCAAAAGTTTCGAATTGACGTTTGAATTACCCGATAATGCAGTGCAATGTTTTTACGAGCAAATAGAAAAAGATACGAGTGTTGAATTGGATTATCAGGTAAATAAGTGCATAACTACTACTTCTGACTTTTCGGATCATTTACCAAAATGTAACATAATAGTCATTTCACAGAAAAATATACCTTACCGAAAATATCTTGAAAATGCTGTCGTCACTGGTTTCAGGTCATAACTGGCGGTCAATACGATGTAGACGTAAAAGTCGAGGCTCCGAATAATCAAATTATATACCAAGAGCAGAAAAAACAGTATGATTCTCACCAGTTCACTGCCCAAACATCAGGTACAATATATGCTTTGGGCAAAATTTTCCACAGACTCACTTAAATAATAAGGGTTAAATTTCCATACTAATAGCCTAACCTAGTGATACCCCCCCTATGTTATTTTAATAATTTTTGTTAAAATAAACTTGATAGTCATATGTCTTATATCTCAATTGATTTTCAGGAATTTACAAGGTCTGCTTCAGTAATGACTTCAGTACATTCTCACACAAACTTGTATACATGGAGCTGAATGTGGGCCCTGAACAGGCATTACCAGGAGTCGGGGACCATGCTACTGTTCTAACTCAGGTAACTTTTCTAACCTTTTTACTCAATTGCTTGGAAAAGCCTCCCTCAAATCCTTCTAGCTAACACTTTCTTCTTTGGCAAATAAGTAGTATCTTATTTTAAATTTCTTGTTCTAGTCAACATTGTAAGTGTTGATATCAACAGACACACAACTTGTTATCAGTAGCTATTTTTACAAATAGGCACTTTTGCACTCTTTAACTCAAGTGACTGTCTGTCGCTAATGTACAAGAACAATTATTTATGTAAATTACATACATATAACATTTTTCAATGTCATTTTAGTTGGAGACATCGGCTGAGGAAATTCATTCAGCACTGAATAGGATTATTGACCAGCAAACCTACCACAGACTACGGGAAGCTCAAGGCCGCAAAAGAGCAGAAGATCTCAATGAAAGGGTGTTCTGGTGGTCCATCGGCGAGACCATTGCTATTGTTTGTGTGACATTCTTACAAGTCATGGTCCTTAAGAACTTCTTCAGCGACAGACCTACATTATACAATAGAATGTAAAATAGTAAAATAAAAGTGTAATTTTGGAAAGTATTATTTATTATTTTATAAAATTTGATATAATACATAACATGAAGTAACAAGGCAGACCAGTATAATTTTAGAGTAAAGAAATGTATGTACTTTGAATTTTGTCAGTTACATGAATGTTGAGTAAATAAAAATTAAATAAAACAATTCTTATGACTAATATTGGCATTCCTAATTCTAAAACAGAACCAATAGAGCAAATACTCCATTTACTAATGCACAGGGATATGCTATCAGAGGTCTTTGTTCTGCATCACCAGACATTGTAACAAAAAGTCTGCTTGCAGACAGAGCTGACCAGAAAACTGCTATTGCAGTTACACAAAGCCCAACAGTACCATCCAAAGACAGAAATATACCCAACCCCGCCAATACCACCATTGGCAACATACAATAACCAAGGACACTGGCAACACTCAGCAGTGTGAACACCCCTTCCGTTCTACTCATCAAGGAAAGCAGAAAGTACATCAATATAACTGACATTACAGAGAGTCCATACACAAACCCAAAGTTGGCTTTGTTTCCCGATAAGAACAAGCACATGGCCAGGGCCAGACAGAATGCAATTGGGCCAGCTATATCAGTGTCTCTTAGGAGGAAATTAGCATCATCAGCTTTTGATTGGCCGTGAAAGGGATTGAGAACTGCTAAAGTTTTTTCTAATATCCTCTCCGGGTAAATCTCTAGTTCATCCAACAATGGAGGCTCGTCAAAATCTGTTACTTCAGGTACTGTTTCCCCAACAATTGGTGCTGGTGTGAATATGTTTGGGTTATAGTACTGGTTGTTATTTGAAGTTAAAGAGCCTTGTGTTTGTTCATACGAATAATTCTGCTGTTCAGTAGGAAATGACTGGAAATCTGCAATAAAAAGTGATATGTTTGAGGCTTACACAGATTACAATAGATATACCCAAAAAATATTGTTGCGTCTTCTAAATAATTTACCTAAAGTTTGTGCCGCATCCGGAAACGAATTAGATCCATTGAATGAATAGCTTTGGTTGTTCTGCTGAGCTTGCCATGAGTAATCATTTGGGTTGTAGTTGGCCATTTCTGCACTGCACTGTTATTCCTTTGCAGAACGATTATGCAAGGGAGGGCTATCTGTATAAGTTCGGTATTTTCATGAGCTTTTTACAACCAAAATCGCGTCGGCGTGAAAAGCCTGAAAATTTTTAAAAATTACCCAGGCCAATGCCAAAGTTCCCACAACAAAAGTAGGTAAACCAGAGGGTAAACCAAACACGTATTTTGACATTGATTTTATGTCAAAGTGACGGACAACTGACAAATCATTGACAGCACATATTGCCATAACGAAGATGTCGATCGACCGAACCTTCGAGGAGAATCAGCATTTAGAACGCAGGGATAGTAATTTTGTTCGTCCATTCCAGTCCTACCGGAGCCAATTCTGAGTATCACGTGATATTTTATCGAGTGATACGCATTATCACAGGATAAAATATCAAGTGATAAGTATCGAGCCATCGATATTATATCGGGTCCCGCTAATAACTGCATTCTCGTGCACTCTGCGATATAACTAGCCATAGACAATTCGATTTCATTATTTCTTGTCATTACATATTTGAATGTCAACGTTACTTACTTTAGGAATGTCACTATCTGGCTTGTTTTTGTCAGTAATGCCAACTTAGCTGAATCTCGGAACTTTAGCAAAATTTTTCAAAAATACTTGAAACTTGATTAATGTTAAATAATCGTTGCAACATTATATTTGAAGCTCGCATAATATTAAATGTTGTTTTTAGAAGATTTGGTACGGTTATAATCGATCGGGTCGGTCGGGGTAGCCGTGCTCAGTGAGTGAAACTAGCGAAAGTAATCTAGTCAGCAGGCAGCACCGTTAAACAGTTTCTGTCTATGTAAAGGTTTTTTGTTAGGTTCGGTTCGGGTGCCCCATTTTATAGTACTCGTAAGGAATTTACAAAGGAAAATAGTTCAAACAAAAACGCAGAGACCAAAGAAAATAAAATCACTACGCAGAGACTAAGGAAAGTGAGCGACAGAGAACTAGGAATGTTCCTTTCTCACTCTTCGACAATGCGAGCGAGTGCCTGGGACCACTCGTTGCTTATCGAGCAACTTATCGAAAAAAACCATCGATAAATGTCGAATTGCAGGTGTTGAGAATACGCTTGTTTGATTCGAAGCAATCACTCGACATTTTGACAGTTCTTGCCATATTTATCGAGTAGATATATTGCGAGAATTGCCTTCCAGAGTTGTATCACAGTGTACATATAGTGTCATATGTGTACTGTGGTTGTATGTGGTTGTATTGTACTGTACACTGTACAGTACCTACAAACACTAGCCTGCACTAGCCTTGCACTAGCAGTGCAGCGCGGGTGAATGGTTTTCGCTTATTTTATGCACAGAGAGATAAATATATTTTAACTGTCATATTCACGGCTGGAAACTACGAAAATAAATAATATGTATAAGGGTAGGTACTCAAAACCTTTATTATCAAAGAAAACTAAAATCAAACAACCAGATTAGAACTAACACTGAGCGAGCTAGTTCTAATTGGGTTGTGCCAATACCAATACCCGTAACAGTCCTTAATTAATTACATACGTACCGAGTCGCTTAATAGAATAACATCTCCGTTAAGTTGTATCCATTACATTAACCAATGTACACTGTTGTGCTGTGCAAAGGCAGGGCCTTACAGCACGAATTGGAATGGACAATAAAATCAGCCCGAGCATCTGCGGTGCGAGTCCCACAGAGTGCGTCGTGGGCACTGAAAGGGTTAACATACCTAGCAGTTTTTTTACTATTCAACACTATTTAGGGAAGTTCGTTTGTTTCCCTTATTTAATTGAATAAGTATCTAAAATAGCATCAAAAGAAAAAGTTAAAATATATTTTTTTAATAACATTAAAACTAGGTTAGGAAACCATTAAACCTTTAATCCAATTAGGTAAACATTCATGTTTACCTAATTGGATTAAATGTTTAAAGGCATTAAAAGAAAGGGTTAAGATAGCATTTTATTAATTCTAGTGTGAAAGTCCACTTAATTTTCCCTAATTTAAGGTTACTGCAATTAAGATCCAAAAAAAGAAAACAAACTGCTTTATTATATAGATATGGCATACTTTATTGTTTATATAGTTTATAGCCACCGTTAGCCACGTCACAGAGAAGGTCATTTACACATCACTACAAGTTTCTTTTGCGGATACAGTACTTATAGGATCAGAATAGGTCATCAGAGGTAGGTCTGGCTATACATTGAGTGCATTCCGAATTACGCTAAAATCGATATTATCGCGCTCACTACCGTTCCGAATTAATCGTGACAACGATGTCGCGTCAAACGTCACTACAGGTCGCCATTTTGCGATATAACCAATGAAATCACTGAGCGCTCTGTCAAAACTGACACTCCACTGTCAATATCGCGATACCTAATTCGGAACACAAAATATCGTTGAGATCGCTATCAGCGCTGTAATCGTAATTCGGAATGCACCCATTATCTGAGCGAATTCGCTATATAGGGTGTTTGGTACATTTAAGAAGTTTGATATTGAAGTTGCGGATAGCATAGTGAATCTGATTAGTTTAAGATTGGTTTTTTGGTACGTTAACAATTAAACCTGTACTCAATGTTAAGTTATTGATTACCTATAACTAATAAATAAATTCAATTAATAAAATAATTAAAAGCTAGGCACAAGTTGTCAATGTCAGGGGTATGGTATTCTCTTATTAACTTTATTGTTGTAATTTAATTGTAATGTTTTTCAATATTTATTATTATATAACTTTCACTGTAATTTTAAGGTATAGTTAGATTTTTTGTATTTGGTTCCTATTTTATAAATGTGCTACGAGTATAAGGAGGAAACTATGTCACAAAAACGTAAAGAACCATTTGTTTCAATAAATAAATTAATCTTTACTACTTTCTCGGAGTTAAATTTCTAAGTTAAATACTTATATCAAGTTTTGATTTATTTAGAATAAGAATTGCAATATACAGCCAATTACCTAGTGGTAAAATAACCATAAAAGAAACAAATAACGAAGATATATACGAAATAATTTGGGTAACTTACAAGAAACTAGAAATATCATATGTCAAATTCTGTGACAGCTGCCAAACCTCCCAAAAATAAACTTATGAGTCCATGTACCAAACACCCTGTATAATATAATAGCACCAGTCAATGCTCTATAAAATCATGTTTTGCACCTTACCTAATAAAAACATGTAATAGCACAAAATGTTGCCATTTCTTTAGTTATGATACCTAACCTTAGTAAGTTGAGTAATTTAGATTATTTGGAAACGGTGGAGTACTTTCCAACGAGGTAAATTTACGAGTGTACAATATAAACCTTAAGTAGACCTAATTCCTCAATTATAATAATATAAGTAGCTCTTAACAATTTTATAACTTTACAGAATTAGCTACTACTCTAAGTAAAAATGGTGTTCTTTTTTATCACTTACAATCCTACATTTTGGGGTGAAATACTTAGCTTACTGTTACAATTCATGTGTACTTCATATCTTGACAAGGTGATCTTAATAAATAAATATAAGTACTTTACGATAACTTTTTATGGGATTAGAAGATTTTGGCTTAGTCAACCGTCCGCCATTATGATATTTTTTAAATGGCTGCGCACGATAATATCCCCATAAACGAGACAAATAATAAATAAAAAACTATGGTCACCACATTCCTAAGGTGTCACGTTAAAAAGTTATGTGTAAAAAAAGATCAATAATAATAAAATTAAAAAAAGTCACTTGTTAAAAGATTCCGACGCACAATATTCTTCTGAAATAGTTTCCAAGATAATTATCTAACTTTGATCTATTTTGCAGATTACTCAGAAATGTGACGCTTTAGGACTATAGTTATCCGACATTTTTTGTTTGCATAAATATTTGTAATCGATTTATCGTGCGCAGCTATTTTGAAAAAAAAAAATTAATGGCCGCGGGGCACTAAGCCCAGCTTCGAACAAAAATCTTCGAACCCCTTTGTGCATAGGTACTTCAAGTAAATGTTATATGGAATGTAACTGTATAAATAATCAAAAATACCGCGTTAAATTGTAGCAATAAATACAACTGGCATTGAATTGCTAAAACAAAATATTATTCAGGTACATTTTTAATACATGGATAAACAAAGTCGCTAAGTATTTGGAATAGCACAATATTTGAATAGACATAAATTGAATTTCAAATTTTAGAAAGCACTTGGCTTTCGCTGATTTCGCAAGATTTTTCTAATTAATGAAGATAACCTAAATAATTATAATTACAACAACAACATTTATAAAATAATTTACAAGGATACTAAATACATAATATTTACTATAGGATTCGTTGTAAGCAAAACGCGAGATAAAAATAAATTGAAGAAGTTGATTGCATTTTACAAACTAGGTCGGTAAAACCAACTTTTGTAAAATGACGCTGTGCTTTTTAAATAAATAATTTCATGTCAAGTATTTTACAAAAAACTTAATCATAAATGTCTGGCGTATCAAATTGAGAAATTATATTATAAAAGCGAAACTTTGGATTTCTGGATATTTGTTACTTATTCACGCAAAAACTACTGAACGCATAGAGCTGAAATTTTTCACACAGATTTCTAAGCTTGAAATAAAACAAAGAATATTTTTGTATCCCGAAATTAATTTTCCGTGGGATAGAAAAAACCTTAAAACGTCTTCAAAGAAACAACGCGTGCAGAATTTTATGATTGAACCTAATCTGTTTTTTTAGCATGCACTTGTCACGGAAAATAAATAGAGATAAAATAAACAGTCTACAAAGGGTCCCGCCGCATTAATCAGTGATACAAACAATCAAGGGCTCTTCAACTGATAGCCTACGCTACTTAATTGTTGATAGCACTTGGAATACGATTAAAGCTATTGTATCCTAAAACAATACACGTTAACATTATACAATAGAAAACGAACTATCACTACATAGTATAAAACAAAATCGCTCCCCGCTGTCTGTCTGTCCCTATGTATGCTTAGACCTGTAAAACTACGCAACGGATTCTGATGCATTTTTTAAATAGAGTGATTCAAGAGAACGGTTTATTTTACTATAAAAACTATCGTAGTTTGATGAATTCATTATGAATGTAAGCGGGTTAACTACGAACCTATTATATGTTGTAAGAACACCAACGTTTCATCCCTCAACGAGGGACTTCATCAGGGTGAGTGCGACTCACGCCATGAATGACGTGATGAAACGTTGGTGTTCTTACAACATATAATAGGTTTGTAGTTAACCCGCTTACATTCATAAAGAACGGTTTATATGTATACATATTAAACTTTGCACGGGTGCATTATAATGCACCCGTGCAAAGCCGGGCGGGTCGCTAGTAAACACTAATATCATTGTAGGTTATTTTATGCTGTTGAAACTTGAAAGGCAGGTCTAAAAGTACTAATTTAAAGCAGTCTTCAAAATAAATGAAAATAATATCTTACCAAGTTAAAACAAACTATGCCCTAGTTTACGCTAGAATGAACACAGGCTTTAGCACACGTTGATGTACTCAATCAAAATGTACTTTGAAATGAATACGAGTTTTGTACATGCGTTTCATAACCGACAAGCATTCAAGATTATATTTATATATAGTTATTACTCGTAAGTCTACAAAAATCATTAAGACTTTGAACATGTCCATAAATAGATTACAAAACGAATTGTTCAAAAAGTTCCTTGCGATCTCACACAAAAAGACATACACTATGTATACAAAAAAATATATAATAAAAAACGAATCTTCCATACTAATAATATATCACAGTCACCTAAGGAAGATTTTACTGGTTAAAATCTATTCATTAGGTATTACTTTACATAGTATCTAAGATATAATTAAATAAAAAGCAATAAATCTCAAAATCTAATAAATACTGTTTATAAAAGTTTAGCAGCTCATATTGCGAACTTTACACCTGAAAATAGTCGCTCACCGTCGCGTCACCATTGCTCTTAGGCTTAGGCTCCCTATTGTTTGGTACATTTATCCTTTCGTATCCACCAGAATCCGATCTCTCCACAGCATGATTCTCCACATTAACCTTCTCATAAGGAGGTTCTTTCCTTGATACATCAAAGTACTTGACGCTTTCATAGTTAGGATCTTTTTCCGACCGCACAGAATCGTATTTCGGATTCTTTGAGCGCACTGACTCGTATTTAGGATCTTTACTTCTCAGCGACTCGTAGTTTGGATCTTGTGCGCTTACAGATTCGTAGTTGGCGTCTTTCGGACGGACCGATTCGTAGTTAGGGTCGGATTCACTGCCAGTGTTGTACGCAGGGTCGTTTGGCATGGATTCGTAATTCGGCTCGACAGTAGGGTCGTCGCTGCCTTGCCAATTGTAGTGACCCGGTCGTTTGTTCACAGTTGAGTAAGTTGGCTGCAGTTTGAAATTCGGTGCTATGGTAGCGTAAGGTGGGGTTGGCGGGTTATTTCTAAGGACTTCATAGTTAGGGTCAGAATCGGACGCATTTTGATCCGTTTTAGATATGTGTTCGTAGCCGGGATCACTGCTTACGATGCTGTTAGGCCCGCTTTCAGTATTCACATGGTTGAGGTTTAGTTTCGGGTTATTTTTAGCTTTGTTTATTTCTTTAACGGTTTCGTACCCCGGATCTTGGTTCTGCGAGTTTTGCCGTTGCTTGCGCGCTATAGTTTCATATCCGTGGTTAGATTTCTTTCTGTCTATGGTCTCGTATCCGGGGTCGTCGGCTCTGAACTTGAGGTGTGCGTCGTCTGTACTGATATCTTTGGAGCGTCGTGTTATTTCGTCGGTGCGTGCTTTGGTTTTCTTCATAACTTTCGCGTACATTTCCTCGACGTTGCGAGAAGGACTTTCAGTGACCCTGTTCTCGGAGTTGAGGCTTGTGTTGTTATCTGCTGAGGAGTAGTCGCTGCCAGGCGGTCCGTCGATAGAATTGTAGAGATTGTCCGGTTGATTGTCCTGCGTGTCGATGTTGAAGTTGAGCTCTCTAGCCACTAGAGGGCGTATGATGTCGCCGGAACTGAAGCGATGCTTGTCCACCGGGTAGTTGCACCCGTAGAAGTCAGATGAGCTGACGCAGCTGTTGTTCCGCTGATGTTTCTCATTGAGACTCCGCCGAAGCTTCTCTTGGTTGAAAAGATCACCTGTAACGGTAATGCTATATTAATAAGGTACTTGCTATGCAATAGTACTATAAGTTGGACCCAAATCCTATTCTCCGTAGGGCAATCCTACGTCCATGTAGATGATATCGTCGTTCTGCTAAAGCGAAGAGAAATAAGTTTATTTGTTTATTGAGATGTACAAAACATAAAATAATCACAAAATAAACAAAACTTAAATATCTATAACTTGGCCATTTAACAACTTATGTGCATATAGATTCAATATAAACAAGACAATGAGAAGAGCAAATAACAATTTTTTTTTATTTGAGCACTAGGTATAGAAATTATAACCAAATGGACACGGGAGCTTTTGACACACGTCCGCTCAATACAAGAATTGCGAATTGAAAAACATTTAGGTAAAAATAAAATAAAATTATGATGTTATATGTACGTATACAACGCATTCAGGTTGTTGTTACGTCTGCCGCGGTTCTGTAGCGCCTCAAGTATGTTCTCCGAAGCCCGTACAGATTCCTTTGATGCAATATGGCTCAAAAAGACGGCATCACTGCTGAGCCGAATCCGCGGGAGTAGTAACAGCATCCTGGATGCGATATCCACCAAATTCGATTGTCCTCTGATGTATACCCTACATCAGAGGACAAAATCCATGTTTAATATTAAGTACTAACCCACCTAGAACTAAGTGTATTAACAAAATAGACTAAAGTTGTCTGAATAAACAAATTTTTATTATTTATTTATTATATGTTTATAGTGTTTGTTAGTTAGTAGAAATAAATAAAAAAAATTGTCTGATGACCAACTAATTATAATGTTTTGGCTTTTTCCAAAAATAAAATGAAATTAGTACCTGTGCTCGACATTCGCTGGTGCCTCATAGCGGCGGGGTCAAGCACGGCGCGGGGCGCGGGCGGCGGGGGGAGCGGTGAGTTGGCTTGACGCTTCTCAGGCTTAGGCGAGCCGAGGGCGCCCGTCGAGTTAGTGCACGACGATGAGGATGCTGGAATACAAGTTAAAAAGAAATAAATTAATCATCATCCCCTAATGAGCGCTATAAATGGCTTTATTTATCATTTGTTTTTGCCCATAATCCCCACGCTGGGCATGCCGGTTGGGGATCGCAGTTCGGTGGAGTTGTTCTATAGAGGGCGCTGCTGCCCGCCCCTCGGTGTTTTTCCCTTAGTCGTCTCCTACGACTTCCACGGTAAGAGTTGGGGTGGTAAAATTCTATGCCAGCACCTCACGGCAAATAAATAAATACTGTTGGACAATCCACACAGCATTATCTAGCCCCAAGCTAAGCAGAGCTTGTGTTATGGTCACTAGATGACTGATATACATATGTAATACAATAGATTACATGATGTTTATCTTTAGTATACATAGAAAATGATCAGAACACCATGAACAAATAGCTGAAGATCATAAAAACATTACATCAACACCAGAGGCGGGAATTGAACCCGCAACTTCCTGCTCAAACTCAAAGTTAAATTAAGTTATATTTCGTCCTAAGTTATATCTTTAACAAAAATCATAAATACTTAATTAACTAAGTCAAATAGACTCTGGCGACGGATGAATTTTTTATACAAACGTAATGCCAAAATGATTTGTAATTTGAACATATCTCCACCATGAACGGCTATTATTAGTATTAGAGTATTATTTATGTCTATCGCCAAGAAAAAGTAATTAATTTTATTTATTCATTTGTTAAGGTTTTGACAATAATTTATTTATATTCTAAACTTAAATAAGGGTGCGATTATTGGAATGAAAACCAGTCTCCATTGAATTCCCATATATCAACCGTTGTCTACACAAAAGCTGATGGTATCATCATCAATCAAGAACGATTGATGATGATACCATCAAATGTATTGCCAATAAAGCGCTATTTTAGAATGGCTTGCATAATTAATAATCTGAGCTACCTGTAGATTGTTTGGCAGTTAGCTCAGTTATTGAAATTGTAAATACTAGTTCTAATTTAGTTTCTTAATTTAAATATTATCTATGTCAGTAATGTTTTACTGACATAGTTTGTCACAGTGATAAAAATAAATCACTATACCTATCTCTATAGGATAAAACAAAGTCGCTTTCCGCTGTCTGTAGCTATGTATCCGATTAGATCTTTAAAACAACGCAATGTTTTTTATGGAGTTTTTTTTTTATATCCGTAGATAAATTTATTCAAGAGAAAAGTTTATAGGTATGCGTATAGGATAACATGCACTCGCGCGAGGCCGGGGCGGGTCGCTAATAACATTACTCTCAAGCCCTAAAAGTAGTAAACTTTACAAACTGACCTTCATTATGAATGTAAGCGGGTTAACTACGAACCTATTTTGGGTCTGAAGAACACCAACGTTTCATCCCTTAACGAGGGACTTCATCAGGGTGAGTACGGCTCACGTCGCGCCCGTATCGCCTCAATGCGCTCACACAAAATAGGTTCGTAGTTAACCCAGTTACATACATAATGAATTCGTCAAACTACGATAGTTTTATAGTAAAACTGACCTTGTCTAGAATGCGTCGCAGCTGTAGTAGCACCAATCTCCGGCGGCGCACTTCGCCTGTGAATAGTTATCTCAATACAACACAATATTCGCACCATTTTAAACCATATTCCAACTGGATACGGTTTATTTTCCAACCCACATCCAAGCTAAAACCTTTTTAAACTAAGGGCAAACACATCGCGTCGGCATACACTGATGGTATTAATCTAATCTGCAACTTATAAAGAAATCACGCCAATTCGACCGTTATCGCGTGGACGCAGTTAAACAGTAGCCAGATAGGGGTTTCGTTATATGTACTTGGTATCATCAGCGAAGATAATATTGATTATCTTATTGTATCATGCGATAAGCTGAATCAACATAAGTGATTAAAACAGGTCATAATAATAGGGTATAAGCGGTTCAAAGTTTTCTTTTAAAAATTAGAAAATCCTTGACAGTTTTACTTTACAGTTCAATTTGACCATCAAATAGGTACAGATATCCATCATAAATGATTCAACATAGGTGATTAAAATAGGTTATAATGCGCAGTACAAAGTTTTCTTTAAAGATTCGAAAAGCCTTGACAGTTTTACTTTACAGTTCAAGTTGACCATCAAATATGTAGGTATAAATATCCATCATAACTTGCGCTATAGGATTACGCGGCTTGAAAAGTTATCTTTTTACGATTCGAAAAACCTTGATGATGTAACTTTGAATCGTGTTACAAAGTAAAATCATTGAGGGGTTTTCAAAGTGACAGATCATCAAATAGGTATTGGATATCGATCATAACCTGCTGATAAATCATATAATCAGAGGCGGCTACATATTTAGGTTATAGGTTGCCTAGATATAGAGGTTATATTAACTTATTTATTTCATATTCAATCCATAGAAAATTTACAAAATTAATAATTAAATGTCAATCAGATTAAATATAAATATAATAATTACATCATCATAATATTCGATAAATCATTCAATCATCGATTCCCGCCACGGGACAAATAATTGTACGATCTGCAGTTATTCTTCATATTTCTAACCGTTAAGGGCGCCCATTGTACCTGTCTTATGTAGTGTCTTTTGTTATGTTCTTTTTCTGGTTTACAACAAAGCATTTTTGTATTGTATTGAGACAGGAAACTGACAAGTATTTCCCCGCAGCTATTATAGTTTGATCGTCTGTGCGGCGGTGTAGGTACTATGCCTCTCAGATAAATGATTAAATAAATAATGCTGGACAATTCACACAGCATCATCTAGACCAAAGCTAAGCAGAGCTTGTGTTATGGGTACTAGATGACTGATATACATAATACAATATATTCATAGATTGATATTTTTATTATAGAAAACGACCAGAACACCCGGACAAATACCTACGATCATTGTAGGAACAATCGGGAAAAAATATTCGCGATCGTTCCTAGTAGTAACGAAAGGAGAAAATTACTCATATTTTTACCTACTGCTTTTCCAGCGAGAAAAAGACTTAAAATTGAACCAGCGTCCTCTAAAAGTGCACCAAGCGTTTTTTGATGTTGTTATGTGCGCTATTACCACTGTGTTTTGCTTTTTACCCTTTTAATCAAGTTTTACTGTGACAGTAGTACTAATAATTGAGTTCAGATCGCGTAAGTTATAAAATATAAGTATTTACCTAGCTGCATGCATCGCCTCGGTTTGCTGTGAGTCTTGCACCGTGTCTCTACGCCGCGGCTCCGGTGCGATTTGTGCGTACGTATCTGAGCCCTCGCCGACGCTCGCCTCCTCAATGGCGGCGTACATTTCATCTAAACATAAATATACATTATTTAATAAATCTTTGAACCATCCATACATACCATCAATCATATAAAAGATAAAATAAAGTCATGAACATTTTTTTCCGAAGAAATGTGTCGCAGTAACGATAAACATTATCTCTATATGTAAATATGGAGATAATGTTTATATAATGTCACCACACCAGAAAAACCCTTCGATTCACTTTCAATGTCCATTGACCATGAGAATCATGGTCAATACACATTGAAAGTGAGTTCGCCTCGCCCCAATATTATATATTTTTTTATTTTATTTGTTTATACATTGAGATGCACTAAACATAAAATAAACGCATATAAGTAGTTGACTATTTTACAACTTATGTGCATACAGAGAAATAGAATAGACAAGACATGTATACTCATAGAAATAAAAAAAATTCGTAACAATAACAAGGGATACCTGTTACTAATCTGAGATTGTCTCTCAACACAGATTCAGGAACCTTAAGTGTTGAGGGATTCTGGTATCGCTATGAAAATGTGCAGTCTGATTCAATATTTATTATTATTGTATCCCATTTCTATGATCTCAGGTCATAAACTTTGGGCGTTATGCGTGGGGCCGTAGTAACCAACAGCAGAGAGGCCCTTGATGAGAATTAATACAAAGGCGAGGGATACATATTATTGTCATTGCATATTTGTATATTTATTTACTAAGTACACTAACACGATTAAAAAAAACATTATATTATAATTTTACCATCATCATTATTATTATTTATTCAATATTTGGCGGTAAGGACAAACGGCAATCATCCAATATTTTGTATTTTATCATAATCAGAGTGATTCGCTAATTCCCTCTATGATAACAACAACAGATATTTTCTAGCCTAGACTTTATCTTAGATTATTTTTTTTTTGACTGAATAAGGTCGATTTCGCTTCGATAATATGTTTGATAGACATGGAAGCGGCAGAAATATGTCTATCTGTATTGAATCCTCTCTATCGCATATCTATGATCACTTCTCAACTCCTCCTTCGAACAAGAGGGGTTTACCATATTTTTAGGTTTATTATATTTTTACATTTATTTTAAGTTAATAATTTTAGTACATATGTTTTCTTTTGTGAGCCAAATAAACGGTTTTCTTCCTTTTTCTTTCTTACTTAGTGCTTAATTTGTAAACCTAGAGAAATAAAGTTATTGTAATCTATATTCGCATCTTTGTAATTCCAATGTGTATCTATATTGCTTACCAGAATCGTCCGAGACTGTTGCATAGTGCGGTTGTGACGCCTTAACGCTCTGCGCTCGAATATTGCTTAGCGGCTCGCGAACCGATATACTAGTGTAGCCCTCTGTAAAACAGAAAAGAATAAGTAAAATACCTAATATTCAACAGCTGGTCAATACAAATGTGTTTGTGGAAGCTCATACTGCAATATTATATACTTGTACACGCGAAAGTTTTTAAGTTGGATGGACGTTTTTTACTCTTTCAAAACTACTAATATTTTTTTAGGTAGCTTAATTATGTAGGTATATCTTTCCATACAAAACGACTAAAACCCCGTAAGTCAATCACTCAACGCGCTAACTAGTGAAATTAATCAATCATTAATATGGATCAGTTGAGCTACCTGGAAGGAGCCACCTGACGAAGCTTTCAACGCACGACGGAAGGACCGTATTGTCGAAGCCGGAGATATCGGCCGAGATAGAGGACTTTTATGGCCGTTTATACGCTGCACATGCTCCCCGTTCCCAACGAGACGACCACGATTCTAGAGCCACCTTGATACGCCACTATACCGACGAACTGCCAGACATCAGTCAAGACGAGATCGTGTTAGCTCTGAGGCAGCTTAAAAATGGAAAAGCCCCCGGTGAGGACGGAATAACATCAGAGCTTTTGAAAGCTGGAGGATACCCTATTATACAGGAGTTACAGAGCCTCTTCAACGCCGTCCTTCACAGTGGGAGAACTCCAAAGGCGTGGAGTGGGAGTTTGGTGGTGCTCTTTTTTAAGAAGGGAGATAAAACCCTTCTTAAAAATTATAGACCCATCTCGCTCCTAAGTCACGTCTATAAGCTTTTCTCACGAGTTATATCGAACCGTCTCGCCAGGAGACTCGACGAGTTTCAGCCACCGGAGCAGGCTGGGTTTCGCGGAGGATATGGTACCATAGACCACATTCACACAGTGAGGCAGATTATACAGAAGTCCGAAGAGTATAATCAGCCCCTGTGTCTGGCTTTTGTGGACTATGAGAAGGCTTTTGACTCCGTTGAAACCTGGGCTGTTCTACAATCCTTACAGCGATGCCAAGTAGACTATCGTTATATCGAGGTGCTGAGATGTCTCTACGAAGCCGCTACGATGAGTGTCCGAGTACAGGACCAGCAGACTAAACCAATCCAACTGCGCAGAGGAGTGAGGCAGGGGGATGTCATATCCCCGAAACTGTTCACGAGCGCGTTGGAAGATATGTTTAAGACGCTGGACTGGAAAGACAAGGGCATCAACATAAACGGCGACTACATCTCACACCTGCGATTCGCTGATGACATAGTCTTAATGGCGGAGTCGCTAGAGGAGCTGAACCGGATGCTGGACAGTCTAGCTTCAGCCTCCCGATGTATCGGTCTTGGCATTAATTTGGATAAAACCAAAGTCATGATCAATGCCCACATTGATCCAAGACCGGTGATCGTACATGGCCACCTTCTCGAAATTGTTTCTGAGTACACTTACCTCGGGCAGATTTTGCAGTTGGGTAAAAACAATTTCGAGAAGGAAGCCAAGAGGAGGATCCAGCTAGGCTGGGCAGCATTCGGAAAACTACGTCGAGTCTTCTCGTCATCCATACCGCAATGTTTGAAAACGAAAGTTTTTAATCAGTGCGTCCTACCAGTCATGACCTACGGAGCTGAGACGTGGACACTCACGATAGGGTTGGTCCACCAGTTCAAAGTCGCTCAGCGCGCTATGGAAAGAGCTATGCTCGGAGTTTCTCTGAAGGATAGGATTCGTAACGAATTCATCCGACAGAGAACTAAGGTCATCGACATAGCTCAGAGAATTAGCAAACTGAAGTGGCAGTGGGCCGGCCATATTTCGCGAAGAACCGATAACCGCTGGGGTAAACGTGTTCTTGAGTGGAGACCGCGGCTCGGTAAACGTAGTGTAGGACGCCCTCAGGCCAGGTGGGATGACGATCTGCGAAAGACTGCTGGCAGATGCTGGATGCGACAAGCCGAAGACAGGGCGCTATGGCGCTCATTAGGGGAGGCCTATGTCCAACAGTGGACTAACATAGGCTGATGATGATGATGATGATGAGCTACCTGTAGTTTGTTCGCAACAGTCTGCAGTTAGCTCAATTGTTTCAATTGTAAATACTAGTGTTTTTTTTTTATTTAGTTAGATCATTGTAATTTATTTGTTAATAAAGGCTTTATCATTAATATTAATCAAACTTTTAAATTTAACTAATAAATTCTCATGATTTCATATTTCCGTTTATACCACTCCACCGACCATGAATGAAAACTGTGAATTTTTAATAGATAACGTAGCGTATCTCGGCAAGAATCAAAATAACATTTCCAGTAGGTAATAACTCATTAGCTTATAAATATTGTATAACGATTGCATTCACGATAAGGCACCGTTTCCATGCAGGAATGAACTTTTTTGGATATCAAAAGATATGGAGTTTCCTTCTTAGTTTTATCTTATTTTGTTTCATATATGCCGAAATTATGATAGTATATCGCAATGACTGTTAGCATCATTAAAAACAACCATCTTTCTAGCGCAATCGGGTAATAATTTCGGTAAAAAATCTATGGGAAATTGCTTGTGAACGATCTTAAGTTGAAATGTTTTTATTTTTATTTTGCTTTTTTTTTAGTTTGTGATTCGTACCTGATTAGTGTTTTAGATTGTGATTTGTTTTAATAGTAGGTACATACATTAAAGTAAAAGTTTATTTCAAACGTAAGCACTACTTAAAGTTAAGGGTTACAATTTAGAGGTACAGTTGGTTATATTAGTAATTATACATGTGAGTTTTATTACCCGTGGTCGAGTGACTGTCCTCCGTACTAGTAACACTGTACTACGGCAAGTAGTCTTGCTCTCCCCTTTTTGGTAGGTGTTAAAATAAATACTGTAAATTTTGATTTAGTTATGGCGACATCGAATCGAAATTGACACGAAATATTTGCAGTTTTAATAATTTGTTAAAAGGAAAGTTTTGTTCTATCGTATGTGAATGTGGAATTACAGCCCCAAAGCGGGACATGTTTATTGGTGTAAATAAGCCATAACATCACCAAAGGAGGTGGAAATTGGCTGCCAGCTGCTATTGATATATCAGTTCAACTACCTGTAGATTGTTTGCAACTCTGTGGCGCGAAGGGGGGAAATATAAATAGTGCTAGTTTTATTTTTCAAAAACTCCGGCTTCAAGTCCCGAGATATTTTTTTTAAATGTTTTAATGCAGTTTTTCATGTTTTTGGCGCAAAGGGGGTTATATAAATAGGGCTAGATTTATTTTTCAAAAACTCCGGCTTCAAGTCCCGCGATATTTTTTTTAAATGTTTTAATGCAGTTTTTCATGTTACTAAAATCGATGACATGGTTCCTAAGAAGAAATCTTTGTATGTTTGTGTATGTCTTATAGATTCAGGCTTTCCCATACAGACCAATCTAAATGACCCTGTATATGTATAAGACAAGTTCGCCCACCGCACCACAGACGACCTCTTTGGCGCTGTGGGCGAAGTTCCGCCTGAGACGCAGGAGGTTGCGGGTTTGATTCCCGCCTCGGGACAAATAATTTTACGCTCTGCAGATCTCAGTTCATGGTGTTCTGTTCGTTTTCTATGTATAAAAATAAATATATCTATGTAATAATATTGTATTATGTATATCAGTCATCTAGTACCCATAACACAAGCTCTGCTTAGCTGGGGTAAATGATATTGTGTATTGTCCTGCATTACTTATTTATTTTATAGTAGCGGTCCGCCCCGGCTTCGCACGGGTATTAAACAAAATTTCAGAAATTATACACACTAACACGATGGGTTTCACGGTTTTCATACGGATCCCTTACTTTTTTAACAGCATTGGGGTTTTTGACATTGACTCGACACTCCATAACTGACACTGGCCGTAGAGAAAAAGCAAGCAGCGTGCGCTATATATTCAACCTCTTTTTCTATTATGACGCGCCATAATAGAAAAAGAGGTTGATATACAGGGCACGGTTCAATTATTGAATTTTTCTTGCGGATCCCTAACTTTTTTGAAAATTTATATAGCCTATGTTCATCACGGAAAATTTAGGATTCTAATGGTGAAATAATTTTTCAAATTGGTCCGGTAGTTTCGGAGCCTATTCAATTCAAACAAACAAACAATCAAATCTTTCCTCTTTATAATATTAGTATAGATATGTAGTGTTAGATTTATATTTACTTACTCGCCGAGTCAGTGGAATCCCCACTGAAATGCACGGGCGCGTCGGTGTTGGGCCGCGGCGAGGGAGGCGTTATGTACGGAAGCTCCTGGCTCGAGGGTAGCTGCCCGCTTATGGCCACAGACGCGGATATTACCACTGATTCTGGAATACACAAACATTTTTCAGTATTAGCTATAGATTATACAGGGTTATAGGTAGATGAACCAAAGATTCGCGATTCATAATCGAATTACAAAGATAAGGAATTAATAAATCAAAATTAGAGGTAAATTTATAGTATACTAGCGGCCCGCCCCGGCTTCGCACGGGTATTAAACAAAAATTCCAGAAATTATACACACTAAAACGATGGGTTTCACAGTTTTCATACGGATCTTTACTTTTTTTAACAGCATTGGGGTTTTTGACATTGACTCGACATTCCAAAACTGACACTGGCCGTAGAGAAAAAGCAAGCACCGTGCGCTATACAACCTCTTTTTCTATTCTGACGCGCCATAATAGAAAAAGAGGTTGAATATACAGCCCACACGGTTCAATTATTGAATTTTTCATGCGGATCCCTAACTTTTTTGAAAATATTATATAGCCTATGTTCATCACGGAAAATTAAGGATTCTAATGGTGAAAGAATTTTTTTACTCGGTCCAGTAGTTTCGGAGCCTATTCAATTCAAACAAACAAACATACAAACAATCAAATCTTTCCTCTTTATAATATTAGTATAGATAAAGCCTTGCTTTTACTCAATAGACATTCAGTATTCAACCTACTACAGTCGTGTTAATTACTCCCTTCAAACCACCATTACATTGCAAGCATTACATAAATTTTCCTAATAATTATAATAAATTGGTTATAAATATATGTTATAATCCTAATTTTCTTCATGGGACGTTCATTTACGAAGGTAGGCGTCACGATCAATAACTATACAAGATTATAGGTAGATGAAATATAACAGTATGACTAAACTTAACACTCTGATTTATTGTGAAAGCTTAAAAATACTAGGGTACTAATCTTTCTAATCCGAATCGATACAGCCGTTTTTCACCGGAAAAAGCTTATACCTAAGTAACGTTGGAATACTAGGGTACTAATTTTTCTAATCTGACCAAAAACAGCCGTTTTCCATCAGAAAAAATTAATAGGTAATCCCGCATTACCTATTAATTTTTTCTGACAACCCTCACAGCATTTTAAGCCCGGCTACTTGATGTTAGTCTAGCCCCAAGCTAACGCACTTGTGTTATGGGTACTCGATAACTGAAGCAAAGGATATGCCTAAAAAAACTGGTTTTAAATGTCCAAATCTCTTATCCATAAGTCGGTATTCGAGTGTCATGGTTTTGACGTCGATTTCAGAACCCGTATGGTCTCGTTTTCTTTTGTCGTGTTTTCAATCTTTAATATCTCAGCAATTACTGCAGATTAAACTCATTTGTAATTTGAAATAATGATAAACTTTGTGCGCCTGTACAGTTAAAGAAAATATATGAAAATAAATGTTAAATGAAGATTTTCAATATAAATTTTGATGTCGAAATTTTGAAAAAAACCTAAAATGTAAAAAGTGGTATCAAATGTACATCCCAAAACAGTTTTCAAAACGTCTCTAGGTTTTATACTCATCGAAATATTTTGAACAGGTCGAAATCTATACTAATATTATAAAGAGGAAAGATTTGATTGTTTGTTTGTTTGTATGTTTGTTTGTTTGTTTGTTTGTTTGAATTGAATAGGCTCCGAAACTACTGGACCGAGTTAAAAAATTATTTCACCATTAGAATCCTTAATTTTCCGTGATGAACATAGGCTATATAATATTTTCAAAAAAGTAAGGGATCCGCATGAAAAATTCAATAATTGAACCGTGGGCTGTATATTCAACCTCTTTTTCTATAATGGCGCGTCAGAATAGAAAAAGAGGTTGTATAGCGCACGGTACTTGCTTTTTCTCTACGGCCAGTGTCAGTTTTGGAATGTCGAGTCAATGTCAAAAACCCCAATGCTGTTTAAAAAAGTAAAGATCCCTATGAAAACTGTGAAACCCATCGTTTTAGTGTGTATAATTTCTGAAATTTTTGTTTAATACCCGTGCGAAGATGGGGCGGGCCGCTAGTATTGTATAAATAAATCAATTTCTGTTTAACATTATTATCTTAGTTTGGCATCAACAGATATATCGCAGATGTGCCGATTACCTTGAAGTGCCGTCCGATGGTTATCAAACCAAACGCGTTAATACAATTAATTACTATTTTTAATAAAAATGCTTGATGATCATCATTATATAAATAATAATAATGTAAAATTTAATCGTAAAAGTTACACCTAATTAATAAAGAACATCTTATTCTTATTATTTTTTATATTATTATTGTGTTATGTACATTTATATAGTATTTATAGGGTAAGTATATAAAAATTAGTGTATAGGTATTGTAGTATTTTTTATCTAAATGACACCGTCTATAGTTTTCCTTCATGTCCAGTCCATCCCAAAATCGCTTAGAAGAGATGGCTCATAGCGACAAGGCCGCCCTTTACACTTTTTCTACTCTAAGAATGTCTGTTATCTTTCTTTGTGTGGTGTAATAAAGTATTTTTTATATCTCTATATGACACAAGCTCTGCTTTTGGGGCTAGATGAAGCTGTGTAGATTGTCCAGCGTTATTATTTTATCTCATTGCCATGATCACGGGCCATAGAGTGACTTTATGAGAGTTAAGTAAGGCGGGGGCTACACATAGCGGGTGTTATCCTCTTTTGGTATAAATTAATATTATTATTATCCGTATGAAAACTGTGAAACCCAACGTGTTAGTGTGTGTGTATATTTTTGAAGTTTATTCCTTTGCGAAGCCGGGGCGGACCGCTAGTCTACTATACATATATAATGTGGAATAACATAAAAGATTTTTGTTACCTGCCGCCGACTGACTGGCTTCTCGATGGTCGATCTCCAACTCACTTTCCGACCTCGGGTCCGGTGTTATCTCAACGGCTCTGCAAAAGATACGTAGGATTTACTAAATTATAATTTTCGAGGAATATAATTTTCTAGGAACTGACAATATACTTTAATTCCGATGTGTAGTTCTGCAGATTTTTAATCAGTTTTCTGAAGATTTTCCTACTGTCAGTTTCTAAAACACTACATTTGTAACAATAATTAATATTAAGAATTAATAATAATATTAATGTAGTATTTTAGGAACTGACAGTAAGTATCGATTTACAAATAATTTTCAAGAAATAAAATCTTTTATAACCTGACAAAATACTTTATTTTTTAAAGAAAATTGTATTTTAGGAACTGACAGTAGGTATGGATTTACTAATAAGGAAGGAGGAAATTTAGAGGAAATTTGCAGTTCCGTAGATTTCCTAAAACTGGTTTTACTTGTTCATGAAGGAAGGAAGAAAGGCGATAAGTTTATTGAAGTTACATAGTTTGCGAAGTTTGGTCATTGAGATGGCTGGAGACTTCTTAAACATTTATGGCTGCAACTTCGCATAGAATTAGTTCTCAGTATCATAACTTAAATAAACTTTTTCTTCAAAGAGTTGTAATTAACTTATACATAATATAAAGCTTGCTTTACAATTATTATTGAACCAAAACAGCTGCAAAACAGCGCAATAGCCAACTTAAAAACGCGGTGGTCCATTTTTTGGTACTTTAGAGATTTTCTTTTGTTTTTGTATCCTTTCTGTATTTGTTACGATTGCACCTTCCAGTTAAATTTTGTGAAAAATTTAAAGTATCATTCTGAACCCTCTCTTGATAATTATTCATTAAGTTAGCTGTAAATTTTCTAAACACTTTATAAATAAATAAATACTTTTTAAATGGAAGTATAGCTTGTAAAGCTGGCAGCAACAGTTAATATAATGTCGCTGACTAATAATATTCTAATAATCGACAATTTAAGGACACACAAGATAACATAATAACTTAAAATACTGATTAAGATTATGCTAGACATAGATATTTTAGAATAGACATCCGCACTGTAACATCCGAAACTAATTAGATGATAAGAATAGGCACCTTTTGTATGATAACAAAAAATGGCAGACCAGAAAACTCGTGTATTATTAACAAAACTAAATAAAATACAATAAACGTAAGACAAGACTGGCTGAAATGGCTTACGCCTGTACATTTATACAATGGACAATGTTACCAAGAAGGATATGTAATTATTAGCAATTTTTTTATTCTATTTCTTTGGCGCTTTGGTGCTCTAATGTAATGACAATGTAAATACATAAGTAAAAAATAAATAAATATCAAACTTACACATTGTGAGATTCATTCTGTACTTTAGCATACGCATGTTCGTACGGGTGGTCGCGACTCGTTGATGGCACAGCAACATCCTTGTTACCTGATGACAGTAACATAAATAAATAAAAAGGTAGGTGTAGGTACAGTTAGGAATCTAACAAAGAATATACAGGGTGAGTTCTTTCTTCAGGGCTAGTAAGGGAACGTCTGAAACCCTGAGAATTATCGAAAAGTTATGAAAGGAGATACGTGCATGAATTTGTAAAAAATCAGTTCTGCAGTATCAAAGTCAAAGGATTTTTTCTAGTTTTTATATAAAAGCTAGCGCTTCGGCATCGCACGGGTGCAATGCTGGTACAAAAATATTCCTCTTGAGTCTTGAATCATTCTATCTATTTAAAAAAACGCATTAAAATCCGTTATAGTGTTAAAGATCTAAGCATACATAGGGGCAAACAGACAGACATCGGGAAGCGACATTGTTTTATACTATGAAGTAAAGGAGAAAAGTCGTTAGTACCTACTAGGTACTAAAAACTCTGCCTGATCACGTTACCCATAAAGTGATGCAACAAAATAAGAATAATTACAGAAACCTGTCTCTATGACTGCTATTAAAGGATAGTTTATAGTAAGTTGTTGTTACTTTATGTATTTCCAAGCTACAGATGACCAAGGTTGCTAGCAAGATCATAAATAAACATTATACAATTCCAAGACTGGTACTTAGTGAATAGCCAATGAAATGGATGAATAATATAGCTTGGTACTTAGTACTGCTTTAGTGTAGTACCTAGGAGTTGCGAAACTTCTAGATAAATTATCGCTAGCGGTAAATAAGTCTGCAATGATTATTACCATACTTTTTATTCGGGTTTTGTACTTTAATTTAAATAAAAGCCAACACTCACTTTTTTGAATCACATGATTGTATTAATATTAGTAATAATACGTAGCCCAAATTAAAACTCATAAAGGGCCGCTGTGACATCAGACAGATATTTTTTATACCAGACCTTTGAGACCAGAACATCTGGAACGTCTGTGTAAAATATTTTGAAACATATTGATTATTATAATACACTAGCCAAACTAGATGTCGAATGTTCACAAAGAAACAGCCAACACTTAGTCAAAATTTCACCCTGTTACCCATCTGTCTTTTTTTATACGGAATTCAAATTACTTGTTTCGACAAGTAATGTTATCGAATAGTATGCAGACATGCGCAAAACAGTACTCAGTACTGTACTGCCATATAGCATGACATTTCGTACCGCGTCATATGGCATGCTATCAGTACACAGTACTCTAAACATGACCTGATATGACGCGCTATGCTAAGTAATGCGAATGGCCCGCTATTACTTTGCAGTGTAGGTTCTGAATGTTCTGTTCAGATATAATCAGTACGCAGTACTGTATACATGACCTGATATGACGCGCTATGGTAAGTAATGCGAATGGCCCGCTATTAATTTTAAGTGAAGGTACTGAAATTTACTGAATGTTCTGTTCAGATGTAATAGCAATAGACAAGACAGACCTTTTATTATTATATTATCTTATACCTATAAGGTTGATTGCGCGGGTTGGTGCGAGATTCAATTTTATTTGTACTTTTTAATTTATTCTGCTTTCTTCGAGGAATAAATCTTGTGAAAAGTAACTTTGCGTAAATCGTAAACCATTTTCTATTTACTTATGAAAAAACTAAATTGGGTTCATTGGTTGTTTTGGAGTTGGAGCATTCGGGAAAATAAGAGATTTGGGCTAGAAATAAATATTTTTGCAAATGCTACCAAAATACACTTAAATCGATGTTGGTTTTAACCTAATTATATCTACCGTTGACCGCGCGCGTAAACAAAGAAAACAAATAGTCATTAATAGTCGTACGTACGTACCTACACTAATATAACAATATTTTATTATAGGTAGAGTAGGCGCAAACATTTACCGGCGCTAAAGAAATTTAACCCTTATCTAGAACGCAATACTATGTAAATTCTACTAAACGGCGCGGTGTGTGTGTGACAGAGACAAAATCCCGTTCGGCCGACGCTCGTCGCTTGTACTCGAACCTTTACGATAGTGAACGACGGCCACCCGAACAGTAACAGAACGCGGCTGGCCGGTCGCGCCCGATCGGCGCACTGCCATGTTTACTGCCATGTGTCATGCTAAATTTTGTCGGGTAATGTGTACTGAATCAGTACGCGGTCGTGCTATATAACGTGTACTGCATTACTCACAGTACCTACACACCTCTAATAGTATGTAATAGAATTGTGATCTGAAAATCGACGTGAAGCAAGTGAGTTCTTAGTTTCCGTATCCTAGTTTGTTTACAAATATTCCACATCGGCTTTGGCGTTTGTCTAGTGTACAGTAGATGATGTTATTAGATGACCGGAGTCCCTTCTACACCTACTTATGTGTTTACAATGGACTACGCATGTTGAATGTTCTCCACGCAAGCCCATTAGCATCTCTGAAGAATATTTTTACATAAACACTACATTCTATAACACTTACCTACGTAGGTATGCAAAGATACTTCTTACGTTGTTTTTTGGTGTAGAAATACGTATACGAAGAAACATATATATTTCGTCGAGTTTTGCTGTAGTAATACAAAAAGGAAGGTATTTATTTCGTATAGTTTTTTGCTGTAGAAGTACGTATAGGAAGGTACTTATTTCTTATAGTTTTTCGCGGTAGAAATATTTCACAGTATGCGACATTTAGCAAACTATGACCTACTTTACTATTCATCCATATAAACCAGCACACGGGTTGAACTTTCAAAGTTAGATTGACATTATAAATTCCTTATAGTATATACTATTGTGTAAGAAGGTCAAAGTAAAGGTACCATATCGGAAGATTCGATAGAGTGGAATTTGTAGGTAGGTATATTATTTTCTTACTTTGTTCCCCTTTTGGGGAAGATGGAGTTTTAGGCTTTTTTATGAGTTAGGTATTATGTAGTGTATAAGATATCAATACGGATATTATAAAAAGGCAAGATTGAATTGTTTGTTTAAATTTATAGGAACGAGTTTCACTCACTTTCCTAGGCACGGAACTGCCTAACCAACAACGGAACTACTGGACCGATTTTAAAAATATTTCTCCATTAGAATCCTACATTATCCCTGATGAACATAGACATGCCATAACTAGAATATAATAAAGAAACTAGGCTGCCGTATGAATACTTCGATAATAAAACAAAAGGGGTGCAATAATTTTTAATTTCTTTGTTAATTATGCGTCTGAAGTCGGGCCGGACAGCTAGTATTAATATAAAAGTATTTGTGGTACTAATTGGAACATTGAAGCTGCGAGTCGTTCTAGGTCTTATATTTAACACGTTTAATGCCACTACGATTTTAATTTATGTCTTGCGGATGCCGCGTACATTTTCCAGCATTATTTATTTCACTGTGGCATAATGCTTGAAAATGGTGCGTCACCTGTCACGTGCGTCATGATTATTCTTCTGTCAAATCAAATACCTATGAAAATTGTCCTAACAGAGGGCCAGCGCGTAAATGTTTAAAGCGTATTAATCATGTCCACATTGTAATTTTGAGCAGAAATATGGCAGTGTTTCGGAAATATTCGCGAAATACACTAGCACCAGGTGCGTCACCGACACTGGAATACAAGTAACGTGAACACGCAGGGCGAGTTCACGTAATGGCACTGGACATGGTAAACTAACAAGAATGAATAAAATAACTTAGCAACAATGTTAGATAGTTATATCACTAATTATATCACAGGACGACCTCTGTGGCGCGGTGGGCGAAGGTTCGCCTGCGACATAGGAGGTTGCGGGTCCGATTCCTCCTCGGGACAAGTCGTCATATCGTAGAGATGTAGATTACCTTCGTTAATATTGACTGTCGCGTATATTTCCGACGCTGTATCGCCACTGTCATGTCTCCCGACTGGATGAGGTATCTCTGGGAGGCTTCGCTGGCTGTTCTGAGTTGATGCCCTGAAAAAGAAGAAGTCCGTGAGACTTGAAAAAGAAGAAGTCCGTGAGACTTGTAAAAGAAGAAGGCCGTGAGACTTGTAAAAGAAGAAGTCCATGAGACTTGAAAAAGAAGAAGTCTGTTAGACTTGAAAAAGAAGTCCATGAGACTTGATGTCAATAGATGTAAGGGTTAATATAGGCATCGACACCCTGTTAGCATCTTTAACAAATTATACTTTTGAAGTAACCCTTAAATGGATGTGGTAGTAACTGTCATAATTAGGTAAAAAAAAATTGGTTCACGCTGGTGGATCTTATGCTAAGTTAAATTTAAAAAAATAGTGTACAAATACATTTTTGTAAAAAACATATCAGGTACTTAAAATTATTACGTAGCTGAATCCCCAAACTACGATAAACCTGTATCTTTAGGTCCTTTCCTTAGTTATTTACATATAATAATAACATACCAAGCAAATATTCAATAGAATAAAGGCACTAACAATATTGCGAAATTAAACGTTATAACGTATATATATACATACATATTATATTATGGGTCTGCTGATGACAACGTCTAATAAGAGCCTGGGCACCATTATGTTGTTAATTTATATTGTTATGTGTGCTGTGTGTGTTTGTGTGAACATAATAATCTGTGGTATTTATGTTAAAGTGTAAATAATCCCACTGACCCAACTTCTGGTTTTCCTATAAATAAATAAAAAAAAATATATATAGAACTAAGGAAACCAGGAAAGTTTGCAAGAAGTACATACATAGAAGTTACTTAGTCAGATGAGTTGAGACAAATTGGTACTAACAGTTCGTGGTATTAATGCATTGCATTAGCGTGTTGCGTGTGTCACGCGAGTTGCCGCTACTAGTGGTATTCCCGCTACTTTATTCGCGTAAATTTAAAAGTATATAGTATTGTTATCGATGTGTGCAAAACTGCGTTTCTTTGCATTAATATTTTGAGAAGGAATAAATAATAAATAAATATTGCTGGACCATCCAAACATTATCTAGCAACAAGCTAAGCAGAGCTTGTGTTGTGGGTACTACGAGTATATGATTGATACTTGATATACTTGTGTAGTCGAGCAGTCAGTCAAACAAAAGTTACGTATAATAATGATGGTCGGCTAGACGTCTAGTACAAGTATAATTCAATTGCAACAGTTGTAAATGGCAAATGGTTCATTGGCATAGAAAATATCTAATATTAGGCTACTAATATGAATTTTTATTTAACAGCATGATATTATTTTGAAATTTTCCACCCTATCTACTGGGGAATACAAAACATTTACAAGAATGCGAAAAATACAATCGCCTAAAGACCCTGTAGTTAAATTGTGCCTCAAGTGGTGTATATGCTAATTTTAACTAGAGAACATGCAAAAACTTAGCTTGTTAATAAGAAATAATTCCCAATTGACAAAGAACATCCTCTTTTAAGCAATAAGTGTAAAATTCAAAATAAAAGCCAGTTAAGCCTTCAAATTGAAGACCCAGCTACATATTAAAATTCACAGTAAACAGGGTTAATAAACCACATTGTAAATAATATTATTTGAATAACATGCAACATATGAATAATGTTAAGATTATGAAAATAATGAATTACCTAGATAGTTGTACCTTACCTACTGACATAAATGTTATTAAACCAATACAGAGAATACAGACTTATTTATCAATTCCATTACGAACACTATGTTAGATACATTTTGTTATATTGAACTATTAGCAATAATTCGGTTAATAATTTTACTTTTCTACATTGCCAGCCCAGCGTGTTAAGAGTCTAGTTCTAAAGCATGCTCGGTCTAAAACAAACCGCTTGACTGACGCTGGGGTGGTCGGCGTTGGGGACGGAGTCTCCTCATCAAACCGTATTTTGACCACACCTGCAGTTCCCACCAATTCACTTCTGTTGAAAACACATTTGATAAGACTCTACAATACTCATTGAGCACCTTTATTGGCAATTTATGTGTGCTACTCTATTCTACGCTTTTGATATCCCAGGTACAAATGTGCGACATATATGCTGTAACGATACTATCAACTAATAGTACTATAATAATTCTCTAGAAAGTTGCTGAAATCAGAGATCACAGTGAACAGTGCCCCCTCAGTGAACTCTTTTAAAATAGACTGGGCCAATATTTGAAGTGCACTGACAAGGACCAAGATGGACACATCATCAGCTTAAGAGCTGCCTGTATAACAAATAATAATAGTAATAATAAAGTGATATTGATTCGGATCTTTTACTTTTATAGAGAGCAATGAAAATGTCACTTTTGACAGCCTGTATTGTTATTAGTAGCGTAGCGCGCTACTAAGGAAAAAGACTGATACAAGCAAGTTGTGGTGCCAGGCATGAAGTCTCTCTCGCAAGGTCAACTAAGAACGAAACAAATGTATTGTCTCATATCTAAGTTGAGTAAACAGTTCATTTGTTTTCTATAGATCTAATTGTTTTATTCTATTGCTGGTAAGTACCTACCTACCTATTACCAAGAGTTTTCTATATTCCTAAAATATTCATTAAAGATTGGTAGTTAATACAACCAAATAAAAATTTAAAATTGTATGTTAATAACATAACAACAAAAAAAATAAGAGCTCTTGAACTGAACTTAGCTGTATAGAACACTGAGTAATTTAAAATATAATAAAAGTAAAGAGTTTGGTGATAATCTTAGAAAAAATATGGTATGAGCTTTAGATAAATTAAAAGGTACCTTAGTAAAATCCACACCAAGATTATGCTCCAGTTATAAAAACTAAATACTTACTTCTGATTGGAATTTTTGCATCCACAAACACAGGCGGCAAGGGTTGTAACCAGGGTCAGAAGAGCCCCTAAACTCAATGCTATTTCAATGAAAGTATACATCGTCCTACACTTCAGTTAACAACTGGTTAATCAACCGCCACAAAATAGCCCATTCCGTAGTACATCATGTCACTCCCATTAACAGAAACCCTTGGAGTACGAAACTTTCTTCCATTTGAGTAAAAGTAGTAATGTAGGGCACTGCACTAACCGTGGCAGACGCTAACACAAGGATGGCAAATGATAATAGTCTAATTTTCTATAAACGTTTTAATCTTTACATTTGTTGCAAGCTCAATATTATGACCAATTTATTCAAAATAATCGAATATTTTGTACAAAAATACGTCCACAAAACACGACCTACTACGATTTGTCATGTAGAGGATATGTAAACTTACGTTACGATGATTGATTTGATGTGATGTTGGCGTTGACATTTACATGACATGACATTGAAGTATCTTTTTGAGGCATTGACATCATGGAACATCAAGTTTTTTGTTACATGTTCAATTTAACATGAACAGCCTTGGAACAGCCGAAATTATTGGCTAGTCCTAATCTTACGTTTATCTTATTTTCTTTAGTTTAGTGTAAAATAAAAATACACGTCTTTACTGGTCAGCCATATTCCTGGGATCTAATGAGTCAAGATAACATCAAAACAGATGCGGAGCCAAAAAATTAGAGATGATAAAGAGTAAAGTCTATTGCTAATTTCTTCCATAGCCTTTTCATTCAGTATAACATTCATTGTACTCTATTATTTCTTACTCTAGGACTGCTAGATAACATGAAGACGGCATATATTATATCGAGATTATATCACACACAGTGTCCATTATGTATACTGTTACTGTGGTTATATTGTCAATTTCAAAATAGTCTGTCAAGTCATTATTAGCGAGGTCCATAGGGCTGCCACCATCATAATAAAAGGATTATTTTAGTTATTTTTATGCCGCGTTATCCAACCATTCAATGTAACACAAATCTTTTTTGTATATGCCTTGCACGTTATTATAACAGAGCGCATGCTACGCGCATTTCATAGCGAATCAACTGTTCGGCATAACATTGGTCGGGGTACATTTTAGCTGTTTACAATGTGTTGTTCTCCAATGAGGACCCGTCAAGGTTTTTGTTATGAATGCAGTTTTATAGACCTTGAAAAACTAAAACATGAAGTGCAAAAAAATTTTGTTCTACGACCAAAACTGACAAAGTTATGGGCAAAATACCGAACGAGGCTCACTGACCGCGCGAACGCAAGCGATGACGTTACAATGACCGAGCGCTTGCCGCCGAACCACTGCGCGGTCTTATTCTGTTCGCGATACTCCTCCAACAAGGAGCGTAACGTCACCAGTTTATGGGTGAATCAACTATTTTACCCACATTTTTCTGTCCCCGACCATTTCTTATTAAAATACGCTAATTGGTTATAATATTTACACACATAATGAGTACAACAATAGTATCTAAGATTATTAGGCAAAACGGGAAACTTTATTTACGTTATCAAAAAAAATAATTTCCATGAAAATTCATGGTTATCTCATGAAGGTAACTCAGTAGGTACACGACGGTTTTTTTTGTCTACTGAGTTACCATAAAATGAACACGAAAAATTTAGTTTTACATGAAATTATACTTCTTGGTTTCGGTTAATTCTGAATACATTATTATAACAATAAGTAATAGTTTATCGTGTGCATAACAAAATAGAGATGGACCAAATAATTTTTTCATAAAAATATGTCTAAGCTGTGTGTGTCCCTTACTAGATTTTACTTTGTATGTTGAGTTACCCTTGTACACTTGTTACATATTTGTACTTGTTACATATTTGGCGCTATTTGCCGTCTTTTGTGTTTTCATGGCGCGACGGTGTCCTTTAATAGCGCCGTCGATCTTTTTTTTTACCCTAAATTTACCCTAACCTGTCCGTGTGAATAAAATACTGTGTGGGTAAAATAGTTGATTCACCCTTATACCACCCAATAGATAAATAAGTAAGATAATAAGTGATTTGATTTGTTTATAGTAGAAGTTTGTTATTATTATTCATTTATTTCAGATTATCAAAATCCATATAGAAACTATAACATAAAACAACTTAATCACTATACACAATAAAACAATAAAACTAACTTAATAATTATAATAATTATAAAAATTATAATATAACAAAATGAGTGGTAGAGATAAGGTATCTAGATATCGTTTTTTCGATCTACCTTCAGTTGATACCTTCACGGTATTTGATTATCTTAGTAATCATTTAAACTGAAAGTCGTGGTTTTAAACTGCAGATGTAAACAAATCTCATTATCAACCTAATCAGAATAGCAGGATAATAAGTAGGTAGGTACACTTACTTGGACAAGCCTATATAAAATAGGTACCTAAAAGTTTAAGGTTAGTCAGCCAGGGCAGTTGTGTTTGTTGTTGTAACTACCTACGCCGTTCTTTTCAACATTGGTATGTAGATAAGTATGTACAAACTTGATTGTTTTGCACATTTTCGGGTCCATTGGCACATTGAAAATAGTTTTTCGAAAAGTAGTTTTTCAAAATTTTGAAAAAAGTATTAGTACATTTTGGTACTATACAGTACAGTACTAATAATTCTGCATATTTTCACGTTAAAACCTCAAAACCACTACACGACCCGCCCAGATTGAGTGAACTTTAATAAATAAAGTGCGGACAGCGCACGCTAGGGCGGCAAGGTAATCGTGCGTGACGTCACAATGATCTCTAGCGCCACCCCGCCCGCGGTTGTCTTTTACAAAAGCAACTAATGGACCGATTTCAATGATTTAAAACATCACATAGATAATATATACATTTTCCGATTTGGTACGGGGACCCATTGACGGGTGAAGTCGCGGGGAGCTGCGCAGCTCGTAGAGGAATAAAATGCAAAACCAAACGCTAGATTAAAAGCGATCATTCTGAAGTGTCACTTTAAGACCCCGTCAGTTGGCAACACTAAACTTGATTGTTGTTGGGTGGGATGAAGGAAGATTGTTGGAGTGAGGCCGAGCCGGTATAATTTTGAATTTGGTTTGCCTGCTTTGTTTCAAATAATTTTAAATGAAAATAGACGCATAAGACCAGAAAACCCGCAGTTCTTCTGGGTAGTGTGAACAGAAGTCATTATGAAACAGTAAATCAAGAACCTAAGTGTGTGCAGTGCAGTGTTCAGTAAAATAACCTGCAATTTAATACCTTACGAAATCTATAGCGCAAACAAACGAAATGGAACCAAAAAGTGAAATATTTTCTAAAAGACTGATCGTTGCTGTCCTATGGAACATCGGATTACAGACTTCACTGGCTGTTGTGCTTGTTTTCCTCATTCAAATCAATATCCTGCACCCTATAGACTGGGTCACATCAACTCTGAACGACATATTTGGTTGGAAAATGGGACTCAACATAGTTCTTCTTGGTACTGTTTCTTTTTTTCAAGCTTATATTTATGGAAGCTACTATATGAAGCCACTGCCCAAGTATTTTACAAGATTTTCAATGTTTTTGAATATGTTTTCTGCACAAAACTCAATCTTTGGCATATTGTATGCTCTCAGTGGATACTTCACCATGTGCCTTTATTCTTCACTAGCCAAAAGCAACTACAACAACTTGAAGAAGATTTGTGTACACTCGGATGGTCAGTGTCTGATGGAGCAAAGTCTTTTCCTGCAGTTTGGAGGAATGTGGATGGGAATTTATTATTTTTTGAATGTCCACATCTTTGGCACTTCTATCCTGTTGTTCCCACATATCTTTCAAGATAAGTTTCAGCAGATTAAACTGTCCATAAACAATATCCTGTCATCAGGGTTTAGGAGTTCCATTGCACCTGTGTTTTACTATTGTGTCTATTATAGTTTCTGGGGCGGCAAGCCCAGGGCTGTTGTTTCTGATGTATTTAGCTTGTATTTGGAAGACCCACCATTAGATAATGTCATGAATCTGATTAATTCTGGAATTTGGATTGGTCTTTGGTTCTACACAAGCCTGTTTTTTGTCTCTGTTTACACAATGAGAATGATTTTTAATATAGTGCTGACAGAACCAATGAAGTTTCCTATTGTGTCTGAAACTGGTTTGACCCTACACAAGGCATTGGCTCAGAGATCACAGTTCAATGGGTACCTGGGAGCTCAAGATTTAAGAATAATGGCAATGGTTGATTCTTTGAGGAGAAGGGATATTTTCACTCTGTCTCAACCAGGTGGACATCCAAGAAATTGGAACAATATATTAGAAGAGTGCTTGGGCATCATCAATGAATTCAACAAGGAGTTAGAGAGTATAAATGGAGATGGAAAGTTAATTGAAGTAGAGAAATCAACACATCTCAATATTGTAAATGTTTCTGCCCAGGCTGGCATATCTTATGGTGGCAAATTAAGAAATATGGCTGTGTCCCCCAAGATTAAAGAACTAAAGGATTATAATAAGAATCAGATAGAAAATACTTTTGCTAATGCTGTTAAAAACGAGCTCAATATGATCTTGCAGAAGCTGTGCCAAAAGCCTGGCATCAGCTATTTATTTGGAGAGATGACCGACACTAAATTAAAGTTTCTTATATCACAAGCACAACCAGTGATGTGGACATGCGAAGGGCTGGCATTCATCGCTGCAGCATCATTGACTGAAGACAAATATGGAGTTGTGCAAACTGATCTCCCCATATTGTTATCAACACTCATAAATCTTAAACATAGTTTAGATAAACTGACAAAACCTGGTCTTGTTCCAAGAAAGCTTATGCTGAATGACAGTTTTGCTAACAAAATGAAGACAAATTTGATCTCATCTGTGAAAAGGAGTATTTATAAAATAGTCATCACTTTTTCAAAGTACATTCATGAAATTCCTTTAGACCCTGATGTTCAAATTGCTATTCAACCATTTTTGTTATGTAAAGAAGCCTGATTAGTGAATAGGTGTGTCTTAACTTAGATTTTAATAAAGAGGTTTGTATTTTTCATAATGGATAATTTAATTGATAATACCCCTTCCATTCCCTTCCTAGTACATATTAGTTAGGGTAATAAAATAAAATAAAATTAATTAGGTACATAAATCTTAAACATTTAATTCCATTAAACTTAACATAGCAACAAACACTAAAAGTAAATGGACTAGTTCTCATAAGCATTGTAATTGTCACTAAATAATTAACTTTTACAGTGAATTTGTTTAACAAAGTTGAATTTTCCTATGGGTAACATGGTTTCTTTACTGGGATGGAGAGATTTGATAAAGTAGGAACAGCAGACAAATGATGTAGGTACAAACAGGTAACTACAATAATTTTGTGTCATAATTAATTTACATCAGAGTGCCAATCATAAATCTTTGTCAGTTGGCATCTACCACATCAAATTCAACTGGCTCTAATAAATTAGAATATAGATTAGATTACTGCAACAGTAAGTTACCTAATTATCTAATTAAGTAAATGTTATGATTGAAGAAATGTTCATAGGCATAATGGGAACACTGCATCTTATTAGCTAGCAGTTAGGTAGGTATTACGGAATAGGTGCCCAGTAGAGACATATGTAACGGCCAAGGCGTTGAGAATGCCTTAAAACCATGGCTATATGTGCATCCCCTGTATTGAATTTTACTGTAGAACATTGATGAGTTCTGAAAGTTAACCCTAAAATGTAATCTGTAGTTCGATATTTCTGTAAGACTTCTTTAGTGAAATGTATCTCTAGTTAGGTCGTCAGTTTGGTTAAGTAAAAGTTTACAGAAGAGTATCTTCATCGCGCATATCGCTGCTAAGCAGCAGTGACCGCTGGCTAGCGGCTCCGAGTAGCGCTGTCCGCTCCGCCGACGACGTCGCAGAATCGCAGCTCAGTGAGGCTGTGGGAAATAATTTGATTAAACCACGGGTAATAAGTCAAAGAGGTTTGGAAAAGCGAAGCATAATGTTAATCAATGAGAACTGTTGACTTTTGATTATGTTAATGAATTGACAGTGGCTCTATAAAGAGGACCTATCTATAGTTTTTGTCGTTTATAGTCCCAAGTAAAGAGATCTGGGTATTCATTATTTATTTTCTTAATTTATGAAGCTGAACAATAATCAAAACGAGAAAAATTAAGTGAATAGATAGCACATACGGAATATAGAAACGTTTATGCTACTATACCATGCTTACAGGGGATAGTTATAAGGGTCAAAGATTTTCACGACGGCGGCGATGGGGAGTAAATCTTTTACTTGGAGTGTGAACTCTTATACGTCCATATAGGTATTAGTTTAAATAGGATATACACGGTTATATAGCTATGGAGGTACATAGAAATAGATTAATAGAGTAAATAGATTGAACAGAGGAAGGGGTAAACCTAGCGATGGCGATACACATACGCCGACCGACCGTCAAGGCTTTCGTAGACCTTGCGTATTTCATTTAGACGTGAACACTATACAGAATAGTTAGTAGTTGTGAGAAGAGAAGAGAACTATTTAGTAAGGATCCTACGAAAGTATTTAGTAAGGATAGAAAAGCGGACAGAGATAGGGGTAAATAGTCTAGCGATGGCGGTACATACGAAGCTTGGTTTACCGTCGGGGCTCGCGTGCGGCGTCGCGCTGCTGGTGCGCTGTCCCGGGGCTTCGGGCGACGCTAGCGCCGCGCGGTGGGAGCCTCCCGGGGATTCCGTCATTGATGCTTGGAGGCTGTAGCTTTCCCTGTACAACGATGGTGTTATAAAGGAATAAGAAAACTTTTATTAAATTTATTTAAAAAAGGCTTCCCACGTGAAAAGAGTAAGTATGCTATATACTTTTTTTGCTCAACTTAACATTATGGTAGTGTTCTGCAAGCTAGGATAGTTAAATTCATAAGGTATATTGTTAAAAATAAATAATGCTGGAGAATTCACACAACATTATCTAGCCCCAAGCTAAGCAGAGCTTGTGTTATTATATTAAGTACATACCTACATAGATATTTTTTTACTACGCGAACCCGAAACCTCCTGCGTCGAAGGCGGACCTTCGCCCAAGGTCGTCAAATTGAACGTCATGTAACACTTACCTGTACCCAGAAGTAGAAGAGGTCTGTGAGATCTCGCTGTCATAAGAAGTGTCAGTGTTGATACAGGTGGGCAGCAGCAGCGGCGGCTGCGACCACGCACGTCTGAGAGGCGTCGTGTCGGGTCCGGGAGACGAACCTCCGTCGTCGGATTCAAGGCGGACGTGGGACATCTGGGATATAAGGTTATCATCATCATCATCAACATCACCAGCCTACAATAGTCCACTGCTGGACATAGGCCTCCCCTAATGAGCGCCATAGATGGCATCATTATTTGGGAGTTATTGCCCATAATCCCCACGCTGGGCATGCGGGTTGGGGATCGCAGTTCGGTGTAGTTGTTCTGCAGAAGGCGCTGCTGCCCGCCCCCCGCTGTGTTTCCCTTAGTCGCCTCTTACGACACCCACGGGAAGAGTTGGGGTGGTGAAATTCTATGCCGGTACCACACGGCATATAAGGTTATATTATATTATAATAGCATCTGTACGTGTAGGTATCACTAATCAGCAGTTCAGTTCAGTTCATTAATTTATCTTTTGACAGAATTTACATGCTCTTAGATAAGTTACATTTACAATTAGCATCGAGTACGTATCCATTAGAGGTGCCATACAATAACCGCGCATCTCTGTAACCCGTCTGTGGTTTAGCACTTACTTATTTAGAGAAGGAACTTGCTGGTTCAGGCTATCGATATCGATACTTCAGGTCAAGCATGATGTCACACAATATCGATTAAGATGTAATGTTTTAGCTTGTGATATTTGAACGATTGAGTAGGTTTATTGCTATCTATTTGTAAACTTATAAATTAGGTACTTTTTTGAAATACTTTTTTGTATCTAGGTTTTTTTGATTGTTGTGTGTAAAAGGGTCCCGTAAGAATTTTATTGTACTTTGAGGAACTGTTATTACATCGGTTCAAATTTTTTCGAAGATTTCCTACACAAAATTATATCGAAAGATATTTGGCAAAGCCTACAAGACGATAAAACTGGATTCCGACGAAGTAAGACACCGTCGTTTCTCGAACTCGATTTCTAATAACACGATATGTAATACTATTGTACTTATTATTATTATTAGTGAAATATAAATTAAATGAAACAAAGTAGCATTATTAAATTTTAAAACATAAACAAATGAGCATTATTTTATTAAAAATTATTAATCGTAAATATGAAACTCGCCAAAACATCGATATAAGAATCAGTTTTACCCCATCCCTTTTTATCAAATGACATTGCTTCGGCCAATGACAACAGTTGACACTTTTTATTATTCTGTGTACTTTTTGGCTGAATATTTTCATAACAATCATATCTGACATTTCAACTCTACTGGATATGTACTCGATGACAATTAGAATTTATAAAACTACTAAACATATTATTATAATAAGCAAGGTTAGATAAAAAATGGATAGATCGCGATAAGGCCGCTTTGAGGGGTCGATTCTAACGCCGCGACCGGCCACTGCTGCTTTATTTGGTAATAGCGGTCCGGCTTCGCACGGGTATTTAACAATAGTTTCAGTAATAAATAATATTTGTTTCCAAAAAACTTTATGAAAAAAATTGAGTAGGATTTGAAAAAAAATTCTTAGAAGGTCCATGCGCTCGCTGTAACCTTGGTCTTCCATCGTCCGGGCTGTCAGGCATCGGTACATCCACGCAAATAAAACACAATCAAATCCTCCTCTTTTTAAAATTAGTATAGAATATGTACCTCAGGTTTAGTATGCCTGCTGCGTCTAAACTTGAAGGTCTTCTTAGAAAGTCCATGCGCTCGCTGCAACCTTGGTCTGTCATCGTCAGGGCTGTCAGGCATCGGTACATCCACGCTGTGCGATATGCCGATGGTGGGGCGGGGGTCGATGCCGTACGAGACAGAGGCCTCGCCAGGAGAGGCGGGGGAAAGCGGGCTCGTTGATGTTTCCCCTGGAAGGGAGAAATTTCATTATTTAGTGGATTTTTTATGGCAGTGAAGGAAAATCTATACAGGGTTATGGATTTCCTTAATTTGTGGATTTTTTATGGCAGTGAAGTAAAGGAATATCTATAAAAGAGTAATGGATTTCCTTCATTTGTGGATTTTTTATGGCAGTGCATTATAGGAATATCTATACAGGGTTATAGGTAGATGATCAATAACTTATAGTATATGACTTTGTCTAATTCTATGTTTTTTTTCCATTGAAAAAATTATAATTAAATTTCCAGTTTGGATCTTCCTAGCTACAGTCACAGATTAAAGCCATGATACATTCTCTTAATTTAAAAATAAATAAATAGTAACATAGGTTGTATACCTGTAGTAAACTTGAATTCCACAGAAGGTACGAAGCGCAGTTTAGTTTGCGTGCTTGAGTAAGAGGGCGTGCTTGTACCTTGCTTCGTTTCACTGCAGTTGTTCACTGATCCTAAACGAAAGAAATGTTTTAGAAACAGAAAAGTTAAAGCTTTAGATTCTAGGAATAGGACCTACCAACCTGTGACTTTTATTAAATATAATTTTCTAGCATACTTATTTAAAAACACTACAATTTTTTAAAAAATCTATTTGTCACACTGCTGTAATAATTAACGGTGGTAATGCAGCCAGCGTCTTGGGGACACTTACGACTTGTATTGATAGGGATCAGTTGAGCTACCCGTAGTTTGCAACAGTCTGGAGGTAGTTCTTTTGTTTCGAAATTTAGATTCATATGATCATCATGGAATGAATCCCAGGTAATCAATCAGTCAAATAATAAATAAATTAGCAATAACCCCCAAATGTAAATAATTAGCCGTATGGTGCCGGCATAGAATTTCACCAACCCCACTCTTCCCGGGGGTGTCGTAAGAGGCGACTAAGGGAGACACACCGGGGGACGGGCAGCAGTGCCCTCTGCAAAACAACTCCACCGAACTGTGATCCCCAACCCGCATGCCCAGCGTGGGGATTATGGGCAATAACCCCCAAATGATAAATATTGCCATCTATGGCGCTCATTAGGGGAGGCCTATGTCCAGCAGTGGACTATTATTGGCTGATGATGTGAATCAATCAGTATTTTTTTATAATATTCTTTAATTTAATTAAACAAACATACCAAGATATGAATGTCCGCTGCTAATGTTGGTACTGTTGTCGCTATGTCTGCCACTGATAGGCATTTCGAACGTCGGCATGTGTTGACTCGTGGTCGAACTGCTTGATAATGACTCTGAAATAATACACATCATTATTAATACCACATTAGAATCATTGTCACATCAGTATCATTGTCACATCAGTGGCATGGGTAGAGTGTCCGAATTTTGTAGGACCCACTGCGAATTTAACCAAGAGGAAAAGGAAAATGGTAATCTATATCTATACTAATATTATAAAGAGGAAAGATTTGATTGTTTGTTTGTTTGTTTGTATGTTTGTTTGTTTGTTTGTTTGAATTGAATAGGCTCCGAAACTACTGGACCGAGTTAAAAAATTCTTTCACCATTAGAATCCTTAATTCTACGTGATGAACATAGGTTATATAATATTTTCAAAAAAGTTTGGGATCCGCATGAAAAATTCAATATTTGAACCGTGGACTGTATATTCAACCTCTTTTTCTATTATGGCGCGTCAGAATAGAAAAAGAGGTTGTATAGCGCACGGTGCTTGCTTTTTCTCTACGGCCAGTGTCAGTTTTGGAATGTCGAGTCAATGTCAAAAACCCCAATGCTGTTAAAAAAAGTAAAGATCCGTATGAAAACTGTGAAACCCATCGTTTTAGTATGTATAATTTCTGAAATTTTTGTTTAATACCCGTGCGAAGCCGGGGCGGACCGCTAGTAAAATATAAACAATGCGCTACGGACTGGCCGTAGCCCATAAGTTCCATGTTTTTTTAAGTTGTTTAATTATTTAAAATATTATTTGGGAATCTTCATTAGCTTACCTCGATGTCGAATACAATTCAAACTGCATAGTATAGCCACAAGCTAAGCAGAGTTTTGTTATGGGTACTAGAAAACTGATATACTTATTACAATACGTATAAATAATATTTTTTCCCGTCGAACAATGTGGACATGGAGAAAAGGCGTACGTACTCATTTCTATGCTGTAACTGCACTCTATGCATAAAGTCATGTAATAACTCTCTTGTCATGTAATAACTCTCTTGTCATGTAATAACTCTCTTGTCATGTAATTTACCTTTCAGCGCAGATAGTGAAGTGCGAAGCCGAAGTGGGGAAATCCCGCCTCTTTGACCCATATCCGGCATCTCTATGATATTTTGTTGTTACTGTACTCTATGCATAAAATCATGTAATAACTCTCTCGTCATGTAATTTACCTTTCAGCGCAGATAAAGGTCCGAAGTGCGGAACCCGCGTCTCCTCGACCCATGGCGCATCTCCACGCCATGCTGTTCCGCACTCTATGCATGAAGTAATTTAATAACTCTCTCGTCATGTAATTTACCTTTCTTCGCAGATAGTGAAGTGCGAAGCCGAAGTGGGGAAATCCCGCCTCTTTGACCCATATCGGGCATCTCTATGATGTTTTGTTGTTACTGTACTCTATGCATAAAATCATGTAATAACTCTCTCGTCATGTATTTACCTCTCTGCGCAGACAAAGGCGCGGACGGGTGGTCCGGTGTGCGGGGTAAACCGCCGCCAGCGCCCCCTCGACCAACCAACATAGATATAAGGGAAGGCCGATGCTGCTGGTGTTTCTCTTGCGCGGCGGAACGTGGGGGAAACACCTCGGAAGCGCGCTTGCCGGCCGTTGATAGGTTCTCGGCGATTTGCTCTGGGTGAGGAAATATTGGAACATGTGCAAGATGTTTGGGTGAGGTTAATACGGATGTAAGACACTAATTGGTTTGGGAGGGTTTTTCAAATTGTAGGGTGTTTATTTATACAAAAACCACGTGGTTTGGGAAGATTTTTCATTCATGTAGCGCATGGATTTTATGATTGGCATGCGTGACCGAATGGAATGGTTCTGTGATTTTCGAAGTCTATTTTATGCGTATCACTTAGTTGGAATTTAATTCTCTAACAATCTCTTTGGAAATTACTCTCATATTGACGCTTTGCGAGCATTTTGCATGCAAATCCTCACTGGTTAAGGTATACAATAAAAGGCTAAAAATTTGTTGCAAGATGGATTTCATAACAAGTTGCTAACACCTTATTTAGGTAGGTAGGAATAAGAAAAAAATCTCGTAAATTATATTATTAAAAGTTTAAAAACTAACCAAACTTGTACTGATCATGAGTTTCCCTCATAGTTCTTAGTTCCCTCGCCAACTCAGCCAGAAGCGCCCCTCTCGCTCTAGCGGCCGGTAGTTTCAATCCTCTCACTCGTTCACGCACCACGAACTGCATATGACGTTCGTTGTCGCCGATTGGTGGTTGGGAAAGCTGTAATAGAATATGAAATAATAAGAAAAATTAAGAAAATATAAATTACATGATACACAGTGCACCAAAGCGATACTAAACTAATAAAATTTCCTCGTGTTGCATAAACCCATCCAATAACGAATTCTATCAAAATTCTAAGCATTGGCTCACCGTTCAAGCCATTATTACTATTGACGTTACTACTAACCTTATGCACAATAAACGGCTGCAGCAGGATATAAAGCGGCGTTCTGTAGGTGACTACATGTTCCAGAAAATCCCATAGATGGTGAGAGGCCTCGTTGCGACGACCCAGTTCCCGCATGGCCCGAGATATGCGGCCCCATTCGGTGCATAGCTCGCTTGTGAAGCACGCGCACATTACTTTCAGAGCTGGAAAATAAAATAAGAAATATATAAATTAAACTAGACTATCTATATCTATCGATCCCCAACCCGCCGGCCCAGCGTGGGGATTATGGGTATAACCCCCAAATGATGAATAATGCCATCTATGGCGCTCATTAGGGGAGGCCTAGAGGTCCAGCAGTGGACTACAATAGGCTGATAAATCTGATAATGATCTATATCTATGATCTGCGAAAGACTGCTGGCATATGCTGGATGCAACAAGCTAAAGACAGGGCGCTATGGCGCTCATTAGGGGAGGCCTATGGTCCAGTGGACTAAGATAGGCTGATGATGATGATGATATTATACTATCCACACAGCATAACTAGCCTCAAGTTAAGCAGAGCTTGCGTTATATGTACACGATGACTGATAGGTATACTTAATACAATATTACATGGATGGTTATTTTATCATAGACGACAACCCGGAACAAATATTTGCAGATCCATTGTTTCGAGGCGGGAATCGAACCCGCAACCTCTTGCCTAGCAGGTGGACCGTTACCCACTGCGCCACAGACGTAATCAATGCTCGTCAAGATAGATAAACTTCGCTTGCGTTCTTTTATTCGCATTTATAAATAAGTTACCCAACCAAAAAGGACATGAGCCAAAGGTTGTGCTTAAATTGTGCCTCAATAACCAAGTAATTGTCAAAACTTAGTAAAATCAATGTGGTTTCTTGTTCATAAAAAATAATTTACAAATCTGTTGAATACAGACGCTCAAAAATTGATTATTTAATTACTTTAAGGCGGGGATTCCTGGATTAAGGGATTTTTAACTGTACGTAAGTACCTCAATAACTATAAGGCCTATAGTTTTGAAATTCATACATAAAATAGTTGAGAATATTTTCTAGTACATCGTTATACAAACGCTAGACACTATTGGTGATAGATAATGCTCTTTGACTTACCTAAGAAAGCAATCCTGTACAGCTGGTTCGACAATCGCGTAGTGTTCCGAATATCGCGACTGCCTGTGAACGTTAGCGAGTTGACTCGGGCATCGGAGGCGTTTAGTTTAGCGTTGAAAGCCGCCAGCTGGCCGGGGGGTGCCGGGGGGCAGAGAGCGTTCAGTACCACTGATACTAGGTAGCTGACGTCCGATTGACGAAGTGGTGGGACATCTGAAAGATATCAAAATCAAAAAATCTAAATCGTTTATTTGATACCATGTACATAATTTAAAACTAAAACATAATGCAACGGTACTGACGCTAAATGAAAGAAATAGTTTATTAGACAAAATTATAAGACTAAAAGTATAAAACTGCGTTCAGTATCGCGGTCCTCTGGACAGAATATAAAAAATATATAGATAGAAAACAGGTTCATATAGACGTAATTATATGATTTGTAAATTTGCAAATAATAAAACAGATAGCTTTAACTATAATAAGTACACATCAGTGTGTGCTCCAGCAGCCTAGATAAATGAAATAACTCAGCGTATTGTTTTCTCGAATAGAAAACAAGGTGATTCTCAGTATTATATGTTATAGGTTAGATGAAGTAAAGTAAAGTGTATACCTACACAAACGCAGTTTATGGCCCGTATTATGGAAACTTCTCTCTTCATTGATTTATGCTTGAGTATCGATGTTTTATGGCGTAAACGTAACTCAAGCATAGACTGAACAACTTTCATAATACGAGCCGAAGAGTAATTCTCGGGATTATCTAACTAATCTTAAGACAGGATTCGTTGGGATCCACTACTGGGTATAAAGAAAATGAAAAAATTTACATAAAACTTTAAAAATTATATTTTTGAACAGTACCAGTGAACAGTACCTTTTCTACCACTTCCGACTCGTAAACAAAGCGGCATGAATAGATTCATCAGAATGTTTTCAGTTTTCTCCGCGTTCGGGAATATGGCGCTGCCGCCGCACATTTGTTCGAGAGAATAATTATCCTGAAACACAATTTTACAGTTCACAAATCTGTAGATTATATTGCATTTCATAATTATTTATTTATTTAAGGGCAAATAAGACATCTGAAAGATGTCTATGGAAGAATGTGGCGACCTTGGATAAATGGGAATATGGTAAAAAAAACCGAACACAGCTTATTTACGAAACTTTCATAGTGGTAATTTGGTATTGACGCTAAAAGTTATGACACCAACGTTGATAGTTCGGTAAACAAAGAATGTAAAATGACCAATAAGATTAAAAAGACTTATTGAAAAAAATATGAGAAAAACTAGTGTAAATAGACCAGTAAAGTTCAAAACACTACAACTTACCCCAGTTTTTAAAAAATATACTAGTAACTAAACTAAGAGGGAGAGGGTTATAGTACAGTAAAAAAAGCTTAAAAAAAATCTAACAATACAATACAAATAAAAATACAGAATTTATCGCACACAAAATAAAACGGAAACACAGGACAGGATGATAAAAAAATAGAGATTACATTGTAAAGTAGTTGGCCTTATCGTTATGAGCTATCTCTCCCACTCAACCTTTACCAACTAACAATAAAGTTCAAATAAGTACAACTTACCCCCGTATTGATAACTTGTAACGCAATGAGCCTCACCACCGTACTACAGAAATGCGGCGGCGGCGGTTGAGACATCAGCGCCGCAGTGGCCGAAGATAAATTCTCTCCTGTATTACTGTCTGATACTATCAATGTCTGAAAAGGAATTTGTAATTTAACATTATATACCAATAAAATATTTAATTATTTACATTATCATTACAGTACACATTGGGCACCAAAGCGACAAAGAAATACACTAAAAAAAAAACTAGGTACTAATTACAGATTTCTATGTGTCCTATCCAAAGAAAATACACCGCGTCCCTGAATTTTGGCAAGGACAAATAAAATGTATCAAAATCCTCATCTTCATCTGCACACAAACTATTGATTGTGGAGAAGGGCCCGTGTGAACGGTGCTTGGCTTATTATAAAGAGAGATTTGTTTGTTTGAATTTAAAAGACTCCGAAACTACTGGACCGATTTGAAAAATTCTTTCACCATTAGAATCCTACATTATCTCCGCTGAACATATGCTATAAATTATTTTCAAAAAAAATTAGGGATCCTTATGAAAACTCCATGCCGTGTGGTGCCGGCATAGAATTTCACCACCCCAACTCTTCCCGTGGGTGTCGTAAGAGGCGACTAAGGGAAACACCGGGGAGCGGGCAGCAGCGCCTTCTGCAGAACAACTACACCGAACTGCGATCCCCAACCCACATGCCCAGCGTGGGGATTATGCGCAATAACCCCACATAATCATGCCATCTATGGCGCTCATTAGGGGAGGCCTATGTCCAGCAGTGGACTATTATAGGCTGGTGATGTTGTATGATGATGATGTATGAAAACTCCAATAATGTAACCCAACGTGAATGTAAAAAATTATAAAATTTTGTAAAATACTTGTTCAGAGCCGGGGCGGACTGCTAGTATATACGTTTGATATTCGCTTACCTGTACAGTGTTCAGAAGGGTCTTCACTTGTTGCCAATGCATTATGTAAGGACATCTTATCATAGTTTCGTAAACGCCTTTCAGTAGAACCGCCGCGGAATCCCAGTCCGTGTTTCTCTGTAAAATACAGTTTTTTATTTAATTGGAATTCTATGAATAGATCCATAGCTTAAGAACAGTGAAAGAAAATATACAGCGAAGTTCTGTGGAGCGCTTTCAAACCAAAATTCTTATGATAATTCCTAATGATGGTATACTAAAACACTCACCCTTATGCTAGGTTTCTTAGCAATCTTCAGAAAAACCTTATCCAACCTCCTCAGTATCATAATCAGCGAAGGTCTTAACGCATCGTCTGCCCAATCCCCAGCTGGCAACACTAAAGTCATATATCGCTGGAGGCCTCGACAGCCCATTGATTCTGGATCGTATGGCGATACTTTTAGAAGGGAATGTGCTATTTCTGCTAGGCGCTGGAAGATAAATACAGATTTTATTTAGTGACTTTTAACAGATTTTATTCAGCGACTATTACGAGATTGTAATAAAACTTTAGTTAAGAAGAGCCATGCAAACTGTGGTTGAAAAGAAAGATTCTGAAAATAATAACCAAGGAGAAGCTATCCGCTTTGGTAAGCGACGAAATGTTCCCAACATAGTGGAGAATGTCGCTTATTTATAAATTTTCGCCTACTGTTAATGCATTCGACTTTTTTTTAATACTTTAATGATTGCCATGGTTGAGACCCTCTCAACCATGGCAATCATGATACTCACTATTTGGACCCTCTCAACTATGAAAAAGCTTTTTGTACTCTGGTCATAGAAATAAATATTATTAGATATGTTTAAAAAAAATACTGCCCAAACTCTTCGTTACCGCCGAACTATGTTGGTATATTGAGAAAAACTTTTCATATTCACTTTTTCGCCAGAAAAATTTCCCGAGATAAATCTTAAAATACAAGCAAAATTGATCCTTACCGCATGTGATTTAAAGTCCAACATCTCGACTGACTTCCCATCACTAGTGTTGCTGCCTTTAGATCCGTTTAAATCTAACAGTCTAGTTGTAGCTCGACCGATAAACTCTCCTACTAGGGAGAGTAAAACGTCACGCGGGCGACGATATTCTGCTCGGACCAACTGTGAAATATTTGAAAGTTGAATAAATTTATTTATTAAAAAAGATAATCACAATTGTTAACTGAATAAAACAATTACAGCAAGTATTATACACGTGTATTCTTTCCTAAGCCAGAAGGCAGAGTTCTCAGAATGCTGGCAGCGTTGCCGCGTTGGATGCAGATGCTAATACGTTTACCAAAATACCATTCTTTATTCTTTATTGCACGATAAAATATACAAAAAACATTGAAATATAAAAGAAATGGCAAAGGCGAGCTTAACCCTAAAAAGAGTTCTCTTCCAGCAAACCTTATTGGGAGAGAGAGATAAAGTTACAAATGTGGGTACGTGTGCAAAAAAGGGATTATTGAATTTTAACCTACTTATTTGTCCAAGAGTCCTGTAAGGTCTAAAGGAAATAAAGCACTTTGATTTTGATTTTTTTGATTTTGAATAGACTACTATAATTATAATGTATCTATATCTATACTAATATTATAAAGAGGAAAGATTTGATTGTTTGTTTGTTTGTTTGTTTGTATGTTTGTTTGTTTGAATTGAATAGGCTCCGAAACTACTGGACCGAGTTAAAAAATTCTTTCACCATTAGAATCCTTAATTTTCCGTGATGAACATAGGCTATATAATATTTTCAAAAAAGTTAGGGATCCGCATGAAAAATTCAATAATTGAACCGTGGGCTGTATATTCAACCTCTTTTTCTATTATGGCGCGTCAGAATAGAAAAAGAGGTTGTATAGCGCACGGTGCTCGCTTTATCTCTACGGCCAGTGTCAGTTTTGGAATGTCGAGTCAAAGTCAAAAACCCCAATGCTGTTAAAAAAAGTAAAGATCCGTATGAAAACTGTGAAACCCATCGTTTTAGTGTGTATAATTTCTGAAATTTTTGTTTAATACCCGTGCGAAGCCGGGGCGGGCCGCTAGTATATTATAATTATAGTAGTCTATTAAATAAGTACAATATATAAAATACTATATAATCTATGTTGGTCATAAATGATTGTATAATATATATACACAAGTATAAATTATATAAATAAACATATAAAAATATATAAATACAAAAGAGTTATGAAGATAAATAATGCTCTTCGATCTCAATTCAACGCGGCAACGCTGCTGGATTTTGTATTACCAATAAAAATAAGCTAAACTAACTATTGTTTTTATAAATGAATAAAAAAATAAATGGCAGGCAAACGAATTTCACAATTTTTTACAAATTCTATTTGTTTATACAATAGTAAATACTTATTTAATACAATTAAGCTTCATAAGATTAGAAAACCAGCGCTGATCGGCGCTTACGCGTGGTTCAGCACAAAGCTGAGTTTGAACCTTTTTGGCCATCAGCCTAATATCTTGTTTAATTGTATTACCCGTGTTGTATTGTAATTTTTTTCTTCTTCTTATGTTTAGGATGTACTTATATGTTTTGGGAAAATAAATTCATCTATCTTTCTTTCTAACATACAAAAATAAAAAATAAATACAAAATGTGGACGAACAATGTGGGGCGGTGGGCGAAGGTCCGCTTGCGACGCAGGAGGTTGTGGGTTCGATTCCCGCCTCGGTAGAAATATTTGTACGATCTGCAGATATTTGTTCAGGGTGTTCTGGTCGTTTTCTTTGTATACTAAAAAATATCTATCTATGTAATATTGTATTATGTATATCAGTCATCTAGTACCCATAACGCAAGCTCTGCTTAGCTTGCGGCTAGCTGATGCTGCATGGATTGTCCGGCATTATTTATTTATTTATAAAGTAAGACAACTAGAACAATACCTCAGAATCCTCAGCCCCCGTATACTCAGGCACCGGTATCTTGGAGTTGTCATACTTGGAGTGCGACTCTTCGAACGCTATGATAGTAGCCGCTGCGGTTCTTGGGCCGGTTCGCTGCGACGAGCCTTTGTGTTCTGGGGACGTTCTGTATGGGCCGTTGTATGACCTGCAAGATTTTAATTTTTTGTTGAATTGCGCACATAATGAGTGGTTTTTCTTAAATAAAACAAAAGTTAGTTCCAAGTATCTCAATAGGTGGCAGGGTTTCAACTGGAAACTAGGGAATGTTAATGAGAACACTAATATCATATTCGGGAATACTTCTAATAATGAAGTATTCCCGTTTGAGCAACTAATTTTTTTTTGAACGGTTTTCGTTAAAAAAAACAAAAGCCAGTTCCGAAAAACAAAAGCTAGTTCCAAATATCTCGGTACCTAGGTGGCATGATCTCAACTGGAAACTAGGGAATGTTAAAGTCAATAGAGAAGTTTTTAGTCAGTGTTGCCAATTCCGCATATTTTTTTGTTTCTCTTTCAACTGTCATTGACATACCCTAATTTCCAATTGACGCCCTGCCAAGTTTTTTCAAGTTGGACATTAGGGCTGCCTGTAGTGCATTATTATTTTAAATAAACACTAACTTGGATAACCCCTCGCAGTTGTTGACAAGCGTTTTTATAGCAATAGCCAGTTGCTGGATAATCTCCTTTTCAGTTTTACCCTCTCTGTTGTACGATGGCAGTTGTATTTGTTTCACGTAGCACGGGAGTATAGCTTCTAAGATTATCTGGAACAGTAATATTATGTAGAGTTCTTATAGTTGTAATATGACGACTGTTGTAGCACGGTGGGAGAAGGTCCGTTTGCAACGCAGGAGGTTGCAGGTTAGATTCCCTGTAGGTACTAAATATACGATCTGCGATTTATTGCATTGTATTATATCAGTCATCTTGAGCTAAATCAACAGCCCTTAGTATAAACGGTTCAAACTTAACTTACGGCCAGTTAAAGATTTACATTTTATAAAAGAAACCTACGAAATACTGATAGTCAAACATAAAAAAAAAAAATTAAAAAAAACTAATTTAAACAAAGAAATTATTAGAAAGGTACAGTTAATTAGAAAGCTGAAAAAATTATACAATTACTTTACTTAAGTATATAGATTTATGTAGATATTTAAATACACTAAGTTAATTATTCCTATTTCTGTACTAAATTAAAGAAGAAGAAAAACATTGACTAAAACTATAATTTATGCAGGGAGGACACTGCAGAACTTTAAAAATATCTCTTTTAAATCCTACCTTACTGACATTAAATATGTCAGTGGTGTGAAATTTCGTGTTATGGAGTCCTTGTAGCCTATTAACAAATAGAGTAATGTGAAAACTAACTTAGAACACGAACTTACCAGCATCTGATACCCCCTCATACTCTCAGCAGAATAAGACACCACCATCACACACAAGCTGATACAATCCAGCACATTGACCATTTCATCCTCATCCCTATAGCAGAAATCTATCGGCTTCAGAGGTTTCTCCTCCTTGATCAGTTCCGCGATGTGGAGCGGGTCTGGTGAGGGGGTTTCCAAGCTCAGGAGGAGATTGAAGAGGCAGCTTGATTGTACCTGGGATATTACCATATATGGATATCATTATAAAATACTTATGCCTTACACACGGGTATTTTACAATATTTACACACATTGAGTTACATTATTAAAGTTTTAAAGCGTATTTTTTTTAAAACGTTTAACGTTTTTCAGTTAGCTTATGTTCAGGGATAATTTTCAATTAAAGGCTTCGAAACTATTGGATCGATTTGAAAAATTATTTCACCAATACAATCCGACATTATCCCTGATGAACATAAGATCTGATACGAAGTTGCATTTTTGGCCACAATACTCTATTTCTTTATATGGTTATTGATGTTGAAAACTTACTTTACTAGCATCTCCATAAGTAGATTCCTCATCAGTGTCCAAAATGGCGGAAACAGAACCGAACATCTGCAGTATAAACGGTTTTCTGTTCAGCAAGTAGAACTGTTTCACTGCGTACTCGATTGTGGTTGTCACGAGCTTGTTCGTTTGAAAGTTCGAGTATATTTGGAGGAGAGTTGGCATTATTAGTAGGTATCTGAAATTTATTGAGAATTCGTTAGTAAAACTAGCTTCTATTTGAGCGACACACTTTTTTAGTGTGTATCACAGAACTTTGTTAGAGCGGATAAAGTAGCGAAATATTATTGTAAATGTGCTACGCGTGTCTAGAACAGTCGTATCTGAAAATTAGTAGTGACGTTACTTGCACACAAACATTTTACAGTATTTTTCAATAATATTCAATTCAATTTATTTATCAAGACAATGAAAAGTCCAGTTTGTTTAGTAGGCTTACAACTGGGGTTAATACTTAAAGTTTAACAAAGATTTAAGTCCTTTGGACTAATTTATAAATTATGGGGTCGTCAAATTTTACAGCTATGTATATTTATTTTATATTACGTCTTCTCCATCCAAAACTAGTCATCAACGTAATTTTTTATGAGGATGTTTTTATATTTTTTCATGGTATGGTCGTGGTACTTAGGGAATAACAGTTCAAGATTGATTCACCCAAAAATTTACCATACATAATTTTTAAAATACATAAACACTAAGTATCTTTTTAGCTTACCCATTAGTAGAAAATATGCTTTTAAAATTGAAGGCTGCATTCACATAGGTAGCGATAACATATCGCAGTATAAGGGAATCTTCACTATGCAACATCAATGCTCCATTTAGTACGTTTAGGAATAGATGGATATCACGAGACGACGTGAAGTTACCCGCCATGGCTTCGAACATTCGTGCTATGAGTCGAACCCACCTAGAACAAATATATATTTTATTTATTAAAAATAATGTGTTGTGATGTTGCGATAGTGTCAAATGAGTACACTATCGCAACTTGTATAAAAAAAACTAAAAATTTAATTATTTTGTTTTCTTTGATATAATTTCTTATATGTATATAAAAAATAAAAATCTTATAATAAACTAATAAAGCCGTGTGGTGCCGGCATAGAATTTCACCACCCCAACTCTTCCCGTGGGTGTCGTAAAAGGCGACTAAGGGAAAAACACCAGGGGGCGGGCAGCAGCGTCCTCTGCAGAACAACTCCACCGAACTGAGATCCACAACGCGCATGCCCAGCGTGGGGATTATGGGTAATAAACCCAAATGATGAATAATGCCACTTATGGCGCTCATTAGGGGAGGCCTATGTCCAGCAGTGGACTAGGCTGATGTTGACAAACTAATATACATTGCATGGGTTTGGAACCCTCTTTTAAGTATAGAATTACCGTGTTAGAAGGTTCCGCTCTTCCGTAATATACAGTTATGATAACATTGTTTGTTAGGTTAGTGAAATTCTTTTAGGCTGTACTCACATGAATTTATGCAAGACATCCAATCCTAACAGCGTGGAACCTAGCGGACCACGGCTGTACAGCGTCAAATCAGCTTCCAAAGCCTTGCGCGGAAAGGACGGCAGCTTCATCAGCTCATCGTGTAGGAATACTACTCGTTGAACCACCTGAGGGCAAATAATTGCAAATTAATGAACTTTATTATAACACGGTTAAAAAGATTCTGATAATGTTCGAGTGCTTAATAATAACAGCAAATAAATATTTTATACTGTAGAGTATTTTTTTAATATTATTGTATTGGATTCTGTAATAAAAATATTTTATAAGGAGGAATAAATAAATAGATAGTGCCACTACTTAGGTGCGAACCACGTCATTCGACCAACAGTTATTGATCTTGGGAAGTAGTATACGATTCACTTGTAACTGAAACTATTGTTTGCGCGATCTAGGAATTGTTCTCCTTTTGCACTCTGGATGTTTGTCTTTTTTGTTCTAACGCCATCTAGGGGAGATTATTTGAAGCGCTTAGGTAGCTTTCATTTGTCCTATGTTTCTTGGGTGCCTCTATGCGCTTTTAGTTCAGGCAACGCCGGTAGATGTCGCTACACTTACCATATCAACATTCTTCAAGATAGCCCAAGTGAGCAGTACTTTCCCGATCTCCACGAACTTTAGCATCAGCTCCTGTTGTTGGAGCTTGTTGAAGGCATCGTCCGGTTCCATATGGACCAGCCCTAACTGCGGGTACTGCGAGCGTTTGAAGAAGTAGTGGTCGCGGACGTAGTTCTGGGGATTGTGGATTTGACCTGGAATAAATAAATAATAAATATGTAGGTAAATAAGTCATTTATTTCAGGCAACATAAGAACAGTTATGGATGGTAAAAAACTTAATCTAGGACCCATATCAATAAATACCTTATAGACATACATACATATATAAAAAGTCTTCACTACATAGTATAAAACAAAGTCGCTTTCTCTGTCCCTATATCCCTATGTATGCTTAAATCTTTAAAACTACGCAACGGATTTTGATGCGCTTTTTTTAATAGATAGAGTGATTCAGGAGGAAAGTTTTTGTATCAGCATTGGACCCATGCGAAACCGGAGCGGGTCGCTAGTAATATCTAAATTGTGACGCACAAGGGTCATCTGTCATCTGTCGACGGTACACCGCGATGTTCCTTTACAGTCGGCTGGTGAACCGTCGGAACTTGACACCCGTCGGCCAAAACTCTGCGCTCATGAAAGTCGAAAGATGTTTAGTTGGGACCCTCAACATAAATGAATTGAAGCTCACATTATGGCGAGATTCCAACTTTTCAACGCGAAGCAAAAATTCAGTCTTCATCTTGATTTACTCCTGGGCAATCCACATAGCATCATCTAGCTACAAGCAGTCCTTGTGTTATGGGTTCTAAATGACTGATATACTTAACATAATATTATCTTTATCTTATTGATGACCTCATGTGGCGCGTTGGGCAAAGGTCCACCTGCGACGAAGGTGGTTGCGGATTCGATTCGCGCCTCGGTACAAATGTTTGTACGATCGTGTTCTTGTTTTCTATGAATAATAAAAAGTATATATTCTATAATCTATGTAGTGTATTGAATTAAGTTTAATATAATGACACAAGCCGTGTGTCCAACATAATTTTATAATGTAATTTATACCACATAGATAATTTTTTTATACCTACATAGAAAAAGACCGGAATACCCGAAACAAATACCATGCTACTACGATATAATAAAGATATACTTACGCGTTTTGAAATCAACAAGGAAATACTCCCGATGCATTTTGTCAGGTATCCCAAAATACTCGAGCGATTCTTTCAATATTTGCGAGAACACTGTATCTTCTTGAACCGGAAATTGAGATGGTATGCTGCCTTCATTGTCCGCTAAAACATTACAATATTTAAAACAAACTCTATTTTAATAGCCATAAAGTATATTTTATCTGATAACCTACAAGGGCCGTGTACGATTATTTTCTTGGCCGCCGGAACGTTCGCTGTCAATAATATAGATGCATCGCATTGCTCTTTCCTCAATATTTGCTTTAGATCTTTGAACATTATTCCATGTACACTGTGTACAACCTGAAATAATATCAAACAGTTTTAATACATTTAGATTTCCTTATATTCATAAATTAAACATAAAGAAGTATACAGTATAAAGGTACCTTCATTAAGTACTGCTACGATTCGTCAAAACATGATATAAATAATAATTTAGCTGTATAAATTGTTTTATAATTTTCCTTTTAGTTGAAAATGTTGACCCTAGGTAGAAAAATCAATTTGCATGTCCTAGATTAAGGCAATATACCATCATCATCAGCCTATAATAGTCAACTGCTGGACATGTGGCTCCCCAAATGAGCGCCTTAGATGGCATTATTTAACGTTTGAGGGTTTATTTTTTTATCATTTAAGGCAATAATGTGTACGAAATTTATCTATTGAACAACCAAGACCATTATGACCTATGTGTACAATAATGTCAAATTATTTCTGTATCTCAAATAAGGTACACATACCATCCTGATATTTATTTCTGTATTTCAAAGGTACACATACCATCCAAAGAATAGAAAGCGCCGCTCCAATAAGCCTCTGTCCATCTTCATGTGGACTTCTGACGTAGAACATCACATAACCAATAATGTAATTGTACAACGCAAAAGCAGCCTGTTGCGGCAATCTCGGTATGAATCTGATGAGATGACGCAGCAGTTTGAACATTTCGTCCTGATGGTCGCGAGTTAGCCGCTCTAAAACGTGACGGAGGAAGAGAGCTGAGTCTTCTACTAAGCAGCCCCATATTACCTGTTGGAATTTAACTATGATAAAATTCTTGATACTATCATGGTTACAACATCACACTAAAGTCATTTATAACGTCATTGCGATACAGCGAGGTAATGCAGTCAGCGTCTAGGGGACGCTTGCGACTGGTATTGATATGGATTAGTTGAGTTACCTGTAGAATTAAGCAACAGTCTGCAGTTAGCTAAAATGTTTCAATTGTAAATACTGGGTCTAATTTGGTTCTCCTTAATTTTTTTTATTTAATTTTTAACGGGACTTTTACAATGATTTTCTTATAAAAATATGGACAACTCGAAAGAGACAATCAAATCATTCCTCTATAATGAGAAAAGATTTGATTGTTTATTTGTTCGTTTGTTTGAATTGAATAGGCTGCGAAACTACCGGACCGATTTGAAAAATTCTTTCACCATTAGAATCCAAAATTTTCTCTGACAATAGGCTATAGAATATTTTCAAAAAAGTTAGGGATCCGCATAAAAATGCAATTTTTCTGAAATACCTGTGCAAAGCCGGTGCGGACAGCTAGTTTTATATAGTTGACGTTTCGGTATACGATTTTCAAATGTAAGAACGTCTCAGCCAAATCGTTGATCTCAAATACAGTGGTGGTCACATAATTAAAGACACTGGAAGCATATTGAAATAACTAAGCTATTCCTCTGTATATATTTTATCAGACTGCCATTGTAACTTGCTGCACTATTAATTTGTATTTGTGTTGTTATTGTGTAATGTTAAAACGAAACATTTACAACAAAACTTGCCTTTTACTCTGTAAAACTTAAAAGTAAGCAGTGTAAGTAAAATATAAGATAAGTAAGATCTGGCCATATAATTAAAGACGCTACATTGCGTAACAAGATTTTTTTTAAAATAGAGTAATCATTGAAATTATCTTAGTACGTAGGATTTCTAACACATTTTTATAAAGCATTCCGATGCGTATCAATACTTGGTCGCATGTCCTTTTGCAGCAATAACAGCACGACATCTCTTAGCCATGGAAGCGATCAATTTTGTACAAGCTTGTACCGGAATTTGTTCCCACGCTTCTGTAAAAGCTGTGTAAAGTTGATCGACGTTTGATGTACGCTTTGCCGCCACTGTCTTCTTCACCTGGTACCACAAGTTTTCGATTGGATTTAAATCCGGACTGTACGGGGGCCAATCCAAAACTGTCACAAACTGGTTCCTTAAGAAATCTTTTACTACTTTTGCGGTGTGTTTCGGATCATTATCCTGTTGAAAAGTCCAAATGACTGGTAAATTTTGCTCAGCATAGGGCAGCATGGTTTCTTCTAAAATATTTTTGTACTGGTATTTATCCATATTGCCTTCTATCTTCCTGACAGGTCCGACACCAAGTCCTGAAAAACAGCCCCAAACTTTGATATTTCCCCCTCCATGTTTCACTACTTTCTTGGTATACTTCGGATCCATTTCTTTGTTCGGGGGGCGTCTAACATATTGTTTTCCGTCAGAATTAATCATATTAATTTTTGTTTCATCCGAAAAAAGCACATTTTTCCAGTCTCGTTCAGTCCAGTGTTCATATTTTTTAGCAAACGCTAACCTTGCCTTAACATTTTGCTTTTTCAAAAGTGGCACCTTCCTAGACACTCTTCCGTACAAGTTTGCCTCACATAGTCTCCTTCTAATTGTCCTTGCAGACACACCCGTCGACCCTCCTGCCCCATATATTTCCGAGCGGATCAGTTCTGATCCTTTGAAAGGTTCCTTTTTTGCCAACAACACCATCTTAGAGTCTTCCCGCGGAGTGGTTTTTCTAGGTCTCGGTTTTCTGGATATGTTTTCGGTCGTATTGAACTTCTTGAAATGCTTTATAGCATTCATAACCATGTCCTTAGAACAGCTCAAATGGTTTGCGATTTTTCTGTATGACCAACCTTTGCTATGGAAGTTCAAGATTATCTTTCTAGTAGACGAATCGCAACTCTTGTTTTTTCCCATATCGTTTGGTGTAAAACGTATTAATTTGAATACAAAAACTAAAATATTATAGTTAATGTCGACGTTTCCTGCAAATACGCGGCAAAACAATGAAAAACCGAATGTAGTTCTTTTTTCTTTTTTTAAATTCAGAACACAGCGTTCACTGTCTTTAATTAGCTGGCCAGCTACAGGTACGTTAAAAAAGTTTGTATTAGATTCGGATAGTGAGCAGTGTCTAAACTACTAAGCAACACAACTTTTTTTTGTCCCCCATTTTAAGAATACAACGTCATGTATGATTTAGTAACAATTACATTATATTCAATACCTACTTTGGCTAATGGTAGTGCCAAAATCAAGTTTATTGTGATCAATTACGGGGTGTCTCTAATTATGTGTCCACCACTGTATATAAGATCGCTTTGATTATTGGGCCGTCAGGAATCAAAGTATGAACCTCAGATTTTTGAAACCAATGGAGCCGTGGAAAAAAACCCTATTTATTAGTCTATTAATATTTATCTACGTACTTGGTATGCGACTTCATAGACCGAGCAGCCGTCGCGAGAGACCGCCGCGTCATCCAACAACGCGACTATCTCCGCGACCGCCGAGCACAGTATTGAAGGGAACAACGCTGAAGCGACTTGCGTATGGTGGGAACCTCGTACACCTTCCGCCATTTCTTCGTCCGGGGGTGCTGGAGGAAAGGTATTGATATAAAATAATAAGCAATGGACAATACACACAGCATCTAGCCCCAAGCTAAGCAGAGCTTGTGTTTTGGGTACAAGTAGACTGATATACATTTTTAATAGTCCACAGCTGGACATAGGCCTCTAATGAGCGCCATAGATGGCATTATTTATTCTTTGGGTGTTATTGCCTATAATCCCCACGCTGGGTATGCAACGTAATATAATATTTTTATTACATTGAAAGGTTTTTTATCTATACTAAAAATATAAAGAGAAAAGATTTGATTGTTTGAATTGATAAGGCTCCGAAACTACCGGACAGATTTGAAGAAAAATAAAATTACATCATCATTAAAACTATATTTTCCGTGATGAACAGAATGAAGAATGAATAGGCTTAGAATATTATTTTTTATTTTTTGAACATGCCAGCCTATCGTGGTGATTTTTTTTTTCAGTATGACAAGTCAAACTTTTCCCATTGACAATCATTGATGCAATAATCAAATGAAACAATTTTTTTTTTCAAAAACTGTACATGTGTTATTTGAGTTTGTAAAACAAAAATAAAAATTACTAAATATTGACATAGTAGTCACTGCACAGAAAAGTTTGACGCCGGGCAGAGAATTTATGATTTTCAGTACAAAGCCTATAATTATAACTATTTCGGCTTGACGTTAAGTTTCGGGACACCCTGTATAGTCGGATTATAAGTATGTATTTACACTCACGCTCAACATGATCATCCGCAGCATGATCCAAAGCCGGTTCTCTTGCGGCCTGCCGCGTGATCGGTATAGTTGTGAGTAGGAAACTCTCTCGCTCGGCGCGTTTCTTGTCGTTCCTCTGCTGTAGCGCGCGTTTGATAGCCTCTGTTTGTTGTTTCTTCCTAGTTTTTGTGGCCGTTACTAGAGAGCGCTGTGAATTTATAATCTTTAGTAGTAGTTTCTAGGGTTAATACGGAATTATTTATCATGGATGTAGTAAATAGTTTCTAGGGTTAAGACAGAATTATTTATCATGGAAGTAGTAAGTAGTTTCTAGGGTTAAGACGGAATAATTTATCATGGAATTAGTAAGTAGTTCCTAGTGTTAAGACGGAATAATTTATCATGGAATTAGTAAGTAGTTCCTAGTGTTAAGACGGAATTATTTATCATAGAAGTATATGCCTGTGGCTACAAACAGTAGTAGGCTAGGTTTTATCGGTACCTTTTAACTTTGTAAATAACCAGGTATAAGGAACACAATTAAGGAATAGAAACAAATAAGAATAAGGTTTTCCAGTTGAAACCATTGAAGTTATTGCTGATTGTTGCAAACAATGTAGAGGATTCATAAAGAATCTTTAGTAAAAGAACTCTCAAAATTGGGCCAGTAGTTCTAGAGATCACCCTTAAAACCCATTAAATCACGCAACTAATTATAACGTAGTTCCAGAGATATACCATTAAATCTCGTAAACAATTTTTAGTTAATTCCCTTAAAACCCATTAAAACTAGCAACTATTGTTTCCGGTTTTTAATATACATAGATGTAAATAAGGATATAAGTTAAATATGCATGAAAATAATAAAAAGCCGTTTCAAACAAGGATAGTAGTGACACTTAAATAAAAGAGACCATTTCAGATCGTTTTTCCCAATTCGATTTAAGGTGACCCCCTAAATAGCTTAACGAGAGATGGTAAATGTGTTCAAATTAAATTCAATGACGTCATTAATATTAACTGTGCACTTTCAAAACTGCAGCACATTATATTTCATGGTATGCATATATCTTGTTATAATAATATAATAATGCTCGTTAGTGTTGTTCGTTTCTTAAAAACCAATATTTGAATACCATTTGAACACGTACAAGGACATCACCAAAAATCAATTGACAAAAACAATCGACAAACAAAATTTTGCAAGCAGCATTCGGAACCAATTAGAGGGGTTTGTAAAAATTTCTTACATGTCTTTCCTGATTCAAGGTCATCTCCATATCCTTATCTTTCACCTGAGGGGTCCAGGGTGGGTCGACGACCGCCAGCGATTCGATGCCTATCTTCGGCGAGGGGAGTGTGAATTCGATTCCCGGTGGGGGGACCTTGAAGGTCACTGATGCCCCCTCTTCCATGCGCGGCCAGACTTGGTAGCGGAGCTTCCACATCACTTGGAAACGGAGGATTGCGTTTATTCTGTGAACACAGTACGTCGGACGAGTTATTATCGTAAGAACATTACTTTTACTAAGTAATTTCATGATATACCTAGATTTGTAATTTCGGAGGTTTGTTTAAATAACCACTTATTCTGCCAGCGTATAATTATGTACATTCTTAATGTTATGTCTAGGGCTTGTAAAAACCGGGTTATTTTAGAAGCCGGTTAATTCGGTTTTTTTTATTTTCAAACCGGTTAAAACCGGGTTTTTCAGTTATTTTCCAAAAAGAGTCGTAGGACGTAAAAAAACAGTAAAATTCGATTAAATTTACATAATTATTAAGCTTAGCACTGATTAATTTGACTCAAATCACAATTCAGTCTTATGATTAGGTACATATCTACGGTACGGTTAAATGCACGTGTCACTCATTTTCATTTATTTGTCTTTGGAGCTCAAGGCATACCTACTTGGTTACGTCAATTTATATTTCAAGTCATGAAATCTGTAATAGACCTAAAATATAGGTTGTCACTGTCAGTCAGACACAAAGTGATAACAAACAAGGTACCTAAGCAAAGCAATACATAACAATGAACTGAGTAAACAAAAAGACGAAAATTAAATTAATTATTTGATCTGCTGTTAATGGGCATCGTCTAAATTAAAGTTAATAATAGTATAAAATACTATATAAAAATGCATTGCCTAAATAAAAATGCAAGTATCTGAATTTTTTGCCTGATCGTTGGATAAAATTGTAATATAGATAAGCGATGTCTTACGAAATGCATTTATGAAACGAATGCATTCGGATAGTCGAATATGACCACCTGTCTGTCAAAGAATCGGAAGTGTATAACTGGCCTGATGATTGAGCCTGGCAAAACTACACTCATGGACATAATTAGAGGAACGTTTCTTCAATCTAAAAAAAAAACTGAAATATGTACTAATAGTACTTAGTACAAACTGGCCACATAATATACCATAATATTGAATTTGAAAAAGAATTACTTCAACAGTCTTTTGTTTCAGGTATTCGTTTGTTTGTTTTGTTTATTTCCTATTTTCACTAATCTATTGGAATAATTTTACTATGGTGTGCGTAATCAATTCTTAAAATTCTGTCTTAATTATTTTTTCAAAGAAACATATCGCAATAGTGGTGCTTACACCTCGATGAATAATTGAAGGGACAATGCTGGATCTTTGCGTAGCTCAGGTTTCCAAAGCTGTTACTTTAATTGAAAATGGTCACAGTTATAAAGAAGTGGCTCAAAGATTACGGGTTTTACAAATCCATCATCTTTCGAATTGTTCGACGATATCAGTAAACTGGTGAGTTTAGTACACGAGACGTGCAGGGCAAGGTCGCAAAAGAGTCACTTCAGCGAGAGACATGGTGAGCAGTGTTCTGAGAAATCGCACTTTGACTTCTTCTAAGGTCAGATCTATGCGCCAGGATGTTCGACAGGTTACAGATAGCACTAAAACCGTAAGAAGAAGAGCTGGAATAAAGACGTACTTGCCAGCTAGAGGACCCTTACTTACCACAGATCATCGAGTAGCTCGGGCTTACTTTGCTCGCTCATACCAAAACTGGAATGATGATGACTGGGGAAAAATATTTTCATTGACGAGTCTAGGTTTTTCTAAAGCCAGATGATAGAAGGGTTAAAGTTTGGAGACGACCCGGGGCGAAAGATACGCTCAGTGTAACATTGTCGGAAGAGTCATATGGTGGAGGGTCATTAATGGTATGGGTCGGTATTTGCATAGGGGCGCGTACGGAGTTGCACATCGTAGATTTAATAGATCCCTGATTGCAGCTCGGTAAGTAAATGATATTTTAGAACCAATTATCATGCCCTTTGCCCTTTGCTCTCTACATCGGAGAGAATTTTCAATTAATGCAGGATAATGCGCGACCCCACCCTGCAGCGATGGTTTGGGAGTATCTTTGAGAGGTGGCCAGCACGCTCGTCAGACTTAAATCCCATCGAAAAATAATATTAAATCTGTGGAGCGATCTCAACGCCCACCTCCGAGACACAGCACAAATTTAAGTAGCAGAGCAACTACCTCATTCCACTACAACTACCACACAGAGGAAGAGCGATTGAAGAGTGTGGAATCGGTGAGGGATCAGGGGCTTCAACTGGACAAGGAATTGAGTTTGCCAGCGTTTGTACAAAGGCGTACAGAATTTTAGGATTCATCTTACGAGCTAACTGGTTCACAAAATCTTCGGGCACTCACAGGAATAATATGATGCTCCGGTCAGAAATCAAGAAGAAAGCGCAGTTTTTGTATGGGATCCTCATAAAGCTAGATAAAGTCTCGTTATGTAGCGTATAATGGACAATTTTACTCGATACCTTTATTAAAAGGAATATATGGCGTCAACCCTTTCTATTTCTTTATGTTTATTTATTCGTACTGGGCTAATATAATACATTCCTTTTGTATTCAACTTTTCTTGGAAATTAGAAATCAGGAGAGGTAGGTATGGCGTTAACATTGTATGTGGTTAGGGTGTTTAGGGGAATGACCATCAAGTTCATGGTGTTGATAAGTCTGTGTCAACCGGATGAATATGTCGGGGGGCGCAGGTGGCTAACCTTTGTTCTCAAAGCGTCGCGGAAGAACTAAACTGATTAACAATGCACCATTGTCACTCATAAATCAAGCACTTAATCTAGTAGCGCCGACCATTGACGTATTCCCTTGTTCACGGGGCGACTTCCCAAATTTAACTCCATCAGTACTTACTATTCAATTTATCCTATTGTAGTATCTTTTTGTAAAATAAGTTACTGACATTAATAGTCCATTTTTTTGCATTTTATTATTATATTAAACTGAAATTACTAAAATTACTCACTTTTTATACGTTCAATAGTGTTTTTGAGATGTTTGTTGTCCTTACATATCGTATTAAACGATAAACTAAGTAATTTTATAGTCGGTGGGTGATATTAAAACGTTTAGAATGCTATTTTTTTAATTTTTACTACAGCAAAAAAAAAAACCGAAAAACACGGTTATTTTGACCAAAAAACCCGGTTAATAACCGAGGCAAAAACGGCCGGTTAACCGGTTTTTCGGTTAACCGATTAACCGGTTTACAAGCCCTAGTTATGTCCAAATTTTAATTTATATTTTTTGTACCCTATTGTAGTTAAAGCTGAAACACAATTCGAATTATTTCTACGACTTGTAAGGTGTATAGTTTCAGGTAATCCTACGTTAAGTATATGTGTCGGTAATTAGTGCATTTAAACCTATGTATGTGTGTGTAGCATAATAAGTGACAAATCAATAATTTACTACTACTATAGTTACCTGACTCCCGGCTCAGCATGTTTCAAATCAGTGTGCATAATCTCAGATGCAGTCTGCGGCGCTTTAACCGCAACCAGAATGAACAAAGCCGCCGCACTTGCACTAAGTTCCCTATCCGGTTCTAAAAGTAACTGCCACGCTACGGGGGCACATTCGCTGAATAACTCTTCTGACATCGTGGTCGCTCCTTTGATGAGTGTTGCCAGCGGTGTGTGGTAGGCATCGCGCACCTGAAATTGTTTTATTTATTTATTTTATTTATTTATTATTATTAACTAGGACGATTACATGAACCAATTACACTAGTTAAAGTTCATTATACAAAGGAACAAATAAAAACTAAGAAACTATACATAAAGTTTGTCAACATTCATTCTTCTCTCTCGCAAAACCTCAGGCACACCAACATAATTTCCTTCCATTCGTCCGCAAAAATATCACATTCCGGGTTCTGTTCAAGAAGTCTGTTGAGGGCGGTGAGAGTGCGAGGCAGTGGAGAGTTGGCGCGCGCCACGGTTCTACAAAAAGGCTCTGAAAAAAGCCCAAGGTTTCTGTGGCGAAGGTAATTATCAGGTATGTAGAGCCGAAACAGAAGGTTGTGCAGATCCGGAGCATCGATCAAACCACGGATCATCTTGCACATAGTTGCCGTCTGTTCGTACGCTCTCCTAGTTTGTAAGGAGTTGTTTATGAAATGTTACTACTGTTATTATAACGCAGCTATAAGCGGCCGTAATAAGGTGTGCTGTGCATGTAGGTAAAGTTGAATTCGTTTTATTTACCTTAAGAAGTAACGTAACCAACAATTTAAAAAAAAATATATTGCATGTTCACTAACTGTAGAAAATGCTAATAATTATACCACTCGTACTAATTTTCCCTTTCATAAAAGTGCTTGTGATAGTAATAATTTTTATTGATCAATTTAATTCATTGCAGTATAAATTCATATAAGTGGACAGAATCCCTCTTCTCGCGTAGTAAATTCAACAGTCTTCAGAGCTGTTTTTATTTTCAAACATATGAAAATAATGAATTCAAATGGATTAATAAACCTAGCATGAGCTAGGTATTCAAAAACATCAATAGACTCATTTGAGTGTTCCCCTCCACGGAAATCTTTAGTAAAAGGCGAAAGATTTATACGTGTTGAAGGGAAACCAGAGTGACGATCGAAAAAATGGTTCGCATAGTCACTGAAACCCGTGCGTTTTCGTTAGCGCGATCTAGCGCTGGTTCACTTTTAGTAGCGACATCTAGTTATGAAGTTTGGAACTAATGACCCCTACTATTTGCGGTGCGTGACGTCAATATACTGGTTACTGGTACAATAGAGTTTACTGTGCCTCGGGAGCATAGAATAATAATAAAAGCATGTTTTTTTTTTGTTAACAGGGTGTTGTTAAATGAGTTTGTTGTCTATGTTTGTGTAACCTGTGAGTTTTCATAATTTTGCATGAAATTTATTATACTGTAGTTAACATAAACTCCAACAACAAAACAAGTAATCCTGTTACCTTATAAATCATTTAACTGTAATAAATTTTAAAATATATTACTTTAAGATTAGATACATATTTTATATGCATCATATAAATCACAAAATTAATTAAATAAAAAAAGAATGAATTAAATAATATCGTCAGTACATTTTTTTGAAATGTCCACGATTTTATTCATAAACATATAAACAAAGCGCCATGAAACAGTAAAAAAAAAATTCGAAGTCATTAATTTACGTGTTGCTAATCAATTCAATTTATATATTACCATGGGCTCGCAAGGAACCCACACGAGTCAAATTCGACATTACATAATATTAAATCATAGAAGAATCATCTAAACATTCTAAAGCCGCTAACAGACTCACGCCGAGAACCCCCGAGAACACCCGAGAAGCGTGAATGTGAGGAGTTTCTCGCCGTCTCGTTCTCGCGCTCGCCTGTTCTCCGACCGGTGGTGTCGGTATTTTGGCACGAATCAAAGGGTTTCTCGAATACGAATGAGAAGGTCGCAAGAGTGAAGATGCCTTCTCGGTTCTCGCGCAAATTCTCGGCAAGACTTCTCGCGTGAGTCCGTAGCCGCTATAAGGATACAACTAACCTGTCCCTTCAGATACTTGAGAATGAGAGGAGGTTCAGGCGGCGGGAACGGCATAGCGGCGGGCCGAGGTATCTGTTCTGGCGGCGGGACGCTGTCGACACCCGCCGCTCGGTACGCCAGACCGGCGCTCTCTATTACCGAACGGTCGATCCTGAGGGAAATATGTTCATCAGAACGTTGGAAAGGTATATGTTCGAATAACTAATGAGACTATATAGGTACACAGGTAGTCATACAACATGATAGCTTTGAAGTTGCTCAAATGTTGGATAATATCAGCCTTCAATTCTGAATCGAAAAAGTTCTTTGAGTTTTGAGACACATTAGTTATTAATTACACTGTAGTTCAACTGCCAAGACATTGTTGTGTGGGTCAAGCTATCGACATATCTTGCTGAGTAATTCTCCCTCCTCCATCACAAGGTTGCATTACTCATAGCGATAAGGTCATGTTTATACTTTCTCCACAGAAAGAATATCTATTTGTATTTTTCTCATTCTTTATATGGTATAATAAAGTATTTTCTGTTCTATTATAAATGCTCTACGTATTAATAATCTCACCTGTCAGTAGAATGTTCAGATGACTTCCTAGATCGTCGTCCCCTGCGCGTTCCGCCGGCACTATCGTCTGAGTTGGAAGGGTTTGCTTCGGGACCAAATTTCTCTCCATAAACCTGACGAAGAAACGTTGATTTTCTTACAAGAACTAAAATAAAGCTACATCCTTGTTGTGTTTCAGGCTATATTTCAAGGTTTTCTCTCTCATTCTGCGACAGAATCCAGAGTCCGGGCCAAAAATGCGGGCAGCTTCACAGTTCATCATGAATATTCATAATGAATTAACGTACATGTATTACAGCTTCTCCATAAAGGACGTACAATAAATCAAGATATAGCTTTACAGTGCCGTGTGGTGACGGCATACTATAGAATTTCACCACCCCAACTCATCCCGTGGGTGTCGTAAGAGGCGACTAAGGGAAACACACCGGGGGGTGGGCAGCAGCGCCCTCTGCAGAACAAACACCGTACTGCGATCCCCAACCCGCATGCCCAGCGTGGGGATTATGGGCAATAACCCCCAAATGATGAACAATGCCATCTATGGCACTCATTTGGGGAGGCCTAGAGGTCCAGCAGTGGACTATTATAGGCTGATGATGATGATAGCTTTACAAGTATGACGTACCTTTTGCACAGATTTCATAAGCCGCACAGTAGATCGCATATTACGCCGGAAGCAGTAAGGGTGACAGAAGTTCTGATGGCAGCAAACGTAATTGAACGAAGTCAAGAATTTCACCATCACCTGAAAGATAGAGCGCTTTAGCAAAATCATAAGATGATTATCACTTATCAATGAAACCAGAAGAACTAACGTGGGCTGAGGGTCACTAATACCCCATTAGACAGTCTTCGACTAAAGCTACGCAAAATATGTAAGACTAGCTGGGTGCCCGCGGCTTCAGCCGCGTAACTCCCGATGGAATTTTCGGGAAAAAGAGTGTCCCATGTGTTATTTCAGGTCATAAACTATCCGTGTACCAAGTTTATTCAAAATCTACTTATCCACCGGGAATAGTTATGTACCTATTTTATTAGCTACACTGCAAATGTTACCTTGAGCCAAGGGAATCCCTTATTAGTATCAGGTGGGTCAGTCGAGTTGCTGTCGGGACTGTCCGGCGGGTGGTCGTGATCGTCGGATAACACTCCGGGGCTCTCTTCACCGCCGCTGTCCATTTCATTCGGCATTATTACTGTACCTATGTAAAGAAATAAGAATGTATTTATAGATTAAAAAAAAAAATTAATATAGATAGTTATAATCTGTAATAATATTATATAGAGAAATTATGTGATTGTTTGGATTGATTAGGCTACGAAACTACTGGGCCAATATGTAAATTCTTTCCCTATACATTATCCATCACAAAATATTTTCAAAGGTATTTAGGGATGAATACTTGCGACGCAAAAATATGGGTGTTGTGTGTTATAAAATAAATACATTTGAATGCAAATAATAAAAATACCGTGCGAAGCTGGGGCGGGCTTCCATTAAATTATAGAAAATTTGGACAGATCGACGTCTGTGGTAAATTAGGTATATTTTTTACTTTTAGACAAATGGACTATAGACTATATGGACTACTTCTACATATATCTGGAAAAATCATGCGCGGGTAGAAACCAGCATCTACTATAAAAACTGCTGAGCCATTGATATAACTAAAAATATCACCTGTACCAGGGTAAACTTCAGAAGTATCGCTCCTATCAGACAGCGATGAAACTTTCCTTCTGCTCTGTATCGAATCTGACCTCCGTGTTATAACTAGAACAAACATTAACTGACATAAATAGAGCCTATCTTCAGTAGATAAGGTTGTTATTCCATCGCCGAAGGCAGCGTTTGGTTAATCAATAGAAGCTAGACCAATCAATTCATTTTCACAACTATAAGAAAAGAAATCACCTTATAAGTCCGCATACGTCCACTGAACATACCTCAAAAAAGGGGGATAAGCATGATGATGAAGCAGGTGCTAAGATTGGTGATCGCAGGTCGACGAGTTAGAAATACACACTTTAAAACCAACATTAATCTAAATAGTTTCTGCTAAAATAGGTACTATTATTTCAGACAGCCTTTATTTTCAGCATACCCTAATATGTACTTAAATTTTGTTATTGTATTAATGTTAAGAGCGGGATCTTCCAGCACAAGTAAATTTTGCTTAAAAGGGGCCACTCCAGAACCTGTATGTATAGTTTTAAGTAATAAAAATTTATTTATTTTTATTTTTTACACAGAATCAGGCTGCTACTCTTGCTCTGGTAGTCTTAAGTCGACTTTCACGACATTCATGGCTGAGTTAGAGTAGTCGATACTTAAGCTACGAAAACACCGGAAAACAATCATAATCGCTAAAACATAGAACTCACATTCGTCCATATCGTTCCTAGCATCCTTTTGTCGTAGCTTGATAGACCGTCGCTTAAAAGAGCCGTACGCTGAGTGCGTTTGCTGCGTGTTTCGTCGAGGCATACATTTGCCGCGGGAGCCTAGCTTGCCTCTTTTGTCGTCTGCTGGTATTGATGGGGGGATCGCGTCCGCCAACTGAAAGAAGGAGATGAAAGATGCAATAAGGAAGGTAGAGAGAGTGGAAGAAAGAGAGGAATTTTGGGGAATTAATTTCGTATTGTGTACAGATTAGACAGTAAAGGGTTGCAAAATGCTGTCAAGATGGGCCAAGACGACCACCTATATTTATTTGTTAACAGTACATGGTTCGATTCTCGCCTCGTCCATCTACAAATATTTGTGCAGGGTGTTCTGGTCGTTTTCAATAAAAATATCTACCTATTTATGTACATCTAGATGATGTTTTGTGGATTGTCCAGCATTATTATATATTTACCTTCTACCTAGCTAGGTAGGTTATTAATTAATATGAATTGTTTAATAAACATACCGTACCTAGAGACTGAGGCTTACGGAAAAATCAAATTACAAGTAAAAAAAACCGACAAAAAAAATCATCATAGAGCAGATCATAGAGCATTGTATAACTTACAGTAGCATTACTTCCTCCAGAAACGTTTTCAGGTTCGTGAATCACGAAGGATATCTTCCGCTCAGTCTCAGCGCCGGCTATGGACTGAAGACTTTGGGCGGACGCTTGCGAATGACCCATACTCGATAGAGCCATACTCCATCGACGATTCGCTTCCCTGTATCACGCATAAAACATGTCTAAAACGTCAATGTATAAAGAATAGCGATAAACTCGACCAGCTATGTTTTAGCTTCTATTGTTTGACTATTCACTTTCATCGTGTCTCAGTTCTTATGCATGCCAATGTAGCAAAGCTTTTTACCGCTAAATTCAACTAAACTATCATTTAGAATTCGAGCTATTGGAAAATTTGGAAAAAAGGTGAAAAATCTCAAAAGTTACTTGTTCGTTTATGTTTGTGTCGTTATGTATTGTATTTATTTTGTAGTATTTTAGTGGTTTTTTCTTTACAACATTCCATGCATGTTACTTGTGCACCTGCACGATTTTACCGTTCGCTTAAAATTCTGTTACCATTACGTGTAAATTAAGAACACTGCAACCACAATCGAATTCATCAAATACTCATTTATAAGTGGTCTAAAGATACAAATATGGTTTTTATTCTACAATTATGGTTCCGGGGTTCTTTATGTGCCGAAGTTATCAAAAAAGTGGCCAACATTTCTATTGTAAAATTCGATTTATTCAGTGGTATTTGCATATATAGTTCTTGTTAGGTGTACGTAGTTATGTACAATCTATATACGCATGCACGCATAGTGCAGTATTTAGAAAAAACATGCATTATTTGTTCTGAAAACATACTCGACTGGCATTAATGTGTGTTGACTGCTAAGAGCCCTGTTAAAATAAAAATTTCGTCAAATATATGCACTCTTTTAACACATTTCAAACGAATGTAATGAACTCACTTAGGCTTACAACACAATCGTCGATTTTCCATCCATCTTCGCATAACATAGTAACAAAAAATAAGTTGTTTTACAACAAGAGTTTTCATCGCTACTTACCAATGAATGGTTAGAGCAGAGGATATGCGTACCTGTATACTCTGTCCCAAGGTCCTCTTTCCTTTAGCGAGGAGCGGTTTTGTTTAGGGAGGGCTTGGTAGGTTTCTCTTAGGAAAGCGGTTATTTCGAATAAAAGAACGCATGCGATTATTCTCAAGGCTCGAGGACACTCGGCGCCAAGTGGTTTTCCGGGTAAGCGGATGCTGGCTGCGAAGGGATATTAAGCTTTATTGTTAGTTTGTTAATGGCTAGATCGCTTTGAAAGGGCTTCGTACCTTCATCAAGAAAATCCTCTTCTTCATCTTGTTGCAACAAGTCGCGTTGTCCATCCGGGTCGGTGATAACGCTGATGACATTGTCGATGTGTTTCTTGTCCTCGACCAACATTTCTTCTAATCTGTTGCCTATAGCCTGAAAACGAATATTTTTTACAAACAATGGTAAAACACGGGGTCATCTACGCCCCTTGTGTTAAGTTTTGAATACACTCACATTGTAAACAAAATTAGAAAAATAGCAAACAATTTAACCTGTAAGTAAAAAAACTTATTATCTTTGCCAAAGTATCAAATCTTGTTACACCTAGAGAAAAAAATTAAACGTAAAAATGAGTCCTATCTAAAATAGTGCGATAGAAGTACAAACAATATATTTTATTTATTTTTATAACTTACTTCAGCCCATTGATAGAAAAGTTTTCCAGCCAAACGTTGTCTTACTTGCGGCGTCATAGTCACTGAAAATAGATTTTCTATCAAATTCCACGTAGATCATCGACTTTAGGGCAGCATTGAAAGTCTTACCGTTATTTTTTACAGTGCTAGACTTCAACCAATACGGCCATTGTCCCTTATTACAGTTGTGTACTAACTGAGCGCATTCTAACAAGATTGCTGCTCGTCCAACAACTACTGTGTGAGGCTGAAACAATACAGGTGCGATTAGCGAGCGAAGCGAGTCTTGTTTTACTAAGGACTTTGTGGGTTTATTAGACGCCAACTTAGTATCATTAAATATCAGGCATCTAGTACCACCAATGTGGTAAAAAAGCGTACGGCCTCCGTGGAAAGCATTTACCGCAGTCTATAATAATAATAATATTCATTTATTTTAGGCAACATTATCCGTCACGTTATCATAGCCTATGTAGCAGGTTCTACTGCAAGATTGGCAAGCAACGCTTAGGTAGGTAAGCGTTGCTTACAAATCTTGCTATTTCTTTTACCTACTTACTACTAATCTACTATAGCACATACCAAATCAAGTAAAGCCGCCATAAACAGCGCGTCTGGCGTAGACCCCGGCTGCGTTGCGTCCAGTAGAAAGTTGAAGCGAGCGAGGCCTGCGTATAGCGGCGCGGCTGGGACCAATCGTCTTCGCTTTAGTACCACCACTTCTGATTCACCACCGCCCGAACCACCCTCGGCTGAGCCTCGGCGTGACATGTCTGAGAGAGCAAACGCGAAAAAGAATACCTTGAATAAGCTTTCTGTTTCTTATAACTTAGTTTTTTAATGAGGGTTTTTAAATGCGAATTTAGTGGTTGCCATAGACTAAGATAGACGGCGCTGTCTGAAACTCAACATCATAAACTCACTTCTGGCAGGTCTCGAACCTACCAAGGTTTTCCCTGGTGATTCAAATTATTTTTACTCACATCCGCCACTAGTCTCCTCGATACTGCCATCCCTTTTCTTTCCCATCTTCCTCAGACCAAATCTATTAAGTCGATCTTCGACCCTTTTCCTAGCCCTGTAAAGGACAATATTATTTTAGTTTTAGTAGATACAAAGCCCTGTACGGAAAGCTAGCATGAGACTACGTCACGTGGTGATGTCTCGCTAGCAACGCCATGGACTCTTAGACCTTACTATAGTAAACACAAACCTGTTCAGTGTATAGCCAACTCGTCGTTTGACATGCACGGGACGGCTAGCATGAGACTGCGGCACGTGGTGATGTCTCGCTAGCGACGCCATGGACCCAGAGATCGGTAAGGACTCGCCGGAACCGCATCCGTTCCGGATCAGAGACTGGCTGGATTGAGGCTTTTGGCGGAACCAATTCACTGAAAGAAATTATTGGTATTCAAAGTTTGGGTTAAGGTGTTGTATTCATCTAGGTTCCTACCACAATTTTTTTTCAAAACACTCGTATTTTACTGGAATTAACTTAAACCAAAAAGGATATTTTCAACGATAACACATTTTCTTATTATTTGTGTAGATACATAGGTAAGTATTTTCAAAAAAGCTTGTGGCAGGAACCTAGATATATACTATTCTAATACAGACAATATCAGGTCATGGTGAAAGTATGCTCAAATTACAATCATTTTGGTATTACGTTTTTATGAGAAATTCATCCGTCAAAGCCTTAATTCACTTACCAATGCCGCTAATGTGAAACTTGGACTGTATAGACTTGTAGTGATGTATCTTGTGATGCGGTGTGATGTCAGCGGACGAAGCGGACGGGATTGTCCGCTCAGATTGTCTCGGGGTCAGCTGGTAACGTCGAGTTCGCACCGAGAGCGGCGATTGGCTGGCGGATTCCTCGCCAGCTTCGGTGTCTAGAAGACTCTGTGGAAGATAAAGCTCGGTTTAAGATCAGGCGTTAAATCCATATTATCTGAATCAGATGAACTCATTGTAATACAAACAAAATTCTACAACACGAGTCAACGTATAAAGATCGATCGCCGCTTTTTTTTTCTTTAACATCTACCATTATTTTGTACATTTAGCCATTATCATGGTTCAATAGAAATGTGATAGTAGAAAACTATTCTTCCTAGGGTTGAAAAGTATCACTTTCAACCCGCTCCTCAGGCACCGTCAAATCTACATTCCGAGTAAGAGTAATCTATACTAATATTATAAAGAGGAAAGATTTGATTGTTTGTATGTTTGTTTGTTTGTTTGTTTGAATTGAATAGGCTCCAAAACTACCGGACCGAGTTAAAAAACTCTTTCACCATTAGAATCCTTAATTTTCCGTGATGAACATAGGCTATATAATATTTTCAAAAAAGTTAGGGATCCGCATGAAAAATTCAATAATTGAACCGTGGGCTGTATATTCAACTTCTTTTTCTATTATGGCGCGTCAGAATAGAAAAAGAGGTTGTATACCGCACGGTGCTTGCTTTTTCTCTACGGCCAGTGTCAGTTTTGGAATGTTGAGTCAATGTCAAACACCCCAATGCTGTTAAAAAATGTAAAGATCCGTATGAAAACTGTGAAACCCATCGTGTTCGTATGTATAATTTCTGAAATTTTTGTTTAATACCCGTGCGAAGCCGGGGCGGGCCGCTAGTGATAAATAAAACAAAAATCCTATTTCCTGTTCTGAGGGAAGATTAAAAGCCAAGTTCTTCATTTGTTTAATCATCAACATCTGAGACCAGATTGTCAATTGTTTTTAAATGTGGTCGTGAAATACACTCACATGACATCCCGTAGACGAAGTGCTCCGCTTCTTGAAAGTAAACTTCTTATTATGCGTTTTCTCATCCGGCGCGCAGCCCGAGTCAGCGCCGAATTCCGAACCGCGTTCCTCCTCAGACATACGAGATATATGCCTGAAATAAAAATAATTAATCAATCCGACGTTTAAAAACAAACGTTCTACCAAAACAGCAGCTTTTGCCATTCACCAATAGCGCAGACAATGGAGCTAGCAACATTCATCTATCGAAAACATGAGTGATAATCGAAGTATTTCCAACGGCACACATAAGATAAAATATGATATAAGAAAAATAGAAAAGTCTACTGTTGATAAATATTACTTGCCTATTTACCGGGAAGAGAGAAGGACTATCGGAATTTCCGGTAATGCATTCCCGGTTAGTGGAAGAGGTAAAGGACAGGTCAATATAGAGAAATTTAGAGACAACTCAAAACTGGAGTTCTAAAGTTTTACAGTTAAGGCGAAGGTACAAGCAATAATCACACCTCTATAAGTTTTTACTGTTAGGTACGTTATACAAGAAGTTATCGAAAATTATTCGAAGCGCCATTCCCAGTAGTAATTTTTCTTATGTTTCTGTATTATTGTTAACTAGCGGTCCGCCCCGGCTTCGCACGGGTATTAAACAAAAATTTCAGAAATTATACACTCTAACACGATGGGTTTCACATTTCATACGGATCCCTTACTTTTTTTAACAGCATTGAGGTTTTTGACATTGACTCGACACTCCATAACTGACACTGGCCGTAGAGAAAAAGCAAGCACCGTGCGCTATATTCAACCTCTGTTTCTATTATGACGCACCATAATAGAAAAAGAGAATGAATATACAGCGCACGGTTCAATTATTGAATTTTTCATGCGGATCCCTAACTTTTTTGAATATATTATATAGCCTATGTTCATCACGGAAAATTTAGGATTCTAATGGTAAAAGAATTTTTCAAATTGGTCCAGTAGTTTCGGAGCCTATTCAATTCAAACAAACAAACAAACATACAAACAATCAAATCTTTCCTCTTTATAATATTAGTATAGATACTAATGCATAAGATAGATTTTTCATGGCCACCAAACTCTCTTCGGTATCACTTGTACATTCGCCTTTATACAGACATCGTAGTACATATTACTGTAAAATAATGCTTCTTAGAAACTAACCTAATAACTCGCGTGGTTTGCATATTAGATTCCTTTGGTTGCGAATCCGGTCTTTCGGCCGTGTCCAATAATGCACTGAAGGCAACCACCCGGTATTGACCACCATGTGCCTCTCTGACGTAGCTCAGTAACTGTCGCACTTCCATGTATAAGGTCTGTAAATATTTTAACAAAGATAGATAGATCAATTATATACAGGGTTAGTTTTTTCAGGGGTACTATGGGGAAATCTGAAACCATAAGAGTTATCGAAGAGTATAAAATAAGTTACGTGCTGGATTTTTGGCTTGGTAACTTTGTATTGGGAAATTTTAGTGGAAATTTACCTTATTGTCAAGCATTTTGAGTTCCTTATGCATCAACGCGAATCTAGTAATCAAAACTCTAAACGTAGTCTCAACGACGAAGGTCTCCAGAAATCTGTTGGGATTATTGCTTTGTCCGACGCCGAAATTGGTTGCATATCCATTTTGTAAGTGGCTGATGTCAGGGGATTTTGGGCAGTTGCGCTTTTGTTGGTCTGAAAAATGAGAAGGAACCTAGATAAATACAATTTTAATACAAATAAAAGCAGATCATGGTGAAAATGTGCTCATTTTGGTACTACGTTTGTTTATATTTGGGAAATTCATCCGTATTGCCGGAGCCTTAAAAGATTCCTGATTCATACTTACTCATCGGAGAAACCATAGTAGACGGATCCGCACAATACCCAAGCGTAGCATGCAAGTTCTCAATGACGTCCCAAATCGGTGCGAACTTAGTCATTTCCTTCAGCCTTAGACTGAATTTCGGTACATTAGCCGAACGTAGCTCCCGCAGTGTGTTCTTTGCTTGAACTCTGAGGCATTCGGCTTGCGGGCCTCGTAGCGCTTTGGGGCAGCCGTGAGAGCAACCGAGGGTACGGAGCAACCTTGAGACATAGAGAGGTTTTGTTGAAACTGACGTTTTCTATACGTTTTTTATATATTCTATACTAATGTTATAAAGAGGAAAGATTTTATTGTTTGCATTGAATAGGCTCCGAAACCACTGGACGGATTTCAAAAATTCTTTCTCCATTAGAATCCTAAATTTTCCGTGATGAACATAGGATATAAAATATTTTCAAAAAGTTACGGATCCGCCCTGTGTTTAATATTAGTATAGATAAAACGTTAATGATTAAAGCTTGTACTGAAAATTGTGTCAAGAATTACCTGAGCAGTACATGCATTATCATGTAATAAGGGCAGTCAAAGTGATCTTGTTCCATGGTTTTCTCTTTCGGGTGTTCTCCACCCTCAACATTGGTCGAATCTTGGCTTTGGGCATTTGGTAGGCCGGAATCTCTTTCATGCTGCAATTCAATTATATCTTTAGTACTAAGTAGATAAGAGTTAATTTGTATAATTATGCTATGTCATGATATACAACCTGGAATGAAAGTTTTTGATCTTTAATCTTGAACTTTCACTAGCGACATCTAGCCTCAAATGAAGGAACCTTTTCAGACAAAGTTTTCTGCGTTTGAGGCTAGATGTCGACACCAAACTTAGATGATAGAAATCTCTATCATTTTTTAAAAACTGTCAATCGAAATTCTGATCGAAATGAATACTTTTCAGTTCCTGCCTGGGCTCTGACAGCTTTATTCCTAGATAAAAAAATTGCTGACGTTATTTCTCATCTCCATGCCAAACAAGATCCAGCCAGCCATTTATTATAGTCCTTTGCACGACTACAATAAATTGCCGTACGTACAAGCAGTCTAGATTACTGTCAAATTTAATACATTGGGATAGATGGTTTGACACCCCAGCGCTCTCAGCCCACAAAGAGCTGTCCAACGTAGAAGCGATACGCACCCACCCTGAAGTCCCTCATTAAAGAATAAAGCGTTGGTTTTCTTCCCACACCAACTAGGTTCGTAGTTAACCCACTTACATTTATCATGGATCAAAGTTACTTACGCTCACTCTACTGTCCTTGTCTTTCCCAAAATCTATCAAAGGATCAACAGAACCCGGTATCAGCTCATCCGACTGATTATTCTCCCAATTCTTGTGCACTCCAATCTCCATCAACGTGTCGACTAGATTTAACATCACTTCCATCACACGGATGGTTATATAGAAAGGGTCCATTGTTGATACGGAATAGACGGCCTGTAAATTAAATATAATGTAAAAAGTATTATTTTAAGATGGTTTGGTATCCTTGTTCGCACCACACACAAAAAGATTGTATTTGTAGGATACAGTGTGTCACACAGTGATAAAATGGACGAAAATTTCAACGTTGTTTCTTATTAAATCGAGTGTTTTGGATCAAACACAGTTTACAAACAAAAGAAGTTATTTAATTGTTAAATGGCAGGGCAGAGTAGGCTATTCAAAATATTTTTTTTTCCATCACCAGTTTATGCTAGTCCACAGCTGGATATAGGCATTCTATGAGACCCAAAACACATCAGTTTACCGCATCCAGCAACTGCTAGGCAGGTCAGAGGTATTCAGAGCACTTTGACTGCATTCTGATGGAATTGAATTTTAATCATCATTCATTACGTATCATCTTGTAATATCTTGAAAGCTCTTGGCTGAGATATATCCATTGTATACTTGACAACACAGAACTTTACTCGATATTAACCTGACAATAACAACGCTTTTAAATGCTACCTCCTCTATTTCATCCTTAAATCATTGAAAATTAGAATAGTTTATTTTCAAAACGTTTTTATCAAAAGGTCTTAGTAGTAACAGTAGGCACAGTGTAAAAGACCTAAGTTGTTTATTAGACTTAGTTTCAACACCTCGCTCTAACTAAGTTCGAAACTTGTATGTAGACGCGAGGGATCTCGACCGGCAATAGCTAACTTATCTTAATAAACAATATACAGTGCATATTTTAAAGTTTCATATTTTTTGTAGCAATTCTCCCTTCGGCCGTCTACAGAACCGGAGCTAAAGAACTGGTTCCATACGAGGCTTTTAAATTACTTGTACGGAACTGGTTCCGATCGTGGCTATTAATTTACTTTTATGGTACTTCTTACCTTCAGTACAACTTGGAAATTAATATCGCCGTCTTTAGTGATATAATGTAGAGATCCGGGCGCCTCAGTGATTTCCTCCACCACATACGTGATGTTCGAATCAGTCTGAGATCTGGTCAGGCTGGGCTTGCGCTCTGGAGTGGGGATGTGCTGGGAGCCTTGCATGCTTATTGAGTCCAGTTGTGATTCCATTGAACCCTGTAAGAGGATTATAGTTACTTTAGGTACTTCTTGCGCCGGGAAAACTTGTGCAATTTTCCAAGATATGATGCAGGTTATGCGACAGTTTATTAAAAAAGATAATTACAACAAAATAACCGAAATAGAACTAGTATTTACAATGGAAAAATTTGAGCTAACTGCGGACTGTTGAATAAAACAATCAGTTAGCTCAACTGATCCGAATCAATACTAGTCGGAATAGGCTTCAACAAGACGCTGGCTGCATTGCATCGCTGTATAGCAATGCAGCTACTACAGATACTAACCAGCTCTCGTGTCACAATTCTCTTCGACCAGACCGTCAGATTATAAATTAAATTCTTTATTATAGACTACACAGGTCAATAAGTTGCATAAAATTGGTACATACTAAACAAATATTATAGTCACGTAATCTACAGTCAACATCAATCAAATTAAACACAGCATCACAATGATCGAAACATAGAAAAGGAATCTGCATAATAATTATTTGCCAAAAGTCATTCTTTATATTAATATTAGTACATTGCGATGATCTGTAATGTAAAATAGTGATCTACAACGGCATCAAGTCAGTTTATGTTATTCCAGAGTTCGGTCCAAAATAGCTTAAAGAAATTACAGATAGACAAATCCATATCATACAAACGCTATGGGTGTTGGAATACGGCGCAATATATGGACTGATAAATGGACATAACTCACCTGTCTAGTTTTGGACAAATAATCAGGCGACGGCGTTGGCGTATGCTCAGTGACCGTTATAATCGGATTCTTTGTCTTCTGAACATTACACGGCATCACATTCGAAGGGCCTTGAGCCCGCTCGGTTTTTACCTCACCAATGTATCTGAAATACGACGAGACATTAAAAACTACAAGATATATTTATTATACGCAGCTGTTTTCAAAATTCTAATCAACTTCTCAACGATATTGTTTGACTGGATTGTTACTTTAGTGTTATGATTTTATTCTGCATGCTATATTATGCTTTTATTTAGGTATTTATTTGGTGTATGGGTTAAACTTTTACAGCTATTGTTTACTAAAATGTTACCTTTGTAGACAGTCTTGGCATGCTTAGTGATCTTCTAGTGTAAATTTTTTGGCACTCATCAATTCGAAGCATTGGCGGGCCAACCTATTCTACTGTGTCTATGGCATTTTTGAAGCGTTTGTGATCTGACTTAATAACTCAATTTAAATTTAAAAAATCTTCAAATTATTCCCTTAGCACTCGGCAATTCGGGATAAAATTTAAGGATTCCTCTGATTTAAAGAGTTTTTAAGTTTACTAATGTGGATGTGATTTGTGTTTGATCTAACGAGCGTGGGGCGTGCGCAGTACTTTAATGTGTAATGTTTTATGTATCATGTTTAGTAAGCTAGCTTACCTACTTGTGATTCTATCCTACCTTTGCATGTGGCGTAAACTGCAAATATTTTACAAAAATTGTCCAGCATAGTAAGACCCTTACTTAACGCTGGATTGGACTAAAACTAAGCTTTAAATAATACAGATACTCCGTTTGGGCACTTGAATTTCAGATTTTCACAAAAATTACATCATGATTGGATATATGTACAGTGCGCGTCAGAATTAAGTACCCCCCTTGTACACAAACTATTTTCGACTACTTCTAATTCCCTTGTAACTTGTCACAATTTTTCACATGCAAAAATTTATCACGCCGCCGCTCAGGATCTAACTGCCCTTTCATAATACTCAAAGTCTGAAATTCCCAAAAATAACCACTATTGTGTCCCACATACATTGATAGGGGGGGTACTTATATGTGACGCGCACTGTACATAGGAGTAGTTGGTCATGAAAGAGATTTAAGTACATAAATAATTTAAAAAATCGTGTAGCATAAAAAATGAAAGTCTCATAAAAAAGTATGGCTCTTTCAATGACCTCATGTAATGGAGGATCCGTTTTCCCATTTTATGCAAATAAGGTAAAAATAAATATATAGTTTTTTTATGCAAAATATGTTTTTTATGTCAAAGGATAAATTTACTAAACGAGTGGTTTTCTAAAACTTACTCTTTCACGCCCGTCTTCCCCTATAATGGTTAGATATAATGATATCTTATACTTTAAATGCCCAATCGGTGTACTTGTGCAAGGCTAACCTACGCGTCATGGACGCATGAAGGCATTCTATAAGGTTCTAGAATGTTGCAAATCCAAGACCATGGCGGCTACCTACTAAGCTCTAGTTCCACTTACCCATTATAGGCTAGCTCATCAATCAGACAGCTAGCACCGTCCCACAAATAGTACGGTACAAGTGCAACAAGACGGGAGAAAGAGAAAAATACAATTTTTAAACAGGAAATCACAGACAGTGTGAAATAAACCATGCTGTGCTATTAATAGAGTTCAATATCCTTCTCTTTTAAATTTAGTAGTTACAAAGCTTTTAAAATAGGAATAAGATTGGAATGGAGTTCTGTTTTCTAAACGCGTGCAAGCTTCCTGCTTACTTATTACTTTACCGTCTGTCTAAACTAGACGCTTGAAAAGTCAAATAGAAAATACATTAAGTACTTAATAAATATCGAAATATCGTAGGTACCTATGTCCCTACTCTGTTACTAAAGAAATAAGAATAAAACGGAATACTACGAGGAATAATATAAAAATAAAAGAATTTTCGGAAAATCTTACCTGAGGCTCGGCATACTTTTTCCCTTGACTAGATTGCATGTAAACATATCGCCTGTGAGCCTAGGTGCTAGTGGGGGGAAACTGCTGGCAAGAGCTGAGTTTGGACGGTCGTTCTCATTATCCAAGCTACGGTGGTATTCCTGAAAATGTTAATGACCAATCAATAATAGTTTCTTTCCTGACCCAGGTAGAAAACAATCGCAATCGAAGAGGTTAGTTTCGCAGTAATTTGCAGAGATCAAAGTTTTAACAAAATAACTCCTACTACAGAAAGAATGGCGAGCGAAGCGAACCGCAAAATTTTTGACTTAATGTGTCTGATCCGAGGCGGCGCAAGACGCGAGCTGCGCCCGTTTGTGGAGGTTCTCTTGTTTACGATCGCCATTTTTATTGCAGAGGCTTTTTTGATTCCGATCAGAAATAACTATTGACTGTTTTCTATGTGGATCAGGGTAAAATAATTCCACCAAGTGTATCTATAAAAAAAATATATCTACAGATAGCATTCTTACTGCTGTGTGAAACGAAAACTTATGATCATCTTGACCAATTTTCTCCAAAGCCTTTTCTGACTTTGAAAACATTTTCGTTTCAACAAACGCTTTCAGATCCGACATTTTCATTTTGCGTTTTATTTTCTCGCTCGATCTTCGAGACATCGTACTTTCTTCTTCTAGTTTCGGTGTCGAGGGGAAAGCAACTTCAGTTACGGGCAAGTCTTTGACTTCCGGTATTTCTATGAAGTTTTTCAGAGAGTCGCGTTCTTTTATATCGGGGCTTTGGTAGACTGATACTTCTATTTTAGGTATTGGGAGTGAGTTGCTTCGCTTCCTCGGTTGAGTTTGTTTGGAAATGTCGTCACATATGTCTCGCAGCCTGAAAAATAGGAAATCGATGAAAAACACTATAAATGATTGAAAAAACAGCCTAGGTAAAATAAATAAATAGTCCTGGACAATCTAAACATGAGAGTTTCTGTTAAATGTACAAGATACCAGATTATAATGCATACAGCTTTTTAACCTTTATCGTTTTTTGCAGGATAAAAATATACAATAAAACAATTAGATATAAAATTAAGCCTATCTTAAGTCTTTTATCTACTTTTCTCCTACAGGGTGTGCATCTATTCTCTTATTGAGATACACACTTAAGACTTTATTGACTAACCTGTTGTACAAATAATGAACTGCCCAGTAAACTCCTTCCTCCTGCCATTGGGCCGTGAATAAACAACGAAGTGTTGCCACATCTAGAAAAGTTGCCGATGATACCTAAAAATGAGTTTGCATTATGTTAAGGTGGAACGGTCTCCTTGTTTAGGTATACCTTCGCTAATAGATGGCGCTGACTTTCAATTTGTTGGTTTTTTATTGTTTTCTTATTAAATTGTGCATATTATTTAAAAGTGATACATTTGCCGCAAATGGTACGTTGTTTTTCATATATCAATAAATGTTTCAAGCGTTGAAAACATTTATAGAACTTGTATTTGGGAAGAGCAAAATCGCCGGACCAAATCACTCACACAAGCAAAGATTATAATGTGAACTGTTGGGCACGATACGCCACCTGCCTGTACCTGGGTGCGAATAACTCTATTTTATCTAAGTACATTTTCCTATTTGTTTCTTGTTAGTGAACATATTTTTTGTGCGTAAGCCTGCAAATGCAAAATCTGCCTGTTGTGACGTTGTGATTTATCAAAATTATTCTGATCGCATATTTTATATCAGAATCTGAAGTACCTACCAAGTATTTGGTATAAATAAATTCATGTTTGTTTTTTTATTCATGGTATAATAAATTCGTGTTTTCAAGCCTTCCTTTGATTCGTTTGTAATAAATCGTTGATGGAGTTTCTACGTACTCAAACGAAGTATCTTGTTTGATCTCGGTCCCTATCACACAAAAAAAAGAGAAGTAGGTATGCTAGTAATTATTATCAAATAAGAAATTAGGTGTCATTGATTTTCTGTACTTACACTTTAATTTCAATGCAATTTTGTTTATTGCGGACTTTTGAGCACAATTAGGTACTGGTAAAATACAGGTAGTTGATCCTGGATCTGATAAATAATGATTCATCACAAAACTTTATTCATTACTTCTTCAAGATCAGAGGTAGGTATTGTCGCGCGGCGGGAATTGAACCAGCAACTTACTGTGTTGCAGAGTGATGTCAATAAATAAGTATCGTGAATAGTATCCCTAGTTTTCGAAAAAACGTTTGAGAGGTACCTAGGTAATTTTAAATATTGGATGCCAATTTAGGTATATTAAATTTTTACACTATACTCTGTCCATCCTACGCGTAGAATGTTTACCAACAAACGGAATCAGCTGATTTTTAGGGTTATCACCAATAAATAATGCAGGCCATACAGAATTCGTATGATTTCACCCATAAATTCTATCATAACTGTTTTTCTTTTAATCTTTACGTCAATTCTATGCAAAATCTAATTATTTTGATTTAGAAACTGTCACTAAGCGATCGAAAACGGAAGATAATAATCACTACAAATTTTGGTGTTTGTAACAGTGCCAACCCTAGTTAATATTAGTTTTGACGTCCTGTGTTGCAAACAATTGGTTACTTTTGAACTACGATTCCGAATTTAGGAGAACACCTCGACCATAAATAATCATAGAAAAGAGCATTATTTTAATTTCAATAAAGTTCAATTAAATACATAATTATATAAAAATTTACCGATAATACCTACAACCAGTTTTTGCTTAAAATTCATATTGAAAAACCTGTTATTTGTGATGATAGATTGTCGTTTTAAAGGAGATTAAATACGATAAACCAAAGATGAATAAAGAACCTTTACATAACCATTAATAATAATTATTTTTTATTTATTTTCAACCATTATTGTCCCATAACAGTGTTAAGTAAGTAATAAGTAAGCACAAATGCCACCAATACGGTATCACTTATTTTGTTTGTAGCATTCGCTTAGTAATTTCAGTCGTGTTCAAAAATGCCATCATTTTGAAGTGTAAAAAATATGTATGTATATAAAATTTTATCATAGCCTATCTATGATACAAAATGCATTTTAGCTGTAACTTATAGGTTTTATAATCTTTTCTCTATGTTTGGGTCAATAAAATTCAAAAAGAACCTAAATTTTATATTTTCTACATAAGCAAATAAAAGCGGCAGGCAAAAGCTAGCCTAAAACATAAAAAAGTTTTTCACCCCTGCATCAGCTGATTGAACTGTCAGTTGCTTTGTTGGTAAACATTCTACGCGTAGGATGGACAGAGTTATAGACACAGTATGCGTGAATTATTATTATTATTAGCTAGACTAGCTTTGGACGAGCATACATTACAGTAAGTACTGTGGTCACCGGACAAAAAAACTTGAAAGAAAAAAACTACAGAAATCATTTTTAGTTGGTACTTTTTTTTTCGAAGTTTTTGGGTCCAACTAAGGACAATTGAAATTTATTATTTATTAGAATTTTCATCCTCCATGACTCCATCTTTTATTTTGGGAAGTTGATTGTTTTAAAAAATAGTTTTGCTTCGTTTTGCAAAAATCAAAACAAGTCAATGACAACAGAATACCTACATACGAGCTACATACTTACATACATACAAAAACGATAGACATTGAAAGAATAGACAGCCACATGACAACAATAAAAGACGAAATATGTACGTTCTACATGCTTGAACGAACAAAATCAAAGTTTATGAATGGTAAGCTATGGTATTACGAGTTGATTCGTTATGTTTCTCACAGATGACGTTGTCGTCGCCGCTCACACTCATAAGTTCATGACGTTCTCGTACGACACTATCGGTGTTCACCCACACAGTGACAAAAATGGACTAAAATTACCACGTTATTTCTAATTAAATCAAGTGTTTTCTTTAATGAAACATAATTTGCCGCAAATAACGACCTATAACAATGCCAAAAACAGTTATTTATTTGTAAAATTAAGCTCATATGGCTCATATTTGGGAAAATACAAATGTATGAAAAACGAATGACCTTAATTTATGTTTATCTCCGTATTGCCGTGTGGTGCCGGCATAGAATTTCACCACCCCCTCTTCCCGTGGGTGTCGTAAGAGGCGACTGAGGGACACACACCGGGGGGCGGGCAGCAGCGCCCTCTGCAGAACAACTCCACCGAACTACGATCCCCAACCCGCATGCCCAGCGTGGGGATTATGGGCAATAGCCCCCAAATGATATGTATTGCCATCTATGGCGCTCATTAGGGGAGGCCTATGTCCAGCAGTGGACTATTATAGGCTGATGTTGTTGTTGTATGTTTATCTCGTAGAAAAATCAATTGTTTATAGAATCTAAAACTCCTGACTATTTTACTTGAAAAAACGACTGCGTGATAAATTCATTTCAAATATTGCCAAGAACATTGATAACGATGTTCGTGTAAAATTCTGACGAACATAAATCTATCCGTAGAAATAAATTGATAAATTAAATAATATTTAATGATAGTTTAAGAGCTACACTCCATAGACAAGACACAAAAACGATAATCCTTTGAATTTTTTCTGTTTCTATCGGTGGTGGGTTAAATCTAAATCATGTGACTTACATAAATTTTAGAAGCCGGCGCTTTTCCAGCGGACGTAGGTGAGCTTTTCTGCCCCTGGGGAGCGCCTCCGCTATCTGTCAAAGACTCTTTGTCCGATGAACTGAAAATAAACGGTATAACCCTTTAGATAGGGCTTAACCTACATTTCAACAGCCCTTAATAAGCTAGTCAGAGTTAGTTGGTTGGTTGGTGTAGGTCTTTGGGCTACACCAACCAACGATTTGGCGACCACGATTTGGCCTTTTTGTTATTAAGATTGTGGTGTTTTTACGGAATTTAAGAAAAATAATTTAGGCTTCCGCTTTATTCCTTTTAGTAATAAGGCCGCTTTGTTCTTATTCCTTGTCCTGTGTTTATTTTCATTTAGATATAATTATATATATTTATTTTTGAAAACTTTAAGTACCTATGATAAAGTGTTCCTTAACTCATCCTTCTTTTTTTCATACCCATCCTACTCTAGATGGGTTCTAAAACTTTTCTTTTAATCTCCATTGACTTTATTTATTGTAACTTACGGAGATGACAATAATAGTGGCAAGTCTCCCCTTCTTACCTATGTTTCACTCAACCCAACTCCATCTTTGTTTTTGTTCTTCTACATAATTACCTACCTCATTTTAGTGACCGTGGGCAATGGTTTGATGCCAGGTAGACTAGGTTTGGAAGGATCTGCTTTGCGCAGTTGGAACATGCTCGGATCAGCAGCATAAACCGTGTACGCTTCCTTCGTAGCACCACTGGTGTTCTGTTCTGATGGCAGTCTGTAGATAAACTGAAAAAGGAACAGAAAAAATATTTTGAAGTGTGTGACTCGCTGAAAATTTCAACAAGATTTGAACTATTGAATACAATAGCAGGGAGATGTGTCCTTAAAATTTACTTAAACTTTAACAAAGAGACCCCACGATTTAGAATGTTCGTGCTATAATTTTTTTGTAGCATAAACGAGCGAGATTATGTATGTTGAATAGAAAGACGGAACGAGACGGACTCTAAAAGGTTCCGTATTAGTTTTTTGGCAACGGAGCCTTCAACTTATCATACATTTTTCATTTCATTGCAATAGGAATCTAAGAAAATATTGATTAATTACAGTAATATGTTGACGACTTCAATTTGAATGGATTAAGATTGTGACTCTACTGATTCTTTTGTATTAAATAAGTGCACTATCGCATTAAGTGTACCTAACGACAGCTGTACAATATTTTCAATAAATAAACACATCACATCACATCATCACCCTTTAATAGTTATGCTGGACATAGGCCTCCCCTAATATAATACAAATAAACTTAAGATAGTTAATGTTTATTCCCATTTTATTCTTACCACATGTTCCTCTTCAGTACTAGAACTCTCTTCTGGAATCGTCTCCGGGAATATTGTGTCCTTAGGCGAGGATATCCAGGGTTCCTCCTCAGTGCTCGGCTGTTTGGACGGCGCCTCGGACTGAGAGATAGACACGTTCTGGCTTGGAGGACTGCTGGTGCCTTCTTCTTTTGAGAATTTACCTAATAGTTAATACATGTTTTTATTAAAGGCCTGTTCAAAGCTGTGCGGTATATAGAGCTACGTTGTCTAGAGCGGCGATTGTTCTAGTGAGAACGACGATCGAAGAAATGAGAAAAAAATGCTATGTACTTCGACGGTCGGACTAATGAAATCTCACTAGTTGGACGTTCGAACTAAATGCGAACTAGTGTGAACATTATGTACAGAGGTAACGAAATCTACTCGGATATCTCAGTATGCGTATAATAATTCTATTATCTATTTGCTCTGGCTACCGAATACCGCAAAGATCTGTAAATATTTGGTAGGATACATTTTATGCTTCTTAATCAACCTCGTCATAGGGTCTATGCTGTAAATGACGTCGACTACTAGTACATGGGCTTACTATGGTAAATAATTTAATAATAATCGATCCCGCGACAAAGATTATCCGCGACGTTTCATAACTAAAATATAGATGCCAACTAACGCATAATAAATGGTACTTAGGTCTTGCAAAACTACTACTCAGGTCTTGTTGCCTTCATTGAAGTTGTTGATTTTAACTTACGTCCCAAAAACACGTCGCTATTCTGATTCCGCTTGGGGAACTTGGGACCAAGACTCTTTGGTTTTGGCTTGACGAGTGTGGTAAAGCAGGCTGCGTTGGGGTGACGGAACTCCCAAATAGGTTGCCACAGCATCAAACCGCTCTCATGTCGCGTGTTCGTGAAATCTGACTCCTTCAAATGTTGTGATAGAGGCGCGAATAGAAATACGAAGAGCTGAAAAAAACATTTAATTTTCAATTGCATGCCAATTAGGTTAGTTTTAATTCATTGGGTTTTATGATATTACACTAATAATCCTACTAATATTATAAACGCGATAGTTTGTAAGTATGGATGGATTTTTGTTACTTTTAAAAACTACTAAACGGATTTTGATGAAACTTGGTACCTACACTGATAGTTTATGACCTGGAATAATATATAGGCCATAACATATTTTTATCTCAAAAATCTCACGGGATCGGGAGTTAGACGGGTGAAACCGCGGGCACCTAGCTAATATTATCGTTTAAGAACTTATTATTCTTAAAGTAATTAATTAATAATAAGTTCTTAAATCAGAGTTGTTTAGAGGTTTTTATAGAGGTGTGAGTGTATATTAGTGTTTAAAAACATACCGTTATAGTAGGTATTGAAAACATGTAATGGAATGGATTCGAATGGACAATGCCTTTCTCGAAGTCAATTTCGGCGCACTCTATCCAAGCATCAAGTAACATCCAGTGGAGGGTGTAGAGCAGCTTTGTTTCCGAATTGCCTAGAGTCTGCATATTGTCTTTTACCCTGGGAACAAAACATGCTGTCTAAGTACTTTCAGTAAAAAAAATAAATAATATTGGACAATCCACACAACATCACCTAACCCCAAGCTAGCAGAGCTTGTGTTGTGGGTACTAGATGACTGATATACATAGGTAATACAATAATAAAAGTAGTAGATTAATGTCACCTATGATGTACATACATATCACATGTACCTAGTATGATCACAAGCTCTGCTAACTTTAGGGCTAGATGATGTAGTTTGAGGAATTACCAGCATTAATAATTAAATAATCTGTAAATAGCTAGAGCTATCTGGACTATTATTATATTGCAGTGACCTTAGAGGGTGCATGATGTACTAAATATTACCTATAAAATACAAATTAACTTTATGTAACACATGTGCATTAAACGGTTTGAGTTTGATAATATTAATTTCATTATCAGCATCAGCGAATCTGCCTGTAGCTGGGTTAAGGCCTACAACACCTTGTGCTACACTGTACGGGCTTAGTCGCTAGTCTCATCATCATTAGAGGTTGCAGGGGCGATTCCTGCCTTGAGACAAATTAATGTTTGTATGAGCTGCAGATCGTTTTCTATAAGTAATAAAAAATATCTATCTATTTAATATTTGTATTGTATTATGTATGTATAATTATCAGTCATCTAGTACCCATAACACAAGCTCAGCTTAGCTTGGGGCTAGATGATGTTGTATGGATTGTCCAGCGTTATTATTATAGATTAATTTAACTATTATTAAAGAATGGCTTTCCACTATTATTGCTTAAAATACTTCGTAACTCTAACCTGGACTGCAATATAGCTGCTAAAGCGTGCATCACATGGGGCACACATGCTTTTACGAACTTCCATCGTGGGATGGTGTCTAGGGCTTCGGTGAATGCATCTGCTTTTCCATGCTTGATGTTTTGCACAACAACCTTTTCAAAAAACTGAAATAACAATACATTTTATAAGTCACAGACAGCACAAAGTTACATTAAAGGATAAGCAGACCAACTTAGTGTAATATAAAAGCGGGTCTGCTATATTAAGATAAAGATACATCTATTCAGCTATATATATCAGGAGGAGGTTATCCAGTTGAAAGGTATAATAAGAGGTATTTAATTTAAGCCATACATGATGTATGGCCACAAACATTACACTGGGATTATCCAAGTAAGTAAGTACCTACAGCAACACAAGTGGGATACTTAATACCTGTGTTGTAAGAGAACAGGCACTACATTTTATGCACTTTATATTAAATTATATAGATCTCAATTTCAATAAAATCTTTGTTGCAACAACTTTCAATCCGCGAAAGATGAAAAATGAACACTTACTTTGCATGCTTCTTTCAATTCCTGATGCAGCAGCGAAATAACACAACATTGTATTAGTTAAATTGTTAAGATACAAGGAGAAATTAGTTCAGAACAAGGAAAGTTCAATAAAATATTTGTTTTTTTTTCTACATTTTTGTTTACTCACAATTCGATCAGCTGATTGACCGGAAGTTGAAAAGCCGGCTTCTAAAGCGACAGTGACAGCATGTTTAACTGACACTGACTAACAGTAACGAACATTTGGATTTGGAGTAGGTACTTTTTTGCCTTTGGCCGATGATTTACGCGCTAAAACTTGTATCTATCTATCAAGGAGACTGTTATTTTATAAAATGACACAAAATGTTTAACTCTAATAACCAAAAAATTGCAAACGTTATTAAGCAGTGCATTACCAGAATTTTTTTCTATACCATACAAATATTTTTCAAAATATCTACAAAATCGTGCTCGGCTACCTGCGCACCGTCTTGCTCAAACTTGCAGAGGCGCCATTCGCCATAGATAGATATTGGTCATGTCGGGAATACTCGCCGAAAGTTAACTTGTGCCAAATACAAAAAAGACAGAAGCTAAGAAGAAACTTAAATCAAGCAAAATACTTACGTGATGCCCCGGAGCCTTCTGGCAGAACTGCATGAGATCAACAAACAACACACTTTACATTCTGTGCAGCTGTACAACATTTTATTAGGTAACGCATTCACTACCCAGCCTTGAGTGCGACTCGCGGTATGCCTTGCCACCACGCACCGCCCGCTAAGAACTGTTTAATATTTTCATTAATGGAGATGCGACGTGTCATGGGCATGGGCAATGAAATTGTTAGAATAGATCCATAGGTACATTGTGGTAGGTAGGTAGGTATTTTGGGAGTAAGGAAGGAGTTCAATACAATAATGGCAGAGTTCTCCCACTATGCCACACTAGTCGGATGAATGGATGATCATTTATGGTCTGAGGTCGGAACTAGCCTCAGCTTTCGCAGCCTCGCAGATTTTCGGCAGTGTAAGTGCGCTTTCTTGTAAGTTGTAACATGTAAGTAGGTAGGTACATAAATTATGTAGGTAGGTACCTACATACTTTTTTCAAACAGCGTGTTGTGCTGTGCGATTTAATTATAATCCAGTCCGACGTAGGTACCTATCTACTTCTGAAGGTATACCAAAGACACTAGACACCAATTCAAGCTAACAATGAACAGCTTTAATATAGTACAGTAAAGTCTATATTCCACTGACCATGCAAGCCGCATCGTGAACTTTTCCCAGCCGCGGCCTAACAAAAGGTGTCGTCTGCCTCCAAAGGAACACTTGGATCGGGATGGGTATGGTCTCGTCCGCATTCTGTTCATCCTCCGCTATCTCCCTCATTTTGGTTGAAAAACTGTAATAGAAAGAAATAATCAGAGAACCAATACCAAGTAGAGATCAAATACTAAGTAGGTGTATCTATAGGTCAGGTTACTAGCTGTACTCCTAACTTGAGTTGTAATTGTAATGTATCCTACTTACAAGCTTTATAGTAACGTCTCGTTTGTATACATGGAGATAGTAAGTAAAGTAGGTATCAAATTAAAAGAAGAAAGGTTGATCATTTTCCTCCATTTGTACAGTTTTCATTGTTAGTTGAACCCCCTGTAATGTTTGAAGTCGATTTCAGTTAATACAGAAAATATTTTAAAAGTAGAACGTTTGAGTAAAATGAAGATATCAGGCCGTTAGATAATAAAAAAATAATAACAAAAGTTTTAATCAATTTAAGTTAAACTAGTTTATTTACGATACTTTAAACCTTATTGAAATACGAAAGTGAGATGACAATGAATAACTACCATGGAAAGAGTAGGTAGAGCTTTTATTTCTTAAAATAGAGGTTTAATTATATTCAGCATAAGTTCTTACCTGTTATTACAACCTATCAACCATAACGTAACGAGCCCGAGGTAGGTATACTCGTATGTCACTTATCGGTTCCAGTTGAGTTATATAACGTCTCAAAATAAATTGCAAATGTGCGAATAAAACCTAGATACCAGCTTTCTACTCTTACAATATCATTTACAAAACACATAGGTAAGTACCTAAGTAGGTACCTACATAGTATGAATAGGTACCCACCGTCGTTTTCACAATCACATTCCAAATGTTGACGATTACTGTTTACATCCGAACAAGTTCTAGATACTTCCATCAAACAGGGGCGCTGAACACTCGGCAAGCAAGGAAACGCGCACTTACAGGAGGAAAGCTGGGGAGGGAGTGAGGTTTCGCGGATACAGCCGAGAGTGTAGGGGTGGCACGGCGACAATGTTGTATTAACGATGATACAAATTGCCTGGAACTTGGATAATATTGTTGAGTCACATTCACATACTAGCTTTGTAGAGATGGCTCTACCATCTTGCAGATTATTTAAATCATTTACCAGATTAGTGGTACATACTTTAGGCAGGGAGACTTATTAATTGTGTTTACTTACTATGAGACCCAAGTAAGTACAATAAATAAATAAGTACCTTTTCAATACAATTGTTATTATTTACAGTCCTTTTTGGGCAGAATAAATCACAAAACTCTTACTTAAAACTTATCCACAAATCCACAATAGAGACAACCCTAGCAGATTTCCCAGCATTGATCTGTGCGCAGATTTGAGCTGCGGGAGGCAGCCTCTCGTTGCTATAGCAACTGCAAGATGGCGGCCGGTTCGAGCAGCTGAAAATTTAGGTCAGGCACTATTCATGAAAAAACTAATTGAAATCTTTTATAATACATACTACCTACAATAAATTAACATAAGATAGGTTTAAATAAACAGCACGCAAAATTGCTGTTTCATTTGATTTATAAGTAGGTATGACTGTTTACATGTAACATGCGGCCGCATCACTAGGTTATTATGACACAGTATACATGTGTACTGTGGTTATGATGAGGCACAATAAATATGTAGGTAGGTGGTACACCTTGGTGTATTTAATTTCTGTGGGTAAAGATCAGTGTAATAAGAACTTAATATGAACCAACAATATAAAATTAGAATTTCCCTAGGAATTATCTACAAATCTAGGTAGAGCTCATGCGCGCTCTAGAGATTTTGTTGTTAAAGAACCTCTAAGTAGTTACTCGTACGTGTAGATCTGTAGTTAATTCCATCAAATTGATTACCGCCACAATGTTTTAACAAGATTGGAGTTGATATCAATGTCCACGCAGTGACAGGCAATTTACTTTATAAATAGAGACGAGCGGGGCGCGCCGGCACTAAAGCTAACATTTTATAGATCGTTTCCCGTATAAACTTATCTACTTATATGTTTACACACAACATAGATAGATTACCACTAAGTACTTATTGATTCAGATCTCAGAACAAACAATAGGTAGGGTGATGGAACCAGTAAGTGACACCTTAAGGCATTTGTGTAATTTGATTTCTTATAACTTTTTTTAAAACAAAGATATTAAAACAGTTTGTCGTTTAAACTACAGGTATTATTATTGGGAACGGCATGGCTGTCGTAAGTTTTTCAGAAAAGCTACATGATGGACATTACAAGTTTAAAACCAAAATTACTCAAAATCTCCAATAATGAACACAAAAAATCCAGTAATGAACCCCCAATAAATAACACTCTCCAATTATGAACATCCAGTATTTGACACTTACCCAGTAAAAAACACCTAGTAATCGACACAAATCCCATCAGAATATAAGCGCTATATAATTAAATAAACATAAGAAATAAGTAAGATTTATGTATAGGTACTTGCGTAATGTCAAGCCCATAATAGCCTTTTATAAATTAAAAAATATCACAAAAACAACTTTATAATAAATTCAGCCTCAACCACTGGAAAATCTTGAATGATAGTGATATCAGTCAGGAGATCTTGTAGCTATTATTATTAGTATAAAGTAGGTACTTAACTACATATTTGAATAGAAATAATTAATAAGTACCTATCAAAATAAAAAATCACAGCAGAGCAATTAGGGCTGAAAGCTCAAACATCATAAAAATGTCTACATTGACTATAGCAATTCTAAATTCTAGGCTTATTTTATTATTCGTAAATAATGGCTAAATTTTTATCCATTTCTTTTAATTTGAATAAGCTTTTTTTAAAACAAATATGCTCGTTTATCTTTCCAAATACATTTTCATATTTTATAACTAGAATCAGGCCATTTAAAGGATTTTCCCACAGAAAACATCATCGTGCTCACTTCTTATTGGTTTTTTTCAAGTCTCATTCTGGCTCTTTCAGCTTTTTCTTTCATTGTTTCCTCCATGTACAGCTCGTATATTTTTTTATAAGAGCCATTTAGAACAAAATCTGTGAAAACCAGTTAATGACACTTTTTTGTACCCAATGATCGACACATTGTTCTTTACTGGTATTCGTGTTTCAATCGGTGTATTTCAAATATATACTTAACCAGCAAAATAATTAGAGCTAAGTTTGCTTAGCAACCCAAAAAGTCAACAAATCTATAAGTATGGACAGTTGTCGATTTGTGGAGTAAGTCACTTTCTCAGTACCAGTAATGAACAACTGTAATAAATTAAACAAATTGATGACCCGATGCAAGACTGATTATAAAATTACTTTACAAATTCATTTAACTTTACAAAAAATCAAACATAATACAATAATATTTACTAATGGCGAAATTATAAGCAAAAATGTGTACTCACATTCTTAAGGATTCAGTTAAAAAAACAGCGTTTTTTTCTGTTAACGACTCGGGTTGTCACGTTCCATCCTCCATGGTCTTGTAATTAAATGTCAGATTCTCGTGACGTATTAAAAAATGTCAGTCGGGAGTGAGTTGACCATGGTTTAGTATCACCATGTGGTAAATTAAATTCTGAGGCTTACTATAGATAATCGAAAAAAAAAGTGTCGACCACTGGCGCTTGTCGATTACTGGTTCCATCACCCTAGGTATACTTAGGGAATATTCTCACTCGCAAAATAAGTTAAGGGATACCCAGATAAGGGTAGGTATCATATTAATATATTTATTATTATCTGGACATAAATACAGTGTTAAACTCAGAACGAATTTAATCATCTGGCTTAGTACCTACTATGTGTAGGTAGACTAGAACTTGTCGTAAACAAGATACCCAGGCTAGCACTGTGAGCACTCAATACGGTTAAGAACACTGCAAAAAGCTGCACAACTCAAGCATTTTTATTAGCCATCATAGATACATGATAGATACCATATAGATACTATAAATCTACTTAAATCTATTAGAAATACCAACCTCCTTAGTATAAACTACAAACAAAGCTCTTTCGCATAACCTCCTTTGAATAAAATAATAAGTCTCTAACTATAGGTTTTATCTAAGATCAATTGGATCAAGCAGCCTCAGCAGCCTACGTTCGTTTTATGGCTTGGCTATGGAATTCAGGAAAAATAAAAATTCACAGATTATAAACTTCTTCTAATATCATTCTGAAAAAAAAATCATATAGAAGAAGTCAAGTCAAAAAAATAATTTGATGTGAAGTGAATAGAACTTAGTGGTTTTATTCTAAGTTTTATTCTCTTTGTGAAGTGAATTTGATACAAGGTGAAACTAAATAATGACCACCACCAACGGTAAATCTGAAATTTTTGCATAGTCTAATTTGAAATTTAATAATATTCTGCGTGGTCGAAAATCGACTACGGATTCGCTACGAATTTTCGTAGGCGAGCTACGAAATCATTGAACATTTGCTACGAACGTTTTTAATCTTTTGATTGTGTAATATTTGCTTTAATATTTGGTAAGATTGCTTTGGTGCAAAAAATAAATTACAGTAAATGACCTTCTCTTTTCATGTTTATGTAACCTTCAAAAGAAATTTGAATAATGGAGTCAGAAGTCGAGTCTTTAATAACCAAAACGGTAGAGAACGGAGAGCCCGAAAAAGTGCCTAAGTGTTTGGAGGTTTCTGATAAGATGTATGTAGTCTCAGATCAAGTTTTGGAAGACAACACTGTTCAGCCATGTGACGTCAAGAATGAAACTTCGGAAGAGACTGTTGGTATGCCGTAGACTTCACAGATATAAATTAATACAATGTTGTAAAAGTTATTATCAGCTTAACTCATACATGTGGTATGTATGCTATATTTCAATTCATCATCATCAGCCTATATTAGTCCACTGCGAGACTTAGGCGTCCCCTAATGAGAGCCATTGACTCCTATCTTCATCTTGCTGCATACAGACTCTGCCTGCATTCTTTCGCAGCTCACCCTCCCATCTGGCCAGACGGCGTCCTATACTACGTTCACTACACTAAGTATTCCGATTGTTTTAGATAAAACAGACACGAAAACTGCAAAAGATCGCAATCCGCGCATGGCTGCTTTGATGGCTGTGCATCTCGTGAGTGAAGTGTTAGATGAGGCGTACCTTATAGCTAATGATGCTCAAGAATCAGGTTAACCATTGAATTTCTTCAATTTGTGAACTTAGTGTAATCAGATGCTTTTAGTAAATTTCCCTATCCATGCACTCACTAGCCAAACTAGATTTTGTTGAATCCAGAACACAAGAATAATATGGATCTGTGTCTGAAATAAAAACATTTTATTTTATTTATTTATTTATTTTTTATTTGACATGAGAACGAATTTCAGACAGACTATTATTGTGGTTTGCGTATAAAAAGACAGAGCATCAGGACTTTAGGTCAAGTATGGACAGTTTGCTTAAATATTCCTCATCTTTGGCTAGACTAAGATTTTACATACCTAATTATAATTTTTAAATACATATAGTTGGTATAACGGATTTTATTCTTCTAACAAAGCCATAAATTAGGTAAATTTGATTAAAGAACAGATTTTTTGTTATAATTCTCTAATTTATTTTTCCTAAGCAGGCCAACCATGGAAATACTTATCAACAGGAAAAAATGCACTTGATAATAATATAGTTGAATCGCCTGAGCCACAGTTTGAAGAATCTAAGGACAATCATGTGAACAACAATGAGAACAATTTTGAGACAGCTGGCGACATAAATGCAACATCTACGCCGCAAAAAAATGCTGCTCGCGAGATTGATTGCTCAGGTAACGGCTTAAACGTTTTTATAGGTATGTTGTTTTCGTAACAATCTGGCTTTGTTTTGGTGTAATTGAAATAAAATAACGTAACAATTGCAGAAATTACACTGATGCCTTCTTTTAACGACTCCACCTTAATTGGTAAAGGCGACGAAGAAATTGAGACGGCAAGTACCCTTAAATCTAGTTTAAAACTATACCATGCTTTGGTCATGTTTCCTAAATATAGTTTTTTAATTTAAGGTGATGTTTTTTATAAGATATTTTTTTTTATTTCTAGCAGGAAGATGATACATCCATGTATATTAATCAGTTGTTTAACATGAGTGACGTAGAGCGAGCTATATTTTGCGGTAATGACGACTCAAACATTATAGAAAATCTGTCAGAACCCAACGATTTTCTAAATGAGGCCATGAATAAGATGATGGATTCATACGTGGCCAATCCTTTCCGATCTACTGAAGAGTATCCTGCCGTCATGAGTTCATTAATTTCCAATCCTTTTAATGATTTAGAAGAGTATACTGAAGACAAAATCGAAGATCTAAACGAAAATACTCCAACAGAGATGCTATCAAGTGATTATTCAGAGTATTCGTTTCTTTCTGATGCTTACGTAGCTGATATTGGTAGAGATGTTACGTTTTACATTGAGGAAGGCCCTTCTATAAAGAAAGAGGTCTACGAAAGCCTTCGAAGAGATTCAGCTGAAGGAACAACAGAGGTACCCTAGACCTACTGATTATTCTGTAAGTTTTATAATATAAATCATTAAAAAGCTTTCATTATTTTAGTTTCAGACAAATGAGGCAGATGCCTTTGAATCAACAAAAACGGTTATCGAACAAGAAAAGCATAATGATTTTCAACTTTATGAAAATGCCTACGTGACTTTGAATCGTGAGTTTCATTAACCATTTCATGAGAACCTACCGCTACTTTTTAGTCTCTAAGATACCACTGATCTTATAATCATTGTAAACACTATATTTAATATTTCTAATAAGAATTGTGATCCAGGTGACTACGACCAATGTTCCGAAGACGACGGGTACCCAATCCTTCAGGATCCAAAGGAAATGGTACTTCAAGAAGTGGAGTTGATGACCTCAAATACATCTGACGATGAACAACAGGTTCCAAATGCAACTGTATCGGTACTTAATATTTTTATATTATAGTAATTATATATTTTGCTTAACTCTTGTCGTCGTGTCATGCCTATCTTGCCTTTGTTCTGGAAAAGTTTGTCGTTTACAATTTTAATACGCTTTAATTGTCAAGAACTGGTTTCTCCACGTAGTCACTATTCATTGTTTATGTCAATTTTCCTTTATTTCCTAAACTCATCATTCAAAAGTAATCTTTGTGATGAAATAATATAAAATAACGATTATTATGGAACAAAAACTATGGTTCAAAACGATACCATCTCAGAAATTTAAAAACTGTGTCACGTCGCATATTAATACGATGTTAAAATAGATAGAATTACAAAAAAAACATCACAAACTCAAAATTTACCGAGTGATATTACTATTTTTTCCGACGTTTCGACAGGTTTGCACTCTGTCGTTGTCATGGGCAAAATAAAGTTAAAAATAAAACGAAATGGAGACATGTCACAAAATTCCTTATTGTATCCCTATATAATGTTAACTGTCTTCCAGATAATAACTAAAATGATTTGATATTTGAGCTTCCAATATTTCGGCTGTTTCCTGTGCTTCACGGAATAACTGAAGTCACTTCGATTTAGTTTTTGTGGATGCATAAATAAATATTGGAAAACTTAAGTCAAAAAGATTATGACGAGTAAAATATCGTCATTCCCTCGCATCCAGAAACAGCGCGGTGAGGTGCAGCAGATGGCGTAGGACCTTCCAAAAATAATTATCTAAAAATAATGTTACGGTCTTCGAGTTATGACTTTCTGGAGCGTTATTGTTACGTTGTTTTTCCATTCCATGTTAGCATTTCATTAGCAAATGTACTTTTATTATAGAACTTTTACGATTGCACATGAGTGTGCTATGCTCTATAGCTCTATAATCACTTTCCCAGTCTTCAATTAAATTAAGATCTATACGATCTGTTAATTTTGTTTATCAAACGGATATAAGCTGAAAGCATATAACTCTCATAGTTAGGTACCTAAATGAGACTTTGGTACCAAACTTACACACGTGTATTTCGATGCTAACCAAGTATTCCAAATGATTTTTAGAACGAAAATAGCCTTAGACACATTCATACCTGGGTTAAACTAACGGTGGGGGTGTGCTATATTTTCTTAAAATAAATTTCTCAATAACATTATATGTATTTCAAATCGGTGTTGAATTGTACAACATTGATTTGCCTCATGGTCATAGTCAGGCATAACTACATGTCATGGGTAGATTGCTATAGCTTCAGAAGGTTTTATTTATTACTGAATGTTTTACAATGAACTATAGCATTATCTATGTAACGAATTAAAGTATATTTGGCCCTCTCAAATACTGTGCTATGATAAAAACTAAAGGGGACCTTTGTATTGTTTTTAGAATAAAGAAGAGGCAGATGTGTCAACCTTGAATTGTTCTCGTAAGAGCACTTTAGCTCGTAGATGTCGTTATCAAGGCGCCAAACTCTTTGCTTGCCTTCGTGGATGGTGGCGACGCAAAACTCCAGGGAATCGAAAGGTAGAGTCTTAGTAAAAATGCTTTGTATTTATTGAACCCACAATGTACAGAGATCAAATTTGTAACGATGTTCTTAATCAAAAACACGAACAAAAGCAAGTAAATCATAAATCAATCGCAAAATACTTGAGTTACATTTCAGTACAGGTTGTCATCAAACATTAGCGCTATAGGTTTATTGTAATTTTGATTCGACAGCGACCTATCTCATCTCTCATACGTCCAAATAACTTCTAAATAATTATCTGATAGCTTTTGCTAATGACATCGTCTATCGCCAACACTGGGTTCAGCGTACACAGCTTGCCAGGTGTTTTCGCAACCATGAATCAGATCTTAGAGAAAAGTTTGGCTTATAATTCCTTTTAGCTAGATAGAAGTGACCGTTGCATGTGGGGGGTTACATGCAATGATAACTTCTAGCTAGGTAAAAGGAGCAGCGAATAGAAATTGTAAAGACAAAATAAGCTATCGTAAAATATGTTTATAAAATGAAACTACTCTTATTCATAGGAAAAGAAGAGAGCAGTTCTGCCTGTCTGCCCTCTATCACCCGACGCCAGACGACGCGCTTCGAGTTTACTGGACAATCGTCTGTTTCGGTCGCCGTCACCCTCCCGCCCTATGGTTTGGAAGTTCAACACGGTTAATGAAGTTGTTGTCAACTCCAATCGCTGGAAGGACTATACGTTTACTGCAATGCCTGAAGAACTGCGTCGTGATATCATATGAATTTATATTAGAAAGTTACCTTTGTTGCTTATTAGCTTTATTTGATTTAATTTTGTTCAGTGTTACTTATTTATTAATATATTGTTAATTTTGATAACTCGTATTGATTTTCAAGAGACGTTAAGATCCTAAGAAAGGTAGAGCAACAATTAGGACACGAATAAATATGACACATTCATTATTCATTTGATAAGTAAGATACCTTGGCGTCTAAAGATATACAGATCAGATAGAAATAGTTTAGCGTAAATGTAGATAACTATTGTGTTTGACGTTTAGCTGATACCTCTAGGTAGATCAGGTGGACGATAGCTTCATCTCGCTTCAACAACAAGGGTGCAGCGCGCCCAAGTGTTACGTAGAAACGGAACAACTCCGCCCAAAATAGAACAGTTGCGGATTCCTGGGCTAAATCTCAAATATCCAGATTGGTGCGCCATCTAAGCCAGTTAAAACAGTCCCGCGAAAAGTTACCGAGCCCCACTTCTTGTCTGAACGTCTGCCAGTGAAGACCGGGAGGGAACCAACTAACACCACACAAAATGGTGAGTCACTGACGGCAGTGAAAATGTGAAATGGTGTAACAGTGTTATAATGACTGTTAGTCAAGTGAAAATATGTTTCGCGTTGGATCCTCGTGAATATTATCTGCTGACCGGTAACTCGCGACTGATCCTACATGCCTTCGATATAAATCAGTGCTGTGATAAACCAGTGCAAGAAGATGGTATTGTACATGTCGATAACTTTAATGATCGGTGCTTAGCCAAAGGAGAACACACAACTAATCTACTCACACATGCATGACCAGCCACCTGTCACACATGGATTAACGAACTGTTTTTGGTAATTTTCAGAGCGACCTCAGCAAGAACGACATTGACAGTAAGTACTTTTGGAATTCCAACTAACAAAACCTACTTATCCTCTTCATGGCGTTTAATTCCATTATGGATTCAAGTCAATTCTGTAAACTTAATATGAAATATTTAAATCTGTAAACTATACTCTAACCTTAAATTTCAGTCATCCCCTAAGCTTGCTGTTATCATTTTATAAAATGAATTAGCAGGAAGCATAGTTAAGTCTATGTTTAGCGCAATTTCTCATAAAAGGTTTGAGATAGAAAGAGACGCCGGGTGGAGTCAGTGGCACGGCCATGGTGCGCGCGCGCAGCGTTCTATTTTTAAACTTTCGCGTCACGTGATCCTCTATCGCCGCCCGCCCAAACAGAGAAACTCCGCTCGGATTTCATTGCAGCCCAATTCCGTGTTGTGAAAAACAGAACTTTCTACTAAAACGTTCATCAATATAGCATTGCGGAATGGAATATTTGTGCACTCGCTGATGCGATCATGCCATTATCAAGGTCAATATTGATAGTGATCTTGAATCAAATTATGATAAGGCAAGTTATGATAATGATTTCTTTCTTGGCAGTTAATTCATAAACAAAACGATGATCACGACAAATTAATTAATTACCAATAAATTAATATTTCTTGATAACAGGAAGGTACATAAAGTTCAATACAATAATAATTGAAGATTTATGTAGTTTTGAGAATGTCGTTGTACCTTAGATGATTATAAAAAGTAGCTGTACATACTATCGAGTCAAAATTGGGGCACAGTATTGGCTCTATAATTAGAAACTGAGTCACAGAGAGCATCGAAATGAACAGAGCACGGTGAAGTATTATTCTGGGCGAAGAATGTCCGCCCACGCGCCGCCTAAAGTATAGACGAGTAGTTTCCAGAAACGTTTTTGAAAATAACAATATTTTTGAATAAATATTGAGACGATGCATAAATTTAATTCAAAACCAAGCAATAAGGATCAAAGCCACTAGAACAAGATCATGGAAGAGATTCTTTAGAAGTGACAGTTAGGTAAATTTCTTGAATTACGAAATATGGATAATATGGATATCATTTCCTACTTTGCTAGAGAGCTTCTTTAAAAAAATAAGAAAAAATAAATAAATAATGGTGGACAATCTTACAAAAATGTATCCTAATGCAATCGTAAACGTAAATAAAAGAATACGACGGGACGATAAAGCGTGGCGGCGGCGTAGCAATAACCTAGTTGGAGCATTCTTGGCTTTTTAATGTTTGTTCTGTACCTATTCTACAATTTTTTCTACGAATTTTTAGATTAAAACTAACAATAACTTCCACGTCCACATCTTACCTTGACACATCAAAGCTACTCTTAGCTTTACCTATCCCGCTGACGATTAGCGAGAAGCGAATTTAGTTTAGCTTGGACTTTGTTGCTCGGCTCTAATTATATTTTATCATTAATGCATTCATGGAGCAAGTAGCCACCAGCTGCACATGCAGATAGACATGTGCGTCGTGGGCTATGAAAGAGTTAACAAGTTTTTTCCACTCATGTCACGCCAACAAACAAGTGGAGTTCAAAGAGAGTTCTCACTCGTAGTCAGCGAGCACATTGCACCCCGTTTATGGTACATCTACATCTATTATACATTAACTAGAATTTATTGGTCGATAAATTATTCGATGGCTAGTCGCGGTGGAATAGTGCCAATACATAGGGTAGTTTTCAGTTTAATAGGAATTTAATTAATAATAATTTAATTAATTAATTTAATTTCACTTACTCGTACTATACACAGGATAGTTTCAGTTTAACATTTTTGAATCACAGGGGCAACCTTCGCCTTCTCCATCTACGATGCCGACGGCAGCGGCAAGGTCGACGCCTACAACCTAGGTGATGTCCTGAGGGCGCTCAACTCCAACCCTACAATGGCCACAATCGAGAAACTCGGTGGTACCAAGAAGAAGGGCGAGAAACTGCTAACCGTAAGTAATATTTACTATTATAATAAGCCTTCTTACGCATAATGGACCACAACTGAGTCCAAATACGGAAATGGGAGTACACATACACTTACCTAAACCTAAAAGCGTTCTATCCTTACGAATCCTTACGAACTATGTACAATAGAGTTGGTATAACGGAATGTTTACTACTAAAGGTAGATTGCTAAATTGAAAGCTCTGTATATCAGTTACGATATAAAATCGGGCGTGTACTGACTTGATTAGAGTAAATTAGTTGAGACTTCTATTGAATTTAGCAAATCGAGGAGTGTGTTTATTGAAATTTGGGATCGTCTGGAAACATAGTACTTGTTAATTAAATATCAAAGTGGATTGACGAAACATCATCATCGACATCCATTAAGCATATTTTAAATCGTATATCGAGCAAAAGCCAAGATCAGAATATTGGATTGATCTTGGATCATTATTTAGATGTAAACAAAAGACAACAAAACAAGTTAAATTTAATTCGAAAGTACCACGGTTAAATCCCGAACCGAAGTTTATGTAAAGTTTCGTAATGCCAGCAAAGTTTTGCGTAACATCGTGTTTAATTTATTTCAGATTGAAGAGTTCCTTCCCATCTACTCCCAAGCAAAGAAAGACAAAGACCAGGGTGTCTACGAAGACTTCATTGAATGTCTGAAACTGTACGACAAGGCTGAGAATGGCACTATGCTTGGCGCTGAACTTACACACACGCTTCTCGCGTTAGGTAAGATAAATAAATAAATAAAATAAATAAACAATGCTGGACAGTCCACACAGCATCACCTAGCCCCAAGCTAAGCAGAGCTTGTGTTATCGGTACTAGATGACTGATGTACATAATACAATATATTACATAGATTGATATTTTTTATTATATAAAGAAAACGGCCAGAACACCCTGAACAAATATCTCCACATCGTACAAACATTTGTTCCGAGGCGGGAATAACTCGCAATCCATAATAATATTATAAATGCGAAAGTAACTCTGTCTGTGGTCTGTTTGTCTGTCAGTCTTTCACGCATTTGAAAACCGATTTTAAAATTTGGCACAAACGTTGTCTAGACCGGGAGAAAGGACAAAGGATACTAATGGATCAAAAGTTATTCTTACGCAAAAGATAAGCAATAATCTTCCGATGGTCAATAAGACAAACTCCTTCCTCCTTATTCGTAATAGTCTGGTGACTTTAAGAATTGCTATTGCTCACTTTATCTTCTATCGACTTAGCAACTGTTTCAAGACTATTCTGAAGAAGAGATCCAGTCCTTGTGTTTTGTCTTTCCATGACGTTATGCGCATTGGACAATGTAGAGCAAGCGCAGCGGCTCTTGCAGAACGCTGATGATGATAATGAAGATGCAAATAGTCAATCACGAACATACCTGCCTGGTAACACCTTCGTTAAAACGAGTATCATAATAAATGCGCAGAGTTGAGGCCGAGCCAGTCCTTCGAAATAAATTGGCAACAATTCTAGCTAGAGGCAAATCGTAACGAAATCAATTCTTTGGCGAGATGCCATACAGCCACCGGTGAAGTTTCTATCGGGGTCATGTTTTTGTTGTATCAGGGATTCTTGAAAAACATCGTTTTAAAATATTATGTTTAACTTCCGGGCGTATTATGTTTTTGAGTATAAAGGGGAAAGCAAATAGATAAATTTTTAATTTTCAGGTACATGATAGATATACAATACTCATATATACATATACTCATAATACTCATATAGACAATACTCATAGATATATAGGGTCTAAAAAAGCTATATTTATATCATTCGAATAAACCGGTCAAGTACGAGTCGACCCCCGCCCGAACATGGCTGACTCCATACTTTCGGAAAAGAAACAAGAAATACCCAAAATCAGAATTTTTAGATTGGTAAAGTATATAAGCAATAAACCAATATGTCGCGGTCACCCATCTAAGTACTGACCGTACCCAACAATGCTCATCTTCGGTGATCGTTTTATAAATATGGACGTTGATTCATATACCTACCTGGCGGTTAATACCTACACTTTCTGTAAGAATTCTTGAAAATCTCAGATAATGTGTACCTAGATATGGCATGTCTACCTTGTGAGCTTCCTGAAATACAGCTGGCTGATCGACGGACTAACGGTCAGACAGACAGCGGAGGCTTAGTAATAGAACCCCGTTTCAATCTTGGAACCCAGAAAATTGCCATACGCATCTGAAAATAAAATCAGGGTTAATTTTATGATTTTGTCAACAGGTGAAAAACTGGACGACGCCCAAGTCGATGAAGTCGTAAAGGACTGCCTGGACCCCGAAGATGATGATGGCATGGTCCCCTACGCACGTAAGTATACAATCACTAAGAAGTTAGTGAACCCTATGCACCATGTGTGACCCTTTAGTGACCCCTTTAGGATAAAGTAGTTTGATTATGAATCCTATATCCCGCATTTGATGAAGTGGTTAGAATGTTCCCAGTTGCTAAATTTGATTTAGAAGAGCGTGCATATAGAATGAAAAGAACTTTGTATTTGATTCATAAATGTAGCTATAATGTAGAAGTAGAATGTCCGTTATACTTAGTTGCATTCATACAATGCATTGCATCGATTTCCGCATGGACACAAGACCCCGCACTCAAAATTGCACACAGCAATTTTATCGAATGATTGGTTCTAGCTCCCATAGATTGAAGATCTTGCAACGAAACACTTGAATGAGCATGAGGGTCCCCCACTGTGTGTCCCTTGCATAACCTGTTATATCCCTTTGCAGCATTCCTGAAGAAGGTTTTGGCGTTGTAGAAGACCACACACAAATAATCTTTAGTTATAAGATCGTAAGTGAAACATCTAAGCTTCTGTCGCTGTTCTTCCGCTTATAGACTGCTAACAAAATTTAGAAATGCACAACAAATATGTTTAATTTTCTGGTTTTGTTTAATTATAACTGAGTTTTAAATTTAATCTGGACTTAAAAACCTGTATATTAATAACTGATGGAGTATTTGTTTCATCTTTAAGAATATTCAAGCAAAACTATCCAAAAATAAGCTGTTAGTAATCTAATTTTTTCAGGGTGCCTATATTAATATTCCAAACGAAATTTCGTGTTTCGTTTCGCCCAATTGTACTTTAATAATATCGAATCAGAGTACTAAATTGCAAACAAAAGCGAAACGATACATTCGAAGGCGTATTTTGGAGAATTTAAATAAGGCCTCAGAGCCACAAAAGAAAATGTCGAGAAAAATATAAAAAGTGTGATAAGCATTCGTTTACATACGCAACGTATAGGTACAGTTATTATTTACTATGTAAACGTCTGGTATTCAAGTTAAAGCCTGATTGAGCCTTTCTTCTCCCTACATTCTAAGGCAAAAACTCAATTGCAGAGTCGACAGACAATACAGAAATTTGAAAAAAGAGGCATATTTATACTTACAATGTCGACAATTTCAAAGTGATTATTGTCATACCTAAGACGATTTTTTTCTGTTTCCAGCTTTCCTCAAAAAAATGTGTGAAAAACCAGCCGATGCGCCAGAGAATAACTGAATTATCAGACAATGGACCAGCAGCATCCCGTAATCACCATCCATACGGTTTCCTTTTATATGAACAACTTGATATCATTGTACAAATTACAATCAATGACTGTACATACTAAGTAAGATTAAATTAAACATACTGTAAAACACGTTGTACGTGTCTTTTTTAATTAATTTTTATAACTTTTTATTTATTTAAGTACGTTTATTATAATACCAAAAATACAAAAAATATACCGAATTTTATAATAAATTGTTAATGATAAGTCTTGGTGTTGTCTTCCATTAACTTTTTTAGTCTTTTATAGAATAGGAATTAGTTTGGCAACCCAGGAAGTTTAGGGAAACGAGAATGGGCGAAAGTTGGGCGAAGTCAGTAAAGGTTCATGGACCTAGTTCATAAATTTTTGCTTATTGTCCTTTACGTTTATTATAATACCAAAAATACAAAAATATACCGAATTTTATAATAAATTGTTAATAATAAGTCTTGGTGTTGTCTTCCATTAACTTTTTTAGTCTTTTATAGAATAGGAATTAATTTGGCAACCCAGGAAGTTTAGGGAAACGACAATGGGCGAAAGTTGGGCGAAGTCTCATCATCAGTCTATTGGACCTAGTTCATAAATTGTTGCCCATTGTCCTTTAGGTCCTTAATATTCCATAAATAAATTAGATTCATTCTTATAATTCAATTAGAAATAATTAGGTCGGTCCACCTAAATTGTGTTAAATATTGAGCCATGAAGTCTTACAAAAACTTCTGAGACTGCTATCAAAAATACAACTTTTGTTTTACTTATCACCATAGCATTGCTCTCTTGACTAAAATGGTAGGTAGTGGCAGGGACCATACAACCCCGAGTACGGGTTAACCCCTTTGAAAGGGCAACACTTTCATCAGCTGCGCAGTACGTTGGGTTACCCTTTGATAGGGTTACCCTTATACCCCGACCTCTGTGGTCTATCTAGTCGTATTATTATTATGTATATGAGTTATCTAGTTCCCACCCTTATCACAAGCTCTGCTTATCTTGGGGCTAGATAGTGCTGTGTGACATGTCCAGTATTATTTTATTTAGGTAGGTATATATATATTTATAAAACGCATTTGAATTATTTTGTTATAGCATCACCTCCGTAGCGGTGGTTTAATTGATTTAACCGTGGTACGTATTTAAAGGCACTATCAGAATCAGCCCAGTTATAAATCTTAGTAAAACTGCTGATAAAAATATTCCTATTTATCCGAAGAAAACATTCCCTTGCTTCCTTGACCCGAGACATAACATGTCTACACGCACTCTATAGGTAGGTAGGTACAATATTTACAATATCTTTTTTTATGCTGGACTATTTAGACAGTAGTATCTGGCTAGCCCCAAGCTAAGCAAAGCTTGTGTTATGGGTACTAGATGACTGATATACTTGATACAATAATATTACATAGATATATATTTTTACTTTACATAAAAACGACCAGATCGCTCTAAACAATTATCTGCCGAAAGTACAATCATTTGTCCCAAGACGGGAATCGAACCCGCAACATATTACGTCGCAGGCGGCCCTTCGCACAGGTCGTCATCATCACAAATACACCCCACGACGTTGTTTTGCCTCTTATGAAATTTTGATCCCCTCAGAAATGTCAAAATTATGCTTACGAATCCTTCATAATCAATATTATGGACATCATTTCACAACGGAACTCTAAATACGCATATTGCAAAACAGGTATCAACCAAGTAGGTGAACTATCTTTTGTTCACATCACACTCGGCTGGGCAATGCCCGCTAAAACAGGGGCAAGGAGGGGTGTCGTTTGCCAAACTCCCCCGCGCCACAGAAAATGGCGCGGAAAACATTTTCCCAGCATCGATATGACCGTTCGTATGCCATCGGCGTTCATTCGGAAGTGCTCGGCCTATAGGCGGCTGTGAAGCTGTATTGCAAAGTTGCCAGCTCGTAAATTTACGCTGGAATCTGGTTAGAATCCAAGTTAAAATAAAATAAATATAATTATAATGCTGGACAAAATCACCTAGCTCCAAGCTAAGCAGAGTTTGTGTTATGGGTCGATGACTGATATACATAATACAATATATTACATAGATAGATATTTTTGATTGTCCCGAGGCGGGAATCGAACCCGCAACCTCCTGCATTGCAGGCGGACCTTCGCCCACCGCGCCACAGAGGTCGTCAAAGGTAAGTATCAAGGAAGAAAGTCGCCGGTCGCGGTCGCTGGTGTTGTTTGGATCACTCTGAAAGATTTTTGATTCACCTTTTATACTGTACTATATTTTCGCCGTAAAAATTCTATGAACTCTAAAGTCTATGCCTAATTCGCCAACCTCGGCACCGCGCCGCTGACGTATTTCCACAGTAATCCATAAAATACTGACGAATGTGCTTAGGTACACGGAAATAGGTACAAAAGGCTAGAACCCGTAAAATTTTCATGTATGTTTTCGTAGTAACTACCATGAAAAGAACTCTTTTCTTTAGTAAATTATAAATCGATCTGATTAGGTATCCATCATCCGTGCTATATTTAAAACATCCACTCACTGTAAAATAATAAAGCGTTCAATGCCCGAGTGGCATTCCTAAAAGATATCCCTAAAAAACCTATTCAGAAACATAAATAAATAGGTGTCTCTGTAGATTTTTGTCGAACCATACAAAATTTACATTTGGGAATAATTCCCCAAAGCGCTGGCAACACAGCTCGTCCGGCCGAACTAAACGAGTCTCGCTAGTGTTAGTTTATCTTGGTGACGAGTCGACGCGCTCGTTATAAGGACCTTTGTTTATGTGTGCTGTGATAACGTACCGGCGACAACAAGGTGTTTAGTAGGTAAACCACCATTTTATATTTCCACTTTATTTTCATGGTCTCAACTTTCCACTTCAAAAATTGAATTTTTTGGGTGTGCCGATTTACCTCATCTCATTTATTTAAGTAAAGGGTGCTTATGGTGTCAACGGCACATTATATATTGCTACTTACTATAAGTATTTAAATGTGGTTTATATGTAGGTAGATTGTTCATCAGTGTTGTCGTGACATGGGCGTATTTAAAATAGCTTCTTAAACAATGAAACTGTTATTCCTTATTTATCAATGTAAATAAGTACCTATGTAGGTAATATCAACTGTCAACTTTCACACAAGTAGGTAAACATAAATTAATCGATCAAGTTGAAATATTTTATTAAAATCAATTAAGTAATTAAATGCAATCATTATCACTGTAGTATGCGTGCCTTATAATAACTATGCAGCTTCAAAATTATTGTCAATGTGATAATTTTTTTACTTGTGTAGAAAGGTATTTAGAACTACCTAGGTAAGTATAATGATATGATTATGTTTAGGTAGGAAGGTGATCTTGGAGTATCAATCAAACACGTCAAATAAATTTTGGTTATGTTTTTGTAGCTAATTTTGATAACATCAAATCAATAGTATGTTACTAACATTAGCCACAGAACAGCTTATTTATGCATAGGTATTACTGATAATTTTAAAATGCATGATACTACGAGTATCTTATCTCGAAGGTTCAAGGTACCAAAGAATCGACCGCAGAAATTAACACCTTTCAATGATTATACAATATTTACAGGTAGACTTGTACGGTAATGTGTGTGGTTTGATCTTATATGATCATAAATCAATCTATATCTATAGGTACTAGGTAATATTATAAAGTGGAAAGATTAAATTGTTTGAATTGAATAGACTCCAAACCTACTGGAAAGATTTGAGAAATTCTTTCACCATTAGAATCCTACACTATCCCTGATGAACATAGTATTTAGAGAGAGAGATATTTTCAAAAAAGTTGCCCGCTCAAGATCCGCATGAAACATTAAATTTTTGTTAAATACTCGAGCGAAACCGGGGTGCACCGCTAGTCCTAAACATCATTCATCATAGATTTTGTTTGTTATAAAGGTTTTATTCATAACAAGAAATTTACATATTCTCGGTGGTAGTCACGAGGTGACCATATTCGAGGAGGCCATAGTCAAAAACATCGTAATAAATTTTGGCCTTATTGTTACTTATATTTTAATTATTCTCATAGGATTTGTAAAACTGTATTTACCTCAGCAAATAAATAAATAATTCGGTGCTGCTTTTATATTAAAACTTTTTTCAATTATTTATTAACCTAACGTTGCGCTGGAGAATCAAAGTATAACCACTTTATTAGATACAAAGTATAACTAAGTACTATATTTCCCAGCAATACTTATGTAATTTGAGTCCTGTGAGGTCTAGAGGAAATTAAGCACTTTGATTTGATTTGACTTGGTACGATAATAAGGTAATAATCGAAGGTAAAAGTCTAAAAGATTAAGATGTAACATATAATTCCAGGTGAAAGTGTTCTACTAAATCGAAGTGCAGTTGGATGCAAGATGGCAGAAGTCAACGAAAAAGTGGATATCAACAATATGCATCAGGACAAACATAATACAGGTCACTATTTCCTCTACTTACCTACTTCCTTATTTTAAGAAGCTAGATCACCGTTACACAAACAATAACATACAAGTCTGGACTTCTTTGATTATGACAATACACAAATTCAACGACCTTTGAAAAGATAATCTGTCAATTGATGTTTTTTAGAAACGTTTTTATCGTCAAATTTGTATTTATTTTCATCACAAGCTCTGCTTAGCTTGTGGCTAGACAATGTTCTGTAAATTTTCCAATTTTCTTGAGACGGAACTGCTAATTGTCCGAATGTTTTGAAGAACGGTGTGTTCTTCGTAAATAAGTGGAGGAAATTGAATCATTACATCGACAAGAGCTAAGATCTTCAATGTATAATATAAACATCTAAGGATAATTTTACTGCATAATACCTACTCGGTTATTTAATCTCAGACCACAACTGAACTGAACTGTCTTTCTTATCGTACAAACAAACAACGAAATGGCCAAACAAACAATGAAATAAAAAATTACAAAATAATTTCCAACACTTTTGCTAAACATCAAACAAAACAATAGCAACAAAATCAGGTTCTTATGTTTCATCGCCGATTGTTTTAAATATTTACGAAGTAAACAATGTCTTGCATAAGAAAATGTTTGAACAGATTTGTTTTATTCTATACGCGAATTAAATAAAAAATTAGAAACTTCAGTCATCTCCCGTATGGTCTAGTGGCTAGGATACCTGGCTTTCACCCAGGAGGCTCGGGTTCGATTCCCGGTACGGGAATATAATTTTGCACTTTATTTATCTCACCTTTTTTCGTTTCCCAGCAAACATCTTCGAGATAAAGATTTCGTAGTTTCGACTTAGCTTATCAGGTAATCGGGTAACACCTACTCTGCTCAATTTGCCAGTTATTCGGTAATGAGGTCTAACTACGGTAAACTGTTTCAAGTGATCGTAGGTGGTGACAATCAACGTTCCACTTCCACTGTCTATCTCGAGATTCTGATCCATTGATGTAACTTCTATCATACTATTGTCCTAGTTTCTATGACCTTATTGACTAAAACTATAGTTCGCTTTTGTTGAATGTGAAGTAATTTTTGTTAGGTTGTCTTTAAAATTATATTTGCTGTAAATAAGGATTTTCAGTTCCCTTTTCGTCCTCTAAAATATCAGCGGTGAATTGCTACAAATTCGTTGGTGAAAGTTATCAGTATCTGAATGATATGATAAGTATTATTTCAAAGACAAAGTTCACAATTTAAGAAATGTTTTTTCGGTTACCTACGAAAAAGGTTTTTATGGATATTCCTATTAAAATGCCTTGAATACCTATTGATTGAGTGGCAGGTGCTGTAGTTTTAATAATAAAAATGTTCTTAATATGAATTTGAAGAAGTAGGTACATTTTATTCACAACGTTGTAAATTTTTTTTTGGTGATCAATTTTATCATGATTTTTGTTTTTCCTCTACGATAACCGCAATTATTTGACAAGCTTTATTATAAAATAATAATAATTTGATCATTTCTAAAAGTGAAAACTTCAAACTTTTAAGCTTTTCGAGAAAAATACTTATCACTCAAGGGTAAAAATTTTATGGGTTCAACCGAACATAAAAGAGTCCTCGATGAAAAAAAAAAATCTCAATGTTTTTTGTCAGTTAAAAAAAATACTTAATAAAGAGGGACTTTCAACAGTGGACACTGATGAGAAGTCAAAAACTAGAGATGTGTGATTCAATGATTGTTCCCTTTCATTAATGATTGGGGTTGGTTGACATTTTTTCGGCAAACAAATTCGGGACGGCGACCGTAAGCCACTTAACGCTGCCGCAAATAGATCTTGTAGGTGGCATTTCTAAGAATACTTACAATAAAATAGATCCCCTATTTTGCTGCACAGTCAACAGACCTTGACATCGATCAGCAAATCATGATTCATTTAAAATACTTTTAAGAAATATCCTATATCTACGACAAAAAAAAAAACAATCATGGTAGAATTGCATTCATTCGAAACCATTTCTTTTTTGAGACTTAAGGCAAATTTTATGGTTGCTCAGGATGCGTGTGGTGTCTTTTCGATCAGATTTTGAATTTTTTGCTGTGTTTGTTAATTTATGTTGCAAATTTGTGTTTTTCTACTAGTCTATTATACTCGAAATTATTCAGGAGTATCAACTTTTAATTTTAAATTTCCAAAGACGTAATACTGCTGAGCATTTCACCTTAGCTACATGAGGCAGGCTTTGTAAAATACGTTATAGGCCAATGAAAGAAGCACCCTTCTAATTCCTAGAATATTTCGTACCTGACACAACCCCGCACTAGTTCACGTCCATGCAAAACTGGTAATGACAGTGTTCTAATTAGCAAATAGGTTTGTTATACCTAGTTTTACCCTAGCAAGGAATAGTTAATAACAGAATTATTGTTTTTTAATGAGCGAACGTGAGTTGCGATTTTGCATGCGATTGAGATTTTAAACCGGAATAAGAAGGGACTTTCTGTATGCGATGCACGTTATCGAGGAGTTAAATAGTCGGGTCTTTTCTTAATCTTAATTTAAGTTGAATGTTTTCGTGGTCAGAATGCCATGGGTTCAAAACGCCGTGCCAGTTCATTCATGGGTGATACAAATTCTAATGAGTACGTGCACAAGTTTCCCATGGTTTCTTTTTTAACAATGTTAACCATTTAAGAGTATGACAGAGTGTATAGGTTCCCATGCACCGTTGCATTTATACATATAATTACTGATATCTATTGTTTGTTTGATAACGTTTTTATGGGAGTGCAATAAACTTTTCGCTTTACTAATTTGTTAGACTTTTACTACTTCACTTTAGTTTTTTTTTTACCCAAGATTTACACGTATCTTTGACGGGTCCTATATTGATAATTACTTTGATTTGCTAAGTCATCGGCTTCATTAAATTTAATAAAATAAGGTAATCTGTGCTCCTTTACGTTGTCCTATAATAGTGTTATTTAATCCAAAAAGTACAAGCTTTCTCGATAGCTTTATTTTAGTAGAAATGTATGCTTTAATAAGATATTTTTAGAATGGCCGTCTTCATCCACTGCTTGGTCAGGCTTTCTCAAATAATAATAATTCTATTATATTCTATGATATTCAAAATATTTGTTCAGTTCTTTGTCTTAGCGTTCTTCCATCATCATATTGATCGTAATGCCCCAGGGAGACGAACAATGGCCGCCAGCGTCTATTGTGTGATGTAGTGCCATAAATACAATTAAAGTCACTTACTCTCGTTAGCGCAGTAATGCTACAGATTATACTTAAGTTGCTTCATAAACAGAGTGGCAACTAGGGGTTAAATTAATATTAAAAGTCAAGCTGAGCTCAGCTACATAAGCGTGTTAAATAAATCTTGAAGCAAGCATATTGTTTGTTTAATTAAAAAGTATTGTTAATAACTGAGTGAGAACCTAGGTAACCTGTTTTAAAAATAACAGTTTTGGAACAAGAGATTTTTTATATAATCTGTTTTACTAATATTGTACCAATAACACCAGCTCTGCTTAACTTGGGGATAGTGATGCTGTGTGGTCCACCTATATTGATTTATTTGATAGCGAATGTTTTATGATAAACGATTATGTACTAAATACTGACAGCAAAAAGAGCTGAACAACCGGAATGAAATGAAGAGTCAAATTTGAATGATTTAGTAGAGTTAAATGGTTGTACGAGTTGCAGATAATAGGTCGTTTTCTAGCAAGTATATCTAGTACCAATATCATAAAACAAGCTCTGCTTAGCTTAGGGCTTTGTTGTCCAACATTATTTATTTGTTTGATATACATATATATATATATTATTATGTACATTACATGTACTTATATCATACAATAACTCCACACTCGTTTACCACGTGTTCATACAAAACGGAAAAGAAAGAATAAGTTCTCTCAAAAAACACAACAGCCTAGCTGTTTCTATTTTAATACTATTAAAATATTCTGCTTTAATATACCTTACGTTTCAAATTGTGAAATAATAACCTGGTTCCCGCCCTGTCGTAATAAAGCAGAGTCTTTGCCCTCCGGTGGGCACGAGCGTGATATTGTAGAGCACTGCTGATGCAGCACTCATTGTTACCAGCTGTTTGTTAAGCAAAGCCTATAGGTATGCTTTTAAGGGCTCAGCTACACAGGGAGGATTTTTGAGACGGGACAGTAAGAGTGTAACCTTAACGAGTTATGTAGGTAATTGTTAATGATTTAAATACCTATTTAATTATTCGTGATAAAGCAAACTCTTTGCCCTCCGGTGGGCACGGAATGCAGCACTCATTGTTACCAGTTGTTTGTTAAGCAAAGCCTGTAGATATGTTTTAAGGGCTCAGCTATACAGGGTCGATTATTGAGACGGGACAGAAAGAGCGGTACCTTAACCACTAATGTTGTTAATGATTTAAGTACCTATTTAATTATTCATGATAAAGCAGAGTCTTTGCCCTCCGGTGGGCACGGCCGTGATATATTGTAGAGCACTGCTGATGCAGCACTCATTGTTACCAGCTGTTTGTTAAGCAAAGCCTGTAGGTATGTTTTTAAGGGCTGATCTATACCGGGTGGATTATTGATACGGGACATTGAGCTGTTCCTTAAGGAGTTATGTAATTGTTAATGATTTATGTATGTATATAATACAATTTAGTTTACTTATAAGGACTACTGACTAAAGAAAGACAAAGTTGTTAGAACAATGAGCAGGATATACTTGCACAAGTATATTTATATACTTAAAAGATGAAAAGATATCCTAACAACTGTATATCTTTTAGAGTAACATTATTAATTTTAATTTTAATATTTATGTTTAATTTAATTTAATATTGTACCTAAAATTTTATGTATGGACTGAGTAAGTCTGAAAAAATAAAAAAAAAAAAATATTAAAAGAAATATTTCAGTTCTAGTTACAGGAAAAGGTTCCTTGGAGACCATCCATTAAAGTAAGTTAACGTTTTCGAGTTAGTGATTCACAACCCTTGCCTGACATAAATCTTCAAAAACAACATACCTGTTCCCCGTATTAAAATAATTGTTTTATGTATTGATTGTGCAATAAATCCTAACTAACAAAAAAAAAAGTATATATGACAATTATTTTAGAGCTAGTATTTACCAATTGAAACAATTTATCTAACTGCAGACTGTTGCAAACAAACTACAGTTAGCTCAACTAATCCTTATCAATACCAGTTGGAAGTGTACCGAAGATGCTGGCTGCATTGTAATCAAGTAATATTCTATTCTAAATTAAGTTATCTCTTAACCTAGAAAACTGGTAGAGTAAGTTAATACTTGACCTTCAACTGATGAGTTATGTGTTTACTTCGAGTAAAGACAAAATAGTAATCGAAGACAAAATTTATTTCAACCAGTTAAACTGGTTTGCATGCAAGCTATTCAAAACAATGAATTCAAAAACGACCTCGCGCCGTGTCCAAGCAATAACATGTAAATAGTAATAATAACAACCTCTACAGCTGGCTGGTATCATTTTCGGGTGTATCATTGTGGTATCATATTGTGCAAACGAGGATGATACCCGCTATGTGTAGCCCCCGCCTTTAACATTAACTCACATAAAGGGCCTCTGTGCTGTTGGCTACGGCCCCACGCATGCCTTCCAAAGGACCGGGTCGCTATATCCTCCGTAAACATGATGATGAGCTTATGATGAGATAATAACAATAATAATAATAAATCATTTATTTCAGGCAAATGATTTATTATTACAAAACAGTTATGGATGGTAAAAACTTATTCTAGGGCCCATATCAACAAATAACTTACCGACCAACATACATATATATAAATATAAAAAGTCTTCTCTACATATTATAAAACAAACTTCCCGCTATCTGTCTGTTTGTCCCTATATTAGATCTTTAAAACTACGCAACGGATTATGATTCAGTTTTTTAATAGATTAGAGTGATTCAAGAAGGTTTTTATATCAGCATTGGAACCGTGTGAAGCCGGCGCGGGTCCCTAGTAATAACTAAATGGTACACAGTAGGTACGGCATAAAACATATCCATCATCTCAGTAGGTCAAAAGCTGGCAACATTATGACCTGAACCATCCAGTGTATCTCACATAGTCTATTAATTGTATCTCTAGAGTTATTAAGCTCAGAAGATACATGTAGTTAAACTGATTGACTCTCATTACTACTAAGTGCCTCATCTTATCATCGCAAGTCGTAAGTTTGGTGCATTAATCAATTATCAAAACTATACTATAATAATATTATAAATATTTTTTAAAAGAGGATTATTTGTTTTTTCTATGAATTGAATAGGCGACGAAACTACTGGACCGATTTGGAAGATATTTTCACCATTAGAATGATAAACATAGGTTAATGAATATTTAAAAAAGTTAGGGATAGTCACTAATGTGATATGTCTTTTCATAATATATTACCTATGATTTATCATATTACAATAAAGAATCTTAAAATAATTTATAAATTCTAAAGGTAGGTGTTGTAAGAAGTCGGGCGCGGCGGGAAGCGGTCCAGATCTCGTGATTAATGTACTGTAAACCAAACAATAGCTCCTGTAGGTAGCATTTGACAGACGGCTGTTAGGAACTCATTATGATGACTCAAAAAATCACAATTTGCAAGTAACGGCTGCTATCGATGGGCGAAATGAGATGGAGCGTTAATTAATGGTTTATCTTTTTTGTGTTACGGGGTTTAAACCTGCGGCTTTTTGGCATATTCTTTTGTGTCGCGACGGGGTTTGAACGGCTTTTGGTATATTCGGAAATTTCTTGCCAATAAGTCATTTGATTTCAGAGTCGAAATTACAGTTATTCGCTTTGCTTACCCAGTTTGTAAATTTATACTGAAAGTCATAATTTTTCTTGAAATTTACATACAAACACACGAAATATATTATTATTTTAAATTTCAATTCAATAGCTGCAGTTGCTGAGATATTACAGATTAAAACAGGCCAGAAAAAAGCGAGACCATATGAGTTTCGAAAACGATCTCCGAACCCTAAAAACTACGTGCAGAGTCATAAATGAACTTAGTAATTTCTGCATAACTTCTATTATAAATATCTTGTATGATTGCAATCCAGTTGATAATTTGATCTCGGTATACAAGCCCTGCAAGCCATGATTGTTAAATTGCCGGCGCGGTTCCGTCGCACACTTCCCATTGGGGCTACTGTTCTAGGTCGAATCAATGCGATGTTGGAATATAAAGCACCTCAATATGACCATAGAAATAACATTCACCACAACAAGTTGCAAGAGGTTGCGGTTGAGGTTGGATTCGCTTCTCGCCTCAAGACAAATGTTTGTAAGACCTGTAGATAATTGTTCCGCGTGGTTTGGTCGTTTTCTATGCATAGTAAAACGTATCTATCCATGATATACATTCCATAACAGTTCCATAACGGATAGTTGATGGTGTGTGGATTGTCCGGCATTATTTATTTATTTATATACAGCATAGGAAGTAATAAACTGAAATGTATTTTATCGCTTTCAATTAAATTTTCGTTAATTATTGAAACTGATGTAATGAAAATATTCAATGCATTTGATGAAGATTTGAGTTATCTATTCTACCTCAGACAATACCTTTGCTTAGCTTGACATTTAAAAAATCATGATAAAAAACCTATGCTATTCTACTCCTGATGCTAGTTACCGAAAAATCCGGTTTTAAATAGCAACAATTAGATAACTGGCCTCCAATGGCGTCACCAATTGACATCATCGCGAATACTGTTTAGACCTCGATATATTGACTAATGAATAGTGCAGATCCTATTCTAGGAAGGTAACGAATGTTCACCGCCATCTTAGAAAAACTAGACGAAGAATATTATTACAAAATGATTAAGAGGTAGTTTAAGGTTCACTGGAAGAAAATTCTACTAAGGATTGAGCTAATATTTGTCATAATTTCTTAAATATTTTATAATGTACTAGCTGTCTGTCCCGGTTTTGCACACGGATATCAAAAAGTTCATTAAATTTGTAGACACTCTTAACTCTTACACTTTGGGTTACTTCATTGAAGTTTTCATACAGATCCACAACTTTTTGAAAATGTTAAAAAATAAAAGATATATACCTATTATTTTTGTAGCAATATTGTATTATGTATATCAGTCATCTAGTATCCCTAGAACAAGCAGAACTTAGTTTGGGGCTAGAAGATGCTGTGTGGATTATCCGGCATTATTTGTTTATTTATATCTATTTTAGTAACGTCATAAAATTTTGCTGGTGCCGATTAATTTAATGAGATGATATTCATTACAAAAACGATTTGTACCGGTTTTAATAAAAGAAGCCGAATATCGTACAACACTAAGCCTACCTATGACTAATCCGCGTCATCTTTACTTAGTTTACCACACACGATACCCAGTAACCTACAAACTGTTACGCAATCTTTACCATCAATGTGATAAACTTATCTGTAGGGATTATGATCATCCGGTTTCATAAGATTTAAGCCCTTACCTATGATTTACGATGGCTATTAACAGAAGATGGAATTTATAGACGGGTTTGAACAATAGCCTGTTTGTCTGAAGATAACGTAAAATATACTGAACGGATCGGGCTGAAATTTTGCCCAAATATAGATCTGGACCTAGAATAACAACCACATATTACATGTTATTCTCAGAATGTGAAGTCACAGACAGAAGCTGTATTGTTATAATATATACAGATGGCTTTTAAGAATGTTATCAATAATTTAGAAAAATTGGGTTGAAATATAATTAAAAAAAATATTAGTTAGTTTTTATCCAAAATAGGCGAAATTTTAAAATGCCACACTCAACCAATATACCGATATCAGTTGGGCGGGGATTATTGCCTAGGGTAGAAAAGAGAAATTTTATTAGGAGAAATTTTACAGTGCCAACCCGACCGATTTACCGATATCAGTAGGTTAAGTGCAGGGATTATTAGCTAGAGTAGAATAGAGAAATAGTACGTCACTTTGTCATCGCAATTTATGACTTCTAATATACGCAAAATGAGGATGCGATGTCACTATTGTTTATTTTACCCGAGAAAAAAATCACTATGTTTACCCTAGATACATTATATAGAAAACGACCAGAACACCCAGAACAATCTGCAGATCTTACAAATATAATTTTTTTAAGGTTTTCGTGTCTAAGCCAAAATCGATTTTCTTACTTCTTTATATATTAAATACGTAAAAACTGCATGTCTTCAACATCAAACAGATTGGTTGTTTATTTTCCTCCGGCAACAACAATCTAATGTTTTCTTGAATGCGCCTAATAAATAATTTTCTTTATCTTTAGATTATAAATACTTATAATTTGCATTTCTTCAACAGCAGATAGATTTGTTGTTTATTTTCCTCCGACAACAATCAATTTAGTTTTCTCAGTAGCTAATCTATCCTTTCTCGTTGCGCAATTAGCATAACACATGCATGAAATCGACGTGTGCGCAGTTCGCTAATTTGTATGCGACCTCACGCGCTCTACCACAGTGACGACAGAATCTCACTTGGCATATCATCTCTTTATCTTACACTAGCGGTACGACCCGGCTTTGCACGGGTGTTTAACGAAAATTTCCAAAATTATAACTTTTTGCAGACTTTGGGTTATATTATTGAAGTTTTCAGTCGGATCCCTAACTTTTTTAACTTATTCTAAAATCTATGTTTTTCATTCTGATGGTGAAGGAATTTTCCATAGCGCACGGTTTTACGAGTATTATTGAAGTTCTCATATAGATATCTAACTTTTTGAATATATTGTATAGCCTATGTTCATCAGTGATAAATGTGATAATGTAGCATTCTAATGGTTAAAGAATTAAATCGGTCCAGAAGTTTCGGAACCTAGTCCTAACAAACAACCAAATTTTTCCCTAAGTATACCTCTCGATTCTAATATTTTATATTAGTATAGACAAGCGAATTGCTTAGGATTTCTTTCGGATTCATTAACAAATCCAATTCACCTTATTAAGGCTCGTATTATGAAAGCTTGCTCTGTCATGAATTGAGTATGTACTTAACTCTTTCTATGGCATAGTTACTCAATCATAAATCCATGACTGTGTAAACTTGATTGTATTAAGTATATGTACTTATCGTATACTTATCAGTCATCCTGTAAAATTCAAAATTGAATATGTACATCAAAATAATAGAAAATCAAATAGACTAGATCTGTGTAGTCACTCTAATGCCTAACAAACATTTAATATTTTTTGTAGATAATACATTGTACTAGCGATCCGCCCGACTTCGCACGTGTGTAATGCTGATACCAATGCATGTTTTACATATAAACCTTCCTCTTAAATCACTATCTATTACAAAAACCGCATAAAAATCAATTGCGTAGTTTTAAAGATCTAAACATACATAGGACAGACAGAAGCGACTGTTTTATGTAGGTACTATGTCGGTGATGATTTCGTTTCTGTGCTAATAGGAGATTCTTGTTAGTTTCGAAGAATTAGAGCAAAGTCATTCCTGATTATTGAATTTCCTGAGTCCTCAACTAGAACTCGTAAAATGTTCCTAATTAGATACAAATTATCTACTGCTACAAACTGTCGGACAAGTTGTCTGTCAGTGATGGGTTATTTTCCTTGTAGGTTCTTATTTTGACTGTACTGGTAAGTTAATTAAATAAGAACTATTTACAATTGAGCTAACTGCAGACTGTTTAAACAATCTACAGGTTCAACTGATCGCGAACATTGTGCTGTTTCGTAGCACCACACCTACATATATCTCATCATTAAATACTTAAACTAGGTAATGACCAGCGTTTTGGGTACGCTTCCGACTGATATTGATATGGATCAGTAGAGCTTCGCGTAGATTGTTTGAAACATTATGCAGTTAGCTCAATTTGTTTTCTTTGTTGATAAAGGTTTTAACCTACTAAAGCCTGTTAGGATATTCTTATTTGATTGGTGTCGATTCAGCGGTCACCAATTAGCCTAAACTAAACTAAAATTTGAATTTAGAACCGGTTTAGTACAAGTGGTATTCAGATGATACCATTTTAGAACGCACTAAACTAATTATAGTTTGACAGGACTAAAATCGATTTAGTTGCTCAATTTAGTATAGTTGCTACTTTTCGTATTCTGTTGTACCACTTATGTGTCAGATTTCCACTAATTTTGACTAAAAATGGTTTAATTTAGAACACTGTAAAACGTTACCTACTAATTATAGTTGGTGTGGCGGCAGTTCATGTTTTCCTGCATAATTCGATTTGTTGATATTTTATAGAAATATTGTAAGAAAACGCTGCCTAGCTTTGTAAAAATGAGTGATTAAAAGACATAATTAGTATTGAGTACCTATTTATATAAACACATAAAAGGGAAGGAAATAAAATCAAGTCATGAAAAGCTAAGTTTGCATGGCATTTTCTTATGCCGCGCAAACCAATTTACGATGCGTGAAATTCACGTTTATGTTCAAAATGCTGCAAATAGACTTTTTTTTAAATGAAGCGTGTCTCCTTATACGATCTAATAAGTTCAAGTTTTTTCTATTAGCTGTTTCAGTTTTGAGGTAGGTAGGTACATAAAATATTTTCACACTTAGATTTCGTCATATGTGCTAGATTACTTATCAAAAGTGACAGATATATCATTATTATTCATTTCTCAAGCTGTCTTTTTAGACACTACTAGCAGCAATTTTAAAATAAATTAGGGTTCATTATTAATGCGTGCAACTATTAATTAAAGTCTGTGTTTTATAGTAGGTACCTAAACTAAAAATTTCTCTTAGTAGGTCAGAGATAATGGAAAGTAGGGAAATTAACTTATGGTGGGGCTTGAAAGCTAAACAATAATTAGCACGAATATCGAGGCTAGTTACAGCGGTTGTAACTAATACAACCATGCATAATTAAAACACTACTAGTCTGTTTTTAAATTTTATTTTTATTATTTACACCAAATTCTCTTCTTGAAGTCTCTTCTCGGGATGCTTTTATAATTGAGGCCAATCGTTGGCTGTCTGCATTGAGGGCCTCCACCAGCTGAACAGTAGCAGATTGGCAGGGAAAGGCAGGTCTAGCGTTCTGCGCCGGGACGATGGGATGGGACCGGGCGCTGGCCGGTCCGTCTGTTGTTTGTAAGCCCTAAAACAAAAACAATTAAGTTGGTAGGTATTCAGAGACCTATAGAAACTATAGTTCCACCTAGAAGAGTATAGGCATGTACCTATACTATAAGGATATACAAGTAGTTTTACTATACCTACCTATACTTATCCTTTACTAACACTCCCAAAATAAAATTAATATACTTAGTATGGCTGGACAAACGCTGGACAACTTATTATGTTGGTAACTCACAGCTTCTTATGCAACGAAACCACGAACCAAGGCATTGCGGATGATGTCGAGGATTTTGTCATCCACGTCATTGATGATGGCCCGGCCATCAGACGGTCCGTCTCCGGCTATCGATAGGTTGATTTCTCTGGCCTTTTTCGTCGTTTTGTCTACCATGATACCCCAGAGCTGAAAACATCCACATATTTAAAAAAAAATACATAGGAAAAGCTATTTTACCTAGAAAATAATCAGGTGATTGTGGTGGATCAATAAACTAGTGATCTATATTAATATGATCCTACATATTAATATAGATCACTAGTTTCTGCCCACACCTTCGCACATATTATTTAAGTCTATTTGTTTTCTATCCCTTAAGAACGGAATTTCGTGATAAAAAGTAGCCTACGTTTTATTCCAAGCTTAGAAATATCTACCTGCATACAACATTTCAGCCTTCAGTTGGTTGTTATGGCGTACAGAGTTATAACAAAATATCCAAACTTTCGCATAGGGATATACCTACCTAAGTAGGTCGGTACTTACATTCCATTCTTCTGAGAACCTGCTGCAACCATATCTATTCAGGTCCTCACTGAGCGAGGACGACGAACTCTTGAGAGGCTTAATTTTTCTATAGGAAATAGAGAACGTCAGAATATACATAGGTGCAAAATACTTCCATAGGTACAAAACAGTAATAAATATTGCAGGAGTGCAGAAAATGTAGTTTACAGTCTGGCTAGACCTAAAAACATGTAACTAGGTACGTAGGTAGGTATGTGATTAATATGAAGGTATCACAAATTTTGCCTAGGTAGGTAAAATTATTAAGTAGAAATTATTCTTACCTCTCATCACCTCTATAAGCGTGGAGACGCTCAATAAACATCTCATGTTGTTTTTGTTAATCATTTTTCTTCTCGTCATCCATTTTTATTCAAAAACCCAAATTGGAAAACAAATTTTCCAACAACATAAACTTCCGCGCCAAACATGCGCACAGATAATAAAAATCGGTCATTTCATTCATTCCATTCATTAAAAAAGACTCAAAAATATATCTTACTGGCAACACCTGCAATTCAATTTAAATCGATCTATGAGCCTACTAATTTTAGAAATGTACTAAAACCGTGTGCAACTGAATAGGGTTTTGAAGGTACTAAACTAAAGATAGTAATTTTTAGTATAGTATCGTTTAGTTTTGGGTCGCTCCTGAATAGACGCCATGTTTCTTTACTAAGCTTCGCACTTGTTTTTTTTTAAATAGACATTATTGCTGTTAGTGAATTAATTTATGGTATAAAAAGCCTTTAATATTTATACTTTACAAACAGTCCACCCCGGTATTTAACAAAAATCATAAATTTTTACACACGTCGTTGAACTTACACATATTTTAAAGTTTTTATACGAATCCCTAATTTTTGAAATTTTAATTGTAAAACCTTTATTATCAAAGAAAATAACAAATGAATAACCAAATTAAAATACCCATACATTAATGCTATGGAGGAATGAGAAACGATAATTTTTCGTATCAACCCGGTTTTAATATAGAGGGCTTGGAAACAGTATTGTTTCGTATCGACCAAACTTTGTTTTAAAATAAGCCGCTAATTTTATGACTAACCAAGTCTATAAGGCGAACTATCGTTAATTGGCGGTACCATCTAATTGGCGATGCACACGCTATGTCGCGACAAATTGTCCCCATCGCTAAAACTGACGCAATATTTAAGGTAGATGCAAACGTACCATTTGCCATCCACTTTTTATATCCACTCCATTCTCAAGATATAGATAATAGGTACAACAAACAACTAAAAGATGAGCTATCTATAGATCATTTCCAAACAGTCTTCAGCTAGTTAAATTGTAAATAATCTTTCAGTAAATGCAAAACTCAAATTCTTATATGCATCGATATAGTACACTGTTACATACATTAATAGTTCGAGGGGCTAAATAAGTTACTTTCACCCGAGGTTATACACTGTGCTTTTCATTACGAATACAAGGAAGTGAAAATAAAAACGTAAGTTTGCTAAAGAAAACATGAGTTTTTTTTAATTTTTAATTTTATTTTGAATTGTATTTTACATAAAATAACAACTTGAGTGAGGTTTTAAAGTTTTTCCACCTCTGCTTTAGCCTCTTCCCTTATGAAATCATGCGTTAAATCCATATCTGGATCAGATGAACTCATTGTAATACAAAAAAATCTACAACATGAGAAAACAAATGAATTGCTGCATTGCATTTTTTTACCATCAGCCATTCACATTTTTTTAGTTCACATTCAGCCATTATTCAGTATTATTATGGTTCAATAGAAATGCTGTCAGTTAATAACGATTCTCCCTAGGGTTGAAAAGTATCACTTTCAACCTGCTCCTCAGGCAATTCAGACCTACTTTCTGAGTAAGAGTATTGAAAAATAATTATCAGCATCATGCAATTGTAGCAAAGTGGTTAAATCATCAAGTAGCATTTCAGTCAAAAATCAACAATAATATGTTTTAGTTTATGAAGTTCCATATTTCAGAAAAGATGTAGAGTTTGGCCGGATACATACTTTAAAACACAAAATAAATGTACGGTCTTGTTGACCATTGTCCGGCCAATCGGAAGGTAATTTGCCTTATGTGGGTAGTTTGCAAGACATTATTTACCCAGACTACTTTAAAAACTGTGGGCGAATATTTACGAGACGAATTAAAAGCTGATTGAGCCTATTCAGACTGAAACAATCGTCTGTCCTAACGACCGTATTAAGACGACTATTTAAAAGGCGCCTCCAATTAAAAGAGCTGCATTGTTTTGTCGTCTACAATCTGCCCACGGCAAAAATGTTTGAAGGCCAAATAGGAAGCTAATTATTTGCCCCTAAATTTGTATTATTTTTTGGTCTTATAAATAAATAATGTTTCGGAACCTATTTAAATCTTTTATAATATAAGTAAGTATATTGCTTATAGTTAGTACAAATTTCTGCACACATGTTCGTAGGAAAAGATTCAAGGACATAAAGTTTCTAACAATTTATGAAATAAAAGTCGACTCACCTAAATATAAAAAATAAAAGTATCCGAAAAGTTGATGTTTTTCAATACCATAAAAAAGTTTTTAATGAGCATGAGCATAGGTATATGTAATATTATACAATGATTTATGCTCTAAAATAATGAACCTTTATTTTGGACAATACTTGTTTGTTCCTACTAACCTACCTAAAACCAAACAATAAAAATCAACATCAATCAGACAAACAGACCATTGTTTTTGAGGAGTGGTTATGTCAGCAGATTACTCGTACTAATCTGAAAAGATTTTGTTATTTTAGCTTTACAATGGCTTTAAAATTTTTAATATTTATTTTTAAATAATATTTAATAATTTATATAATATTATTTTTAATATTACTGTATTACTATAGATATAGGTACCTACTAATAACT